>JASAOG010000086.1:0-600000 GCA_030265305.1 Biomphalaria pfeifferi
TCTTTCTCTGTCTCTTTCTCTGTCTCTTTCTCTGTCTCTTTCTCTGTCTCTTTCTCTGTCTCTTTCTCTGTCTCTTTCTCTGTCTCTTTCTCTGTCTCTTTCTCTGTCTCTTTCTCTGTCTCTTTCTCTGTCTCTTTCTCTGTCTCTTTCTCTGTCTCTTTCTCTGTCTCTTTCTCTGTCTCTTTCTCTGTCTCTGTCTCTGTCTCTGTCTCTGTCTCTGTCTCTTTCTCTGTCTCTTTCTCTGTCTCTTTCTCTGTCTCTTTCTCTGTCTCTTTCTCTGTCTCTTTCTCTGTCTCTTTCTCTGTCTCTTTCTCTGTCTCTTTCTCTGTCTCTTTCTCTGTCTCTTTCTCTGTCTCTTTCTCTGTCTCTTTCTCTGTCTCTTTCTCTGTCTCTTTCTCTGTCTCTTTCTCTGTCTCTTTCTCTGTCTCTTTCTCTATCTCTTTCTCTATCTCTTTCTCTATCTCTTTCTCTATCTCTTTCTCTATCTCTTTCTCTATCTCTTTCTCTATCTCTTTCTCTATCTCTTTCTCTATCTCTTTCCCTATCTCTTTCCCTATCTCTTTCCCTATCTCTTTCCCTATCTCTTTCCCTATATCTTTCCCTATATCTTTTCCTATCTCTTTCCCTATCTCTTTCACTATCTCTTTCACTATCTCTTTCTTTATCTCTTTCCCTATCTCTTTCCCTATCTCTTTCCCTATCTCTTTCCCTATCTCTTTTCCTATCTCTTTCCCTATCTCTTTCCCTATCTCTTTCCCTATCTCTTTCCCTATCTCTTTCCCTATCTCTTTCTCTATCTCTTTCCCTATCTCTTTCCCTATCTCTTTCCCTATCTCTTTCCCTTTCTCTATCTCTTTCTGTATCTCTTTCTGTATCTCTTTCTCTGTCTCTTTCTCTGTCTCTTTCTCTTTCTCTGTCTCTTTCTCTGTCTCTTTCTCTGTCTCTTTCTCTGTCTCTTTCTCTGTCTCTTTCTCTGTCTCTATCTCTTTCTCTATCTCTTTCTCTTTCTCTTTCTCTTTCTCTATCTCTGTCTCTATCTCTTTCTTTATCTTTTTCTCTTTCTCTTTCTCTTTCTCTGTCTCTTTCTCTGTCTCTTTCTCTGTCTCTTTCTCTGTCTCTTTCTCTGTCTCTTTCTCTGTCTCTGTCTCTTTCTCTGTCTCTTTCTCTTCTCTTTCTCTGTCTCTTTCTCTTTCTCTTTCTCTGTCTCTTTCTCTGTCTCTTTCTCTGTCTCTTTCTCTGTCTCTTTCTCTGTCTCTTTCTCTGTCTCTTTCTCTGTCTCTTTCTCTTTCTCTGTCTCTTTCTCTGTCTCTTTCTCTGTCTCTTTCTCTGTCTCTTTCTCTGTCTCTTTCTCTGTCTCTTTCTCTGTCTCTTTCTCTGTCTCTTTCTCTATCTCTATCTCTTTCTCTTTCTCTATCTCTTTCTCTATCTCTTTCTCTATCTCTTTCTCTATCTCTTTCTCTATCTCTTTCTCTATCTCTTTCTCTATCTCTTTCTCTATCTCTTTCTCTATCTCTTTCTCTATCTCTTTCTCTATCTCTTTCTCTATCTCTTTCTCTATCTCTTTCTTTATCTCTTTCTCTATCTCTTTCTCTATCTCTTTCTCTATCTCTTTCTCTATCTCTTTCTCTATCTCTTTCTCTATATCTTTCTCTATCTCTTTCCCTATCTCTTTCCCTATCTCTTTCCCTATCTCTTTCCCTATATCTTTTCCTATCTCTTTCCCTATCTCTTTCACTATCTCTTTCACTATCTCTTTCACTATCTTTTTCTTTATCTCTTTCCCTATCTCTTTCCCTATCTCTTTCCCTATCTCTTTCCCTATCTCTTTCCCTATCTCTTTTCCTATCTCTTTCCCTATCTCTTTCCCTATCTCTTTCCCTATCTCTTTCCCTATCTCTTTCCCTATCTCTTTCTCTATCTCTTTCCCTATCTCTTTCCCTATCTCTTTCCCTATCTCTTTCCCTTTCTCTATCTCTTTCTGTATCTCTTTCTGTATCTCTTTCTCTGTCTCTTTCTCTGTCTCTTTCTCTTTCTCTGTCTCTTTCTCTGTCTCTTTCTCTGTCTCTTTCTCTGTCTCTTTCTCTGTCTCTTTCTCTGTCTCTTTCTCTGTCTCTATCTCTTTCTCTATCTCTTTCTCTATCTCTTTCTCTATCTCTTTCTCTTTCTCTTTCTCTTTCTCTATCTCTTTCTCTATCTCTTTCTTTATCTCTTTCTCTTTCTCTTTCTCTTTCTCTGTCTCTGTCTCTTTCTCTGTCTCTTTCTCTTCTCTTTCTCTGTCTCTTTCTCTTTCTCTGTCTCTTTCTCTGTCTCTTTCTCTGTCTCTTTCTCTGTCTCTTTCTCTGTCTCTTTCTCTGTCTCTTTCTCTGTCTCTTTCTCTGTCTCTTTCTCTGTCTCTTTCTCTGTCTCTTTCTCTGTCTCTTTCTCTGTCTCTTTCTCTGTCTCTTTCTCTGTCTCTTTCTCTGTCTCTTTCTCTGTCTCTTTCTCTGTCTCTTTCTCTTTCTCTATCTCTATCTCTTTCTCTTTCTCTATCTCTTTCTCTATCTCTTTCTCTATCTCTTTCTCTATCTCTTTCTCTATCTCTTTCTCTATCTCTTTCTCTATCTCTTTCTCTATCTCTTTCTCTATCTCTTTCTCTATCTCTTTCTCTATCTCTTTCTCTATTTCTTTCTCTATCTCTTTCTCTATCTCTTTCTCTATCTCTTTCTCTATCTCTTTCCCTATCTCTTTCCCTATCTCTTTCCCTATCTCTTTCCCTATATCTTTCCCTATATCTTTTCCTATCTCTTTCCCTATCTCTTTCACTATCTCTTTCACTATCTCTTTCTTTATCTCTTTCCCTATCTCTTTCCCTATCTCTTTCCCTATCTCTTTCCCTATCTCTTTTCCTATCTCTTTCCCTATCTCTTTCCCTATCTCTTTCCCTATCTCTTTCCCTATCTCTTTCCCTATCTCTTTCTCTATCTCTTTCCCTATCTCTTTCCCTATCTCTTTCCCTTTCTCTATCTCTTTCTGTATCTCTTTCTGTATCTCTTTCTCTGTCTCTTTCTCTGTCTCTTTCTCTTTCTCTGTCTCTTTCTCTGTCTCTTTCTCTGTCTCTTTCTCTGTCTCTTTCTCTTTCTCTATCTCTATCTCTTTCTCTTTCTCTATCTCTTTCTCTATCTCTTTCTTTATCTCTTTCTCTTTCTCTTTCTCTTTCTCTGTCTCTTTCTCTGTCTCTTTCTCTGTCTCTGTCTCTTTCTCTGTCTCTTTCTCTTCTCTTTCTCTGTCTCTTTCTCTTTCTCTTTCTCTGTCTCTTTCTCTGTCTCTTTCTCTTTCTCTTTCTCTGTCTCTTTCTCTGTCTCTTTCTCTGTCTCTTTCTCTGTCTCTTTCTCTGTCTCTTTCTCTGTCTCTTTCTCTGTCTCTTTCTCTGTCTCTTTCTCTGTCTCTTTCTCTGTCTCTTTCTCTGTCTCTTTCTCTGTCTCTTTCTCTGTCTCTTTCTCTGTCTCTTTCTCTGTCTCTTTCTCTGTCTCTTTCTCTGTCTCTTTCTCTTTCTCTATCTCTATCTCTTTCTCTTTCTCTATCTCTTTCTCTATCTCTTTCTCTATCTCTTTCTCTCCTATTTTGGCTCTCATTTTTATCGCTTTCTCATTTCTCTCTGTCTTTTTTTATTCTCTCTATTTTTTACTCTCATTCTCATTCACTTTCTTTATCTCAGTCTTTGTCCTACTCTCTCTTTTTTTTACTCAGTATCATCCTTTTCTCTTTCTATCTCTTTCTCTCTCTCACTCCCCTTCTTTCTCATTCTCCCATTTTCTCTTTCTATCTCGCACTTTCTCTTTCAACAACAATCATACATTCGATCTCCTCTTATAACTCTCATTAAGATCTCTTTCATCTTTATTTGTAAGCATCCTTGGGTGAGTACACAAACCTGAGCTTATTCCGTGGGGTCAACCTGGAGAAGGACCTGCTAGTCCACGCAGAAAACAGATTGGTTGTCCCAATGAACTTTTTGGTGCAGATCTTACCGGATATTGAGCAAATACTTCAAGGCATCATACAGTCGTCAACTCGACTCAAGGAACTGCAACTCACTTTCGAGGAGATATTAATCTTGAAAGCAATTATTATTGTTTCCCCAGGTATGCTTATTTTTTTTTTCAATGTTACACTTAGGGCGGGGTTTCTTAACCTTATGGGAAAGGGGGGGGGGCAACATTCTGACAAAAAAAAAGTGGGAAATAGCCGCTTAATCGGTTTATGCTTTAAAGGGCCAAAATCTCTATTGTAATTTCCTTTTTATTAATAGAGATCAGGTCAAACGACATTACCGTATGTATGGGCAATCTGTAAGAAATTAAATTGAGAGGGATCTTTTACAGTACGACCTTTTTCAAGAACAATGTCTGTAACAAGTTCGGCTGAAAACTTTCTCTTAAAAAAGACAACTAGATTCTTTCCGTCTTTCTTGCGTTAATATGATTGAATGTCTCTTGAGCTCCATGTAGACAATTCCACAGACGCTTGTTCGTGACTGAAATAGGCCCTCTATAAGAAGATGACCAAACCCAATACAGACTTTGAGGGCTACATGTCCTTTGAATGTCTATTACACGTCAGCATTGTCCTGCCCCCTAATTTTTTTTCTTCATTTCACCTTATTTGACATGCAATTTTTATTTTATTTTATATCGATAGCAAAGACAAATAGACACAAACACTCTTTTGTACCCATGGCAATCAAATCATTAAATAGAAACAATTTGATATAACTTTTTTCGTATGCAAATTATGAGTGAGTCAGGTATGAATGTACATGTTTTCATAGTTACTATGTTCTGTTTGGTGTAATGCACAAATTGTAAGACAATTTCCTCACGGACAATAAAGATTATTATTATTATTATATTATTTACCATGATAAAATGTGCTCTGCACACGCCAGGGAAAGACATGTCTTCAAAATGCACTAAAATATCTTGGTGCTGGAAATCGAAACTGGACACCGCCTGTGTAGCTTACAGCTGGCTGAGTTGCTGGGCGCTTTTTTGTTGTTTTTTTTCTGTAGGATGGGGGGCGTGATATGTAAAAGTTTGAGAAGCACTAACTTAGGGCTAAAAGTAACGATTTAATTTCTAGACTAGGTCTTACGACAGGAGAGGGCGGATTCGAAACCTGCACGCTGCCATCCCCTGTCGTCCTGCGGGAGGTTGGGCTAAGATGTAATAATCTTCAAATCTGAAGGAACACCTGAAGCATGTAAAACTAAACGAATGAAAGACAATTTTCACAAATTGTATTGAAAAATCCTTTTCTGTTATTGTATTGTTTGCTATTGCATCGAAGAATCGTATTCTGATATTGTACTGCTTTCTATTATACGAATTTATTGTATCCTGTTTTTATAGATCGTGAGAAGCTGAACGACTATGAAAAGGTCTACAACATTTACTGGCGACTTCACTGCTGCTTGCTGCTGAGTTTGTGGCGGCGGTTCGAGTCCCCCCTGCGACACTATGCTAAAATTATCTCCGTTTTGACCTACATGAGGCAGATCTCCGAGAGCACCCGGGAGAGCTATCAAAGGTTGGGCTCCGACATCGTTCGATTGACCCGTCACGTGGACGTTCCTCTTTTCCTGGAGCTCTACCCCAACAACAAGCGTTACAGCTAACGGAATGGGCGCGCATCGCTTCAGACAGGTAGTACAGCTAACAGAATGGGCGCGCATCGCTTCAGACAGGTAGTTCAGCTAACAGAATGGGCGCGCATCGCTTCAGACAGGAAGTACCGCTAACAGAATGGGCGCGCATCGCTTCAGACAGGTAGTTCAGTTAACAGAATGGGGCGCATCGCTTCAAACAGGAAGTATAGCTAACATAATGTGTGCGCATCGCTTCAGACAGGAAGTACAGCTAACAGAATGTATGTGTCGCTTCAGACAGGAAGTACAGCTAACATAATGTGTGCGCATGCTTCAGACAGAAAGTACAGCTAACAGAATGTGCGCGCATCGCCTCAGACAGGAAGTACAAAGCCTGATAGTCAAACATTTGTGTTATTTAAGTAGACAGAGAATAAGTTGTTGGTTTTCTTTGTAACATTTTATATAAAAGAAGGTGTTAAAAACAGAGATATATGACGAGAGAGAGAGAGAGAGAAAGGGAGAGAAAAATGAAGAGACAAAGAAAAAGGAAGAGAATGAAAGAGAGAAAGAAAAAGAAAGAGAAATCGAGGGAGAGAAACGGCGAGAGTAAAAGAGAGAAAGAGGAAGAGTGACGAAGTAAGAGAGAGAGAGAGAGAGGAAGAAAGAGGAAAATAAAGAAAGCGAGAAAGAGTCAAGGAAGAAAGAGACCGGAGAAAAGAGGAAGAATGAGAACATTGAGAAGTGTGCGAATACTAGATACACAAATACCACAGCAGGTATAGAGATATCTAAGTGAAAGAGAAATGACATTGATATTTTTATTACTTTTCCTTTTATTGCTACAATACAAATACATCAAAATTCCTTACATAAATGTTTTAATGAAAAACGAAAGTGAGACATATAATGTTGTATTAACATAGTGAGAATGTCTTAATGAAATAATGACATTTCTTACATAAATGGATAACAATTGGTGTCAGTAGCTTGAACAAATAAACATTTAATAAAATATAATTTCATTGTACTTTTTTGTTAAACACGTCCTTCTGTTGTAATACAAATCTTAAATGTTATATCTCTTAATTCAAGTACTTTAAAAAAAACAACAATTCTGGCTTTTTCTTTAGGATTCGTGATAAAAAACAAGCATATTGCTCGGCAACTAGACTTTATAACTATCGAGGCGGTCGACAAGCTCCGGAAATTTGGTTTGGGCAACTTGCAGAACTTTGTCAATGTTGTTGTTGATGTTCTTCCGCTCAGAGAAATAGATTCCAGTGATTTGGCGCAAGTCGTAGATCATGTTTGGGGGTTTGTCTGCTACTGCCATGGCACACTTATAATTGACCTTCCTGTCAATTGTCGAAAGGAAATCTGCAATCTTTAAAAAATAAATATTTAGAGAGTGATTTTCATTGGTACTCTGCTATTCAATTATTAATAATGCAAGTCATTATCTTAAATGTAAAATCCCAAGCTGTCCAAGTCTGAACAAAGTTTTCACGTTTCCAAGTGTCATTATAATAGAAATACTGAATTCTTCATTATTATTGTAATAGAACTTACCAAGATAAGACAATAGAGGGGAAATGTGTTGCTCTTTAGTTAAAACTTGTAAGTAGACAGAAATAGATTTTTTAGAAATACAATGGTGCTTCGGCTGTCGGTCATAATTCGATCCAGAATTTCGATTGAAAATCGATTTGCTTCTGTTCCGAACTATGTTATCCATAATTCTAAACGCAGAGTACATTAATGCACATTCACATTTAGTTGTTTTCATTTCAATAGTGGCTCTAACTGTTTTCCTCGCCTCCTTCTGTTGTTCAATGTCTATCTTCGGGCCTTTGATTAAAGATTAAAATTGATTTATTAAGGCGAAAAATATCAACAAGTACAATACACAATGTTCAAGTCTTCCTCTAAAGGCTGGCTGAAACCAATTGATGCCGTGATAACTACGCCAACACTCGACAAGTGTTGGCAGGCTTGGCCTGAATGTTAACTTCTGACTCTCTGTTCGTATTCAGAGACATTTATGACTCCTAAATTTTAGTCGAACAGCAAGAGTTCAAATCCATTTGAAAACCTTGTTTAACATTGCAATACCATCTAGTACTACTTACCTTAATAAGTTCTGTGAGTGGACTCTCAACCAAATCCTCGTAGACAACAACATGCAAGGGAAGATCGCTGGATAGCCAAGAAACGTAAGTGTCGCCCCAGAGATATTGTTTCTGCCAATCTGAGCAAGTCAGAATAATAAACTTATTAGTTGGGTAGAAAACAAGTCTAAATTAATTACTGTTTTGTGAGTGTGTGTGATTAGAGACTTAATTGTAGTAATTGATTTTGGTGTGGACCATAACTGGGTTAGGCTTAGGTTAATTATTAGGATAAACATTAGTTAGTTTTACAATATTAGAGGTGCGGTGGCTGAACGGTAAAGCGCTTGGCTTCCGATCCGAAGTTCCGGGATCAAATCCTGGTAAAGACTGGGATTTATAATTTCGGATCTTTGGCGCCTCTGAGTTTACCCAGCTCTCATTAGTTGGGGAAAGGTAAAGGTTGGTCGTTGTGCTGGCCACATAGCAACCTCATTAACCGTGGGCCACAGAAACAGAGGACATTTACAATATCTGTCTTATAGATCGCAAGGTCTGAAAAGGGAACTTTTAAATTTTTACTTCACACTATTACAAGGGTGGGCTTTTAATTAGCCTTCAAATTCGCGTTAGTTTTAGGTATTGCATTTAGGTAAGAATTAGTCGTCGCTAGAATAGGTGTCACATAGTGTGGGTAGCTCACGATTTTACCGCCGTGACTACTTCCACACCTCGAAAAACACACACAACCTCGTTTAAGTCTGCACTACTCGCAACCCTAACGACGGCACTGGGCAGTTTTCATTCTTATTTTTAATCATTTACATAAGTTTCATATGGTTTCTTTTATGATTTAGTGAAATATAGTTTTAGATTTGTCAGTAATCTGCCATTTAATTATGAAGAATTAACCAACTATGTATTTTATGTCATGGTATACGTGACAATCACAGTTAACCAGGTCTCGCTCTGGTAGATGTGTGAGTTGGTAAATTTTAAGTTCCGCTCTTTGAAACCTTCTTAGGCTCAATCGGGATGACCGTGAAGTCAAAACAAAAACAAAAAATGAAGAATATTCTTACACTTAACTGCCACTTACCATGAGAAGGCCGCTACAATAGCTTGCGAATTCCGTAAGAGGATAAAAAAGGAGTAGCATCCCTTTCTTCATTCACAACTTCATTGGCTAGGTCTTTTGGAAGCCCATTGAGGTTTTCGTTCCATTCTCCTGCTTCCAAATGGCTCAAAGATGAGACCAAGAAAACATAACTCTGCCAAACCTTTTTTTTTTTTAGCAATCAAATAAACTTGACTTACCTATTTATCTATGTTACACCAAAATGTCAATGTAAGTTGTACTGACCTATAGAGTCTGGCCTGAAAACTTGATGCCGTTCTTCCACAGAGTAAGGATTTCTGATGACCACCAAGGCCCTCTCAAAGTTCTTGTCCCGGACAGAGTGGGTCTGAATGGCGATGTTCCGGCTCATCTGGAGCACGCGTCTGGCGTTGCCTGATTTCAAGTCCGCTGTTATTTCGTACAAGTCGTCCGTTGTTTCACCTGTAAAAATAAAAACATCCCATAAAACATAGAGATAGCAATTAGCTAATGAGAGCTAAGCCTTATATAAAACTTTAAAACCTTATAATTTTTAAGTACTCTGATAGCTGAGTGGCTAACACGTTGGCCTTCTACCACGAAGTCTCGATACCGGTACATCGAGTTCAATTTCAGACTTGAGCAACGTTTTGTAAAAAAAATGTTTTTGAAAAAGCAGCGTGGAAACCTTCTCCAAGATACCCCCACACACACACACACACACTTCCTGTCAACAAAGGTGATTGGACCATCGTGCACTAAGCAAGGTAAAATCCTGAAAATTGCGCTAAACAAAAACAAGAGATAAAAATATTTCCAATCCAATCTAGACCTATTAAAAACTAATTACATGGTTGATTCAAAATTATACAAGTTTTGTTTTTAAAAGAAATTATTTTATAAAATTGTTTGATTAATAAAGAAAATATATTTCATTGTGGTAGAACAGTGTGCTTCTTAAGACTTAACAACGGCTTTAAGTCTAAATTAAATCACGTGTTAAGGTAGTAGGTTTACTAGGGTAACAATAGTAACACTGATTATTGTAAGTGTTATATAATCATGAATAATTTGTTGATTGAATCTAGGTTTTAAGAGATTTATGTTACATCGGTTTGTTTGTTGAAGAATAGAATTACGGTCATAAGGGTCAATGGGACTTGGGACAGAGTTGTCGAAGACTGAGATTAAAAATCTATGGTGTAATGGTATTTTCCATATTTCAGTGTCTATTGATTTTTTTTACTACAGTGATAGCCCACAGTGATAGCCTACAGTGATAGGCCACAATGATAGCCTACAGTGATAGGCCACAGTGATAGCCCACAGTGATAGGCCACAGTAATAGCCCACAGTGATAGCCTATTTACAGTTTATTACAAAGGTTATATCAACTCACGCTGACTGTCTGTCCGGCACAATGTTAGTACACGTTATTTCTCCTACACACATTCTCGGATCAAGTTGAAACTTTGAAAATAAAGAACAAATATTGTTGTACCTAAAAAAAACATAAATTTACAACATAAACATAAACATAAAAACTGTATTCTTTTGTTTGGTATCGAAAAAGGGAAAGAAATGCTAATTATTTATCGATGTGGCTGTACATGTTTTTCTATTCCCTATTATTATGTTTTCTACATGTTTTTTCTTCACTTCATATTATTTGCTGAAGATGAAATTTAGATTAATTATTCATTGTCGATGACGATGCATGACTTAATTTTTAAAAATTACTTAATCAATTATTGGTAATTAATTGTGTTTCATATAGAAAAGGGAGCTTATTCCTGCAGTATTGAGATACATGGCAGTGATTATTCGGTTCTTACTTCCGTTGTTTACCACACCCACTACACCGAAGTTAACATTTCATGAAGTTGACAAACATTGTCAAGTGCAACTAAGAGCACTGGAGAATTACTGTGTGTACAATGTAAATAATTGTTCAAAGTTTCAACTTGACCCTAGAATGGATGTGGGAGAAATAACGTGTTCAATTATCTAAGGGACCAAACCCTACATATTTAGCCATATCAGTAAATACTGAAGGATTAATTTCCATTGTTTGCTATCAAAGAAAATAATTAAAAACCATAAATTAATTGGTTAATTGTTTTATTTATTCATGTCTTGTCTGAGCTAATGAATACTTTTGGAAAGTTTCATTTTTATTCGAAAAGGGACTTGGAGAACTAACGTGTACAAACCTTTTACCAGTCAGACAGACAGAGTGAGTTGACATGAGCCTTGTAAAAATATTAGCAAGTAAAATACCAAAGACCCTTTTATTAAAAGCAAAGTTTATATAAGGGAGATAGCTTTTTCTATCAATGCTATAAGATTTATTTCCTTAATCATTATCAAAATAATTATCTTATTAATTTAAATTGTTTATGATTCATGTTCTGCTAGGAACAATGGATATTTTTGCAAAGTTTCAACTGATTCGGAGATTGGGAAGTGGGTGAAATAACTTCAATTTGTATCGTATAAGACAGATAGACAGAGAGAGTGAGTTCAAATAAGCTTTGTAACTATGATGGACTTTCATTACAATGTTGTACTTACGAAAAGAATCCTATCATGACCAGCAACGTTTGTATGATTTGGAAGAAAATAAAAATAAATGAAAGATGCCTTTTGTTATTACGTTGTTTAGTCCGACATCTTTATTTAGATTATTATAGAGTGGCCAGCAAGAAAGAGCGCCGAACCAACAAAAAGCTGAGAGAAGATGCAGGCCTATCTGAAACTGACCAAACCTACCCATGCCACGTATGAGGCCGGCTTTTTAAAGCGAGGATTTGAGTTTATAGTCATCTTCGAGTCCATAGGACATGAGACATGTGCTCATCTTCGATCACGAAGGAGGAGCTACATATATTATGGACAATACAATAAAACGACAAGGTCATTTTTTTAAATATTTCAACAGATTAAATACAAAAAGATATAATTCATAGTAAGCTCACTGTCTCTGTTTCTGTCTCTATGTTTTTCTTGTACGTATTGAAACAAATAAAACATGAACTAAATCAATAGTTTCGTGCATATTTACAATGAGGACTTTGCTCTAATCTTCAAATCAATTAAGGCTCATCATTATAGATCGCTTTTTATTGATTGCGCTCAATCAATAGTCTCCATAAAAAGAGCCTCGACTTGACTTTTTCTTTCATACTAACATCATGGTGTGTCTAATAGCGTTATAATTGAATAACGACTGTATGGGTCTCCAGTGATGCATCTTAGGACCTCCAGTGGTGCCAATTAGAACCGCAAGTTGTGTCTGTTTATTACATATTATTAAACATAAATGAACAGCAGCACCAGGGACCAAGTTTTTAAGAGAGAAGGTAATGAATTAACTAAATGCTACGAAAATAAGGGACTGCGCCGAACTAGTGACCCTGGAAACGACAACTTCTCCTAGCGATAACGCACAAAGCGAACTTAAACTATAGACCATCGGAATGTCCAAAAAACATTGTTCTGGTCCAGAGCCATTTCGACCGTATGCAAATTACCACCCCAGTGTTCAATGGTCACATGCCCTAGCTATCTCCTCCCCCACCTCGCCGCATCCGTTCACCAACAACTTCCATAGTGCCGACACAGACAGCCGTTAGGCATGTATTGGACAAACAATGGCTCTATCTAATTGTGTATTTCTCATAATGACAAGTGGACAACATACATACATTACATAATACATAACTCTATATTTATGTGTCTGTTGAGACCACTATTTGTATATATTAGAATATCCATCCATATCCAACGACAAGATATGGCATGAACTGTATTCAATTACATCTATGATAAAGTGGTTAAAGAGGGTGCTATAGTATCAGCACTTTGACAAACCTTTTATTTGATACAAACAAGTGTCTAAAACAGAATAAATCTGGGCGACTTAAAAATTTTCAACGATACTTATGACAATAAGGGCTCAAACACTGGAATCAAAAAGGAGCCACCCTGGCCAATATCTTCACACCCTGCCCACCCCACTGTCTCATATAAATGAAACATCAAAAATTAGAAACAAGGGAACAGGAAAAGAAGAAGAGGTATGTCAGGTGGGTTTGCTGTTTACTTAACTAGGGGTGAATATACTTGCATTGAGTTCCAGGGTTCTTCCCCCACCTGAACAGTGTAAACAAAAGCAAAGAGTGCTAGCATATAAACTACGAAAAAATGAACAACGAATAAATGTCATCGTTATCGAATAAACAACAATTGTTCAAAACGAACAGTATTTAATAATACATAATTGTAAATTAGCAAGATATTTCCATTTGTATCAATTGCACGGTGGTTAACATTACATTAATAATTGTTCAAATAACACACCAATAACACACGCACATTCCATCTCGGCGCTCTACAGAACAGCAGCTTCATACACCACAAAACAACGCTAGCTAAAGACACGACTCCAAGTGCTGGAAAGCGACAATTTTTCCCATAGCCCAAGCCTAACACCCTGAAACGAAAAGAAAACCTAGATCTATCGATGCCGCTACAGCAAAGAACTTTTCATTAGCGACACCCGTACCGAAAGATCAGCCTACTTAATAAAATTACGTACTTACGTATAGTTAAAACGGGGAAACAGAAAACCAGCTGACAAAAAAAGCTCCCTCCACTGCGGGAACTAAGGATGACGTAAACACACACATACACAATATTCTAGACAACAAAACGCGCCTAATACAAACTACTTCCTATACATTAAAACACAACTATTAAACACAAAAAGAAACTTCATGCGCGCACAAGGTAGATAGAGGAAGCAATGGGAAGACCACATAAAAGACTAGACGGGCCTGCCAATTGAAAAACATTCTGTCCAAGTTAGAAGACAGATAAGAATGGAGTACGACGGTCAACAGATCTTGTGTGGTAACCGTCCAACAGACTAAGAGATAGGTAAATAAATAAAGGTGAAGATGAAGATACTATTAATTTATATAGGCTCTATCTAAAAAAAATTAGTTCCCAAGTGAAGTAAATGAATGTGAGGAAAACATTTTGAAGCAACCGAATGAACATAGGAGGTGAACGTGTACGGTGTTTCTAAATAAATGTGCACATCAGTGCATCATGTGAGTTGTCATGAAGCCGGATTTAATTGTAGGCCTAATTTTTAAGCTCTTAGGTCCGCATCGTACTTGAAATTCAGGGCTAGTCTTTGTGCCAGCTAGACTATTTTCAAATCAACCGTATCTACAGAAAAGTTTTGTTTTAAATTTACTTGTCCCATATACTTCTCATATACTTCTAGTTCTTTAATGAAATAGGACTGGTTAGAGTTGGTCAACCCTGATTTAAGTTTACA
Organism: Biomphalaria pfeifferi; assembly: GCA_030265305.1. Classification (NCBI taxonomy): domain Eukaryota; kingdom Metazoa; phylum Mollusca; class Gastropoda; family Planorbidae; genus Biomphalaria; species Biomphalaria pfeifferi. Next base: position 14,184 of record JASAOG010000086.1, read on the forward strand.
TCGGTCACATTATGGAACCGGATAAATCAGTTAAATTATACCATTCCTCAAAAGCTTGAAGTTCTGAAAGGCTACTTTACCTGCCCCTTCTCTTGTTTTTGTATATCAAATATCAACAACTTTCTTTTTGTCACTAATAACCCGGGACGCTAGAGTTTTGTCTTCAATACGTTATACTTACCAAAGAGCTGCTCCAAAATCCTTCTAATCCATGCCGTGTCCTCCCCGGGAAAAGTCACTAACGCCGTCACAGGATGTGACGTTTCACCCAGTTTGACTTCTCTGGGACAGTCCTCTTTACCTTCTCTGTAAGATACTTTTGTATCCAGAGGAGTCAAAATGTCATTGCTGGATATACTATCCACTGACTTGTCAATCTGAACCTTCTGCTGTCTTAATATGTCCTGATAGGATTGTCCAGGCTGTCCAGGATTGTTAATTTGCTGTAGATATGGCTGGTCAGTTGTCTTCCAAGAGTCACTTAATTGTTGGAATCGTAACGGTTCATCCGTTGGCACTATATGATCGAAAAGATTTCCATGAATGTATACATCTTTATAAAGTTGTTGATCACCAACTTCAGATATGCTTTTGGAAGTTTCTTTGAGGTCATTGCTATCAAATGGATCTGCCTTGACTTTGGACAGCTCAGGAAATGTATTTCCCAGCTGGCCATCTAATAGAGATCTGCTAAAAACATGATTGTTGACCAAATGGTGATTTTCAAAATTGCCATTGGAATTCTGAGAAATATGTTCATTTTGGAGTAAGAAATTCATCCATTTAGGCAGTATTGGTTCTTCGGATTTGTTTGCACTGTAATCCACATATCTTCTTGAAGGATCAAAATCTATTTCTCTGTTAATTTTGACATTGTAATCTGGAGGAGAACTCACACTTTCTTGATTAGATGAAGCACTGGACTTGGTTCGCAGCAAGGAGTATTCGGATTCGGACAGTGGCTTTGGGTTGTCGTAGAAGTTAACCCGAGAGGCTGTGGTGACACCATACGATGTCATGTCTACTTCAGAGAATATTGAATCAGTTTCATTTTGATGAGCGGTATTGTCGTCGGTGATGTTGACCTCGCTCTCTAGAATAGAATCGAAGCCATTTTCTCCTATTGCTGGGCGCAGTGTCGCCACGTTATTAGCATCGGGTTTAGGTGATGCCAAAACATATTCTATAGACGTGATCTCGTCTCTTTGAAGTTCTGGAGCTTTTGAAGACTTTAAGGCACCGTCATTCCAGACTCTTCCCAAGTTCATCATTAGTTTATTTCTCAGGTTATTAGCCATTTCAGGACTAAGCTGATGGTTTAGAATGGCGCTGAGGACCCCTGGAGTAAGAGTTTCCAGAAGCATTTGGAGTTTAACATTAGGTTGCTCTAAAGGATCCTTCCAGTCATGATTAGAAACTTTCTCATATCCTTCTCCAACAAGCTTCATCTCCATAGAAGAACTTCCGCTAGTCGGTTTCGGTTTCACACTTTGATCGACTCGCAAGACTGAATCATCGATTCCTGGAGCATTGGTCCATTTCCCGGAAAGACTTATATCCCTATCTTGCTGATCTATGTTCTCAGCTATTTCTTGCTGTGGAATTTCGGTGACCGTCCGCTCGAAAGGAATCAGCGACTCACGGTAGACAATCTTATAACTAAGTTTGTCTTTATCCATGTACTCGTCGTATTCTTTAATCAAATCGTCGGTAACGTCTTTTGCAACAGGAATATCGCTGACAGTCTCAGTTGCGTCGTGGCTCATTATTGGCGTGACGGTAATTTCTGAGATTACAACCGCCGGCTCATCGCCGTTTTCCATTTTGGTTATAAATGTTTTAGCGTTATCATTAGCATTGTCTACGTTGTCTATTTCAGGGGCGGTGTCTATTATCTGCAGGTCTTTGAAGACACCTGTTGCATTCTCTAATGGGATGTCGGCTTTTCCATATTCGTCGTATCCTTCATCTGACTCTCCTGTTGTGTTAGCTTTATTGTTCTTGTGGCCTGGCAATCGCAAATATTCCCCAATAGCATCTATAAGAGTTTTGGGCTCCATTGTTGGATTAGCATCAGAGTCGTAAAAGACATCTTCTTCAATGTCTTCTTCTTCTGTGAGGTCCCCAATGTCTTTGTCTTCGTTTGGGCCGTTGTCGTCAATTATGCGGCCTTCGTATAGTTGGGAGGACACTTTCTTCTGACCTTCAACCCAGTTGCCGAGCGGAACGTTCCTGCTTCTAAATCCTTGACCTTGGGAGTTGTCTTCCAAAGAAAAGTGAACATCAAATTTTTCTACCTCTTGTGCAAGGCTCCTGACCATCTCTTCATCTTTGATCTTGTCTATTGCAGGTCCTGGTAGAAGTTTCTCTTGCAGAATCGTCTGAGCTGTGTTGTACTGTTTCCTTATGCTCAGAAACACTGCTAAAGAAACAGCTGAGATAACCAGCAGACGTGAACCAATTCGTTTCATTTTATTTTCCGTCATCTGTTTTTCTTGTTTATTTTGTTTTGTTGTTTTTAAAATTGTTTTTGTGCTCTGACTAGCTTGCTTTTTAAAAGTCCTTAATTGATGATTACTGAAATATATTTATTGAAATTTGATGCTTGAACAGACTGTTGCAGCCAGCAGTGTGGTATCGCTACTTTTAAACCAATTTTAAACACCTGTAAAAAAAATAAATTTTTTAACACTTTTTGGCATTGGTTTTTTTTTAAAAATCTAACCAACATTATGCAGTCAAAACTTAACATTTTGTTCTTGGGTCTCTTCTTTTTCTCCAGACGTAATTATTAGAGAGAGAGAGAGAGATAGAGATAGAGAGACAGCGAGAGAGAAAGAGGGGGGAAAGAGAGAGCAAGAGAGAGAGATAGGGAGATAGAAAGAATGAGATAGAGGTAGAGAGAGATGGGGAGAGGGAGAGAGAGAGGGGAGAGGGGGAGGGGGGAGGGAGGGGGAAAGAGAGGGAGGGGGAAAGAGAGGGAGGGGGAAAGAGAGGGAGGGGGAAGAGAGGGAGGGGGAAAGAGAGGGAGGGGGAAAGAGAGAGAGGGGGAAAGAGAGGGAGGGGGAAAGAGAGGGAGGGGGAAAGAGAGGGAGGGGGAAAGAGAGAGAGGGGGAAAGAGAGGGAGAGGGAGAGCAAGAAAGAGAGAGTGATAGAGAGAGATTGTCTGAGAAAAAGGGAGAGAGAGGAGAGTGAGAGGAGAGAGAGGGAGGGAGAGAGCAAGAGAGATTAAGAGAAAGAGAGAAATAAAAAAGAGCTAGATAGATAAACAAAAAAGAAAGAATTATATGCTTTATAAATAAAGATAAGATAAGAGTGTTAAATAAAGATATATACTGAGCGAGTTAAAGAGGAGAAAGGAGAGAGAAACATAAAGAAAATGTGAGAGAAAGAGAGAGAAAGAGAAAAAAGTGATATGAAGAGGCTAAAAAGCGAGAGGAAAAAGAAATAAAGAGGAAGAGAGAGAGAGAGAGAAAGGGATAAGTAAAGAGAGAGAGAGAGAGAAAGCAAAGAAAATGAGAGAGTGCAATGTGTAGGTCTAAAATAAATCCTAAGGTTACCATTTAGTCTTCTTTCAATACAGACTAAAACAATTAGAGAATTAACACTGAAATTCTGAAGTCATAGTCTCAGTTTGGAGAATCCTAACAAATTTGTAAAAAAATTTCCCTGATTCACTCTACAAACACTTCTCATAGCACAAACTAATTGACGTATTGTCAAAATATTTCAGTGAGACCATTCTCAGCAAGAAACACGTCGACAGATTTTGTGTCATTCAATAACTCTCTTTGAGTCTTTCTGTCAATTAGTTGGTTCTGATTTCTGTCTGATTTCTGTCTGTTTGCTACAGCAATAGACACGCGTAGTTCAAACAGAGATATCGAGATGTTATAATTTTGTATCGACATCGAATCATACACTCCTCGTTCTTCCTAGAGAAAAGACGCAGGAGTTATACACAAAATTTTGTTATTTGTTTTTCTAATAGAAGGCAAAGAAAGGATTAAATGTCATCGAGCTACACTGCTCGCTTTCATAACATTTAATCAACTTAATTATTTGCAAGATATGTAGGTCATTGCTGGGTCAGCGTATCCAATTGAAGAACTGAACTACACATTATCGAACTTGAGGACAACGTGGTATTGTTATAACTCTACATAAAATACTAAATTATTGTTACCAAACTTACTTGAAAGGATAAAGACTGCACATGATGATTTATTGACATTGTAATTTGCGCAGTTACATATCATGGTCACGTGATGCAGTACATATTTTTTTACAGTCACTAATATCTTCTGTCCACCAATGAAAGTAAAAAATGACTTTGTCGACCCCCCCACAAGATTCCTCCCATAATCTTTCCCCCTTCACTTTACACACTAGCTTATTAGCTTAATAGTCTAAAATGTTCGTTTTGAACGGGTTAATGCTCCTTCAATATTGATTACATATATCATACATGTCACGTGTTGTGTGCGCGTTTGAACTTCTTACCACCTGTAATATAAATATCCTCATAATGTACTGGTAGGTATCATTTCATTAGTCTCATCTTTTGACGCAATCAAGTTTACTCTTCAGCGGTAGTTCTAAAAGGAATCGAAACCAAACAATTAAAAAGACATTTCTTATCTTATCTTATCTATTTTATACTGGTACGTTCTTTCAAAAAGGAAGTATGTGCTATGCGTATCCATGCATTCTTCTAGTCGTATATGTGTTCAGTAGAGACTTAAAGTATTACATTTCCTAGCTGATTTAGGTACCGGTGTCCTGTTCTACGCTTTAATGGCACTAGAGAATGAGGCTTTGAGAGAAACTTTTCCCGGGATATGGAACAAGAAATGTCGCTTTGTCAAAGTCATGCTTTCTCTTTTCTTTTGTGTTATTATACGCCCTTCTCTTCTATGAATGTCTTTACTATCCCCCCCCCCCAACCCCATACTATGACATACTTCCTGATCTTATTTTTCACTACAAAAAAATATGTATTACTGAAGAGATAACTTGAACAGAGAACACAGATTTTGTATTAAATGTGGGAAGCGTGGTCGAGGAGCCAAGTGCGCTTGGCTTGGCTACCTAGAAGGGGGCTCGAGGTTCGACAACCGACTCGGGCAGAGTTGTGTTTACTGAGCGCTTAAAGACAGCACGGAAAACCAACTCCTAGATACCCCCTCCCCCCACTGGTCCACAAATGAGATTGGACCAAAAGCGCTCTGAGCATGCTATAAGCATGAAAGTAGCGTTATATAAAAGCTATAATAATAATAATAATAATTAAATCACATTAGCTTCATCTTCAGGTGTCCTTTAAGTTGTTGGACCTTAGGGGAATCCCATATGATCTGTTGTGCCTACCTTTATTTCCTCTCTGTCTTTTACCAGCATTAGAGTCTCTTTCGTGGACAGGCTCCTTCATTCTTTGTGGTTTGTGAGCATAGAGGATCTCATTATGTATCCTGATGGTGGTCAGAATGTCATCTTTGGGGCCCAATCGGCATTCTGAACCTGCTTAGAATCTTTACTTTGTCTGTGTATGTGATGCCTAGAATCCTTCGTAACATCCCTATTTGATGGCTAGAATCCTTCGTAACATCCCTATTTCATGGCAAGAGAATCCTTCATAACATCCCTATTTGATGGCTAGAAACCTTCGTAACATCCATATTTCATGGCAAAAGAATCCTTCGTAACATCCCTATTTCATGGCAAGAGAATCCTTCGTAACATCCCTATTTCATGGCTAGAATTCTTCGTAACATCCCTATTTCATGGCAAGAGAATTCTTTGTAACATCCATATTTCATGGCTGGAAACCTTCGTAACATCCCTATTTCATGGCAAGAGAATCCTTCGTAACATCCACATTTAATGGCAAGAGAATCCTTCGTAACATCCATATTTAATGGCAAGAGCATCCTTCATAACATCCCTATTTCATGGCTAGAATCCTTCGTAACATCCCTATTTCATGGCTAGAATCCTTCGTAACATCTATATTTCATGGCTAGAATCCTTCGTAACATCCCTATTTCATGGCAAGAGAATCTTTCGTAACATCCCTATTTCATGGCTAGAATCCTTTGTAACATCCCTATTTCATGGTTAGAATCCTTTGTAACATCCCTATTTCATGGCTAGAATCCTTCGTAACATCCCTATTTCATGGCAAGAGAATCTTTCGTAACATCCCTATTTCATGGCTAGAATCCTTCGTAACATCCATATTTCATGGCAAGAGAATCCTTCATAATATCCCTATTTGATGGCTAGAATCCTTCGAAACATTTATATTTCATGGCAAAAGAATCCTTCGTAACATCCCTATTTCATGGCTAGAATTCTTCGTAACATCCCTATTTCATGGCTAGAATCCTTCGTAACATCCCTATTTCATGGCAAGAGAATTTTTTGTAACATCCATATTTAATGGCAAGAGCATCCTTCATAACATCCCTATTTCATGGCAAGAGAATCCTTCGTAACATCCCTATTTCATGGCAAGAGAATCCTTCATAACATCCCTATTTCATGGCAAGAGAATTCTTCGTAACATCCCTATTTCATGGCTAGAATCCTTCGTAACATCCCTATTTCATGGCTGGAATCCTTCGTAACATCCATATTTCATGGCTAGAATCCTTCGTAACATCCCTATTTCATGGCAAGAGAATCTTTCGTAACATCCCTATTTCATGGCTAGAATCCTTCATAACATCCATATTTCATGGCAAAAGAATCCTTCGTAACATTCATATTTCATGGCAAGAGAATACTTCGTAACATCCCTATTTCATGGCTAGAATCCTTCGTAACATCCCTATTTCATGGCAAGAGAATCTTTCGTAACATCCCTATTTCATGTCTAGAATCATATGTAACATCCCTATTTCATGGCTAGAATCCTTCGTAACATCCATATTTCATGGCAAAAGAATCCTTCGTAACATCCCTATTTCATGGCTAGAATCCTTCGTAACATCCCTATTTCATGGCAAGAGAATCCTTTGTAACATCCATATTTCATGGCTAGAATCCTTCGTAACATCCCTATTTCATGGCTAGAATCCTTCGTAACATTCATATTTCATGGCTGGTATCCTTCGTAATATCCCTATTTCATGGCTAGTAACCTTCGTAACATCCCTATTTCATGTCAAGAGAATCTTTCGCAACATCCCTATTTCATGGCAAAAGAATCCTTCGTAACATCCATATTTCATGGCAAAAGAATCCTTCGTAACATCCATATTTCATGGCAAGAGAATACTTCGTAACATCCCTATTTCATGGCTAGAATCCTTCGTAACATCCCTATTTCATGGCAAGAGAATCTTTCGTAACATCCCTATTTCATGGCTAGAAACCTTCGTAACATCCCTATTTCATGGCAAGAGAATCTTTCGTAACATCCCTATTTCATGGCTAGAATCCTTCGTAACATCCATATTTCATGGCAAAAGAATCCTTCTTAACATCCATATTTCATGGCAAGAGAATACTTTGTAACATCCATATTTCATGGCTGGTATCCTTCGTAATATCCCTATTTCATGGCTAGAATCCTTCGTAACATCCCTATTTCATGGCAAGAGAATCTTTCGCAACATCCCTATTTCATGGCTAGAATCCTTCGTAACATCCATATTTCATGGCAAAAGAATCCTTCGTAACATCCCTATTTCATGGCAAGAGAATCCTTCATAACATCCCTATTTGATGGCTAGAAACCTTCGTAACATCCATATTTCATGGCAAAAGAATCCTTCGTAACATCCCTATTTCATGGCAAGAGAATCCTTCGTAACATCCCTATTTCATGGCTAGAATTCTTCGTAACATCCCTATTTCATGGCAAGAGAATTCTTTGTAACATCCATATTTCATGGCTGGAAACCTTCGTAACATCCCTATTTCATGGCAAGAGAATCCTTCGTAACATCCACATTTAATGGCAAGAGAATCCTTCGTAACATCCATATTTAATGGCAAGAGCATCCTTCATAACATCCCTATTTCATGGCTAGAATCCTTCGTAACATCCCTATTTCATGGCTAGAATCCTTCGTAACATCTATATTTCATGGCTAGAATCCTTCGTAACATCCCTATTTCATGGCAAGAGAATCTTTCGTAACATCCCTATTTCATGGCTAGAATCCTTTGTAACATCCCTATTTCATGGTTAGAATCCTTTGTAACATCCCTATTTCATGGCTAGAATCCTTCGTAACATCCCTATTTCATGGCAAGAGAATCTTTCGTAACATCCCTATTTCATGGCTAGAATCCTTCGTAACATCCATATTTCATGGCAAGAGAATCCTTCATAATATCCCTATTTGATGGCTAGAATCCTTCGAAACATTTATATTTCATGGCAAAAGAATCCTTCGTAACATCCCTATTTCATGGCTAGAATTCTTCGTAACATCCCTATTTCATGGCTAGAATCCTTCGTAACATCCCTATTTCATGGCAAGAGAATTTTTTGTAACATCCATATTTAATGGCAAGAGCATCCTTCATAACATCCCTATTTCATGGCAAGAGAATCCTTCGTAACATCCCTATTTCATGGCTAGAATCCTTCGTAACATCCCTATTTCATGGCTAGAATCCTTCGTAACATCTATATTTCATGGCTAGAATCCTTCGTAACATCCCTATTTCATGGCAAGAGAATCTTTCGTAACATCCCTATTTCATGGCTAGAATCCTTTGTAACATCCCTATTTCATGGTTAGAATCCTTTGTAACATCCCTATTTCATGGCTAGAATCCTTCGTAACATCCCTATTTCATGGCAAGAGAATCTTTCGTAACATCCCTATTTCATGGCTAGAATCCTTCGTAACATCCATATTTCATGGCAAGAGAATCCTTCATAATATCCCTATTTGATGGCTAGAATCCTTCGAAACATTTATATTTCATGGCAAAAGAATCCTTCGTAACATCCCTATTTCATGGCTAGAATTCTTCGTAACATCCCTATTTCATGGCTAGAATCCTTCGTAACATCCCTATTTCATGGCAAGAGAATTTTTTGTAACATCCATATTTAATGGCAAGAGCATCCTTCATAACATCCCTATTTCATGGCAAGAGAATCCTTCGTAACATCCCTATTTCATGGCAAGAGAATCCTTCATAACATCCCTATTTCATGGCAAGAGAATTCTTCGTAACATCCCTATTTCATGGCTAGAATCCTTCGTAACATCCCTATTTCATGGCTGGAATCCTTCGTAACATCCATATTTCATGGCTAGAATCCTTCGTAACATCCCTATTTCATGGCAAGAGAATCTTTCGTAACATCCCTATTTCATGGCTAGAATCCTTCATAACATCCATATTTCATGGCAAAAGAATCCTTCGTAACATTCATATTTCATGGCAAGAGAATACTTCGTAACATCCCTATTTCATGGCTAGAATCCTTCGTAACATCCCTATTTCATGGCAAGAGAATCTTTCGTAACATCCCTATTTCATGTCTAGAATCATATGTAACATCCCTATTTCATGGCTAGAATCCTTCGTAACATCCATATTTCATGGCAAAAGAATCCTTCGTAACATCCCTATTTCATGGCTAGAATCCTTCGTAACATCCCTATTTCATGGCAAGAGAATCCTTTGTAACATCCATATTTCATGGCTAGAATCCTTCGTAACATCCCTATTTCATGGCTAGAATCCTTCGTAACATTCATATTTCATGGCTGGTATCCTTCGTAATATCCCTATTTCATGGCTAGTAACCTTCGTAACATCCCTATTTCATGTCAAGAGAATCTTTCGCAACATCCCTATTTCATGGCAAAAGAATCCTTCGTAACATCCATATTTCATGGCAAAAGAATCCTTCGTAACATCCATATTTCATGGCAAGAGAATACTTCGTAACATCCCTATTTCATGGCTAGAATCCTTCGTAACATCCCTATTTCATGGCAAGAGAATCTTTCGTAACATCCCTATTTCATGGCTAGAAACCTTCGTAACATCCCTATTTCATGGCAAGAGAATCTTTCGTAACATCCCTATTTCATGGCTAGAATCCTTCGTAACATCCATATTTCATGGCAAAAGAATCCTTCTTAACATCCATATTTCATGGCAAGAGAATACTTTGTAACATCCATATTTCATGGCTGGTATCCTTCGTAATATCCCTATTTCATGGCTAGAATCCTTCGTAACATCCCTATTTCATGGCAAGAGAATCTTTCGCAACATCCCTATTTCATGGCTAGAATCCTTCGTAACATCCATATTTCATGGCAAAAGAATCCTTCGTAACATCCCTATTTCATGGCAAGAGAATCCTTCATAACATCCCTATTTGATGGCTAGAAACCTTCGTAACATCCATATTTCATGGCAAAAGAATCCTTCGTAACATCCCTATTTCATGGCAAGAGAATCCTTCGTAACATCCCTATTTCATGGCTAGAATTCTTCGTAACATCCCTATTTCATGGCAAGAGAATTCTTTGTAACATCCATATTTCATGGCTGGAAACCTTCGTAACATCCCTATTTCATGGCAAGAGAATCCTTCGTAACATCCACATTTAATGGCAAGAGAATCCTTCGTAACATCCATATTTAATGGCAAGAGCATCCTTCATAACATCCCTATTTCATGGCTAGAATCCTTCGTAACATCCCTATTTCATGGCTAGAATCCTTCGTAACATCTATATTTCATGGCTAGAATCCTTCGTAACATCCCTATTTCATGGCAAGAGAATCTTTCGTAACATCCCTATTTCATGGCTAGAATCCTTTGTAACATCCCTATTTCATGGTTAGAATCCTTTGTAACATCCCTATTTCATGGCTAGAATCCTTCGTAACATCCCTATTTCATGGCAAGAGAATCTTTCGTAACATCCCTATTTCATGGCTAGAATCCTTCGTAACATCCATATTTCATGGCAAGAGAATCCTTCATAATATCCCTATTTGATGGCTAGAATCCTTCGAAACATTTATATTTCATGGCAAAAGAATCCTTCGTAACATCCCTATTTCATGGCTAGAATTCTTCGTAACATCCCTATTTCATGGCTAGAATCCTTCGTAACATCCCTATTTCATGGCAAGAGAATTTTTTGTAACATCCATATTTAATGGCAAGAGCATCCTTCATAACATCCCTATTTCATGGCAAGAGAATCCTTCGTAACATCCCTATTTCATGGCAAGAGAATCTCTCATAACATCCCTATTTCATGGCAAGAGAATTCTTCGTAACATCCCTATTTCATGGCTAGAATCCTTCGTAACATCCCTATTTCATGGCTGGAATCCTTCGTAACATCCATATTTCATGGCTAGAATCCTTCGTAACATCCCTATTTCATGGCAAGAGAATCTTTCGTAACATCCCTATTTCATGGCTAGAATCCTTCATAACATCCATATTTCATGGCAAAAGAATCCTTCGTAACATTCATATTTCATGGCAAGAGAATACTTCGTAACATCCCTATTTCATGGCTAGAATCCTTCGTAACATCCCTATTTCATGGCAAGAGAATCTTTCGTAACATCCCTATTTCATGTCTAGAATCATATGTAACATCCCTATTTCATGGCTAGAATCCTTCGTAACATCCATATTTCATGGCAAAAGAATCCTTCGTAACATCCCTATTTCATGGCTAGAATCCTTCGTAACATCCCTATTTCATGGCAAGAGAATCCTTTGTAACATCCATATTTCATGGCTAGAATCCTTCGTAACATCCCTATTTCATGGCTAGAATCCTTCGTAACATTCATATTTCATGGCTGGTATCCTTCGTAATATCCCTATTTCATGGCTAGTAACCTTCGTAACATCCCTATTTCATGTCAAGAGAATCTTTCGCAACATCCCTATTTCATGGCAAAAGAATCCTTCGTAACATCCATATTTCATGGCAAAAGAATCCTTCGTAACATCCATATTTCATGGCAAGAGAATACTTCGTAACATCCCTATTTCATGGCTAGAATCCTTCGTAACATCCCTATTTCATGGCAAGAGAATCTTTCGTAACATCCCTATTTCATGGCTAGAAACCTTCGTAACATCCCTATTTCATGGCAAGAGAATCTTTCGTAACATCCCTATTTCATGGCTAGAATCCTTCGTAACATCCATATTTCATGGCAAAAGAATCCTTCTTAACATCCATATTTCATGGCAAGAGAATACTTTGTAACATCCATATTTCATGGCTGGTATCCTTCGTAATATCCCTATTTCATGGCTAGAATCCTTCGTAACATCCCTATTTCATGGCAAGAGAATCTTTCGCAACATCCCTATTTCATGGCTAGAATCCTTCGTAACATCCATATTTCATGGCAAAAGAATCCTTCGTAACATCCATATTTCATGGCAAGAGAATACTTTATAACATCCCTTTTCATGGCTAGAATCCTTCGTAACATCCATAATTCATGGCAAAAGAATCTTTCGTAACATCCCTATTTCATAACTAGAATCCTTCGTAACATCCCTATTTCATGGCTAGAGTCGTCCTCTCTAATGTGAATTATGGTCTCTAACTCCATTAATATCAAATGTTTGTTAATGAATAATGGACGGCTCTACTGTGCAGAATATAATTAGTGGTTCTAAAATATTTCATCGTATCTTTCATACACATTACATATTGAGAATCGCTGGTTTATGTAACCTTTATTTTTTTTTTTTAAAGTTTAGCAATAAGGGAGATAATAAATGTCTATGTAGGTTTATCAATTTTTCCCCCAGCTTGTCTGATATGCTAAAAAAAATGAAGTCTGTGCATGTGCGTATACGAGGTTTGCCTTGAGTTCACATTATAAATGGTTTGTGTCTAATTTAATTTCTAGGATAGATAACTTTCTCGGGTTTCTCTCGAGACACACACACACACAAAAAGAATGTTCAGTAATCAATTTGATCGCGGTAATCTGTCCTTTTAGATCTTGTGACTTAACTCTTGCAGGTTGATATTTTACTTGAGCATGTTGAGAAAGATAAAAATACAGTGTGAAACAAAGGGGAAAGTAGGGAAATAAAGCGAGACCAGGAGAAGTATCAGAATAGATGGAGAGATGGGTAATGGAGAATTCCAAAACAAGACAAGGTCAAGGCATCGTATGGAAATTTAAATGTCAGTTAATGATAAAAAGTTTCCAAATTATTGGAACTATTATTTTTGTATTGTGTCTTTGCAAAATTGAAAAAAAAAAGCTCATTATTATTTAATCTGATTTATTTTTATTATAAAATCGAATAACATAATGCATGAAGCAAAATAAAAAGAAGAAGTGTTGGGAGCCCGTCTATCAAACATCGAAACACAAATGAGGACATTCACAATGACTATTGGGCCCCACGATGAGCTGCTGAAGGTATGCAGCAAACTGTTTGTCAATATTACGAGGTCCCAGGACCCCCAACCACCTTCCCACAGAGAAAAGTACTAGGGAAAAAGAAGAACTGGAAGAAAGAGAAGGGAAGAAAACATCAAAGAATGGACGGGCCTGTCATTGACAGAGAGTCTAGTCAAGTTAAAAGACAAAGAGGATTGTGGAAAGACGGTGGACAGATCATGTGTGGTTCCCCAACGGCTCAACAAACTAAGGGTTAGGTGAGTTTGAAATACCGGATTGACATTTGACAATATTAGGATGATTTACCCTCTACACTGTTTACATGTTTGAACTAAAATGCAGTGATCTTTAAACACTGATAAGCATTGAGCTAGCTATTTGCAAACAGCCTTTTCATTGCAGATATTTACGGGTAAGATAAAAAAAAAAAAAACTCAGTCAAATTTTAATGTACTTTTATTTGGCCTAAAAAAATCGATCCTTGTACAAAATTTGCAAAGAATATTTCTAACTTTTCTTTACAAAAGCCAAGTCTAAAAAAAAAAAATAAAAACATAACTTATAAAATATGTCATAGGTTGTGTTTTAATATTAACATGTTACATTCACGTGAAAGTCAAGAAAACTATTGTTGTCTACTTTGTATACAAGTCAAATCTCAGACTTTCATTATTAAAGAAGACCGACAAATGTGTTTTTAAAGAGCAAATATTTTGGTCTCTATCATTAGATATGACACACAAAAATCAACCCGATCTTTTCACGAAACAATACTATGAACCAGTGAGCGTTCACATCAATGGGGAGTAGATGTTTACTGTATACAGTGTTGACTGAGTTGCATTTAGATGTTTTGTCTTAGTCGATGTTACTCTATAGCAGTCTTTGAAACTTCACCATGTAGAATGAAGTCTTCAAAGTCAATTTCTTTTCCTAACATGATAGTGAAGTTTAACTACACTATTTTTTTTATTCTACTTTGAGTCATTTCTAATTAACGAGTCCATGTAAAATCTAATTGTTTCCGTTCTTTTTTTTTTTCTTTCTAATTTTAATTTGTTTTAGTCTACGTACGATGTTTATTGATAACATCAAAAATCAAACTTTTGTTTTGAGCTAGGGTTTTTAGAAATAAAAAAAAATACCCTAAAGAAAATGATGGTGGTTTTATTTCTACAAGAAAGTAAATGCATACACATGAACAAATAATTTAATGTCAACTCAACATAAATTCCTTTGTTCCTAGACTTAAATATTTGTACGTCGTCTAGTTCATATTATTTCATCAAATCTTATCCTTGTTCAGGAGGAACTAATGAATCATTATTTATAATTGTCTTTCCCGGGCATGCTACCCTGCCTCATAGTGGCGCCCGGGTGGAAACGATCGTAGGAGGAAACGATTAGGCGGCTAAAGGGTAGCAAAACAAGACTCCCGTGGGGGTGCCTAAAGGGGTGCGAGAGCATCCTCATTGGGCCGTTACATAAATGGCGTGTCCCGCACGGTTAGCCTGGTATAGAAAAGGAAAATGGCAGGGGTCTTAGAGTACGCGGCCTCTTGCCACGAGTCTGACCCACCCGTCAGACAGAACAGTGTACACTCTGTTCTCATACAAGCCGGTGAGAGGGAGCTCATGTTTACTTTTGCTGGCCTAGAGTTCCAAGAGCCGAAGGCTCAACTCTACCTGACAGTTTCAAGAAGAAGAAGAATTGTCTTTTTGGTTGACTCCTTGACGCCAAGTAGAGACAATGTACGACAAAGTTTTAACGAGACACACACACACAATTTCACGTACATTTTTCTTATTCGAATTTTGTGTAACAGGGTTTCTGAATATTTTTACAATCAAGAAACTGTTAAAACTGAAGATTTACCTAAAATTATATTAAAACTAGAAGGAAACGCAATGTACTGGACCGTTGCTTTGACTTAACAAGTGCTGTTTTAAAAAGTAGGATCGTCCGCATAAAAAGAATATACGTGAAGTTCTAACCCACGCAAGCTGCTAGATATTATTATATCAATTATTAGAGATACGATCGCCATCTAAGCCTATATGTTTCTATTGTGATCGGAGCACATAGAACTAGAGCTTTTGACTCTATTGTGTTTTGTTAACCTGTTTTAAAATGCTTTTTACAAGAAACGCCAATCAACATAAGATTCGATTTGCAGCCTATGGCAATTACAAGTATATTTTTATCTAGCGAAGGAGAATTCTGAACAAAAAAAGATTTGATAAAAAGGCTATGCAAGGAAAATGAATTTTGTCTAACCTATTCTATAATATAGCTTACCCTATAGTCATAGAGCTTACAGCCTTGCACAGTAATATGTAGTATTGATTATGAAAATATATTAGGTATTTATTTTATGAGTCTGTATACTTGTTATTGCGATAGTTACAGTGTTTTATTCCTAACTATAGCTAAACTAAATCTTAGAAACAACGTCTCTAAAGTTTCAAACATTCATATTGGTTCCAAGTCTTTGTATCAAAAGGTCCTTCGAAATTCACTTGTTTAAAAGTCTTCAAACTTAGGTTAAGATCATGATTTCCTTTTTTTTAAAAAATATATTTTTCGTATTTTCCTTTGCATAAAGCCTTAGATGTACTACGCATTGATAGATGTATTATATGAGTTATGCTTCTTTGTCCAAAAGAATCATGCCCCTTTTCTTCGAACTGTTTACTAAGATGACATAATTAGTAAGTTACATCCCAAACCTTGTGTTTGATTCGTTAATCAATACATGCATCTGCATAATATTCACTTTAATTAAGGTTTAACGCTTCCTCCCTTATCAGCTGGCTAATTCATTATGGCGGGTCAAAAAACAAAAATTTGGGTAACCCAGACACCGGTGTCGAAAACGGTTCTAACGATTTGCCCAGAAATTTAACAGTCTATGTATATCCATGAATATTTTGAAAAAAAAAAATATTCTTGAATGTAAAGTTGGTCTAGACAATCTATATCTTGAACACACACACATTTTGCGCGGCGTCTTCTGAGTCTTGATCTATAGGCCTATAACCCGACTAGAACCTTCCACACCATAGATCTATATTAAGTATTCTAGTCTAGACTAAACTCTATAGGCTACTGACTTTCTATGTTTGAATCTGCACCACCAAACTAAAATTTATATGCTCTGAATAGTTTTATACATGCGCTTAACAAGGACATTTTTTTTGGAAATGGGGGGGGGGGGGGGGGGGGGAATCGGAGCGTGCTGAGTAAAGAATGTTTCAGTTTCTGTACCTATAGGTTATTAAAAACAATGTAATCACTTTTACATAAAGCATCCACTTTCGTAAAGGTGGAATGGTTAAATTATGCAATGTTAAATTTATGTTGCTTGTACAGTTTTAAGTAGCGCCTTGCGATTGTAGCATGTTTACTCAGCATACTATAAAAAGTATATATCATTAATTAGTTATTGAAATGAACTTTTTAAAATACACATTAATAAACAATGACCCGAAAAAAACACATAAGCATAACATTGGTCAAAGTATTATGTGGTTTATTATAATACGTGTAAAAATCAAGGCAAACATACACAGACTATGATGAAACACATTATACCCTGTTAAGAAAGCAGGGCCGGACTAACGCTGGGTTAAACGATGGGGCTAGGGCATCATATCCTAGGGGGATGGGGGTCTTTCTAATGCTACATATGAAAGTATTAATAATACTTTTGAAGATACACACAAAATGTCCTATGTACACGAATGAATCACTAATTGTGTTGATGAAACAACTGCGGGCCGGAACGGGCCCGCGTGGCCCAAGCTGACAATGAAAATAAAATTATGAACACAATGTAAATATCAAGAGTAGCAAGATGAAGAGATATTTCAAATCAATAATTGAATGCATCACACACCGCACAATGAAATTGTCAAATAGTTATACAAGCCAAAGCTGCGACATACAGACTGAGTTCAAATCTTCGTATTACATGGATGCAGTGTGGCACTAAAAGTGGGCCCCGGGTCTGAAAGTCTAGAGACAAAAAAAAAGAAGTTCATTACACTTCATGTGAAAAAAAATTTGTATCAAATATGACAATATAGTCAAGAGATAATGTGGAATAACAGTGAGTGTAGGCTGAATGTTTCAATGAAATACTTCAGACTCTATGACATCCACTGATGCCATAATTGGAAAAAGTCGGAAATGTATTTAAATAAATGATGATTTTCATCACTAACTGAACATTTAAAATATCAACAATTTCTTTTTGTTTGTTGGTCACAACCCAGACAAAGTTTTTATTGGAACCATTTGGAAACGTCATTCCTCAGGTCTCCACAGGCTCCGTTATTTCCCGGGAAGAGCGCCACCTCACCCTCGACGGAGCCGCTTTTCGACATGTCTTGCAGAAGCATTTCTAGCTGGAGAATGGGTGCTGGTATCACGTGATTATCTGGGGCGTTTCGGATGTACACAGCGAAACCCGAAAAGACAATCTGAAATAAAGAAAAGTAAAGGGTCAATTAAAAAAAATAACTTAATAACTCTTAGCAATTTAAAATGGATTGCCACGAGCAGGTGATTGGATTCAAGAAACAGATCATTAATAGCAACACCAAAATAAATGTTTCCTAAAACGCCAATAAAACTAATTGTTTTTTCTCTTAACCTTTATGCTATTATTTTTTATTGAACAAGTTCAAGGTCTGAGGTCACGTGTGAAAGGCTTCGAGACATTAATGAATGCATATTAGCGAGCGAGCTTGTGATATTTATAAGAAGGAAGGGGAGATCATAATTGGCTTAGCTAACCAAGGAATCCTTGGAAAATTTCCCCTCAGAATTTTAAGCATTAATTACATCGCATTCTATGCACATGGGTGTTTAGACACGTAAAAATGAGAGTACTTTGTTTTGTTAAGGAATTGTCTGACTGGGAGATCATGTGCTGAACAAATTGCTCAAACCAGACGTGACCTTTGGAGGCAACCTCAAATAGCCCTCACCAGAGTCGGACTCCTCAGGATAATTCTTTATTTCTACATATATGTGGGATCTTTGACACACATTCTAATGTCCAATGCCGATCCATCAAATAGATGTGGTGTGGTAGATTTCTTCGGAGACAGTTCTCTTAAATCAGAACTCAGTATTTTTGAAGCCTTTGCCGGCATTACTTGAATAACCCACAAGTCTGGAAGCATAGCTTTGGTGTCAGATAACGTACACCCTTCGATTTTATATTGACACTGGCTGGTGACTGGCTGGTGACTTACCAGACTGGCTGGTGACTGGCTAGTGAGTAGGAAATGAAAAATGAGGATTTGTCTAAAACTCTGAACTGACAAATCCTGATATTTCAACATTTGAAACATTCTACGCGTACTGCTGGGGCCGCCTCTGCAGAATCGCTTATTTTCATGAAAGATGTACGCCCATTTTGTAAAGATAAGACGCGATAGAGAAATACTATGTCTGACAACACTATACATTTAAGAATAGGTTTGAGTGTGTATAATTCATCAGTCGCATTGTGCTTAGAACAATTGAATAACTCCGAATGTTGTTGCAAGTTTTTTTGTTTTTTTTTGCGAATTAACAAGCTAACCATGCATGTACGTTTGCTATAGGCCTATTTGTAAGTCAATTAGCTATAGGCCTATTTGTAAGTCAGTAAGCTATAGGCCTATTTGTAAGTCAGTTTGTATAGGCCTATTTTTAAGTCTGTTTGCTATAGGCCTATTTGTAACAGATTGCTATAGGCCTATTAGTAAGCCAGTTTACTAAAGGTCTATTTGTAAGTCAGTTTGCTATCAACCTATTTTTAAGTCAGTTCGCTATAGGCCTATTTGTAATTTAGTTTGCTATAGGCCACTTTGTAAGTCAGTTTGATATAAGGAGAATTAAACATTTTTATTGCTTGAGCAATTCTCAAATGTTGTTTAGAAAACTAAATGATAGACGTGTACTATTATCACATGTCTATAACACCACAATGACGCTACGATGAAATCAATACGACGCACGCTAAAACCTCAAAGAGGAAAAGTCGGACACTTCCTTGTGTTTAATAAACATTCAATTTTATTTTAGAGCTGTAATCAAACCATTAAACAAGCAATTGGAAAAAAATACTTTTAAAAAATATTTTCCTGCCATTTATTTGAAAATTATAGGGTTTAGCTCCCTTTCTGCTAAATAACAAAATAAATTAATAAGTACTAAATGATAAACTTATTGGTTAATTTTTCGATTGACTCGTGTATTGTCATAGACTATGAATAATTAAGCAAAATTTCAACTTTATCCGAGAATGGGAAATGGGAGAAAAATATTTCAAAACATAATAAGGAGATTAAATCCATATATACATCCATATCTCTCATCAAGTAGGCTTAACATTTATTCCCCTTATTTCAATATCGAACAAAGTAATTAATCACTGATAGTTAATTAACTTATTGGTTACTTTTTAGCGCCACCGAAAGGGGAAAAGACGCTATTAGTTTTGTGTAGCATGTCTGTCTGTCCCGTTTAGATCTTAGAAACTAGAAGAGAAAATGAAAATAGGACATGATGATATTTTAGATCTTTCAAAGTTCTGATGCAACGGCTACTTTTTTCTTTTCCGAAAGTGAACCATCTAATTTTTGTAAATTATCTACGTATGCAGATTTAAAAAAAAATAAAACAAAAAATACACCACTTTTCAATGAAAACTTCGGAGAATGTAACTTTTCTAAAAAGATCACAGACTTCTTCATGAATAAATCAAGCTTCATTCATAGATTGGTAAAAAAAAATGTGCATCTGAGATAACAATGTGTAACAAGTGTCAATGGATCATTATAAAATATATTCTCCATTTATTTACTAACTCATTGAATAGAATACTGATTCGAATGTTTTTAAAAAAGAATTTTGATATGAACTTCGTTTTTGTTATAAGTTTGAAAAATAACAAACTACTTTTTTAGCGCGCAGTTTTGACATATCCCCAGTCTAAATAAGACTAAATAGAGCCCAGATCTAGATATATTTATAATATTTATGGATATATTATAAATGTATTATTAATTTGAACAAAATTTTAATTATTAAGACAATAACATCTTCTGACAGTATAGGGGTGCAGATTTATTTATTATGTAAACAGTATTATCACATTAAGAAATGAATCGGATACGAACAGCAAAAAACATCATTACCCCGTAACAAAAGGACTACTATTCCTGATTATAGGCCTAACATTGACCTAGGTCTAGTAATTTTAAGATTAAACGTGTTAAGTCACACGAGTTCTAGTCTAGATATAGACTAGTAGATTCTATATCAAAATTCTATATCTATTCCAGAATTTGGCCCTAGACTTAGATCTTGAATCTGGATTTAGATCTAGAACTAGGTCTAGATCTAGTTGGATCTAGGTCTAGTTTGTATGACAAATGACAACAGAGATATTTTTTTTTTTGCAGGGGAAAGTCTTCTCAAGTCATTTGTACACAACTGTGGCTAGCTCACAGCCTAAAGTAATTTAGGTCAAGAATTTTTTTTTCGTGTTGCCGATTTATCTTATTTTGTAAGAAGAATAAATCTTTAGTTTCTCTTTATTACAATGTGACTTGATATTAATTTTGAATGTATGGATACGGTTAATAATCATTATTTTAAAAAATATAAATGTACGCTAAATGAAAATATGGAGATGCTTTGGCTGAGGAGTAGAGCACTTGTAACCGGAAGTAACGTGTTCGAATCCTGGTGAAGACTCTCGGTGGACCACTTCGGGGGCCGATTTTGAGTGTGTTTCCACACAAACTGCCTTTGTAACCTTTTTTTGTAATTGATTCATGTCTTGTCACGTTCAATGAATAATTGTGCAAAAGTTTTTACTTGATTCGAGAATGGAAAATTGGAGAAAACATGTTCAAACGTTTTACCAGACAGAGTGAGTTGATATAAGCTTTGTAAAAATACTTTCCCTTTCTGAAATCTGAACTGCCTTGACAAGAGTCGAAAGATTAATTAGAAATGCAGTATTTCAAGTGGGTTCGAAGGCCAAGGTTTACATTTATCTGTGGTAGACAGTGTCCTAGCTTCCATAAGTATCTATATTTACGACTATCCGTTTTATTTTAATCTTCAGTTTTGCTACCTAACGAATAACCTTGTGTTTCTGAAGGCTGGTGTGGACAGTTTAGAAGCACTACTTACCATTCGAAAACTGCGCTGTGTCGGACGTATGTCACATGGGGAAAACAGCATGCCAAAAGAGTAAAAAATGTGCCGCCTCCCCCCCCCCCCCTGTAAATGCTATGAAGACCAACTAAGGCGCCTTTTTGACCTCAATTGCAAAAGAGGAAAGTAGCTGGCAGCAGATGGCCTCTGAAAGAGACATTTGGAAAGCTCCCATGAAGGCCGCGGGGCACACATTTGAGGCCCACATGAAAGCCCTTATAGAGGACATGCGCAGATGACGTAAAGATCCCCCTCCCCCAGGCAAACAATGGCTTTGTTGATGCTTTGCATCAGTTCTGAAAAAATAAGCAGGTCGCAACTGGGTTTACGTAGCTACGAGAAACACTGCACTTATCCTTAATCTTCGGACTCAAAGACATTGAGATTATTATTTGTATGTGTTAGTCATTCAAAAGAAAGTGAAGCAATATTTGTATGTTACCTTCGGCGCCTCTTTGTGTGTGATGTTGATGTGGCTGTCGCTGCTACTGACGTTGTGGTCGGCATCGTAGTCCGTCACACTTGAGATGGACGCTTCAATGGTCAAGTGCTGCTGGACACAGCATCCGGCCATCCAGAACAAGAAGGGCACGGGGATCCCACGACCGGTGGTCACTAATGGATCCACGCTTGGCATTTGCCCTGGAAAGGACAAAATACAAAGCAATTTAAGAAAAGAATGATTATAGCTTTATAGTTTTTTTTATATAGCCTAACTTTCATGCTTATAGCATGCTCAAAGCGCTATGGTCAAATCTCATTTGTGGACCTGTTGGGAGGAGGGGTATCTGAGAGAAGGTTTAGGCGCTCAGTAAACACAATTCTGCAGGAGTCGGGTGTCGAACTTTGAGTCCCCTTCATGGGTAGCCAAGTTCAAGCGTACTGGGCCTCTCGACATCGCTTCCCACAAGAATAGCTTGAGATGCCCAGTTTTAAATTCTTCTATTGTTGGTGTACAATTTACCAGTCTTTAATTTTTTTAAATGAAATTTCGGTTTCACTTCCTAGACATAATGGTAGCGAGACTGTCAATGTATAATATAAACGTAAAATATGACTGAATCATTCACAGATCGATCATGAAGTCCCTTATGTTGTCGCACGCATCCGCACTTCAGGACAGAAGAACAAAAAGTAATGTAGCTAAAATAAATAAAACACTAAACCATAATTTACAAATAAAAAACAAAACCTAATGAAATACTTAAAAAGACACAAAGACAGAGGCCCATTTCTTATTCTATTCGCTGGAACAAATTCGTACAAGTGCTCCTTCTTCACTATTGCCATTAAAGAATGGAATGGGTTGCCTGAATCAGCCAGAAAAAAAAACTTTCAGATTTTAAGTCATTGATCAACATGTATGACTAGACTGACACATGAAATGCGTAGGATGATTATCTTCTTTTTTTGAAGTAACGTCTGTAATACATAAGAAAAGATAAGATAAGACGGTAATGAATTTGGTCTTTAATACTGATACTAAGCCGTTATACGTTATATTCCAATGTAAGCAACAAAACTACCTGAGACCAAATACAAGGCAGATTGGTTAGCCCTGTGACTGCTGAACTCTCCCATATGCCTGACACTATAGTCCACCACCACAGGTACGCCACACTTCTCTATGGCAAACTGACGAACTTTCTTCACCGTATTATGCCAATCTGAAAAAAAAAGGTCATAGTAGTAACTAACAAAATTCTTCCAGTGTGTTCAAAAAACTTTTGACTTCTGTCACATCTTCTCCCAGATGCCATTCTCGACCTCCCCCCCCCCCCCCCATCTAGAGGTCAGCGTTTTACTTTATTCTGAAGTGTAGAAATGCCTCTCCGACAGCGCTCATAGTAAAAAGAAAGTTTTGCGACGATGTCATTGCAGTTGTTTACCACAAAAACATAGTACTATTTCCAATTTGGAAACTGAAAAGTCGACTCTTAAATTCATGATTTAAACATGGAAAATAAAATCATGTTTACATGATCAATATTTAAATATGGATTCAACAACCTTCGGCCTTCAAGTCCCTTTTCTCTAGGCTGTGTTCTTATGCTGTTATTTTGAATGGAAAACAACTCACTTTCGAATAAATTGGACAACATCGGTGCCACGTTGGTCATTGTGAATGTGGCTACCTTTGGACCTGGTTCGTTTGGCATCAGCTCAGGCCACATCAAGTGTGTTGGTGTGTAGCCTGTATCGCCATGGTCTCTGGAAACAAAAACATTCTCCAATATAACAAGTTCTTAAGAAATGTAAGTCATGGCCCTCTGGTCGTGAGGTATGCACTTCGGATTGTAGTTTTAGATGGGAATGGGTTCGATCCCCTGTCGTGTCGCAGAACGTTAAAGCTACGATGAAAAAATATCTTCATTTCTGAACAAAAGAAAAGTCGAGTCTAACAAGTTAAACTTTGCCAAACTATTTAGACTGTGTCTTGTCTAACAAGTTAAACTTTGCCAAACTATTTAGACTGTGTCTTGCCTAACAAGTTAAACTTTGCCAAACTATTTAGACTGAATCTTGCCTAACAAGTTAAAATCTGACAAACTATTTAGACTGTGTCTTGCCTAGCAAATTAAACTATGCCAAACTATATAGACTGTGTATTGCTTAACAAGTTAAACTATGCCAAACTATTTGGACTGTTTTGCCTAACAAGTTAAACTATACCAAACTATTTAGACTGTGTCTTGCTTAACAAGTTAAACTATGCCAAACTATTTAGACAGTGTCTAACAAGTTAAACTATGCCAAACTATTTAGACTCTTGCCTAGCAAATTAAACTATGCCAAACTATTTAGACCGTGTCTAACAAGTTAAACTATGCCAAACTATTTAGACCGTGTCTAACAAGTTAAACTATGCCAAACTATTTAGACTGTTTCTTGCTTAACAAATTAAACTATGCCAAACTATTTAGACCGTGTCTAACAAGTTAAACTATGCCAAACTATTTAGACTGTTTCTTGCCTAACAAGTTAAACTATGCCAAACTATTTAGACTATTTAGACCTTTATTTCCTTTACTGTTGTGTATGCTATTTGCAATCCGGGACCCTTCCTTTATGCTCGCTCTCCATGTGGATCTATCCAGAGCCACTTTTTCCCAACTGCTAGTGTCAATTTAGAAAAGTTTCATGTCGAGTTTGCTACATCAGTATACCTTAGAAGTGGACGACCAGCCGCCCTTTTCCCTTCTATTAGATTACTAGTGATGGGCAAAAGTTAACTAAAAAGTTGCTAACTTTTAGTTTAACTAAAAAAAATTAGTTAAGGCCAAAGTTTAATTAAAAAAAAAAGTTTAGTTAAAATCCTAGTTTAATTAAATTTTTTAAATTTACAAACTAAAAAGTTTAATTACAAACTTTACAAACTTTTTTAACATACATACCATATATATAGTGAATAATAGAGAGGAGAATAAACTAGAGGGTGCACAGGTCACTATAAAGCCTTTTGACCTTTACCCTATAATGGCCGCTATTCCCGCCAATTCAAGGTATTTGAAAGGCGAGAAAAATAAACGTGTTCATTATATTTGTAGCAAGTTTCGCTGCTTGATAAATCCTGATAATTCCTTGCTTCTATAGATCTACATTTTGCTGCTTTTTATTAAACACCAGTGTGTTCCTGTATAGCCGAAGGCAAAGAATTTTGCTTTACTATAGATCTAAAAGAAATGTTGACTCTTTTTATTTTAAAACTTTTTACTAGATCTAGAGTTAGAGTCTTGTGACGTCTAGTCTATTAGTATTAGTCTATTACTACTATTAGATCTATAGACATAATAGTCTATATTTAATTATTTTAGTTTCTTAGTCTTAAGTACAGTCTAACTCTTAGTCTAGTAGTCTGTCTTGGATCTAAATGTAAATTTAAAATTATAAGTCAATAATATAGATCTATTAATTGAAATCTATATTACTTTACTTTATAAGACTAGCTCTAACTATTAGTTTAGAGATAATACTATTCTAGAATTAGATCTAGATATATCTAGATTACTTATTAAGCCAATACTAAGACCTAGGACTAAGATGCATAGATGATAGATCTATAATAAACTATAATATTAATGACTATAATAGGCCTGCTAATAATAGTCGTCACTATACTAGATCTAATACTAAATTAACTAAATCTAGACTAGATCTAAATCTACTTCTATTATAATTAAACTTATATCTACTATCTAGATCTATTAGATCTAGATCTAGTATTATCTTCTAGAGTATAAATACCCATATCTAGTTATAATCATAATTAAAATAATCTAAAATCTCTAGATAGATCTACAGCTCTAAGATATCTACGAGACTCTATCTACATTTTAGATCTAGTAGTAGTAGTAGTAACTAGTATTTCTTAAATTATTTTTAGATTAAAATATTAATTATTTGACCTAGGTCTAGTAGCTAGATCTAATTCTAGATTCAGATTATATTTCTGATCATTTCGTTTATAGAAGATATTAGATCCAGAATATTCTAGAATCTAGAGTTAGTTTGAGAGTCAACATGCAGTTTTATCATTACTTCTAAAGGTAACTTATATTAGAACTTGGACAATTACTTCTAATTTCTTTCTATAATAGTATCATTCTAGTGATTCTATTAAGATCTACATTTATCCCATAAAGAAATTTAAATCTTTTTTCATGTGCACAAATAAATGTTTATTACATTTTGCTAAAGAGATAGGTTGTGCTTTATATTTTTCATGCTTGGCTGTTTCGTCCTTAAAAAAGGTCAACATAGTTAGTAAAAGTTTAACTAAAGTTTCTTAGTTTAGTTTAATTAATTTTTTCAATTTGTGATTAACTAAAAGTTTAACTACTTTTTTTTAGTTCAAACTTAGTTTTAGTTTAGCTAAAAAAAATTAGTTTAGTTCCCATCACTATAGATTACATCAACCTAAAAATCTATTTTATGTGAATTCAAACATTCTTCTTGGATTTATTATATGACATTGTTTGTAAGTTCAATTCAAGGAGTGTTGCTCATTTTTCCCCCGCAGTGTTATGTTTATATGAAGTGTTGTATTCGTGCAAGAACAAACAATCTACTGCTACTATAATGACAACTGGAAACACACATAAGCAAGTAGTAACACAAGGTAACTTAACAGTGTAAAGTAAAGTAAAAGTTCCCCTTTCAGACCTTGCGATCTATAGGGCAGATGATGTTAAGGTCATCTGTTTCTTTTGCCAACAGTTAACGAGCAGTGTGTCATGTGGCCAGCACAACGACCAACCTCCTTTACTTTTCCAATTAAAGTAGGTACCCATTAGAGCTGGGTGGACTCAGGGGCGCATTAAAAATCCCGAATTTCCTAATCCTAGTCTTCACCGAGATTTGAACCAAGAACCCTAGGTTTGGAAGCCAAGCTCGTAACCACTCAGCCAGCGCGCACCACTTTACGTTGTTTTTAGAAATCGTCTTCAATACGACTTTGTGAAACTTGTTATAAAATATAGCAGCAGTGGGTTTATAAAATATAGCAACAGTGGGTTTATAAAATATAGCGACAGTGGGTTTATAAAATATAGCGACAGTGGGTTTATAAAATATAGCGACAGTGGGTTTATAAAATATAGCAACAGTGGGTTTATAAAATATAGCAACAGTGGGTTTATAAAATATAGCAACAGTGGGTTTATAAAAAATATAAAACAGTGGGTTTAAAAAATATAGCAACAGTGGGTTTATAAAATATAGCAACAGTGGGTTTAATTGTAGCTATAGAAGAAATGTTTCATTTTGAATTTATGCTGCCCAATCAATTACAGCACAAGTCTTTTTTCTTATTCCAACTTTTTTTTTTTTTTTTGGCTTTATGATTCTTCTCTCTGTCAGGAAGATTCAAGCCAGGCGCCCTAAGGCCAACCAATGTAATGGCTAGGATGTCGCGAAGCCAGCGCAAGGGGAAGTAACCAGCTTTAGCCGATTACGTTTTAAGAGCTGCAGGGGAGCTCATTGACTTAAACGTACCTCTGTCACGTGCTCAATACGTCAGTAGGTCACGTGCGGTACAAGGATCAGTTTTGCTCAAATTCATTATTAAGAAATAATTAGTAAATATCAATTTAATTAAATATCATTAGCTAAAATATTTAAGATTAACGTTTATTAGCTAACGATAAACAGGAGATCAAAGAAAGTACACAAACTCAAACCCCCATGGGTAATCTGTTTGGTAAGCCATGGAGGTAACAAGGCAGCTCTCAAAGCACATAGCATGAATATGAAAAGCTATGAAATAAAACCTGACAAGAAGCAATATCCTACCTTCCTAGATACAAGGGCCGCATTTAGACCTGATAAGGCCCTAAGCTTTTTCAGTTATTATAACTTAAGGCAATTTTTTCTTTGCTTTTTCTTCAATATCAATGAAAATATCACTGGAACCATGTTAAATAATGATATAAAATCTTATAATAATTTCTCTATTTACGCAATAAAAAAAAATTAATAGTAAAGTGATGTAAAGGTCATCTGTTTCTGTGGCCTACAGTTAACGAGGGTGTCATGTGGCCAGTACAACGACCAACCGCCTTTACTTTTACCCTACTAATGTCAGGTGACTATTAGAGCTGGGTGAACTCAGGGTCGCCCGAAGATCCTGAAATTAAATATCCCAGGATTCGAACCACGGACCCGGTTCGGATGCCAAGCGGATTACCGCCCAGCCGCCACGCCCCAATAAAATAACTATGGCCCGCCGAAATTGTTCCTTTAATTTTTGGCCTGCCTATCACTGTCTTCATCCATGTTTGTTTGTCAAATGTTTTACACGTTACAGATGTTCCTTCAGAGTTGAAGATAATTAACTTCCTAGTCCAAACTTCCCGCAAGACGACGGGGGATGGGAGCGGGCTAGGTTTGAACCAGGGATCATCTACAAGTCCAAACAACAGTCCAGCATGCAAACCGCACGACCTGGCATCTATTCTCGGATCAAGTTGAAATTATATATATATATATTTAAAGTACTTAACAAAACATGAATCCATTACAAAAGCCTAACCAATTAGTCAATTAATTATTGGTAATGAAATATTTTGTTTAATATCGAATGAGGGAAATAACGTCTACATTATTAAGAGATTAGGGCGGAGTTCTTCTCTTAGGATAAGCTATCTTTTTTTTTTTAAAGGATTGTTTAAATTTTGCTTATGTTTATACTACATTAATGTATGCTTTTGTTTCAGAACAAATCGATCAATTTATAAAACAAAGACAATAACACGCTTTATAACCATTGTTGAAGAAGAATGTCTATTACATGTTTTGTGTGCAAGCTACTTAACACGTATTAGAGATTTCCTCATGAAAAGAACACACTATTTTATTTCTTTCTAAAATATTTCATGCACCTAGTTTCATAAGAAAAGTCAGCGTGTTTAAAAAAAATATATTTATGCGGATATGAGTGCTGCACTCATTTACTAGGCTGTACTCACACGTAATCATGAGGCAAAGTCTGCCTCAAGCCCACGTCACAGCTCTGGTCGTCCTGGCAACGGTCAAGGTCGAGCAGTGTCAACATACCTTTCCTTGGCTTCTTAAAGAGCCACAGCATATTCGACTCGTTCTCCACCAAACCTAGAAGCAATTCAAAGTGAAGTCATGAAATACAAGGGACATAAACTATATATGGGATCCATAAATAAAAAATACAGTAGTTCAATGAAAACCCAGACATTTGCAGTAACGCAAACTTAATAAAAACGACATATCGACATCATGAAAAAAAATTATTTTGTTTCTTTGAGTGCATATAAAGTATTTACATAAAAAAATAGAAATCTTATTCGACCACAACGAGAAAAGAAAAGTATTGAACTACAAAAACCATATATATCAGACTTAGCATCGCCTGTAATTGAACATGGGAAAGTTAAGCAGTGCAATTGGTGATTGCTTGCTTAAGGGCATAACATGGGGACTCCAAATTTTATCTTCTATATTCTATATATGCAATGGGATAATCATTAAAGATTTTTCTAGCTACTTTGACTTGTATAGAAATGAGTAAACGCAGTGTCGGACCTTGGCCGCATTAGAAGCGGATACATTTATAAAATTAAAACAATAATGGGAACTTAAATTTTTTTTCTTCAAAATATGGGATGTGTGGCTAAGAGGCGATAACAGCTTATCTACTTATAAAGGAGAGCTCGGGTTCGAAACCCGACTTGAGCTGAGCTGTGTTTGTTGAGCGAATAAAGGCAGCAAGGAATTCTTCTCCCCCCCCCTTTTTTTTCCCCACAAGTGGTCCATAAAAGTGATTGAACCATAGCGCATATTTTTATTGTAAATATTTATCATTTTTTTGCTTTTTTTTTCAATATTGAGTGTGTTGTGGCTGAGAAAGATCTCGAAGGATGAAGAATCAGCCAAAATATAATAATAATAATCTAATATATAGAGCAGCAAGTAAGGCGTATGTATGTATGCCCCGAATAGAAATCAAAACCGTTTGATCAATCTTTGTAGTACTTGGCATAAATGTTCCTGAGATCATGGCGGAGACTGTAGTTTATGTT
The DNA here is from genome assembly GCA_030265305.1 of Biomphalaria pfeifferi. Classification (NCBI taxonomy): domain Eukaryota; kingdom Metazoa; phylum Mollusca; class Gastropoda; family Planorbidae; genus Biomphalaria; species Biomphalaria pfeifferi. The sequence continues at coordinate 44,366 of JASAOG010000086.1, forward strand.
TAATGTCCCACCCACAACTGGAAGGCCAAAAAGATTAAAAGAAATACCTAAATATATCTCTAGTAAAAGAAGAAACTTTTTTTACTAATCGGGTAAATCCGTTTTCAGAGTATTTTTATATTAGACGTGGATCGATCGGCTGAAGGGGTAAACCCATTTTTACACTATACTTCCATTTTCGTGGCAAAATAAAAAAAAAATGATAAGGAAACAATCGTTATGTTTGACTAATATCTACATCCAATCGACTAGATCAGTAATACCCAAAGTAAAGGCCCACATCCCGCGGGTAATATCCGACTAGTTATATATATCCATCATGAACAATGTAAGACCAAGAAAGTGTGAGGAAAAAAAATTGGACACATTTTTTCCAAAAATCTCATAAATTATGCTATAAGCTTGGTGTCTACATCCTTTCCTTTGTTATCTACAATATTAGCCTCTTACTTTAAAACGTGTAAAATGGCCAGTACAGACTTACCATGTTCTATGAAGTAGTCAGTCATGGGCCAGGTTTCGTCCCCAAGTCTGGTGATTTTATTTATGGCAACAAGCGGCGATCGCAAGTTTGTATCAAACAGTGTGCCGAATAGGGTTTCCTTATAACCGAATAATTTACCCATCCTGCTCTGGGCCGCAAATCTCTGTTGGAAGATTACAAAGTTTCAGAAAAACATTCAATGTAAATCAATATGTCAAGCTATTATCTGTAAGCTTTGTTATTATCACAGTTAAGTTTCTCTTGTTCGTTGAAAATGCTCATTCGGCGAAGGTGCTAATATGTTGTAACTGTGATGCCGGAGATTCTGTAGATATATCTCTAGATTTAAATATGTCTTAGAGATTCAAATAACGAAGATCCTTTCAATTCAAATACCGAACTTTAATTCAAAAACTAGGAATCACAATAATGTACAGAATATACAGAAATAAAACTGTATCAGATGAATATCTTCTTGCAACGCTCGGTGATAAATAGATTCAAATTAATACTAGATCTAATTTCACAGCAAATAAAATATATTATTTGTCACTTCAAGTGACTCGTGTGACCAAAGAGGCCAATCCTTGATACAAAACTGCGGTCACGGGATGGGCATCCGTAATCAACAGTAGCTACAGCATTTTAACTTTTTCTACTTCTGGTGTCTGCAAAATCCGCAATCCAGGACCCTCCCTTTATGCTCGCTCTCCATGTGGGTCTATGGCAGTGCTTCTTTCTCCCAGCTCTTGGTGTCAGGATGAGATTCAAGTGGCGTATATCAGAATAACTGCAGTTCTCTTGCCTTTTATTAGATCGCCGTACAAAATATCTTGTCGGAATCGACATTGTGGCATTCAATGAACATGTCTATTCTCCAAGCCAGCTAAGGCATGGCTAACGCGTCTACTACTGATAACTGCACAGATCTCCGGGCACTGCCAGATAAACACACAGTGAAAGGGTGATTCGAATACAATTCAAATTCAACGGCGAAAGTTTTGGTCTTTCAAAAGGATGGAATTCAAATGTACTTTCTCTATAACACAATTAACCTATTCTATCCTTAGAATAGATAACGTAGTTCAACCTATATAAGTAATAGTCTAAAGCGATTCATTGGACATTTCAAAGTTACCTGGCATATGAGGTAAATAGCGCTCTGTTTGCCGGATAAGCCAACTGGGAGCATTTCACTGTAAACCAAGTTTCTCCAACACCCTTCAGCGAAATCTCCTCTCTCTTTAGTTGGTTTGTTGGCATGACATCTGTCAGAAACCTGGAATATGTAGGACAGATTTACTTCAAGCTATGACTCGGTCGACATTTGAAAACAACATTATTAAGAAAGAGGTTAAAATAATTTTCACCTAATTAAAAACAACAACATTGGTGCACGGTTTAAACATTTTTCTATAACAAAGAAGTCCATGAGAACAAAAAAAAACAAGAAAACAAAACACAATAACTACTTTGATTCGGCACTTTTCAGAAAACATTACAAATAAAAAATATACTTTTAAAATATCAATAAAATATTTCAGATATAATTTAAAATGAAACGTTAAAAAAAAACCTTCGTAGAAATAGTCCGCTCTATAGTGCAAATAGTCCGCTCTATATTGTTCGGCATCTTAACGTTTGTTACCAAAACTGAAAAGGAATGATTTGAAACAAGAACAATGCAGAATGCATTAAATTAATTTGTTGAAATCCCTTCTACCAGGTGCTTTCTTTTTTAGGAGCCAGATGCTCGATTTGACCCTTCTCCTTTCAGTGTTAACACTTCTGCAAGTCTGAAAGACCCAATATGAGGGCCATAAGTGAAGGCCAGGAGTTGTTTGGAGAAGCACGATTCTAAATCACAACCTCTGCTGTTTGGCGGCTATACCCAAACATTGAAAGTATAGTAGTCATGAAAAAAACAACAACAAGAGCCGTTGAACAATCATTCCACTTTGCTACAGTCTAACAGACCCTGCGATGCTGGTGAATCCACACCGTATTGCATAGTGCCATTCATTTGAACCCAAAAGCGGGGAAACAGTTGCGTGAAAAGGGGGGAAACAGCTGCGTGGAGAGGGAAAAACAGCTGCGTGGAGAGGGGGGATACAGCTGCGTGGAAAGGGAAAAACAGCTGCGTGGAGAGGGGGGATACAGCTGCATGGAGAAGGGGATACAGCTGCGTGGAAAGGGGGGATACAGCTCGGTGGAAGACAACGTTCCGACAATTCCTTTGTTCTTGTTCCGTCTTCTAGATGTGCCATTGGAGGTCAATGAATCACTAAAGTGTCACCAAATCTTTTGTTTATGTGTGAATTGAATCTCTACCAGGTAATAGATTTATACAATTTTTTGAAGCTAATATATCAACCAGTACTTTTGTAAAAAAAAATACTAGGACTCATCTCAAGAGACATTCGAGCATGGCGTATGTTGCCTGAATCAAGGCAAGAGTAACTACAGTAGTTTAACTCACTAGCATCGACAATTAGATTAACATGTGGACAGACTAAATCGCAATAATAATTTGTTCCCCAGTCACATATATAATTAGAATGTCTAATTGTGGTGAACTGAAGATACAATACAACACGAATATCTTTTAATTTCCTGTATTTTCTTTACTGTTCAAAAAAGTCTTGAGAAAAGAAGAGAAACACTCATAAAACATTTAATGCACAAAGCTTTTTTTTTTATCGTTTATTTACTGATATTGTAAAAGCAAAAAATATTTCGCCAGGTTTAAAATTGATGTTTGCGTGTTGCCTACAAAAATGAATTTTGTGGGTGTGTGTTGTTTTTTTTTTAGTATAGTGCTATTTTATTATTCGATGTTTTGTGAAGCCATCAACAAGTTTGCGGGTTCTCCAAGAGCAATCCATCAAGTGGCTTCCATTATTATTGTATAGTTCAGTGCAGAATCACGTACGTTTGGAAGGAATCATCTATCACACAAACCACACACACACAAAAAAAGGTTTTGTGTGTATGTTGTAGCGTGTGTGTGTACATGTAGATGTGTGGAACTGAAAGGCCAAGTCACGGAAATGACGCTATAGTTTTTGGATCCATACCAACTGGATAGTTTGTCTTCCCCTTAGACATGATTATCTGGAATTACTGCCCTTTGTTATTGCTGGGTTCCGTGTTGAGACCATTTTCCTGTCTCGCTACCTCCACTCCATTTTAACCGTATTTGACCGTCTCGTGCGCAGGCATCTTGTTTACCCCCTTTGGTGATCTGGTAAAGTTCCTTGATGGATCTTGGTTTTTAAAGCTAAGTTAAATATTTACACATGTAACTTGTATGATCTAATAATAATTCAACAGACACAAATTCAGCATGTCAACCACATGTCCTTGAAATAAACACAAATGTAGAACGAGTACAATGCTTCAGAGGCGGCCCTTGGAATTGACGAACAGGGGCGACCGCCCAAAGCCCCGCAGCTGAAATTGTCTGGCGATATGGGAATTCTCTGTCACGATCAGCCCATCACACAAGTATGTGGGACCTTTGCTATGTTTTACCGTACCAATTAATAAAACTACGAATTACCAGTTATTAGAATTACTGTGGGGTGGATTAATTCGTATGCAGTTCTCCTGAACAAAGACTTTTTACTCAATTTTGTTGAAGACTTTCCGTGGACAGTCGTTGGCTTCTAGCTCCAAACTGCTAGTAGACAACTAAACCGCTGTAGGTGTAATATATCTTAACTATTAAAACCTGAACAGAACTTGAATACTTCTTTTGTGAACAGAACTAAATAGAACTGTTATTAAAATATAGACAAAATCAACTTGTGACGAAATGCCATAAATATAGCAGACTTTATTAATCATATGAAATGTTATTTTAAACAAATCTAACTCACTACAATGACACATCTTTTCAGTCTCACGTTCTGGAGTAGTCTGTCCTCACAACAATACCACTTATCTTGCATCATTCAGAACCAATCGCTAATCTTTTCCCACCGTCACCATAGAAACACTCAAGCACAGACATCTCATAACACCGCATCTATACCAAAGACCGCAAAGGCTTTTATCATGATATTTAGGGCTAGAGTTAGGCTCTGCATCTGACACACTCTCGCTCTGAAACCTTATTTTCAATCTTTTTACCGTGACCTGCTCCAAAAAACGTAAACAATAGAAACTATGACTAGACTAGAAACTATTTTTTGATATTGCAAGGCATAAATCTCAAGGACGGAATTTTAATGACCTTATCGATCTTGCATCCCATAATTTTTTATGTGCTATAAATGATGCTAGATAATGACTGCATGAAACCGTGCGTGAATATTCATCTGAATATGAAATACGTGACAATGCGTGACACTGGGTATGTTCCACAGCTGGGTAGAATCTTTACAAAAGTGTTATATACTCATAGAGTTGAACTTGACTGGTTGTCAGAGGCTATTTGAGACGCATGCCATTAGGAAGCATTCTATAGGTAGTGGAGTGCTTACATCCATTACCATTACTACCATGCGGTAAACCATGCAAAACCTGCTACGCCTCTGACTTCAAACTGTATCAGCCGTTCCTTTAGATGCATCAGCTGCGTGACGAGGAGGAAACTGATGCGTAGACGACATCGTTCCGACCACAGCTAATGCTCTCATCTCCATGAGATTATACATAGTGTGGCTTCGCGACTAAAGAATTTCATAAATATATACTAATTGATATTTACTATAGTCTATTATTTATGAATAACTGATATTTACTTTTTATCGCAGATTCCTTCGTTGAGGTCGTTGGGACATTTATTGTTAAGAATGAAAAAAAAAATTGGAAATGCTAAAAGACTACGCCAACACCTTATCAAGCGCAAATAAAACAAGGTTACAAAGACAGTTTGTGTGGAAACACAAACTCAAAATTGGCCCCCAAAAGTGGTCCACCCAGGCAGGTAAAAAGGCTGGTTTCAATATTTTCAGAAAGATTATCAGATTGAAATTCTATCAAAGACAAATGACAGAGAAGATTGGAGAAAGAAGGTTGACAGATCTTGTGTGGTGCCCCAACGGTTCAGCAGACCAAGGGATAGGTGAAAGTAAACGTAAAGCTAGATATGAACATGGTCTAATTGATGACTTATAATGAGTATCTAATTATTTTGTAAAAGGTTAATCTCTTATTCAAAGCCTCAAGGAAAAAATACATTACAGTGTATGAGACTACACAAAACAGTTTCGTCATTGATACTACTTATTAATTGGTGTTTTCAATTATGTTCCACTTATACGCATACTAAATAGATTTTTTCTCTTAAAAAAAAGTAAACATTTTTTTTTGTAAATGTAGTAGTTAGTATGACAGAACTTACTTTACTTAGCTATACAATTGTAAAAAAACAATTTTTGACAAAAAATCTAAAACCGTTTGCATAAATGTGCTTAAAAATATGGTAAATAGTCGTCTCCCTTACTAAATAGCCTCCAGTGTTTGTTACTACTAATAGTGAATAGTTGAAAAATGGTGTATTTTTATGAAAAAAAAAATTAGCTTGCAAAATTAATTTTAAACATTAGATTTTTCGCTTTCAGAAGAGAAAAAAGTAGCCGTTGCATCAGAACTTTGAATGGACTAAAATAATTTGATGTCGAATTTTCAATATCTTTGCCAGTTTACGAGATCTAAACGGGACGGACGGAGGACAGAGACTACACAAAACTAATAGCGTCTTTTCCTCTTTCGGAGGCCGCTAAAAAGTAGTATTTCTTCCAGGCCTAGCTATCTGTAGGGCAGATTATGTAAGCCGATCTGTTTTTACGGTTAATTAGGATGGCATGTGGCCAGCACAACGACCAACCGCTTTACTTTTCCCAACTAATGTCTGGTATCCATTAGAGTAGGGTGGACTCAAGGGCGCCCTAAAAGTCTTGAAATTAAAAATCCCAATCTTTCACGAGATTTTAGTGCGGGACCCTTTAGTTCGTAAGCCAATAGCTTTACCACTCAGCCACCATATGCAAATAAACAAATCAGTAACTACCAAAAAAGCATAGCGAAATGAAGTCTATAGATTGACTATTTAGTCATTGCGATACCGCACAGGGTGACATCCCTCGATCTCACCTTACACAGATCTTTGTAATAACGCCTACAGTGGTCTTCCGGTGACGTCATGACCGTGTACTGTCCAGTCTTTCGGTCACACCATCTCTTCACTTTGCTCTTCATCATGAGCTCCGTCAGGTTCCAGCGGCTGATGACGTACTTCTGGCGGTAGTTGTCGAACAGGGAGTAGTGGCACACGCCTGGATCCGGCTTCTCCGTGGGCGGAGTCTGCGGCGCTGGGGGAGGCTGTGGAGGTGGCGCTGAAAATAAAATTTTTTAGCAGATTTTAAACAATTTACTGAGATTTGAGAGTTGATTTAAAATTGAAGTTTTAAGTTCAAAATTGAGAAAAGTTTTGTCTTTTTTTTTACAATAATTTATATCACATGATAAGGAATATGAATGGAGAAGATAAATGCAAATAATTATTATGTTAGATATAGAACCTTGTTTCCAGGCAGGTCAAAGTCCTGAGGCGGCTCCTCTATAGACTTTTAGAGTCGATAGGGTTAAAGTATATTAAATAACCTACTTATCTGGTAGGGAAAATTTTGGTTTTACTTTTCTAAGTGTTTAATTTACCTGAGTATACAAATTGGAATCTAGTGTCCGAGACTTACGTCATAAAATGTTGATTTGCTTGTGCTGTAAGCTTCTAGGTCTGATTACTTTTTAATTTCCAAACTCTAAGTGAACATTAAAATATATTTTAGATTTCAAGATACACGTGAATTTGCTAATGATTATAATTATATTTGTATTATGTAGGTTCCGCGATGTTGTCATTGACGGAAGTGGTAATGAATATAAGCACTACGCTAACTATAAAATGCTTCCTAGTGAAATGCGTCTCCAATAGCCCCTGAAAAGCAGTCCAAGTCCTGGCCTTCTTGTGTGTCTCAGATGTAAGACCATTTAGCTCTTAAACTTAAGGCCAGATAAGCAGAGACATTTTTGTCCAGTCGTCTACTCTCGAATTTTAAATCCGAGTGTTTCTAGCAGGACCCGAGCCTTAGATGGCTGCTTAAATCTCATGACACACCAATCAACTTACGTTTAACGACGCCTTCCCTTGTCTTCGGCCTGGACGTCTGCACACAGTTTCCGTCCGAGTTTGTGCTGATGTTTTGGACCTTTCCGCAACGGTCGCCGTGTTCGCTCTCACAGGATTTAAGCTGCACCCTGACCCCGTCGCAGGCCACCTCGCTAGTCTCACGGCCACCATCCACCAGGCAGGAGCGTATCCTTATCTTGGACGTGGCCCCGATGATGAACCAGTCGGACCACTGGCCCCAGGAAGCAAAATCTGAAAATGGAGAAAAGTTGGTATCATTAGATAAAAATAAGATCCACTGTCAACTCTGGGTTAGTACTTGAACCCCAAGCTGTGAAAGTTGGTATCATTAGAAGAAAATAAGATCCACTGTCAACACTGGGTGAGTACTTGACCCCCAAGCTTTCATACGCGAGTTCTACTGTCTCTAGCATTTTCTTAAAAAACTAAGACAAAAACATGTGGTCATAAGTAACTTACTACATTGGTTACGTGGATCTTGTGAGATTTAATATTAGAGAATGACTTTAAAATATTCTTCTTCGTCATGGATGGCTACCAATGTTTGTTTTATAGTAGCAGGTTTGGGCTAAAGTAACAGATGACCTTAACATCTTCTGCTCGATAGAACGCAGGTGTACAAAGGGGACGTTACTTTTGCCTTGTTGGGAGATCTGCTGTAATAGGGAAACGCGATTCTTAATTATGTTCATAAATCGTGCTACGTTTTGAGTGGTAGATTAAAGTCATAGAACTAACCTTTTACCACTAATTAAGGTTGATGGTACTGAGATATGTTGAGATAGAGATCATCCAAGTCACGTCTGAGATCGTGACTTGTTCTATTTATGCTTTATGTTAATAATGAACAAAATTATTGAAATTAGTTTTCTGTAACAAAAACATAGACTAATTTCAAAATATTTCAACTTTAGCATTAAAAGTCATATGATTGGCAAAAACGAAAGCAAAATTAAATGATCGTAGCTAAATATGTTGCGATTTCTGATCATTAGAAGTTAAAAAAGAATAATAAATCCACACGCATTAGTTATTCGGGATTGGGCTAAAAGGATCTCAGTATACACACTCTCTCTTGCCATGTGATTTTCAAGATCCTTCGAAGGCAGCGCAACTGGAATGAGTTTAGTTTTCTCTCTTGCTTTGGGTAGGTTGTCCACGACTCACTGCCGTACAGTAGCGTGCTAAGAACGCATGCCTTGTAGACCTCCATTTTGGTCGCTGTATTGAGTTTCTGGTTTTCCCAAACTCTTGGAGTCTAGCGAAGGTCGATGCGACCTTCCCTATGCGTTTTTTAAAATCTCCTCTTCGAGAGACAGGTCATCTTGAATTGTAGATCTGAGATAGCAGAATTCATTTACGGCATCTAGATTGTTATCGTCAATGAGGATTGGGGGTGGTGGTGCTGTAGCATTAGTTTTCTTTGTGCTAATGATTAGGCCATACTCTTTACAAGCCTGAGAGAAGCGGAACATCAGTGACTGAAGCTCCTCTAACCAAAGTCCAAGGTAAAAAAGTCAAAATACAATTTTATCATCATCTCCATCTTGCTTAAACTATTTTCAATTGTTATTATTTACCTCTAAGTGCATTTAAAAAAAATGTTTTATGCTTTTTTTTAAAGTACATATTTATTATCTTGGAGTAAGAAAGCAAAGCAATGTCTAATCTCGTAAAACCAATGTTGTCTTCAATTTGTGTTTAAAATGTGTTTTAATGTGTTCCTAGGTGCTAACACTTCTTATGGCCTTCCTACAACGCTTACGCACAATCCCTTTAAACGACAAGATTGAAAATGCCATTTTAGTGCGTTATACAATTTGGATGGGACATATGTATTAAGGGTGGGGGGGGGGGGAGGGGCGAACGATTGATTATCCTCAATTTCAAATGCAATTAAGATGTGAGAGCGTATGCAGCGTAATGAGTGCGTACAACTCACCAGCTGGGTCCACCTACGAGTCTGAATATTCTATACAACACGACTTAAATGTTTAAGAAAGAGATAGTAGCTTTTGGAAGCATTCCAAAGATAAAAAAAAACAAACATCGTTTGATCTCTCTGCTCTCTGCCGTATTGTGTCTCTATATTATTCATGATCAAATGAAAGTCTTAAAGCTGCTGCTTATAGATTGGATATTACAAAGTAGACTCTTTTAAGAGAATATAAAATGGCTTTCCCATCAAATATTGATCAAAGAACTGTTAGTGGTTAAGTGAGACCCGTCTCGCCAAAGCTTTTTGATTCGTAAAAATAAATGGGTGCTATATTAAAATAACTCTTTGACTTTGGACATATGTTTTTAAAAAGCCTTGTCATATATTTACAAATTTTAGAGGCTGTTTGCAGTCCCGGATTAAGATTGACTTCGGCTGCGTTTCAAGTTAATATATCATAAATTTGTAAGGAAAGATTTTAGAGAAGGATTATATATTTCATTTATTACAGTAATTTGATTAATTGATAAACATATTTCTTATATAAATCATTCTGATCCCCAAACTCGATTCCGTCTCCTGAGCAATATATATATCAATATATCACGTGACCATGAAAGCATAGCGGTGATCTTCATTTTTTGTCACAACCGATTTAAGTTCTTTTAATAGATGGGTATTGGATATTTGTTTTGTGGGATCTCACTTGCGTACATGTGAAAGGCAAGTAAAAAATATAGATATCAAATAAGTTTTAAAAAAGATCAAAACAGGATGCATAAAAAGTGATTATAATTCATTGTTAGGACTAGAGGTGTTATGGGGGGAGAGACGTATACATAGAAAGAAAGATGTGAAAAGACATTAAGAGAAAGTAGGAGAAAGAGAGAAAGAGAGAGAGAGACAGGGGTGGAGGAGAAATAAAAGACTTACATCTTGTACAGAGAATCACTTACTAAGGATTTGGTTGGACGTGACGGGTGTGGCAGGCGGTAGGTCGTAGATCGCATCCTCGTCCAGCTCGTCCACGCCGTTCACATCGTCGCTGATGTCGCTGTCGATGAAGGTGTGGTCCACCACCACGTTGTTGGTGTTGATGTTGTTGTCACGTTTGTCTATCACCACATTTTTCTCGTCCCCTGTGATGTTGATGGCGTGTTCGGTGCCACCTTCTGTGAGTAAAGAAGAAACAAATTTTGAAAATAAAAATAGTATCCCATAGCTGTTCATTTTACAGGATGCGCGGTATAACTTCCGCATGGGTTCCCGGGTTCGAATCCAGGTGAAGACTGGGATTTTTAATTCGATGTCTTTAGGCACCTCTCCCCTGACATTAGTTGGGAGTAAAGGCGGAGGGTCGTTGTGCTTGGCCACATAGCTGCCTGGTCGTGCGGTTTGACCGCTGGACTGTCGTTTGGATTTATCGATGGACCCGGGTTCAAACCCTATCCGTCGACTTGCGGGAGGCTTGGACTAGGAAGTAAACTATCTTCAACTCTGAAGGGACTTCCGAAACATGTAAAACATTGTACAAACAAACAAACAAACATGACACCATCGTTAACCGTGGGCCACAGAAACAAATGACCTTTACATCCTCTGCTCTATAGATCGCAGGATCTGAAAGGGGAACCAACTTTTTTTTTTACTTAATGGCATTGCCTTCAATTCCGAAGATGAAGGATGAGTGCAGTGTTCTACATTGCTACGAACACCCAGTTGCGACATGCAAATTCTTCTACCTCTGATGCAGACGAACACATTGACTTACGGCGTAACAGAAGTGCGCTGCGAAACGTGATAAAAATCAACTACGAACTAGACAGAGAGCTCTTACGAACAGGAAAGCTAGACTAAATTTTATACTACTTTTAATCATTTAATATAAACTAGACTTGGGACATTCAACAGAAATATAAGGATGTATGATTTTTTTTGCCATATAATATGAAACAAACGTATAAAAGACAAAGCCTTTCTTAGGAATTCATTTTGATTGGACTTCAATCTAAATACACTAACATTTGTACGTAAGCTCCTAATACTTATACTAAAAGACATCAACATATTGTTTTGGATGCGTGGACATTGCAGGCATGCGTCAAGCTGTGGACATTGCAGGCATGTGTCAAGCTGTGGAAATTGGAACCTTATTTGATCAACTTTTATGTGCAGAGTTCAATGTGGACAACATGCCAGAGAACTCAGCGGCCGCATTTGCTGTGATTGATTAGCTTTCAATGATCCCACAATCTGAGGGAGACAATTTTTTTTGAGACACAGTGGGACTAGAGGTGTTATGGGGGGAGAGACGAATACATAAAAAGAAAGATGTGAAAAGACATTAAGAGAAAGTAGGAGAAAGAGAGAAAGAGAGAGAGAGAGACAGGGGTGGAGGAAAAATAAAAGACTTAAGGCAAGGGAGAAAAAAGAGAGAGAGAAAATCAAACAAAAGAAGGAAGAAAAAAGAGAAAGACCATTGGCAAGGAGAGAAAGAGGCAAGAATAAAAGGGAGATCAAAAGAGGGAGAGAGGGAGAAATAGTGGGAGAAGAAAAGAGAAAGAATAAGAGAGGTAGAAAGAGAGAGAGGTAGAAACAGAGAGGTAGAAACTTAGAAAGAGATGTTTTGACATTCAACTTATAATAGAAAGATAATTAAGGTTTACAGAGGCAGTGAATGCACTTTCTCAATTGCACGTAAAGGTGTCTAATGTTATTTCTGCATCATTCTCTTTAAGGTGTTTTCATGACAAGAGTTCAATTACAACACATCACGGCGACTTTAACATTTTTACATGCAGTATAGAGAACAAAATCAGCTCAAACAAATATAACTGCCCTGTACTTATCTATATCTTCTATAGTACAGACGTTACTTCAAAAAAAAGAAGATGATTACGTCCTACGCGTCATGCATTTAGTCATGCATGTTTAAACCAACGTCTTAAAATCTGCCAAGTCACTGGTTTTCCTGGCTAGCTCAGGCAACCCATTCCATGCTCTAATAGCTCTAGGGAAGAAAAGCATTTGTACCAATTTGTCCTAGCATATGGAACGAGAAATGTGCCTTTATCTTTGTGTCTTTCTGAGTCTTAAAAAAAAAAGAAACAGTGAAGTTCATCTACAATATAAAAATCTTGGCCTGATAATCACTTATGCTCACACTTGCAGTGGACGATAAAATACGAATAATTAAACCTGTTATTACTTTCCAGGTCCATAGAACAGCTAAGCCATTTTCACAATCGAAACCGCAGCATTTTTACCATAAATGATTTTTGCTCGAAATTTCGACCCAGTATGTTTTTTAAAGCCGACTTTTAAATGTCTCAAGTACAAAATTATAATTCCTTCCGCTTCAAGCACTTATTATTAACACCATTTTGGTGCGTAACTTTCTTTCGATTCATTTTGTTTTTTAATTTACTTTTGTTCCTACACAGATCTAGATTTGAAATGTAATTCTCGTCTAGATCTAAGATAATTTTAAGAGTAAATGTTAGAGATTATCCTTAGATATGTATGATAATCAAATGTATTTTTACAAAGACAAGAAACGTGTATGTATGCAAGTGTATATATGTGTGTGTGTGTGTACGTGAAAAAATGACTCTAGTTTGAAATGTAAAGATTGTAGTTAATGATAATGCGTAGAATTCTTTAATTTCGTTGATGTCCACGGTATTGGTCTCGTTTTCTAGATGACTGTAACACACGTTCACACACACGGGACATGAGATTTTAAAAGGAATTCAAAATAACAAAGTGTTAAAACGTACCTTCTATACTGAACAGGTCAATACTTGCTTCCGTTGTCGCGGAGGTCAAGTTGACCTGAAAGTAAGCAGTCGACTCCGTGGGCGTCAATCTGCCGTTGGCCTCGCTGGCATTACCTCCGTCGTCACCAGAGCCGGAGCCGGAGCCCGAGGCGAAGAGGTCGTCGTCATCGAAGGTGACGTCAGTTGTCTTGGCAGTGGTGCTGGTGGTGCTGCTGGGAGCTGCGGCCGGCGACGCCTTGATGTAACCTTTGCCTTTGCTCAGGGTGTTCTTCACCTCATTCTTCAGCGTGTTCAGGCCAGGGCGGAACTGTGAGGCGCCCTCGTCTAGATCAATGAACACAATAGGAGATTTGTTGGCCTCTTGTACTACAAATAGAAAGAAGCAAAACGAAAAAAATTAACTTTCGGAACATCGATGTTTATGGGGAATTCAAATAAAAGCTTATAAAAGGGATTTTAAAGCCGTGGACACAGATGTAATAGCATCTAGACCGCAAATTGTGTAGAGAAGTGGCTATCTAGACAAGAAATGGACATGTGGAAGAAACATTGGTCATAGTAGACAAAGAAAAAGAAAACAAAGTCTGATTTTTGCAACAGCCAGTCAGGGTTTACTTTCACATGTACGGTAAGGGGGCAAGAAGAGTCGTTTCCCTTTCAGACCCTACGATCTTTACGGTCATCTGCTTCTATGGCTGTCGGTTAACAGGGGTGTCATGTGGCCAGCACAAGGACTGTTACTTCTTATTAAGTGATGAGACTTTTAACCGATACACCAACACCAGAACGACAAAATCATAGTTTATAAATTATTTGATCTTAATTAACACTGTAAGTACTATTCTGTTTCTATTCCTACATTTTGGTTCTTCCCCCCTTTCCACGCGCATTCGCACCATTCCACATTAACGATCCGCACGTACCCCCCCCCCCCCCTTTTTGTTTAGCAAGTTCAATACGTAACAACGACCAACCACCTTTACTTTTCACCAACTAATCTCAGGAAGCCATTAGGGCTGGGCGGGCTAAGAAGCACCCAAAGAACCCGACATTAAAAATTACAGCCTTTACCAGAATTCGAACCCAGGAACTTAAGTTCGAAAGCTGTACCGCACCTCCCATGCGGGCAAGAATGCTTCCTCAAAATGGAGCTTTATTGCCACAATAAAAGAAATGCCCCTAAAGCTATGCCATGTGGAAATGAAATAGACCAGTGATAAAATGAAATTCTCTATTCAATAATTCGAGTCTTTTCTTACGCGTTGTGAAAATTAGTTTCTGCTTCAAGCGAAAGAGTTTAGAAATAGGATTTTAAAGTGTGTCCACAATTTATCGTATACCTTCTTAATTACATAGCTAATCAGAACTTCAAATTTCCTGTACACCAAATACAACAAAAAAGCTATTTACTGTTATCTACCATTTATGAACATCACCAGTGTGTATTGCCAACAGAGTGGTAAATTGATTTAAGATATATGAAGGAATTAGAAAGAATGTAGTAAAAACTGTATGACAGGACATAATTATTGTTGGTTTTTTTCGTCATGCACAAGAAATTAATACAGATATGTTATTACAGAAAATAACAGTGTGATATAATATAATACAATATAATACAATATAATATAACTTTATTTTGACAAAATATAAAGTTTTATAACCATAGGTCAATTTTCTTTTAGATTTTCAGCATATATAGTATATACGCAAAACACTGCATCATTAAGGCAATGAATCTTTCGAAACGGCGTCTTAGAAAGCACCTAAATGGAAAAGAAAAATGGACGAAATTCCACGCGAACCCATACGGCAGTTAATGAGATCTCTTGATACATTAATACGCCAGTCAGTAAGTGAACGGTATTATGGCGTATAAGATAGAAAGAGGCATGTTTTCACAGTTACTGACATTAGTTAAATTACTTTTTTTTCCTTTTTGAAAACGGCTGGTATCCCATTCAAACGTGTACATAGAAAGGATGGGGAGGTGTAGGTTAGGCCAGATTAGGACCTGAACTAAGCTGTAATGTGATACCATCATGCTTGCTTGAAAGTGCATCGTGGGTGTACTAATACTTTCTATCTGAAAAAGCCCACGTGACCGGAAATAAATGGGCAAAGTGCAGTAGATTCATCCGTTCTCCATGTTTACGTGTTCTCTGCAACGAATTCGACGTGTTCTACTTCACTTTATTTATTCGTAAAATATTTAAAACTTTGTCTTATCTTTTTTTTTTTAAATAAAGTGATTTGTTTCTTTTTAATATTCATGTTTTTTTATGTATAGAAAATATCTTTATTACAAAATGTTTTGTGCGTATAGTCCTCGTTCACAGCGCTTTGGTTCTGCCCCTCAATGGATCCATTATCTCATCGACTGTGCATCGCCGAAGCGGTCTTTTGCAAAACGTCACTTACCTAATGGCCAATTAATAGGATGATCTAAATTGTTTGTTATAGACAGTGCTTTTTTTTTGTAAAAGAATAGGTGCCGGTACTCAGTGATGGATTGCCTAGCATTAACTACTAATAGATTAATAATATACGTTAAAATACAAGAAAAGTAATAATTTTTCCCCATATTTAAAAGGGTGCCGGTACACCGTACCGGGGCGTACCGTTACATAAAAAACACTGGTTATGGATACACAATACTAGTAAAGATCAAGCCAATACCTTGTATTCATTGATAAAACCCTGCATTATTTGCTATCAGGATAAATGATGATATTTAAATAGGGGACCAGGTCCACTATTAACTTCTGTATGTGTTACTTCTATTTACAAAACTTTAAATGAGTGTTTATACCTAGCTTTAAATGTCGCTTTTACAAATAGGTAAAACTTTGTGCATATAATCTACCTAAATAGTTTTTTTTTAATACTGATAAACTTTTTCTGATCATTGTTAGTGGCTGGTACAAAAGAATAAACACACATACATATATTTTCTTACAACATTTGACAAAACATACCTTTTACTAAAAAGTGGACAATTATCTTTAGTTGTTATGTTTTAAAATGGTTCATTCTTTTTTTTTTTAAATTCTTGCATAATAAAAACAAAACAACAGTTCGCTTACAGAAATTAGCCGTTGAACCTACTTTTGCAAACTACAAAATATAGAAAATATGCTTAAATTAGATTTTCCATAGCTCTTTTATGAAATCGAAACTTGACGCACGGACAGACGGACCACACACACACACTTTAAGCGACTTTTCACATTTCAAATGCCGCTGAAAACTACACAGGTTTGACATAATGTATATATATATATATATATATATATATATATATATATATATATATATATATATATATATATATATATATACATTTGGGGGAAGGGGGTTGTGCATGTGTGTGTGTGTGTGTACGTAATTAATCTCTTCATTATATTATGAGCTTTTATTATTTCGGACGTTTTTTGTCCCCAAGAATAGACTCTTCGTTTAGTTCGTGGAAAGACAGAAGACACCTCGCCCTTGCCAGTTAAAAGTCTGGGGGAGCGCTGTGAACTTTGAACACCCCCTCCGCTCCCCGGCTACGCCCATGTATACGCATTGAGCTCAAATTCACGTGACTGGCTAATAAAAAGTAATAGAAATATAGAACAAAAAAAAAAAAGAACCAGAATACAACAGTGTTATAGTTTGGTATTTGTGGTTGAACAAACTGCAAGTAAACGCTGATCCTTTGGGTGTCAGTTCACATAAGAACAAGTATATTTCTGGTTCACCACGCTTTGATTTTGTCCCACAATGGATTGGATCCATTATCTCAAATAATACATAATAAATCGTTTCATAATTGACCAGTTGACCTTCATGTTTTCTCATCTGTACTATGTGCACGCATGTGATAAGGGTGAAACAAGAAATATTCAACAAGGCAAAGCTAGCCGCTCTAATTAGGAAAATGAAGGGAGAAAATATTCAAGACTTTAAGAGCAAGTGTGGCATCGGAGAGGACTCGGCATATCCACAAAACTGAAAGTGTTTCAACATTAGAAATAGGTTGACTCATACAAAGATACAGGCTACTTCAATTAAAAAAAATAGAAATCGAAACCCTGGTCACATGACTGACTGAGTTAAAACAAACCAGAAGTTATCCTCACCGAAGTCATTAAGAGTCGAGCATAACAAGAATGATTAAAAACAGCATGAAGATGTTGTGATGCTAGTTCATTAGCTCCCTTTTATTCCCTCTTTCAAGGCTATATAGATAAATGAAAGTTTTGACCCTTGAAGCTTGAGGAAGAGGTAGAACATAATTGCAGTTTCTGGAAACGATTGTGGAGTACCTTAAGCAAACTGTATTACACGAAGTGAACGTCCCATGAGGTTACATACCAGACAGAGATGGATGTGCAGACATCTTCTCTTCTGCCTAATCCAAGGGCAGACAATTGATTTTTTTTTTAAAAAAAGGTTAAAACGTAAAAGCTGGAAATGTACTGAAGTGACACTAGAAATAGTAGCGCTAGAGACATAAAGTGTTTGCTTGACTGGAGAGAAAGTACTTGGGATGATCCTAACCACAGCTACTTCTACTTCAAGGATGATCCTAACCACAGCTACTTCTACTTCAAGGATGATCCTAACCACAGCTACTTCTACTTCAAGGATGATCCTAACCACAGCTACTTCTACTTCAAGGATGATCCTAACCACAGCTACTTCTACTTCAAGGATGATCCTAACCACAGCTACTTCTACTTCAAGGATGATCCTAACCACAGCTACTTCTACTTCAAGGATGATCCTAACCACAGCTACTTCTACTTCAAGGATGATCCTAACCACAGCTACTGCTACTTCAAGGATGATCCTAACCACAGCTACTTCTACTTCAAGGATGATCCTAACCACAGCTACTGCTACTTCAAGGATGATCCTAACCACAGCTACTGCTACTTCAAGGATGATCCTAACCACAGCTACTGCTACTTCAAGGATGATCCTAACCACAGCTACTGCTACTTCAAGGATGATCCTAACCACAGCTACTGCTACTTCAAGGATGATCCTAACCACAGCTACTGCTACTTCAAGGATGATCCTAACCACAGCTACTGCTACTTCAAGGATGATCCTAACCAAAAACACCTTCCCAAAACACTCACGATTCTTAAAGATAACCTGCGCCAATTAAACCACCGTTACATGAGATCTGAACGAAGTGGTCGTCTCCTTTGCATTAGGACTAAAACGGAAAGATTTTAACAATCCTTTATCCCACTTTCAGTCAGAGTGTTACAAGATCATTTGTCGTCATCGAGAAGTACAAAGAAGTCTAATTCATAAAGCACTGGTTTTGAGTATGCAATAGTCACATGTGTGACTGTTGTTCGTATTTGCATATATATTTTTATTGTACAGTAGGTACTCTAAGGTGGTCAAACTGAATTTCCATTTGATTTGATCAATAAAAATTATCTTATCTTATCTTAACCACAACTACTGCTACATCACTACTACTGCTACTTCAGATACTTTGTTCAAAAAATGGGAAATAACGTTTTATTATTAGACATATTCCAGGTTTCTTAATTCGTGTCTTAAAGTAAGATTTTAGTCTGAAGTTCTCGTCCTCTTTATCGGTCCATTCATTCTTTCATTTCACACCCCCCTCTTTTTTTTTATTCCAATAATCTACGACTTGCTGCAGCTAAAGGTTCACATGAACTCGTTGACAACTAGATCCATCAATAACGTACACGTTTTTTCTCTTATTCGACATCAAACGCAATAATTAATTACCAAAACATTAATTGACTACTTGGTTAAATGTTTAAATTGATTTATGTTTTGTTAGGTACAATAAGTAATTGATTTATGTTTTGTTAGGTAAAATAAGTAATTGATTTATGTTTTGTTAGGTACAATAAGTAATTGATTTATGTTTTGTTAGGTACAATAAGTAATTGATTTATGTTTTGTTAAGTACAATAAGTAATTGATTTATGTTTTGTTAGGTACAATAAGTAATTGATTTATGTTTTGTTAGGTACAATAAGTAATTGATTTATGTTTTGTTAGGTACAATAAGTAGTTGATTTATGTTTTGTTAGGTACAATAAGTAATTGATTTATGTTTGAACTTGATCCAAAAACGGTGTATGAGAGAAAGAACGTGTTCCATTATCCTAAGGTGACGAAACCCAACATATTTAGCCGTATCTGTGACTACTGTGTACGGATGTTCGAAATTTCGTGTGAATCAGAACGACAGTTAATGAGATCTCTTGATACATAAATCCGTCAGTCAGTAAGTGATTTGATATTTTGCGCTGATCATAGAGATGAGGGATGTATTCACAGTTACTTTAAATAACATAAATTTAATTAATTTTTTTTCCTTTTTGAAAGCGGTTGGTATTCCATTCTGTATGAAGGACGGGGAGGTGTGTGGTTCAGGTGAGATTAGGACCTGAACTAAGCTATCATGTGATAACATCATGTTTGCTTGAAAGTGCAGGATGGGAGTACTGATGTTATATACCTGAAAATGCCCACATGACCGGAAATAAATGGGAATGTTATCCATTTGATGCGTTCTCCGCTACCAATTTGACTTGTTATACTTCACTTTAATTAATTGTTAAATATTTAAAAATTTGTCTTATCTTTTTTTTTTAAAATAAAGTGATTAGTGTCTTTTTAAAATGTTTAAGTATTTATTTTTTTTTTTTTGTGCATAGAAAATATGTTTATTACGAAACGTTGAGTGTTTTCTAAAACATCGACAGTCCATCGCCGAAGCGGTGTTTTGCAAAACGTACCTAATGAGAAAATGAAAAGGTTGGTCTAAATCTAAAAGGTTATACATAGATATAAATTACTAGAAATGATCAAGCCATTATCTTGAAATCAATTATAAAATAGAAAATACCAGACGAATTTATAATAGTTCATTAATGCCATCAGGATTTTTGATATTTAAATAAGGGACCAGGTCCACTATTGACTGTGATCGTTTTGCTCCTTGAACTATAAGACTTGTAAATGGGCGTTTATACGTAGCTTTCAATCTTGCTTTTAAAAATGGGTAGAAGCTTTGTGCATAATATCTGCCTTAATAGTTATTTTTAAATAATGATAAACATTTTCTGATCATTGTTAGTGGCTGATACACATGAAGAAACACATATATACACATAGTTTCTTATAACAATCATTTGACAATCGACAAAATTGTCTACATTAGATGGACTAAAAAAAAAATAGACCAAAAAACAACAAAACAACTTTTATTGAAAACTATCAGCTGTAGTATACAGTCTTAATAATCAAAATATCAAAACGAAACACAAAGCTTATCTAAAGGAAAGAACTTCACACTTACAACTATATCCAATAATGAAGAAGTTATTCGATATGAAGCAAAATAATTAATTACCAATATTTAATTATCAGTAATTATTTGACTAATTAGTTAATTTTTTTAAAAATGGATTCATGTCTCGTCTATGCCAGTGAATAACTGCAAAGTTTCAGGTTGATCCAAGAATGGGTGTGGGAGAGAGAACGCATACAAACTTCTTCACCGCAGAGATTGAGCTGATATAAGATTTGCACAAATATTTCAATTCACTTCAAAATCTAAAATCAATATTCGTCCTTCTGTCTCTCATCTCTTCTCTCACTCCCCTCCCTTATAGTCCTATCATCTGTATCTTAACTCAAAGTGATATCGGGCTTTATTAGCCTATGGAAACACGCACCTACAACTCCATAATGCTACGATTTCCTTGCTGTACTCTAGGTACTTTCGATGACCACATTCGCAAAGCACTGTATCAAATAAGTTACTGTCGCTGACCACACCCGCCAAGCAAGCACTGTATCAAATAAGTTACTGTCGCTGACCACACTCGCAAAGCACTGTATCAAATAAGTTACTGTCGCTGACCACACCCGCAAAGCACTGTATCAAATAAGTTACTGTCGCTGACCACATTCGCAAAGCACTGTATCAAATAAGTTACTGTCGCTGACCACATTCGCAAAGCACTGTATCAAATAAGGTTTCTTCTATAAGATTGTAGAGACCAAACCTTCTCGCCCATCACAAGCATGCGTTTTCAAGAGCAGCGTCCCAAATATACACCCGAAGAGAATGAGAACGAGAGTATGGAAACAATTAGAATGAGTTAAAAGAGTTATCAAGGCGCGGTGGCTGAGCGGTAAAGCGCTAGGCTTCCGAACCGGGGTCCGGATTCTGGTGAAGACTGGGAGTTTTAATTTCGGGACATTTGGGCGCCTCTGAGGCGCACCCAGCTGACATTAGTTTGGGAAAAGTAAAGGCGGTTGGTCGTTGTGCTGGCCACATGACACCTCCTTAACCGTAGGCCACAGAAGCAGATGACCCTTCATCATCTGCCCTATAGACGACAAGGGAAACTTTACTTTTTTTTATAAAAGAGATATCGTTAGGCTGCTAAAATAACTGTTGCAATAGTGTGTGTGTGTGAGAGAGAGAAAAAGATAAAGAATGTGAGGATGTAAAGGCAGTGGCTAGAATCCTAGCACGAAAAGTTGTCATTTATCTTTCATCCCAATCCCAATTTCTGTTGCTACATTTCTCAATGATCTTGTTCAAGCTTTAAAGAGGACATTAATTGTAATAATACTGATGTACTTTACCCACAAAGACCGCATCACAAATGAGATTTGAAATAGGATCACAATGGCGATTGGGCCGACTTTGACGTGCTGACCACTGTACAAAAAAGTAAATTAAAACTATATGGCCATATTTCAAGGTTCTGAAGGCTCGCAACAGTACCAGGAAAAAGATGAAGAGGCAATCATAGAAAGCGATGGAAAGACAACATAAAAGAATGACCTTCCTTCAAGGAACAGTACCAGGAAAAAGATGAAGAGGCAGTAATAGAAAGCGATGGAAAGACAACATAAAAGAATGACCTGCCATTAAAAGAGATTCTATTCAAGATAAAAACAAAGAAGACAGTGGCGTAGCTAGGAATTCGCCATCATTTGGGGGACCGAGAGGAGGACTTGACCTCTTTGGGGACCCTGTATTTTGCGTAATATTAAATATTTAATGTAAAAAAATCATTGGGGACCCAAATCAAGTGGGAGCCCGGGGGGGGGGGGATTTTCAAATTCTCCCCTCCCTTCCCCCATCCTAGATAGGCCTCTGAGAGAGGAATGGAGAAAGATGGTCGACAAACCATGTGTGGTGCCCCAACGGTTCAACAGACTAGGCGATAAATGGAGGTGGGATGGTGTTGAACTGGAATGGAAGACTTAAAAAAACAAACTGTGTCATACGTAATGAGACAACTTTGCTTTTATCGGTATTGATATATTTGGTAAAAACTGTATAAACAACTAACAGACTCCTGGCCCATCAACTGGAACTTAAAATAGGCGTAATACGGTAATATGTTATTTTAGGAATTTATTATATCGAATTAAGACAGCTCCAAGAAACGAGGCATCAGAGTTCTAGCTAGACACAAAATGTCTCTTATGTAAAAACAGAAGAGAAAGAAAATGGAGTGGGGCGGTCGAAAAAAAAAGAAAATTGCCCTAAGTCAAGGTCGAGAAGACCAGGATCTATTATTGTAAGCAGGGAGCCAATGGGGTGAATAGATTCTAAGCCTGGCGCCCAAGACGAGCGTCACGACGTTGTCTCTACCGTCAATCAATTTCTCAGAGAATTCGTTTGAAAACCTTGACCCCTCTCTTCTCACACTTCCGGTCTATCTTAGAAGTATCATACGACAAGCATTTTATACAGGAAACGAAGTAATCACACAAACGCATTTTTAATATAAAGAACCACACTAGAGAAGTCCTATAAATGCCTTTTTATATAAATGATCACAATAGATGAGATGAGTTTTTTTATATATAGGATCACAGCGGCGAATTAACACTAATGCATTTTTTAAATACCTCTATTCAAGTCAACTTCTTGTAGGGTGCAGGAACGTGGGTGGGTGAGTATGAATATCATTTTCCGATAAATTTAACTATTGATGTATATCGCTGAGAAAAGAATTGATAGTTGGCTACATTGGAAAACTCTAGTTTGACCGTTATAATTTTCAAAGTTAAAAAAAAGAAGACAAAATTTAAATTTGGCTAGAGAACTAGTTCTAGATCTATATCCAGTATCGGTTTTGAAAGGACTATCACGTTCGGGAATATCCGAATCCGAATGTAAGGTATTATTAATTCAAGATTTTAATAAATTATTGTTTATGACAATTTTGCACATTATCTTCTAAGTCTAGATCTAATAGTATATCTTTGGATTTTTGAATTTTATAAAGTCAGTAGATCTATACATTCTCTTCACCAGGATTCTTTCTCGGGGGGGGGGGGGGGGGGGGGGGAGTGCTGAAAATGTTCCACTGTTTTTTAATATGACATTTATCGGTTATTAAAAGAAAAACAATCACTCAATAAGTTGCCTAAAGTAATATTCAGAAGCGGTGACCTGATATCTTTAGGCAGCTTGCAGCACAAAGTGCTACACCCTAGCAGAATCTCCACTCAGCTCATCCCAAACTGTATCACTACCTGACGTTCATTAGGATAGATCAGCTGTGTGGAGGGATGGTTGCAGAAATGGCACTACCGTCGTTACTGTCAGGAATATTTCTGACCGAGTCATTAGCTCGCTGTAACTTCATTGTTTTAAGTCCAGTGTGTCTAATTAGTTCAGTGTCTGTAAGAAGAACATCCAATTCCACTCGACTGGCGTTTTAGCTGACCGTTGGTCAGACTAAATAATAAAGGGGAATGCTGATGGCCGGTGGGGGGGGGGGGGTTGCTGAGTATGAGAAAAAAATGTAGCTGAATAGGTTGAAGCTATCAAACAAGGAGTAGAAGGAGAAGTGAGTTGAGTACCTTGAGGACGACGTCAGAAGGAAAGGAAATAAATTGAATTTAAACTAGCATGTGTGTTGTATAGTTTGAGCGAGAGCATGAGTGTAAGCATTTTGTGTATGTGATACATTTAATGAGAGAATGAGTGTGTGTGTGGTTTAGTTTTATCACAGGAATAAGCAGACCTTTATTCTGTATGTTGAGTGTGTGATAGCAGTATTTAGGACAGTTTTACCTTTACCTATCCCTTAGTCTATTCGACCATTTGGGCACCAAGCAAGACTCGTCAACCGTCTTTCTCCATTCCTCTATGTCTTTTGTCTTAGTTGGAACCTCTTTCAATGGCCCGTCCATTCATGTTATTTTCCCATCACTTTCTCTGTCTGCTTATTCTTCTTTTTTTTCCCTGGTACTGTTCCCTGAAGGAAGGTCTTTGCGAGCCCCTGAGATATTGTAATAAGGTCATAGATTTTCAGCTTGAGTTTTTTTTTTAACGATAGTTAGCAGGTCATCATGGGGTCCAATCGCTGTAGTAAACATATCTCCAATCTTTGAATGCGATACCTAGCTTTCTGTAGCATCTCAATTCCATTGCTAGGATCCTCCTCTCTAGCTCTGCAGTCAGCGTCAAAGACTCGCAAGCGTGTAAAAATGTGACCAGTCTGATTTTGGTACCGAGGGCTAAGCCTTTTGTCTTTCCATATTATTTCAAAGGGCTGCTGTGGACTGAGCTATTCGGGCTATTAGTACATCTGAGACAATAGCTCCGATGTATTTGAAGCTGCTAACACTTGTCAGCTTTTTACCTCCAATACTAGTGCCCCTTTTAAAGCCCTGTTGGCTATTTGGTCATAATTTGTTTTTTCCGCCATTTATTTGCATTCCATATGCTGCGGAAGTCTTGTCTATACAAGTTAGTAAATTTTCTTCCTCCAAAGCATAAAGTACCTTATTGTTGAAGCACACCGCACTGATGCCATCCTTATAGAGGTTCTGGGTAACTTTAATTGTTTTTATTTATATTGCACTTTGTTATCCAGTTTAGGACAGTATATAAAGTTAATTTTTATTTTTACAAAGTTTATACTTACTCAATCTGTCCGTCTTTTAACTGAAGTGTTTGGGTTAGGTTTAGTCCCCTTTATAGGTCGCCGATTTATAGTTAGTTTGAAATAAACAATAGATAACTACAATCTTCTTTTTCATATGCACCTCACAAGCAGAGTGATGAGTTTGTCGGCTTTAGGAGGCGAGAGCCGTGAGTTCAAACTCAGGTTATTCCCCCTTTATTTAAAATGAAAGCTTTTAAAATGTGATTACGTTAAAATTTAATACAATGCATTTTTAAAAATCTTCTTTTATAATTGTTTTATAATATTTAGATTTTAAGATTATTACATCGAGGCCCAAACCTCTCGTAGGGCGAGGAGGGTGGCAGCGAGCAGGCTTTGACCCAGGGACTATTGGGACGAAAGTCCGGAGAGCAAACCACACGACAAAACGTACATATATATATATATGTGTATTCCTAAATCCATTCAATGACATAATACAATCATTAGTCGAGTACAACTCAAATGTATCTAGTTGTCAAAACACTCAAAAATCCAAATTCAGCCCTCAAAAAAACTTTTTTCTTTCTCCATTCAGTCGATCTATTTTGTAGTCTAGAGCCGTTTAAACAAAATACAATCTAATAATATTTGTATGTTATGTAAAAACAATAGAAAACTATAACAGGAAACAATAACCTGAAACAATGACTTAACGAATGGCTGGCTGCCGAAGACACCTCGAAGAAAACAAAAATTCGATACTAGGGCTCATATCGATTCTCAACATGTGAAAAAATCAATATTCAATGTCATCTTACTGTTCAATCCTTTAGCCGCACGCGTGTCTTGACAGACCAGAGAGTGTCGCCCAGGCGGTAAAGACGCTTCCTTTCTCCTAGCGTTCTCTCTTTCCGAGCAGCAGAGCCGCCATCTTTGTCCCCCTCGCACGCCCCCTCCCCTTCCTTTCAGAGTGTACTCAGCAGTTGAAATAATTTATAACTCCTATACACAATTGGATTCGGCATCGGTTGTCTGCGTGGGGTTGATTTGAGGAATCTGTTATCTTTATTGTTTTCTTCTTCCATTAAAGGGTAGTTTTGGGAATAGGGAGAGAGAGTTATCCTGGGGACGGGTTATTATCTTCTGGCCTTATTGTAAACTTTTTCTTTTTCAAGTCTTTTTGTAATGTTTTTAGAATCATTTTGTAATCTAGTTGTGATTGTTAACTTTATCGTTCTGCATTTTGATATCAAAATCTTATAGCAGTAACTTTTACAATCCCTCTATTCAGCTTGCAAATTCTTCATCGGGTAAAAAAAACAACAACAACCTAGACAGACATTTTTCTCGAATGCGGCTCTAACAATTTTCTTAAAAATAAGACACCAGCTAATTTGCCATGTAAGGCAAACACAGTTCGACCTTTATAATTTTTCAAAGTATAAATTACAAAAAAATAAATTTAAATTTGGTCCGTAGGACTAGACAATCTTGAAGACACATACGTCAGCGGTTATTTCCGCATGTATTCATTTGAGAGTTAAATAAGTAAATACATTTGCACACCGTCTTCTAAGTCTGGATCTAAAAGCCTATAATTAACATTTTATTTTAGACATGCGCATAACGAGCATTTTTTGGGGGAAATAAGGGAGAGGGGAAGTCGGGGAGAGTTGGTAAATGTTCCGTTTGATAGCTATGAATTTATCAAATATTTTTTTCATGTTACCTATTTATGGTCAAAATGCATTTTTTTTTAAATTTGCAGTTATTTTGATGTAATATCTATATATATTCTAGAAGTTTTCGATTACATAAGAACAATAGGCATAATATTATTTTTTAAAAATTGATTCCTACTTCATGATTAGTCAACTACACATTCATATTTTATTTGTCCTTGGAAGGTAAACAATTATAGCCACTCTGGGGGTTCGAACCCACGACATTCACGTTAATTACAAATACTTTCTAGAACTTTCATTACTCTAAGTTTCGAATATTCCCAACATATCAATAAATATAAAACTTCTCTATATACCTCTATTCAAGTCAGAACTTCATGAATACTGGAGACGAATCTCAAAAACGGCTCTAAAGATTTTCCTAGAAATGTAATGTATATCGTTGAAAAAAAAAATCTAGCTCGTTGACCACACGAAATAAACTCTAGTTTGATCATTATAATTTTTCTAAGTTAAATAAAAGGAAGAAATTTAAATTTGGCTTAAAAAAAACACATGGCTTAGTCAGCCGTAATGCATCTTATCTTATATAATACAGGCGTTACTTAAACAAAGAAGATGATTACGTCCTACGCGTCATGCATTCAGTCATGCATATTAACCAATGACTTAAACTCTTACAAGTCACTTTTCTCGACGAAGGCTGGGATTTTGAATTTCGGCATTTTTAGGACGCCCCTGAGTCCACTAAACTTTAATGGGTACCTGACATTAGTTAGAAAGCAAATGCTGTTGGTCGCTGTGCTGGCCACGTGACACCCTGCTCGTTGACTGTTGGCCAAAGAAAGAGATGACATTAATATCATCTGCTCTATAGGTCGCAAGGCCTTACAGGGGAACTTTACTATCCAAGTACTTATAAACGTAGAAGGTTTTACAGTCTATAGTTAGTATTAACAAATTTTAGCGAACGACCTCATTCTCTACACCAGGTTTATCTCCTCTTAACTTAGTAGGCCCCTACTGTCTTTTTATAGAACAAAATTAATTGATTCCCTAATTGATTATTTTCCATATAGATTCCCTTGAAGTCTTCGAAAATAAATAATTCTGCAGAGTTTTGGACCAGAGCCGTAGTATGGTTTACAATCATTTCTATATATAGTTACTTCTCCTTATACAATTTGTAAAATGTCACACGTTTGTTTGTTTTTAAACAGCGTGTCTTCTTACTTGATAGAAAAATGCTTTATTTCGAAATGTCGTATAATTATCTATTGCGTAATACACTGGAAGTAGGGCGTGCTGGCCGAGTGTTAAAAGTGCTTGAATTCCGAACAGTCTCGGTGAAAACTGGGTTCTAGGAGTTAGGTATTTTTTGCACGTCCCCTCCCAACTCTAATGGGTACCTGACATTAGCTGGGGAAAAGTAAAGGCGGGTCATTGTGCTGGCCACATGACACCCCCTGTTAACCGTCAGCCATAGAAACAAATTACCTTAACATCATCTGCCGCGAGGTCTGAAATGGGTATTTTACTGTGAGATACCTAAGGTAAATTGCAATTAGAAAATAGAAGATGAAACATTGTGTATTGATTGTGTTTGGTTGTTACTGTTTTGTTCTTGTACAGAGGCGTAACTAGGATGAGGAAAGGGAGGGGGAAAATTTGAAAATCTCCCCAGGCCACCACTTGAGGGGAGCCCTTAAAAATGGTTTTTACATTAAATAATAAATATTACGCAAAATGCAGCGGCCCCCAAAGAGGTCAAGCCCTCCCCGGGCCCCCAAATGATGGCAAATTCCTAGCTACGCCACTGTTCTTGTATAAAAAAAAAGACACGTTGAGAGTTACTGTTCTATAGCGATAAACTATTTTCGTCTATCTACGGGGCCTGGATTTTCTTAGAACATGCTAGCGTACATTTTATTTTCTGGGTTTTTAAATGACATTAATTTGAATGTTTTCTTATCTGAACTTTCCTGGAACATCAAATTGTACTTTATTTTTTCCGGGTTCTGGGTTTTATCCTAGCGTGCTTCATGAACCAAGAAACGTTTTTTTAAAAAAATTCAGTTTTATGCCTGAATAAAGAGGAGATAACTCGCTAGCTTCCTTCAAGCCCCAGACACAAGGTTATCCATTGGCCACATCCACAATGGTTCCTTGTAAACCAAAGTAAAAAAAAACTTCACCAACGTAAATCAATTTAGCTGTGTGTTGTTTTCTTTAACCGGTGTAATGATTAGATCTACCGGGGTCACATTTTAAATTGTCTCGTGGACTAGACAGGCGATTCGATTGGTCGCAAAAGTTAGGATGTGATGAAGAATAATAGAATCTCAGGCATGATCCAATCGAGACCATTCGTAATAGCAGGCCTCAATACTGACCTGCGACGTCGAAACCTGTGGGCAGTGGAGACTAATTGCTCGTTGCCAAGTCGTACAGACCTGTGAAGTTGCAACGAGCTATTGGTCTAAATTGCCCACATGTTGCGACGTTGCAGGTCAGTGTTCAGGCCTTCTAAGACGGTTGGTCTGGATCCAATCGGCATTGCGTACACCTAATAAATTCTTTGGGAAGCAAGGGGATGTGGAAGTGAGAACCTAGACATAATGAGCTGTAGACCTCATAAGATGAAAGACCACTGGAACTGTAGGACGGACCGAAGATACTTGTAGATCACAGAAACTGTACGACCTCAAATATTGTTGATCACAGAAGCTGTATGGCTTGTGAAATTTTAGACTACAGTAGCTAATTGGAAGGCGTGGTACCTGAGTGTTAAAGCGCTTGGCTTCAGAACCAGGGGTCCCGGGTTCGAATCCTGGTGAAGACTGGGATTTTTACTTTCGGGATATTCATGGCGCCTCTGAGTCCACCAGCTTTAATGGGTACATGACATTAATTGGAGAAAGGTTGGTCGTTGTGCTGGCCAGATGACACCCTCGTTAACCGTGGGCCACAGAAATAGATGACATTTACGTCCTCTGCCCCATAAATCACTAGGTCTAAAAGGTGAAAGTTACTTACTAAGTTAATTGGCTACAGAAGCTATATAACCAAACAGACGCTATGTGACCACAAGAGCCATGAACTACAGGAGTGTTACCACAGCAGCAAAAGTTATAAGCTTTTTAATTAGTTTATTTGTATATTTACGGAATAATAAAATAAAAATAAAACAAAATATTGGTCGTTAAGAAACTAAGAAACAAATGTATTCATCATTTAGAATGAAAAACAAAAATGATATTTAAAAAAAAAAAAAGCTATATGATATTATAGTTCAAACTAGGAACTCTTTTCAGTGTGATGCGTAAAAAAAACAAAAAAAATCCCAGCAACAAAATATTTACCACTTTTTTTTCGTTTGAAATCAATAATGACTACTGAATGGTTCTTACAACTAGAATGTAGCCTACTAATGTATTTCTAAATCACTGCTTACTCTAAGCCATAAGGGCTCAAAATAAATCCGACAAAAACTAAACAAAACATAAACACAAATATGTAATTAAACTCCAAACCCTTTTAATGAAGTCGCGGATGTCTACAAAATAACTTCCCCCCTGACCCCCTCAAACCACGCTTATATTTAAACAGTCCAAGAGAGACAACAGGCTTAGTCCTCATTAATTTTTCCAGATTTTTTTAAAAAACTCTTGGGTGCCATCACTCCAGTCAGACGTGATCACAAACTCCAGCCTCTCCCTCTCATCCAAACCTCCTCTCTCCATCCTCTGTCTCAGAGCTCAAAATTCCTTCCTTCTAAACACACACACGCACCGCTGAACTTTAAGCCCACAGACTCAGTGCTCATTAAATTTGAAAATAACAACAAGGAAAGAAGAAAAAACTGTAAAGGAAAAGTCATCCGATAGGAGGGTTAGGACTCAAAATGTCCGTTTTCTAAACCGATATTCAATGTCTAAAGAAACTTTATTTTACTACATGCTTTTAAAAATACTCCATAGTCCGATTTCCTTAATTATTGTTTTTATATTATTTGAACAATTATGTGCTTGGTATACGAAAGGGCAGCGGGAGGAACTCTTTTTTAATAAAGACAGAAATCTGATTTTCAAGTTGAACGAAATTCTACTAAAGAAATCAATAGTGTCTAATTAATTTTAAAAAATGTAGCACTCATCAGAGCAGAGCTTCCTCGTGACTAAACATCTTCGGGTCCGTTAATTTATAAAGAACATTAAATTAGAATCGTCTGACTAAAAGAAATAGGTTGACTTTATATAGGCAAACTTATATAGACGCAAAAGTTTCAATATATACTTTTGTATGAAGTGTATATGTGTGTACCATGCGGTATATAGGGCAGATGATGTAACGGTCATCTGTTCTGTTTGTTGCCCACGGTTAACAAGGGTGTCATGTGACCAAACGCCTTTAATTTTTCCCAACTAATTTTAGGTACCCATTAGAACTGAGTAGACTCAGCGGCGCCCTAAATATCGCGAAATTAAAAATCACCAGGATGCAAACCCGGGACCATCCGGTTTATACGACAAGCGTTTTACTACTGAACCATTGCCATATTGACTAATGTAATACATATACTTTGACTACGAATCTATTGCATGTGTCTGGTATAAAAGAGAACAGGGAAAGTTGCTCGTGAGAGTATTGAAATGCAAGAACAATTAGATTGAAGTAGATATACTGAACATGTTTTAACATCTTGTGAATTTTTTTTTAAAGCCTGGAGATATTAGCAATAAGAAGTAAGTGGTTTTTTTTAATTTATTTAACAACATGTCAAACTTTGTTAAAGAATGTGTGTGTGTGTGTGTGTCAATACATATTTACATGGAAGGTTTGATTACCTGTCAAGAGCTACGTATCAAAACATCCACAACATCTACATTAAAAGAGTTTCTTACTTCACCAATTTTCATCGTTCTCAGTTTTACAAAGCTTATATCAACTCCCTCTGTCTGTCTGTCTGGTAAAAAGTTTGTATACGTTATTTCTCCAACACCCAATCTCGGATCAAATTGAAATTTTGTACAAATATTTCTTTTACCTGACAAGTCAAGAGTATGTTTTTTTTTTAAATTAATCATTTAGCTAATTAACTAGTGGTAATTAATTATTTTTTTGGTATCTCGAAAATAAATAGATTCGTTCCTTGTATCTGCGAATTTAGAATTCCTGACGTGCATTCTTTCATGAGCTAGGCAGGAAAACCAGTGACTGGGCAGAATTTAAGTCATTGGTTAATATGCATGACTAAATGCATGACGCGTAGGACGTAATCATCTTCTTTTTTGAAGTAACGTCTGTATTATATAAGATAAAAAGATATTAGACTTTAGACAAGACCGAAATGCTACACATCTCTCTTTTCCTAGGTCTAATTGAACTCTAAGATGATAGAGCTTCTCTTCGCAAAGATAATTTTATAATTAAACACATGAACATACTAATTATAGTCTATTCATTTTCATTTCATATTTTAATCAAATTAACATTCCATTATTTTTCTAAAGCATTTTTACATACATTCGTTCGCCATTAGTGAAACTTTATTCTTGATATCGCGTGCTTCTAAATATAGATCTATACACAAGCCAATGCTCATAAAATAAATTGGATTCAGGTCAATTAGCTATGTTTAGCTCCATTCACAATATTTTTTTATTCATGAATTCATTAATCATACACTCGCTTTACTTATAACATTATTATTTTCTTTAATTGTTTCTAATGCACTATATCAGTAACTATTTCAGTTATACTCAAATTAAGACCCGCTGGCCTCGGGTAATATATGGCTAGTTTTTTTTTTTTATAAAGCCAATACAGCTTACATGTATTTACATGCCATTTAATGATTTCTATGCTTCCAACATTGGTATGTCATCTATACATTACACACTATTTAATCGCTTAAAAAATCCTGAGAATATCTTCACATTGTTTCCAAAGAAAATCTATTCGATTTAATTTTGAATGCTAGAAAGAATACTATTATTTTAACAGGCCTGGAGTTCAAACTAAATGTATTACCCTAATTAAACTTTATCTTATTAAAGCCTGATCCAAGGTTGACATAGCTAAAAGCGTACGAATTATTCATTCCAGAGCCTAGCCCTGGCCACTCCAGTTAATAAGGTCAGTTCGCCCTCACGAGTACACGTCTGTCTCCCCCCTCCCAGTAATGACAGCTATCTCCAGCTTCTGTGGTTAGTGGGCACTCGAGAGAAATAAGTTCTTCGCATGAACATCAGAGCAAACACTCGGACTTGGGCAGAGACTGGTGAGTTATTTCTCTCGTGCTGAGTACTCAACTGCAGCCAGTTGTCTCTCGATATCCACACGGTCTCTAAGACTTTGGTATCTTTATCTTCGTCAGAATTCAAGGTCTATTCTGTTTCAGCTTAATTGGAAATAAGAGAAGGAAAAAACAATGTGGTTAAATTCAATCACGTAAATTGATATGTTTTCCTTTTTTTGTAATTTTTTTTTAGGTCTTTGCTTCTAAGATTTTCTTTCACCTCTTCGATTGGCGCGTTTAATTTTCTTTTCTTAGGAAGAGCAGACGACATGTGCTAGCACTGTCACGTGGGGTCCTTCAATTTTGCTCTCTCGGAGCAAATACGTGCATCCTATGATTAAAATAAGGATCTCAGAGAAGATAAAAATTTCAGGAAAAATTTGGAAAATAATAGTAATTTTTAGCAGCTGTCCAAACGTTAGAAGCTGTTGTAAGTTATTTGAAGTCTGACCATCTGTCACGTTTAGATGTCTAAAACGGAATCGCTATTCAAAATCTGATTTCACATTACTTTTGTAGAGTGATGCGACAACTTCTGAAAGCGAACCCTTTTGTTCTTAAAATGAAATATGTCATTTTTTGTTTGTTCGTTTGTTTACACTAATACATCTTTTTACAAAAAATAATTTCAAGACTTATACTGTATGTACAATGCTACTTTACGGAGCAGAGACCTGGACAGTTGGAGAGACTCGCCTAGAACCGAGACACCTGTAGTGTAATAAGCTGGTATATGGATTATACCCCACACGGGATCATTGGTAGAGATGAGATGATATATATACATATATATATTTATGCAAGGTGTAGCATTATCGTATATCCAAACCTTGCGTTATAATGCCGTCAGAAGGTCAAACACTAGAATAACGTGGGCATCAATCTGCCCCGCAAACATCTACTTTGTTCTATTTTGTTCTACTGTGTTCTATTTTGTTCTACTTTGTTATATTTTGTTTGTAGTGATACGTGATTGTGATTGTTTATGATCCAAATTCTTAAATTCGTACTAGAAATATTGAAACCTGACTTTTTACCTTTATGTTTACAAAAACAGATTTTTAATGGAAGGACCAAACGGGGTCACCTCTGACTTCATTTGAAAACACAAACTCTCTTTGTTATACTGTTTACTCTTCATTTGAAATCAGTATCAGGTTCTTTTTCACTACGCTCTTCCTAACATAAAGACGTCTGATACCTATCTATGTCCCACTTGGTTTGTTCTTTCGGATCACATGCAATGACTGGCTAGCGTATTTTATTGTAGAATCTATCTGGAGGCCATAAAAACTTGGACTCCCCCTTGTAATAGTTATCATGTTTTGAAGAGATACCTGTACTGGTCGGTAGAAGGACACAGTAAACGCAGTTACAGCTGAGAATCAAATGGAGCCACGTCTCCGATGCTAATGTCTGGAAGTGAAGATTCCGGTCAAACCTCTTGAAAAGCATCACAGAACCAATAATAATCTTCCCTTGTGACAGAACCGGGTCAAAGAGGAATGAATGGCCAAGCCGAGAAAGGTCATTAGGGGGCAGTTAAGTCAGTGATGACAGCCGACGGATTTGGTGCTCGGTACAGTATAAAAGGGTAACATAGTGCAGTGGGTCTCTTATCGTTGTACAAAGCCCTAACAAAGTGGGAGTGGTGTGGAATTTTATTTGTTAATATGGTAATTTAATTTATGATCGTGTTAAATAAACGTCGAAATTTGGTAAAAACCTTCCTACAGCGTACAGAAACAGCATAAAATTGATTTAAAGACTATGAGATTTAAAGATTTAGAAGCACCACTAAAAAAATGAACAAGTGTCAGGATGGTTGATATTTCAACAGCGGTAGCAACTGGAATGAATGTGAATATTTTAAAGTTCCCACTGCCCGACAGACAAACAGACACATACATGTTGGAATGAATAGATTAACAGTGTCCAGTATCTGGTCATACTTTGCTAAACGGTATTAGAAAAAAATTTCCGAAGGGCAATGACTGATTATATAAAAAAATATTGCTAAAGTGTTAATTATCTCCCTCCTTCATTTCGGCTTTAAGGTAACCAACACTTTTATCATGACCTTATAGTATCCAAAACTTTTAGAATCACCACCATAATCCATGAATAAAACAGGCGTTCTTTAAATAGACGAAACAAAACCATTATAAGTGTTTAAGTTTCAATAGCTGCTTTTAACGTGATTCTCTAGAAAAACATTTTTTTAAAATATTTACTTCCTCCACAATACAATGAACAAAATGGAAGATTTGAATGGAAAAATTAAATGGAAGATTTGAATACATGAAATAGATACTCTCTAGATATCGTTTCTATCCACATGGGGTAGGTGGATTTGAAACCCGCTTCAATGATATTACTAAATAGGTCATACTATAAACTAAACACCACACTACAGTTTTGAAATGATTGAATCAAATAACTAGAGTTCTTCTCAAGTTTGAGAGTCCCTGACAGAGAGAATGGCAAAGACACAAATAATAGTCACGGAAACGTGATGGTACTGACTATTAGAAAGTCTGAAGATGTCTCAGAAATCATGGCGCCCCCCCCCCCCTCATCTGTCTGCGTACAAATTATTTATACATTTCATTCTTCAATGGGGAACATGAGAACTTGCATCAAAAATAGCCTGCATTGTTCTAATAATGTTGGAATTGTTGCATTGTTGGAATAAATGGAATGTTTCTTTAAGTCGAATAAGATTCTTATAGACTAGACAAACTCTGGCAAAAACCAAGGTTAGGAAGCTACTCGTCAGGGAACTCATGTATGCTGATGATGCAGCTATTGTGGCAGATTCTGATACTCAGCTACAGTCCCTGGTTGACAAACTATCTGCTGCTTGCCAGAAGTTCGGCTTAAACATCAGTCTAAGCAAGACTAAGATACTTGTCCAAAACACAAACACTGCACCTCAAGTAAGCATTAATGGCCAACCACTAGAAATTGTTGATCACTTTTGTTACCTTGGCTCCATCATATCCAACAACACTCTACTGGATAAAGACATAAACAACAGGATAGCCAAGGCAATGGCCACCATGTCACGGCTGCAGAAAAGAGTCTGGGACAACATATTGCTGACTAGCAGTACTAAAGCCCTAGTCTACCGGACCTGTGTGTTGAGCACCTTGCTGTACGGAAGTGAAACATGGTCAACCAACTCATGGCAGGAAAAAAAGCTGAATGTTTTCCACCTTCGATGCCTAAGGCGGAGCTTTAAAATAAGGTGGCAAGATGAGATAACCAATGAGGAAGTGCTACAAAGAGCAGGGTGCCAGGACATCCGCTCTGTTATCAGCAGCAGACGCCTTGGCTGGCTTGGCCACGTTCGTAGAATGCCAGTAGGTCGACTTCCACAGGACATCCTATATGGCGATCTAATAGACGGCAGGAGAGCCGCTGGTCGCCCACTTTTACGTTATACGGATGTATGCAAACGCGACATGAAGCTCTTCAAAATCGACACTGGCAACTGGGAAGAGGTGGCACTGGACAGATCCTCATGGAGAGAAAGGAAGGGTCAAAGATTGCAGATGTCATACACAACAGAAGCAGAAAGAAGGGTGAAAATGCAACGGCGCCTGGTGATTATATATGCCCAACCTGCGATCGCAGCTGCGTATCAAGGATTGGCCTCTTTAGTCACACAAGAAGTTGCAAAGGGAAAAGATTGTCTCTCGAGACGTAAAATGCCACAGAAAAAAAAACAGACTAACTCTGGAGATGTTAGATTAACTTAAAAAAAAGAATACAATTAAATCCAGCTTCCAGACCCAAGAAAAAAAATTCACACGAGATAGCGTTGTATTGTATTGTTTTTTTTTACAAGGTTTTATATTAACTCACTATATCTGTCTGTTTTGTCTGTCTGTTTTGTCTGTCTGTTTTGTCTGCCTGGGAGGATTCTTTAACACGTTTTTTCATTCCACATCCCATTTTCGGATAAGGCTGAAAATTTGCACAAGTATTCATTGTCGATGAAAACACACGAATCAATAAAAATAAATTAACAAATTGATTAGTTAGTTACATTTTGTTTTATTTAGAACAAATGGAAATACTACTTGCGAATTAAGAGATATGATAGAATTTGAGAGGCTCTTTCCCTTCTGTAAGCTTTTTCTTTAAAAGTATTTTTTTTACTATAATTTATATATATTTAGCCACGGGATATACTGCAGTCCTCATTATTCTCCGGAGTTCAAGACAAGCCTCATTATTATGTATGATTGTATGATAAGTCGACAGCTACTTGGTTGTATGTTATATGCTTTTGACTGTCTACTAGATGGTCCCGGATTTGAACCCCGCACGTCGCCATCCCCCGTCGTTTGGGCTAGTATGAAATAATCTTCAATTATCATTCTGAAGAAACATTATAAACATCCGAAACATGTTAAACATTAGAAATATTTAAAACACCAGAAAAACACAGATTTCTACTGTATTATTATTTATTATGTTAATTTTATTTGGGAAGAGGTTGGGTCAAAGGCATATTCCTTGATGTTAAACCATATACTTTTCTGGATTAAAACAATGTTTATAAGTCCATTGTATATATGTTACGGCCAAAGCCCGAAATAGGCTAATTTACGATTTGGCCGGCCCATTCGCGATCTGGCTTTAACATATATACTATACTTTCTCGAGAGATATAGCGTAATTTCAATCATTTAAAACTATTTCGTATATTATTAAATCCAAAGAAAGTAGAATTCCTTCAAAATTTCCAATAGTTAGATGTCTGATGGCGCACTTCCCTTCAACAAGTGGCTAGAGCCCCTCCACATTTGTGTAAACTAGAGCCAAAGAGAACAAGAGAAATAGATCTAGATGATATCCCAGATCCACGTGTAATACAAGAGTCGCCCCTGATTCAATGGAATGAGGCACTGCGTACATTAAAACAAATGGAACGGATGAATGTACTTTACAAGCAGTGTTATGACGACGTATGACTCATTACTACGAATGATGTCATGGCTACGTCACTCATGGCCATGGTCTTATTGATTTATTGATGTCCCAACATTGTCAAGCTTCTTGTGTCTTTGAAGGCTTTTGTGTTGCCGGCTGAGTGTTACTTTTGTCTTATATATTTGTCTGTACAGAGACGGAGGTGGCCAGAAAAGTGACTTTCGCAGACGTGAAACGTATTGAAAAAGCCGTAACGCCTTAGCCGAAGGTGACTGGCTTCATGTGGGGAAATGATATCTCGAGTCTTAGTTTCTAATTATTGAAAGTTAATGGTATTCTACAGAGTCTGTGAATATGTGCAAGAAGGAGAGAGAGGGGAAGAAAGAGAGAGGGGAAGAAAGAGAGAGGGGAAGAAAGAGAGAGGGGAAGAAAGAAAGAGAAAGAATTGATAGAAATAAAGAGCGAGAGAAAGAAAAAGACGGAGAGTGAGAGAAATAGAGATAGAGGCAGAAGGAAAGGAAGGAATGGAGATAAAGAGAGAGAGAAAGAAAGAATTAGAGAGAGAGAAAAGAGAGAGAATTTAAAAAAAACGGAGAAAAAATTGAATGAGACAGAGAAAAGGAGAGAGAAAGACAGAATGAGAGAGAAATGAAAGACAAAATGTATTGGTCAGAATATTCAACTTTAATCAAGCATATATAAAAAAGAACATTAATTAAAAGTTTGTGTTCTAGAGTCTAATCTAACAAATTTTCAGTGTTCGATCAATGATTGCACGAAGTCTGGAAAAGTTAATATAAACTAAATGTTATGTCATCCAAACCCAACAGGTCAAGGGAAACAAATATTTATAACATCTAAAGGACATATTTAGATAATGATTCAAGTAAAAGACAGCTCCACAAGTGACGTTGAGGTCAGTACACGACGAAATGATTCCAGGCTAATTAAATCTCGTCCTTGCTGACCACAGGTCACTCCTCCAGAGATACAACTTTCAATTAGTTCTAAAGATTTTCTGAACTAATACAGCAGTTGCACTTTGACACAGTGCTAAACGGACTTTACCAACAACAAGATCTTAAGAGGTTTATTAAAGTAATCCTGGAGGTACAGAAGCGGCCACAATGAGGGCAGACAAGTACAACAGACCAGTTTTATCTTTTTGACGCAAATAAGTAACTGTCATGTGACAGAAGGTTGTTCTCGAAACATCAAGAAAAAAAATCTAGTGATAGAGCTGAAAAAAAGTCTCATAAAAATACCCAAGGGAGCTAAAAATAACTTTAGACACCACAATAACTTTCAATAAGCAGAAACGTAGAATCGAATTCGGTTTTAATACAATACGACACCTCGGTAGGTCAAGGACATCTCTTTGGTCAACTCTCACAGCGTGTGATAATTTGGCCTTCGCATTGGTTTTTGGTTGAGATGACCAAGTCAGTAAAACTCGAGACTTGATTCTGACGGCTGGTATCCGTTTGGGACACATTCAATGACAATAGTTATCTACCCTTAACCCTCAACATTGAAATGTTTCTCAACCTTTTGGCTTGGTTCTTTGTTTCTCTTTTCAGGATCACTGGAGAATAAAAGCAAACTTTTGTGTCAGGATCATTTCAAATTGAAGAACTTTAATGATTTAAAAGACGCGTTGCAAGATTATTGTTGTTTTTTAGCGGCCCCCGAAAGGGGAAAAGACGCTATTAGTTTTGTGCGAAATGTCTGTCCGTCCGTCCCGTTTAGATCTCGTAAAGTAGAAAAGATAGTGAAAATCCAACATCACAATATTTTAGACCATTCAAAGTTCTGATGCAACGGCTACTTTTTTTTTCTGAAAGCGAAAAATCTAATTTTTAAAATCAGTTATGCAAGCAGTTTTTTAAAGAGAAAAAGCTAATTAGTATGCATTATAAGTTAGACCTAAATTAAAACGAATAGTAATCTTGTATCCCCTGACCTGGGATTACTTTGCGACCGCCACAACTCCCACCAACAAAGGGCTACTACATTCTTGGAAATGGCACCCCGGCCGCCATCATGCCCATTCTTATAGGTAAGAGAGAAAAAGAGCTCAACGAAGCTAGGAGAGACTATCCAGGAGCCAAATCAGTGGATGACTTCCCTTGGATTTGGAAGGAATTTAAACAGGCTGGCTACGTGACGGCCTGGGGAGAGGACGACGCTCATCTAGGGACATTCTAGTACCGGCTTTTAGGTTTCAACCATCAACCAACTGACCACTATTATCGTCATTTTAGTCTAGCCATCCAGACACGCTACAGGGATTTCCAGCAGTACTGCATGGGTTCCAGACCTCGACACGCAGTCATCCAAGACTACATGAGGCAGCTGTTCTTTCTCTACCCAAAGAAACGCAAGTTTTCTTTCACTTTCCAGTCAGTTATCCCACCGAGAAAATAATAAATTATCACAGATGGACGATGACTTGTACGAACACTTAAAACGACTGCATGTGGAGAAACACTTGGACAAAGTCATTCTTATCATGCTAGCTGACCACGGGGCAAGATTTAGCAAAGTCAGAGCTACAGCACAGGGGAAACAGGAGGAGAGGATGCCTTACTTTGGGATCAGATTTCCAGAATTGTTTCACAAGAAATATCCTCAAATCCTACAAAACGTGAAAAATAACAGCAAAAGACTTACAACCCCTTTCGATGTACATGAAACACTCCATGAAATTATTAATTTTACAGGAACAGAGAAAGTTAACATCGGTAACAGGGGTGTCAGCTTGTTTAAAGCAATACCTGAAGAAAGAAATTGCAAATGGGCCCAAATAGATCCTTACTGGTGTTCATGCATGGAGTGGATTGAGATGAGGCCAGATGACCCTGTACTGAAACATGTTGTTGATATGATTCTCAGCACATTTAATAATT
Source organism: Biomphalaria pfeifferi (assembly GCA_030265305.1). Classification (NCBI taxonomy): domain Eukaryota; kingdom Metazoa; phylum Mollusca; class Gastropoda; family Planorbidae; genus Biomphalaria; species Biomphalaria pfeifferi. The sequence continues at coordinate 85,499 of JASAOG010000086.1, forward strand.
ACACTGAGCCCTATAAATCGGAGTGTGCTGTCCTAAAAGTCAAAACTACCAAGTCTGCTAGTGTGCTGAAGGTCTATGACGCTGTACTCAAATATAAAGGTGATGGGGGCAGAGGGCGCTTTGGCAGAATGGATGATACTACACAACATTCGAAATTACTGTACCAGGTCAACTTAGTCACTGAACCAGGTGATGGTTTGTTTGAAACAACTTCAACATACCACCTGAAAGACAACAGAATGGAACTGAACAAGAAAGACATCAGTAGAACCAACGCATACGGGAATACGAGTCACTGTGTGGAAATGAAAGACTCCTTTCTACGACCCTTTTGTTACTGTAAATGATCTTAAATTTCACAATGTTATGTTTCATACAAGGTCCTATGTTGGGTAATGTTAAACATTTATAACGGACGAAAGTCATGTTTCACATTCGTAAATTAAATCGAGTTTCACAACTTAAAAAAAAAAGATTGAGCCTTTTCAAAACAATTATAAGACTTCAGTTAGGCCAGGAGAGGCGCGGTAGCTGAGCGGTAAAGCGCTTGGCTTCCGAACCGGGGGCCCCAGGTTCGAATCCTGGTGAAGACTGGGATTTTCAACTTCGGAATCCTTAGGCGCCTCTGAGTCCACCCAGCTCCAATGGGTACCTGATATTAGTTGGGGAAAAATAAAGGCGGTTGGTCGTTGTGCTGGCTACATGACACCCTCGTTAACCGTAGGCCACAAAAACAGATTACATTACATCATCTGCCCTATAGACCACAAGGTCTGAAAGGGGAACTAGTAAGGCCAGGTTCACATCTAACTTTGCATTCACTTGCACCTATCCTTTGATCTGCTGTACCGTTGGGGCACTACACAAGATCTGTCAACCTTATTTCTCCATTCTTATCTCTCATTTGTCTTTGATATAATTTCATTTGGATGTTCTTTCTGAAAATATTGAAGCCTGCCTGGGTGGACTACTTCGGGGGCCGATTTTGAGTTTGTGTTTCCGCACAAACTGTCTTTGTAATCTTGTTTTCTTTTCTTCCTGTCTTGTTCCTTTTTTCTCTCTCCGTTTTGTCTCCTTTCTTCTCGAATTTTCGCTGACATTGTCTACTCTACTCTATCAAAGTGTCTCTACATTTTGTGTCTACTGTATCGTAGTGTCAACATTTCTCTTTCTCTTTATTTCTCTCACTCTTTCTCACTCCTACTTCATTCTTTTTGCATCTCTCTCTCTCTCTCTCTCTGACAATCACTCTCCGTCTCTACATTTATCTTATCACTTTCTCACGACTTACCTTCTCACTGCTTGACAGCCTCGAGTTTCAAGATATTCAGAAGGTGGTGTTTTAGGGTTAATAGCCATATAACATTGTTTGACAGTGTGGACAGTGCTGGACTTTGTTATGAAAACATATGTACATTCTAGTGTAATTGATGAGCAAATATTTATATAATGCACATGCCACATATTTACAATTTTATCCAATACTCTTTTGATTGTAAAAATTATACATTTTAGGATCTCATATAAAGGTTGTAGCAGAGATATGCAAATGAAGACAAATAACTCTCTTCATTCTTTTGCTATGAATATCTCTGCCTACATCATATCCCCCTCTACGTTTTCTCTTTCACTATCCTTTTTTCTCTGTCTTTCTCTCTCTCTCTCTTTGTTTTCCTCAACTTAATCTTTGTTAAGAGGTTAATTCTTATCAACGTTACATTGGGCCTTGAGTATTGTTATTGTTATATCTTTTGAATTAGTCTACACTTTGTCTACAGAATCCAACAGTCCATATAAAATACTAAAAGTTCCCCTTTCAGCGTCAATATACCACTGAAAAAATAAGGTTTCATAATTTTATGGTGTACACTTAACATTGAGATAGATTTTTGAAAACGAATATTTTTTTTAGATTGAGATTTGTTAAAGGAAACGAAAATACATTTTCGGATTTTGACAACATGCCACACCTTTGGAGCTCTTAAAAGATCTAAACATTTTTGTTCCCAGGCAGAGGGAAGCACTGATACAGGCGTACTTAAGCATAAGAGTGGACACAGCGTAAAATCACTTGCTAGTCTCTATGTGCAATACACGTTCTGTTTATTGACATAGCATTGATCCGACAGTAGGTCTACTAAACATAGTTAGACAGTAGGCCTACTAAACATAGTTAAACAGACAGTAGGCCTACTAAACATAGTTAAACAGACAGTAGGCCTACTAAACATAGTTAAACAGACAGTAGGCCTACTAAACATAGTTACACAGACAGTAGGCCTACTAAACATAGTTACAAACAAAAAAAGTTTGACTTTCTACCTGTAGAGAATTAATGCGTTTGTTTTGGCTGGTTCATAAAGATATCTAAACATTTTTGTTAAAGACAAATGGATAATAAAGAAAATTGCACCTAATTAAATCCTTTTTTTTTCAACTTTTTACGAAACAATAAAAATCTCAAGGAGTCCTTAAATACCACCACATCTGTCAAGTAATTGTTGTTTTTTTATTTTTTCTGATATCATTTTTTATTGATTTTTTTTTTTGTCATGTAAAAAATATTTGTGCAAAATTTCTAGTTAATCCGAGTTTGGGTGTGGGAGAAATAACGTGTACAGACTTTTTACCATACAGACAGACGGGAAAGAGTGAGTTGATAAAAAGTTTGTAAAAAAAAAGAGACTTCATTTCAATCATGTTTTATTCACCATTGTCTTTGATTCGGTAAAAAAAAAATATATAGAATTGAGATGTACTTCACAGTGAATCTAGTGAGTTAGCTAGGGGAAATCACTCCTATTTCTACTTAGATATCTCTTGAAGTTTCCCCCGCTTGAGCCCTTGACAGACCATGAAATGAGAAAACCTCGTCTCCAGAGGCGCTCATTCCAAGTGGATTTTTTTTTTCACTAAGCACATCAGTAACATTTTATTTTTATTAAATGACCTAACACTGAATCGAACACCCCTAGATGATTATTAATTGACCAAGAACAGTCCAACAGTGCCTGATGGTTAGGGTATTACAAGAGCTTGAAGTTTGACGCAACAAGAGCTGCTAACTATTGCAAACATTTAATTAAGATAAATATATTTTATGATAACTTTAAACGAAAGAAATAATTCGGTGTACATATATTGATGCTTTGCACAACGATATATTTAATAACCTTTTGGACATTTTTTTTTTGACGGAAAGCTTATTAAAATAGAAATAAAAATGTGGGTCCCAGATAAGCAGACCCACGAGTCAGTCTTGGTTTCAGTTTTATTTTAACTGTAGAACAAGCAAATGGTTAAAAATCCTTTTCGAAAAACAAAGCTTATCTAGGCTAGATCTTAAGAGTTCTAAATTAGAAGTCTAGGACTAGGTCTAGTGTAAGATCTAAATGTCCATATGATGAAAATACCAATAAATAATCGCACAAGTATGCATTGCTCGCTGGCCGAATCAGACACATAGTAAGTTAGAGGCAGCTGACTGTGTCACGGGTTCTATACCAGTTTTAAAGATAATATTATTTTCGTTTTTTAAATTATTGTATTATATTTTAAGTTAAATAATTATAATAGTTTTTTTTTAAATGTAATTTCAAATGTTTTTCTTGTTTATGAACTGCAACATAAAGTATTCTTTTGTTTTCCTTGAACTTTTGGCTTTTCACCTTCACACCTCTCTTTATTGTCAACGAAAAACAACGAACTCAGAACATTAACAGAAGAGACTTTAAAGTCACGAGAACTTTTAGACAGAAATGTAATTAAACCAATTGTCTTCTTTTTTAGAGTTGAAATAATGTAAAAAATACTTTTAAAAAAGAAAACGCTTGTATTGAGTAATGAGATAAGACAGTCCTATTGCTGTAATATCTCTTATAATTGTTGAGTCCATTTCCCTTTTTTCTATACATATTTATACATCAACAATAAAACACGACTAATTGTTTAATAATTTGTCATATTTTTTATTGATTCGTGTGTCGTCTTCGACAAGAAATAATTGTTCAACTTGATCTGAGAACCAGAAGTGGGAGAAAAAAACGTGTAAAAGAATCCACCCAGACAGACGGACAGAGTGATTTTTTATTAGTTTTGTAAAAGTACACATGATTAGAGACTGAATAGACATCATATTTAGCACCTACCTGAAACCCCCAACTACACACACACCACCACCACCACCAAATAATTAATAAAACAAAATTGATCCATGTATTTTTTTGTTTTAATGTTTTGTAGTAAATGTTTTAAACTTTAAACGATTCCTAACAGTACATTAGAAACTTGATTTTTTTTTAATTAAAGAAGACATCAAGTTCTGATTTTAAACTTGAAAATAAGAAAAGAAAATATTAAGTGAGCTTAAAATAACTTTGCTGTGATTCAGTGGACTAACAAAGGGAGAACATAACATGATATAAACATTTTCAGATTGTCTAGAGTAATCAATTGCCTCTCGCCTTCTTTTTTTTAAATAATGAAATTTCGTTAATTTTATTCCAGCCCTTAAGGCTCTCAAAACATCAAACATAAGAACAAATATTTTTGTGCCTGCTGTTATGTAAGGTCACATGACATGTGCTATGGCGCGGACGAGTGGCCAGCCATTTGTCACTTCGGGGCGTTCATGTTGCTAACAGATATCCAGCTTCTGTGGTCAGTTCTCATTTGCGTTTAGATTACTTCTTTTATATGTATCGATGAGTTTGTTAGTAAGATTGTCACTTGCGTACATGATTTAATTTATTATTGTTTATATGGTCAACAGACTTAAAAATTATGGACTACTTATGGATCTAAAATCTAAAGCAATAAAAAAAACAATCCTAAAATGCACTCAGGACTCGATACTCCCAGGTTCAAACGAGACCATTCATTATAGAAAGCCTCAACATAGACCTGTATCGTCACAACCTGTAGGCAGTTTAGACCAATAGTTCGTTGCCACGTTGCTACAGACCTAAAGACGCCTTGGTGGTTGGACCTCAATTAATTTATAAAGAAATGTAAATAAGTTAAGTATCGATTTGAAAGTATTGATCAAAGTAAACCTTAAAAACAAACATCTTAGCAATTCCTCTATTCAGATCGCACATTCATCGGCAAAACATGGAACACAGGTTCTCTAAAACGGCTCTAACGATTATCCAAGCAATATGATAGTTGATGTCTATCGTTGGGAAAAGAATTATTAGCTCGTTGGTCTCACTGGGAAAATTCTAGTTTGACTGTTATAATTTTTCAAAGTATAAAAAAGTATACAAATTAGGCATGAGGACTAGAAAATATCATAACTTGTACTGACTTCGCCTTCGGGAATTTCCGCATGTAGGTCCTATTCATTAAAGAGCTGAATAAATTAATGTTCAAGTCTGGTAGATTTATACATTCGTTTGAAGATTTTTTCTAGAGAAAGGAGGAAATTAGGTAGGGTAAAAAAATGTTCCTTTTTCCTAATTCTAACATTGATTAGCTTTTAAGAGCGAACAAATCGCTCTGTAAGATGTATGAAGGAGTAATAGCCCTTCTAAAAGCACAATTTTCGATGCTTTGAGGTCCACAAAAAAGCCTGGTAAAGGTGTACCTTTTTCTGTCCGAGCTGTGTGTCAATGAGAACGTCGTGTGGCCAACACAGATACTGTTGGGCGTCTTGGTAAAGTAAAGTACCCCTTTAAGACCTTGCTATCCATAGGGCAGATGATGTAAAGGTTATCTGTTTCTGTGGCCCATGGTTAACGAAGGTGTCTAGTGACCATCACAATGACCAACCATCTTAACTTTTCCAAAACTAATATCAGCTACTCATTAAGACTGGGTGGGCACCGTAAAATCCCGACAATCTAAATCCCAGTCTTCATCAGGATTCGAACCCGGAACCCTCGGTTCGGCCGCAGAGCGCTTTACGACTATTAAAAAAAAATTAGTGGCAAATGTTCGATTTTTTAAAGAGCTATTTAAAAAAAACAACAGAACAACATAAAATTGACTTTATGACTGACATTATTTTCTTAACAAAAACAAAATATTAGGTCTTTCTTTTCAAACGAAGTTCTGGAAATATTAAAAACCGTAAATCAAACAAATCACCAACAAAAAATGTCATCTTAACAACCAGGAAGAATTATCAATGTTAAAGTAAGTAAAATCAAACAAATCAAATTGTTAAAAGAAAAACAACAACAAAGCTTATCTAAAGGAAAGAACTCCGCACTTACAACTATATATATATATATATACTATATATTATAACTATAATGTAGAAGTTGTTTTCCTTATTCGATAAAAGACAAAATAATTTATGTAACAATAATTAATTTACTAATTAGTTAAATTTAATTGATTCGTGTATTGCTAGGTACTATAAATATTTTTTTTTTAAATTCAACTGGATCCGAGAATGGGTGTGGGAGAAATAACGTGTTCAATTATCTGAGGGGAAGAAATCCTACATATTTAGACGTGTTTGTGAATACTGAAAGATAAATTTTCCTTGTTGGGATCGAAATCATTAATTACCAGTAATCTATTGACTAATAGTTTGATTTTAATATTGATTGATGTCGTGTCTATGCCAGTAATCTATTGACTAATTGTTTGATTTATTGATTCATGTCTTGTCTATGCCAATGAATAATTATTTACAATTTCAACGTCATCCGAGAACGAGTTTGGGAAAAATAACGTGTACAAAATTTTTATCAACAGACAGATAAACTGACAGAGTAAGTTGCTATAAGCTTTGTAAAAAAGGTTGAAATTTTTATTGGCTTAGGTGCAATAATACTCTTTCAATTTTATATACGAATTCCTTTAATATTAACCACCCATAACAAACAAAAAATGATGTGTCGGCAGATTTGTCTTTTTTTATATGTGTGTCTCTGTGCGTATGCGTGTGTGTGTGTGTATTGAAGTCAGAAAAAAAAATCGTTTAGTGTTGTCCGGTAAAGATCCAATTATTTCCATAATTTGAACGTATCCCCACTGTTTCATGACTGTGGCCGTATTGATTCTATCGATTGATATTTCCGCTAGTTGCCCAATTATTAGTGTTGATACCTTGCCTGATTTCCAATTAGTATTAATGTGCAATTAATGATATGTTAACAGTTATGTAATCAACTTTTTTTTTTTCGTCTATGGGGGATTTTCATACTAAAGTTAATCACAGTAATCTGTTCTTCGTTTTACTATTAAAGATTTGGTGTACAAAGTCCACCAATAACAAACACATTGACAGAAGGAAAAAAAAACATGTATGGGCGATAGAAGGAAACTGAGAGGAAAACAAGGTAAATAAATTGAAAGAGAACACAAAGATTGGGAGAGAATTTGAAAAAAATAGACAAAATAAAACAATGTCAAGGACACCATACTGTAGGATCACTATTGCCAACTAGATGATAGTACTTCCTTATCTAATATAATATAGACGTTACTTCAAATAAGTTTCCTGGCTGGCTCAGGCAACCCATCCCATGCTCTAATAGCATTAGGGAAGAAGGAGCAAGAATTTATACAAATTTATTCCTAGCATATGGAACGAGGAACGTGCTTTTATCTTTGTGTCTTTTTCTTGTATATCAAGATTATGGTTCAGTGCTACTTTACTTTTGAGTCTTCTCTAATGAAGGCTTTCTAAATTTTGTGATTTTTACCAAAGGTGTTACTCTAGTCAAATGTGAATATTTGTTTGTTATGAATCTCACTGCTCTATTTTGTGTTTGTTCCAGTTTCTTCATGTTTTCTTGAGTTGAGGGGTCCCAAAAAGAGGTAGCATATTCTATTATTGGCCTAACCAAGGTTAAATAACATTTTGGTTTTATGTTCTTGTTTTGATTTATAGAAATTTCTTTAAATAAATCCTAATGCTTTGATTTTTTAAATAGTTTCATCAATATGGGGATTCCATGACAGTTTTTCATTTATTATAACACCTAAGTATTTTGCGTTTTTAGTACTTTAGTACTTAGTATTACAAGTGAAGGAGCTCACCAATTTGATTTTGATTTTGCAGTCATCAAAGGTACACAAACAAAATTAAATGTTTTTTTTTAAATACATAGCTCATATGTGCTTCCATATTTTGTACACCGGATACACCGTAGACTCCATTTATGAAAATTCCTCATGGTATATATAGTGCTGTATTTGTGTATTAATACCATTCATAGACAGTTCCATTAATGTTGTTCCCTGATATTTGCAAGCCCTTCGTGTATTTCTCCCCTAGCACGACTTTTGACCACACGGAGTGACATATTACCCCCAAGCTGATTCCCCCTCCTTCCAGCCCCATCCCAACCGTTGACCGCTGCCTGGTCGATTTGTCATAACAGGGAAAGAATTAGAAGAGGGGGGGGGGGGGGTCTTCAGCATCTGGCCTCTGTTCAAGTAAGTCGTCTGGATATGTGTCATACCTCTGGCCTCTCGCGACTGTGGTCATTGGAGTAAGCAACACGTTTATTGCGTCTGCGCCGCCGCCTTTCTGTATGAGTTGGAGCTTTTGGAAATTTGATTAAAAGTGGAATGGAGTTTGTAGGGATGAAGGATATATGGCCAAGGGAAGTAAGAATTAATCACCTTTCAGTAATAGCCTACCATTTCCTAATTCTTATGTAACGAAGTCTGATAAAATAGAAATATTTAGAGGCTCTAGGCTAGATTTATGCGTATTTTAATCCAAAAACTGTTAAAGTTTCTTTGGTTGAAACTTCAAAGTTTCGAGTCTCTCTCTCTCTCTCTCTCTCTCTGTGAGAGTGTGTGTGCGTGTGTGTGTTTAATGTTCCTATCACAACCGGAGGGCCCTAGAAATAGACAAAAAGTACCTAACTGAATCACTGTTAAAGAACGAAATATTTAAACAAATCGGGTAAACCCGTTTCCCCAGTGTTTTATACTGGATACAAATATGTTGGCTGAATGGGTAAACCCATTTTCACACTCTACTTTTATTTTCGTGGCAAAAAAAAAGAATAAAAAAATGTGATGAGAATATTCTTTGTTCGTTTTTTGTTGCCCTTTTTTGCTGATATAATCAGTATTTGCAATAAAATTTAATTTACCATTTTTCGAGTTTCTAGATTCTAGACTATTTTTGTAAATCTAAGGCAAGCACTCAATGAAAGTCAATAGGTAATAATAGCCAAGGTATTTATTTACAGTTCAAAAAGGATGGACTTTAGCTATCAAGTCCTTGAGTGTCCTATCTCAAGAGACACCAGTCCTTTTCTACCTAAATACCAGTACAGATCACCAAAACACTTCCCAGTGCCGCACCAGGTCATCAACACAGATAGCACAAAGGACGTTCTCTTAAGTCAAGACAGCTAAGTCTCTAAAATAACTTGCAGATCGCTACAGCCGGATCTACAACAGTCCTTCTTCCTAATATAAAAATGTCTTCTACTGCTTGTGTTGAATGGTGTTCTAATGCGCACCATTAGTGTGGCGCGGGAGCGGAGTTACAACATTATAATATATAGCTTAAAAAAGCATAGGCTTTAGTCCCACACCTTATCCGAACGCCTTGAAACTGATCCATCTCTAATAGAGATGTCGTAATTTACATCTGCTCCCATCTACCTCAGACAGAAGTTTCAAAAAGGCAGAAGGAACCAAGCTTCAATAGGCCTAGAGTTACGAGCGTCTTAGGCTCAGCTCTCAGAACAGGCTTCCATAGGCCTAGAGTTACGAGCGTCTTAGGCTCAGCTCTTAGAACAAGCTTCCATAGGCCTAGAGTTACGAGCATTTTAGGCTCAGCTCTTAGAACAAGCTTCCATAGGCCTAGAGTTACGAGCGTCTTAGGCTCAGCTCTTAGGACAAGCTTCAATAGGCCTAGAGTTACAAGCATCTTAGGCTCCGCTCTCAGGACAAGCTTCCATAGGCCTAGACTTACAAGCGTCTTAGGCTCAGCTCTTAGGACAAGCTTCAATAGGCCTAGAGTTACAAGCGTCTTAGGCTCAGCTCTTAGGACAAGCTTCAATAAGCCTAGAGCTACACGAGTCTCCGCTCTCAGGACAATTACAAAAGAAAAAAAAAATATTTCTAGTACGGTGCATGGGTGCTAATGAGTTCATTAAGATCCCTTGGTATAGAGAACTGACAGAGCTTAGGAACGTGATAACAATCAATACCAGGAATGAAATGGGCGGGGGGAGGGAGGAGGTGATGAATGCAGTATAACGTCGTGTCAATATGTCATCTTGTCATAAGCTGGACATCACGGGATGGTCACGTGATCCTCCTGGAAATAGCCCTGTGGAAATTTGACCACCTTACATTCAAGGGGTGGGGGCGGTGTGAGAGTTGATGGGATGCAGTTAAAAGTTTTGTTGGTCGAATCGATCGGTGCTTGTATGTATCATTATTCTTTCAAAACACTTAGACATTTAATAGATCTACCTTTAACTTTACTGAACAATACCAACTCTCTGGGACGCATGCCAACTGTGCGACACTAAAACACTGTTACTGGAGGCAAATGAAAGGCAAATTTAGCATAGTCGCTACTTCGTTCTTGTTATGAAATATTCGTAGACACATTGTCTCGATTATAAACTATTAGAACAAGGAAAAACATAAAAATACTTTTTAAAAAAGAACAATAACTTTCCTATACTTCTTATAGATCGATTATTTTGCTCTTAAAAAGTAATGAATGTTAAATTTAAGGCAGGATCAAATGTCACTTACCACTACTCATCCCCACCCTCGAGAAAAAATCGTGGTTAAGCAAATCTACAAATCTACTACACTTTATTATCATTATTATTAACATCGCAGAAATGAATTAATTTTCATTTTTCGGCACTGCCAGGGTCCAGCTTAGTGTTTAAACTTAAAGGAAACAAAATTAATTGTAGTCCCCTTAACAATGTCTACTGATAAATTTCCTGAGGCTGTGGCTGGTCTGCAGCAATACTGCATTCTGACAGGTAATGAAGATCTTAAATTAATACTCAATTACTGACAGTGCCAGGGTTGAGCTTCGTTAAAATTCATTGTAGTCCCCACACTAGCGGATCCAGAACTTTGGAGGGGGGGGGGGGCGATTTTTTTCCAAACCCTAACCCTAGCGCCCAGTAAACCCTAACCCTATGCATAAACGTGCGAAAACACACACACACACACACACACACATACATATACAGATAGATAGATAGATAGATAGATAGATTTATATATATATATATATATGAGAATTTTAAAAAAGCAGCATTTCTCAACCTTCAGCGAAAAACAAAATAACTGGGGCAGCGCTATAAGGTTCTCTTGTCTCCCCGACTCCAAAAGCGTTTTCTTGCATTCTTCACTGCAGAAACGCATTCTCCTGACAAGTACAGCTCTTTATTCATTAATGGTGTTCGGGGCGAAGCCCCGACGCCAAAAGCGTTTTCTTGCCTTCTTCATTGCAGAAGGGCCTTCTCCTGACTTCTACAGATCATTATTCATCAATGGAGTTCGAAGCTCATTATTCATACTATTAAAAAAGGACCTTTTGAATAATGTTGCACTTGAAAATTATTTTAATATGAATTTATAGGCCCTTATTACATTGCAAAAAAAAAACGATTTGTTCCTTGAAAAGATAAGATGCCCCACATATTTAGATTTTGGCTTTGGGGATCGCCGCCGAAAAAAAAATTATTCAATAAATAGTATTCAATACAATTGCAGCACAAATTGTGAGTTGTAGTCCCAAATTTATTTAACTAGAAAAATATCAGATTGAGTAAAGGTTGGTAAAAGGCGACTATGAACACATTATTTGAGTTTATATCTCATCTCAATCATGGCTCTAATACTGAAAAATTTCGTTTGAATTCTAACTTTTCCAATGCAAAGTCTTACTTAAAATAATTATGATAAATTCATGTGAAATTAAATAAACTCTGTCTGGAAATGGGGGGAGCGGTAGAGTGAAAACGATTAATCCTCGCTCCTTTAATAATTTCTGCTAAAGATTGCAATTGGCATTAAAGAATAGGGGTTGGGCAACTCAATATAAGAATTTAATTTATAGTGTATATAAATTATGATGGGGGAAATGCGATTGCATGTATCGCCCCTTCCATTTGGTACAACCCTTTTTCATTTAAATTTACTAATGATACTATTTGAGATTAGATTGTGGTACGACATAATATACAATGGGTCACATATCAATACGTTGTTTATATTATATAGATATTCAACTAATTTTGTTCGCAAACTATGATTCTCCACAAAAATAGGACCGGCCCCCCAGCACTCAGGGGGCTATAGCGGGGAGGGCAGTACATGCAATCGCCCTCCCCCTTACCCCACCGAATCAGCCAAAATACCAGAAAAGGAGCGACATAATATAAAATGTATATTAATTCAACTAATTTTGTTCACAAACTATGATTTCTCCATAACAAACGGACCGCCCCCCCCCCAATCAAAGGGTTTTGGTGGGAAGGGCAGTAGAGGCATTCGCCCCCCCCCTCCCACCAATCGGCAAACAGGGAACGACATAATATAAAGATCGGTTAAAAAATCAATAATAAATCTACAACATATAGATATTAAATTGATTCTATTAGCAAGCTGTGATTTCTAAAAAAAAATTGGACCGCCCCCCTCCACTCGAAAGTGTATGGGGGGGGGGGGGGTGCGGGATTGATACCATCGCCCCCTCCCGACCCCACCAATTGGCCAACATACTAGAGGGGCGGGGAGAAATAATCTAAAAATAGGTTGAAATATAAATAATTAGTATTTATTTTTAGCATAAGTAAAAAATTCGTATACAAATTGTGTGAATTCTATAATAAAATTCGCCCGCCCCCCCTCCGGGGGGGGGCGAGTTCGTCCGAGTGGGGGGGGGGGGGGGGCGATCGCCCCTACCCCCCCCCTTCCGGATCCGCCAGTGGTCCCCTATACAGTATCAACTGAGAAATTTTCTGATGATATTATTTTTATTATTATTATGTTAGAAACAAACGAGTATTTATTATCTGGCACTGCCAAGGTCGAGTCTCGCTAAAAAGAAACAAAATTCATTGTAATCCATTTATCAGTATCTTCTGAGGAATTTTCTGGTGATGCGGCAGTTCTACAGCAGTACCGCCCTTTGACAGGCAATTAAAATATTCTTAGGAATGTTTAGGGCTTTGAAGGTATCTGTGAGGTCAGTGTTCATTATCCCCTCCGTTGATATAACAATGGGGTATATTGTTATTTTGGATATATCTCATAAACGCTTAATCTCCAAACCTAGGTTCCCAAATTTTCTATGTTTTTCTATTTCATTTTTTTTTCTTAAATTATGAGATGTCGATGTCAATAATGGTAGCGGTTTTAAAATTAAAATCTACCGTTTTGTCAGCCGATATCAGTATATTAAGTGATCAGTGGACTCGAGAACCTTTTGTCGCGAGTATTTGTAATGGGGACAATTGTACTTCTCGATCAAATCATGTTTTAAAGCCAAGTGTTGGTGTATTAGTTTTGCATCTTGATTATGGCGACACAATTAGGCATATTCTAATATTATTATTATTACTATTATTTTTATTACTATGTATACAAGCTTTACAATGAAAGCAAATATGCCTCATTTAAAATTAGACAACAAAAAAAAGTGTATAGCGAGCGCTTTGATTCAGAAAACCACGAAGATGTAATTAGACTTTGATAGACTGGAGAGCGTCAAGAGTTTGACAGGCTGGCTTGCTGGTCAGTGAACCTATATATAGTCGAGCGGTCAATAACGTCAAACCTCTAAGTCCTAATGCCAGAAAAACAAGTCGATCGATTGGCCACTCGGATTTCTGTTACAATATATTACTATACAGTTTCCATAATTAAAAATAGTTTATAGAAAGTGAGATTATGTTCATCCTCTAGCATGTAGGACATGTTCAAACTCAGAACTAAGGCGGTTGTTTGTTTTTTCGGAGTGGGAGGGATTTTTTTCTCCCCCCTTCGGCCAAATATAGGCCTATATATATATATTTATATATGTGTGTGTTGTGTGTGTACATAATGAATCTTTATTACCTTCTGACCCTTATTTCTTTCGGAAGACGTTTATTGTACCCTAGAATAGGATCTTCCTGGAAAAAATATAGACTCCCCACCCTTGCAGGGGGAGCACTGCGAGTTCCCCCAACGGGGTTCGGGGCTGAGCCCAACCGCCAAGCTCTATCTCCGGTATTGAAAGCCAACAAAATGCATATTCTGAGGTTTTCAACAGTGCATTATCTTGTTTCATTTTAAAAACCTAATCTGCTAATCTTACTTACTTAGATCCTCAGGCGCCGTTCGGCGCACTGGGCGGCAAGTTGCTTTCACAAAATCTGTCATAGGCAATGTCTGAAGCATCTTTCCACCTGCTCTGAGGTCCTCCATGAAAATGTGGCGCCAAGTTATACTAGAATTCTTTTTTGCGGTTTCCATGTAATGTCATCCATATCATCGCAACTCTTATACATAATTCATTTTGTCGGAGAACATGTCCCGCAAACCTCTTGCGATATCTCTCACAACCTCACTAATTTGTCGACTCCCAGTTCGGCGTAGAATTTCCTTGATTGAGACCCGATCTCTATAATTGACAATTAAAATTAGTCTTAGCAATCTTTCTTGAGCCACATTTAGATCTAGTGTTTTTCAATTTCTGCAGATGACTATTCAGTGCACTTTATTAATGAAGCCAATCCACGGGTAAAATTTGTAACCTCCATTGGCTACGCTTTTGGAATTAGGTGACTGTAGTTTGCTTTAGATTTTATATCGAAAAGGGAAGTTTTATCGTCAAAATAATCTGTTGGGGGGTTTTAAACTTTAAAATTTCTGGATTTTTTAAAAACAAATTCAAAGCCACCTCTAGCTACGCTCATAGAATTTGGTGAATTTAGTTTGCTTAAGAATAATATTGAAGAGAGAGGTTTTCAACATCAATTCTCTCTGTAGGGGGGTTTTAAACTCAAAACCATCTGGAGGGGTTTTAAACTTTAAAAAAAGCCCTCTGGAGAAGGATTGGGGGGGGGGGGGGTTAAAATCAAAACTCACCTTGGCTTGGCTACGCTCATAGAACTTTGAGTGTGTAATTAGCTTTTTGATATATTGAAAGGGTATTTTTTTAGCATCAAACCCCGCTAAATTGCTTTTTTTTTTTGTATTGAAGAGGTATTTTTTTAGCTTCAAATCCCGCTTGAATATGAGGTTTTAAACACAAAACCTCTCTTGGCTACGTTCATAGAATCTGGTGACTGATGTATGGATAGTCTTATATTGAAGAGGGGTTTTTTATCGTAAATTTCGGAGAGGGTTTTAAAATCAAAATCTTCTTTAGCTATGCTCTTGGATTTTGGGAATTGTCGGTTAAATTTTTTTTGTTTTGTTTTATAGAACAGGGGGATTTAACTACAAAACGACTATGGGTTGCCCTGGCTATGAGGGAGTGTAACAGCAGATATCGGATGATCGGCCAGTCTGCTGAGTGTGGTTCAGTCAAGACAGTCAAATAAAAAAATATATATATGAATAATAATAATAACCACAATATCAAGAAGTTAGAGATTCTTGGACAGTAGACAAAATGTAAATAATTATATTGTACCAGTACATGGTTTTTAGAAAATATTTCTATCTACCTATCTATCTATCTATCTATCTATGGAGGAGTTACGCGCTCTTGACAAGATGGCTACTCCCTGTTTACAGTTATCATAGATGAGTTAAATTTTCGTTTTGTCGTATTAAAACCAAACAAAATTCCTTAAAAAAGCTATTCAACTAATAAACTAATATCTTTAAATTATAGATTTAACTTAATTCAGCATTATTTCCACTAATTAATTCAAATTAACAACTCTTAGTTTAGGACTACTTTGTCTCACTAATCCTTATAAATATAATTATATTTAATATTATTTAGTCTATGTTTATTATTATATTATTATTATTTAGATCTAGTCAGACTTAGACTTTTAATTAAGGCCTTAGATCTACTAATCATCTACTACTAATAATAACTAATAGTAGTATTCTATATAGTTAGTTAAACACAAATATATTGATCTAGAATTAGATCTAGATCTAGACATTCTAGAATTAGATCTGGATCTGGTCTAGGTCTATATTTTGAATAAACCATTTGATTGTCATTGTAAATTAGCTTTCACTTTAGAATTAGACTTAACTTAGGCCATCTTAGGCATTATTAACCTTAAACTAGATTTAGACTAGACCTTTAAAAACTAAAATCAACAACAGTCATCATGAAATTGCTCTGGCTATTTATCCTAATAATTACTAAATACACACTAGCTGAACACAGAACTAGATCTACCTCAGTCAACACTAAACTTAAAAAGGAAAAAACAGTCATAATCAATCATCACACTTTAGATCAATGCAACTTCAAAAATAACCTAACATACACATCCATAACATTAAAGAAGATTACCCATCACAAATGGAAGTTCTCAATCAGACACAGTAGAAATAAATACCTATCACTGTTAATATTAATAGCAGGAGATGTAGAGTCAAATCCAGGGCCTAGATCTAAAGATAGATGCAACATCTGCAAAAAAGTATGCACCATGAAACAGAAAGCCATTCAATGTGACACCTGCGATGAATGGTACCATGCATCAGGTCTTCATATGAATACACCTGTGTATTATGCCTTAGGCAACAAAGATGCATCATGGCACTGTGTACCGTGTGGGTTACCTCAGTTTACATCAGGACTGTTTGATTCCTTTGATGCGGACACTTCTAACCCTTACAACATCCTAAACACCATCCCAAAACAAACTCACCAACCACTAGCCAGATCCACTCCTGTTAAACCTAAATCTACTAAAATTAATACAACAGCCTCACTAAACAAACCTACTAAAGAAGTAATACCAAAATACCTTAAAACCTTAGTAATAAATTTTCAAAGCATTAGGAATAAAACAGCAGACTTAGAAATTTTATTAGAATGTGAGAAACCAGACATAATTGCAGGAACAGAAACTTGGCTACATCCTGAAATTTATAATGCAGAAATTTTCAATTGTAATTATGAAATTCTTAGAAACGATAGGGCTGATAATCATGGAGGAGTTCTTTTAGCAATAAAAAACACTCTTATAGCAGAAGAAATTACCTTACCTAACTCAAAAAATATAGAATCAACATTTTGTAAAATTAATACCACCTCAACATCCCTAATAATAGGCAGCATTTACAGACCACCAAATTCTAGTTTAGAATACATGCAAGAACTATGTAATTAGATTACTACACTTAAAGAGACAAATAAAAATGCAGTTTTTTGGATTATGGGTGATTTCAACCTACCTGATATAAATTGGAAAACACTAACCATAGATAAACACCAAAACCTTAAGGACATAAATGAGCTTTTCATAGAAACTTTACACAACCTAAGTTTAGATCAAATCATTAAAAAGCCAACTAGATTAAACAACACATTAGATCTCTTCTTAACCAACAGACCTGGATTAGTAGTTGATTATGATATTATCCCTGGTCTATCAGACCATGAGATCATAAAAATACACAGTCAGATAAAAGCAGTAGCCAATACAAAACCCAAAAGAAGAATCTTACTCTGGAATAAATGTAACCTAACACAACTACACCAAGCTGCATTAAACTTTCAACAAACATTCTTATTAGAAAAAGACATTAACCAACCAGTCGATGACCTCTGGAATTTCATTAAAAACCATCTTAAAAGCATTATAGAAAATCATATACCAACTAAATACACATCAAACAAAATAAATAAATGCTGGTTTAATAATAGACTAAAGAAGCTTTGTAAACAGAAGGAAAACCTATACAGAAAATTTAAAAAAACCAAGGCAGAAAGAGTTTACAAAAAGTATATAAAAATTAAACACCTAACCCAAAAAGTAAGCAGACAGCTGCAGAGTGAATACATAAACAATGTAATATCTAAAGATAACAACAAAAACCTATGGTCATACATTAAGTCTAAGAAAATGGAAACAACAGGCATAGCACCATTAAAAGATGAACATAACATAATACATAATGATAATGAAACTAAAGCAAACATCCTAAACAAATACTTTGCATCAGCATTCTCAGCCCCAGGAGACAAAGACATATTTCTTAATTTGAACCAAGTAGACAACATAGAAGATTTAGTAGTACAAGAAAATGGAATTCAAAAACTATTAGCCAACACCAAACCAAATAAAGCGTCTGGACCTGATGGTATTCCAGCTAGATTACTCAAAGAACTAAGCAATCAGCTAGCCCCAGTGTTCAAAATACTCTTTCAGGCATCGCTTAACCAGGGCAGAGTACCAAAGGACTGGAAAGAAGCTAATGTCACCCCCCTATTTAAAAAAGGAGAAAAATCTGATCCAGGAAACTACAGACCAGTATCACTTACCAGCATCACATGTAAAATCCTAGAACACATAATATGTAGCAACATCATAAACCACTTAGACAAACATAATGTCCTCACCCCATACCAACATGGCTTTAGGAAATATAGATCATGTGAAACACAACTAATAGGACTAATTGATGATTTTTCAAAAGGTTTAGATAATAGTGAACAAATAGATGCTATCTTACTAGATTTTTCCAAGGCTTTTGACAAAGTTACCCACCATAGTTTGCTTAAAAAATTGAAATATTTTGGCTTAATGGTCCACTGCATCAGTGGATTAAAGATTTTCTGATAGGGAGAGAACAAACTGTAATAATAAATAGCTCTAAATCAACACCAATAACAGTAAATTCAGGTGTACCTCAAGGAACAGTCTTGGGTCCATTACTATTTTTAATTTA
This sequence comes from Biomphalaria pfeifferi, assembly GCA_030265305.1. Classification (NCBI taxonomy): domain Eukaryota; kingdom Metazoa; phylum Mollusca; class Gastropoda; family Planorbidae; genus Biomphalaria; species Biomphalaria pfeifferi. The sequence continues at coordinate 104,330 of JASAOG010000086.1, forward strand.
CATAAATGATTTACCAAATTGCATTACTTCAGGAACAAAAGTCAGATTTTTTGCAGACGATTGCATAATATATAGAACAATAAAAACAACACAAGACACAGATATTTTACAAAGAGAATTAGATGAATTACAGAAATGGGAATCAAATTGGAGCATGTCTTTCCACCCAGAAATGTCAGTTGTTAAGAGTAACAAAAAAACTAAAACAAATTAATTCCACTTATCTTATTCATGGCAAACCAGTAACACAGACTAAAAACGCAAAATACCTAGGTGTTATAATAAATGAAAAACTGTCATGGAATCCACATATTGATGAAACTATAAAAAAAAATCCAACAAAGCATTAGGGTTTATTAAAAGAAATTTCTATAAATCAAATAAGAACATAAAACTAAAATGTTATTTATCCTTGGTTAGGCCAATAATAGAATATGCATTCACCGTGTGGGACCCCTCAACTCAAGAAAACATTAAGAAACTGGAACAAACACAAAATAGAGCAGTGAGATTCATAACAAACGAATATTCACATTTGACTAGAGTAACACCATTAGTGAAATCACTAAATTTAGAAAGCCTTCAGGACAGAAGACTCAAAAGTAAAGTAGCAATTATACATAAAACACTGAACCATAATCTTCAAATACAAAAATAAAATTTGATAAAATACTCTGAAAGACACAAAATAAAGGCACATTCCTCGTCACATATGCTAGGACAAATTTGTACAAATGCTCCTTCTTCCCTAGTGCTATTAGAGCATGGAATGGGTTGCCTGAGCTAGCCAGGAAAACCAGTGACTTGGCAGAATTTGAGTCATTGGTTAATATGCATGACGCGTAGGACGTAATCAACTTCTTTTTTGAAGTAACGTCTGTATTATATAAGATAAGAAGAAGATCTATCTATCTATCCACCTATCTGTCTATCTATCTATCTACCTATCTGTCTATCTATCTATCTTTATGTTCACCAGTCCTTCCATTTGTCTATTAAATGTATTAAAAGAATAAAACATTATATTACGTAACGTCATTTCTGAACAAGAATTCCTAATGTTTCCATTATCTGGCCCAGAGATAATGGGCTCGTGCCATCTCATACGTCTGCAGCTATATATTCATGGCAACCTTTTAGTCCAGTCATCATTGTGAACCTTGCTGGCGATCGTTGTGACCGCCACCGGACTTCACTTTCTATGACACAGACAATGGCATAGATAAAATAATAAACATGTAATGCGTCAGCGTATCCCATTACATGTTCTTGATAATAATAAATGAATACAAAGCTACATATGACCAGGGCGGTCTTAGATAATTGCAGTGAATTTGGTGACCCCCAAAGGAAATAGTAAAATAAAACTTGACAGCGAAAAAAAATTAAAATGACACAATTTATTAAAAACCAAGTGAACTACTACAACAAGACTCGGTTCCAGTTTCCATAGTTCTTCTCTTAAAAATGTTTAGAATCCTGTGCAAGAGCCCCGTCAATTGGAGGTTATAGGCGGCTACCTAGTTTTCCTATGCCTAAGGCCGGCTTGGATATGACTTGTAAAAAAAATGAAGATAATTTTTACTACCTCGCCCAAATTTCATGTGGGACGGCAGTGGATGGCATGGTGTAGGGATCAAACTCGGGACCATCGAGGGGACAGTCTGGAGCGCATAACGCACTGGCCGAGCGGCCATTATAAAAGTAAAAATATTCATCAGAAAATCTCTGACATTGTACTGTTTTAGGGCTTTTTTTAGGTTTGGCTCTCACTCTCCATTGAAATAGGACAGAAAACATGTTTCACTACATTCAAAAAACAAAACATAAAGACCTGCGTGTTGTAAACATTTTTAGATTTGTTTGTTATTTTAGTTCTTGCGTGTATGTTAGTTATGTTATCAAAGCGTCTTGAGCCTACATTATGTTAATTAAAAGCGCTCTATAAATTAAATTATTCTTATTACTAATACTATTACTACTAGCCTACGTACAAAGTAGCCAGATAAATGTCCAAACATGCGATGTTCATGCCAAGTTTGGTTTTTATTACTTCTTCATTTATATACATTTTTAAAAAGTTCAACTGGTAAAATAAAGTAAATATTAGGTTTCGCTTTAAAAAAAATTGGTTTTTCTATTATCTAGAGCTAATGCGTTGAGGCTGTTGTTGTTTGATTTTCTTCTCTGGTGTTTGACTTGTTAATTTTGTCTTTAGCTATTCATTAGCATCAACAATGTGAATTTCGTTCTTAGGACCTCACCGAGTTTTAAACTTGTAAATCTAATGTGAAAATTGCGTGCCGTTACAGTTTATGTCGTCTTAGATGGTGTGATAGATTAGATTAAAATGTCTCTTAGAAATCAATGACTCTAAAGAAGATACATAGTTAACAGAAATATAATATAGGTAGAGGGAAAAGAATAGTAACGAAATAACCGTTATTAAACATATAATTTCCTGTGTAATACTGTTGAGTATTTATGTTTCTTGTGAGTTGTGAACTGATCTGCTTTTGTGTGTCAAAATGTCTTGGTATCCAGGTCAGCTTCTGTGTGTGTGTAATGTGTTATTGTGAACTGTTTTGTCATTCTTGTTCAATAAAGCCTAGAATCAAGACATGTCTTCCTGTAGTATTTTATTAGGTTACAACAAATATTAAACATACTCAAGCAGTAATGGAATCAGCTATACATATACCATGCTAATGGTGATTTATAGTTCTCTACACTAAGTGATTTTTAACAAAGAACGTTGAAGCTGCTATAGTGTTAACATACTTAAATTCTTTAACGAGACTCTGAGCTTATAAATTAGTCACGAATTTCCAGATAGTTATATGTGTAGTAATCCACTTTTACCGAAATTTACTTACAGACTCAGGGAGTTCCCCGCCACGAATTCAAACACAACTTGACGAAGTTAATGGAAAGAGAAAGATGTGGAGGTAAAGAAGAAGTGATGCATGTGTACGAGCACAAGATGTACAGTCTATCTGTCGCAATCTATTCTCTGCTACTTACAGTTGACTGCAGCGCCTGTCCAGACAGTAACAGCTAGGACAAGTGTCAGGCAGGAGTAATGGAATCCAATCAGGGGACGGGCACAGCGGTGGCAAGTTCTTGACAGTGTCATGACAGCGTGTGAGGCTCACGTCAATGTCTGTGTTACTGGCAGTTAATCTACATGTCTTGGGAAGAAAACAAAAACAAAAGTATTAAAATTTCGGATTTTTTGAAGGTTTCGAAGGCGCATAAATGACTCTATGGGTGGTAGGGGTCTTTAAGAAACATGGTTCAATATTGTTCGGCATTGCTCTGAAAGTATAGTGTACTTATGATTATCGAAATCTAAGATATTTTTTAGAGTTAAGATTCATTAATGCTCGTAAGATTTAGAATAATTGTTAAGCGATCAAAATATTTGAATTTTATTAATTATTTTTTTTTTTACATTTATATTTTATTTCTACTAATAACCGAATTGCAACTATCTAATAACAATGAACAAAGAAAACACCTCTGTGCTCAGAGGTTTAGTAAGATAGCATTGGACCATGGTTAAAAATATGATGGTGGCCTCCCTTCTTTTCCCTATATAAGAAACAAGATAGTTGACCACACTGAAATATTGATTGTATCAAACACACATTCCAATTAATGTAGCAATTATATATGAGATCAAACACTTCTGTAACGAAGGCAGCCTAGTCGTGCAGTATGCACGCTGGACTGTCGTTTGGACCTCTCGATGGTCCCGGGTTCATACCCTGCCCTCTGCCATCCCCTGTCGTCCTGCGGGAGGTTTGGAAGTAAATTATCTTCAATTTCGAAGGAACAACCGAAACATGTCAAATATTTGTACAAACTAACAAATTGTTACAAGTGAAAATGTCGGAACATTTAAAGTCATAAATGAAACGAAAGAAAACCAGCAAAGTTTGTGTCTGCTGAGGTCACAATGAGGTCACAAATGTATCCTTAGCTTGTTCATGTGCACGTGAGGGACCTGCATTGCACATTACGCATAACAATAACATATGACATATAACATGTTACAACTCTGGAATACTGCCAATGTGCATAACAAAATAAAAACTATCCAAAGAACAGAGACATAAAAGTTTGGTAGCTATCCAACCATATAACATCAATATTCTGTAAAAAACACAATGTCGTAAAATGGCGGTTGTGGGAGTGTCCCCTGGGCATTTTGTCTCAAAAATTTTTTTTTTAAAAATGAGTAGGATTAAAAAGATGATATATAGGGTATATTTTATCATTTTTAGAAAATAGGTAATATATATATATATATATATGATGGGCGTAGCTAGGGCGGGTTTCGGGTTCAAACCCCTAACCCCGAAATGAAATCTTCCCGCAGGGGGGTGGGTCGGAATTTAGTGACTGATTTTTTGCTTTGATCTGGTTTACTTTAGGTGAGATTTTAATACTAAACCATCCCTTGCCCCAGCATAGCGAAGGGGGTTAAGAGTTTAAAACCCCTTACCAGGGGGTTTTCAAGTTAAAACACCTCTTCTATAAAACAAACAAATAAAAGACAATCCCCAATTCCAATAGCATAGCTAAGGAAGATTTTGATTTTAAAACCCCTCCAAAATATCTTCAATATAAAAGAGGGGTTTCAGCGGGTTTGAAGCTAAAAAAAAATACTTCAATATAATAAAAGCAAATTACACACTCAAAATTCTACAAGCGTAGCTAAAGGGGGGTTTGAGTTTAAACTAAAGCAAACTACAGTTACCAAATTCTATGACCTTAGCTAAATGGGGTTTTTAATTAAAAAAAACAACTCTAGAGATTTTTTAAGTTAAAACCTCCCAACAGATGATTTTGACGATAAAACTTCCCTTTTCGATAAAAAATCTAAAGCAAACTACAGCCACCTAATTTCAAGAGAGGTTACACATTTCTACCAGTGGCTGGGCTCCATTAATAATGTGGAGAGAATAGTAATCTGTCGAAATTGAAAAACACTAGATCTAAATGTGGCTCAACAAAGATGGCTAAGACAGATTTTAGGAGTCAGTTATAAAGATCGGGTCTCAATCATGGAAATCCTATGCCGAACTGGAAGTCGACCCCTTAATAAGGTTGTGACAGAGCGCTGCATGAGGTTTGCGGGACATGTTCTCCGACAAAACGAATTACGCATAATAAGAGTTGCATTGACATCCTAGTACAACTTGTCTCCACACTTTAATGGAGGTCCTCAGGGCAGAGGCTTCAAAAATTGCCATTGGCAGATTTTTGTGAAAACAGCAAACGCGCCAATAGTTTTTGTTTCGCTTTTATTTTCTCAATGCTCTATGATCCTATTACTTGTCAGTTGCAAGAGAAGGAGGGAGTAAGGGATATATCTTTGTGAATGATCGTTTTTTTTCAAATTCATAAAAAAAAAAATCACTCAGAGCTCTAAGGGACTAATTCAACTCATACCACCACATGTCAAGTACGATTTCTTTCCCTTGTTCGAGATACCAAACAAAATAATTAATTACCAATATTAAAATAACTAATTGTTTGTTTTTTTAACAATATGAGATAGTATGTGGGGAAAATAACGTGTACAAATTGATAAAAAGTGCTGATACGAAACTACTTTTCTGTTTGGTGTGAAAAGAGATTATGGACAAAGTTGATTCGTGAAACTGGAGAAATGATGACCTGGCAACGAGGAAAGTGCTCCAAGAGACACAAACATATCTTCCAATGAATAAACGTTATCACGGGTCACGTGGTACAAATTGTTTGAGACGTGCTAGAGAAAGAAAAATAAAACATGTTTAGGACTAATGTTGTTCATCATGGTCCATTACGTGACCTCTGACAAATGCCAAACCACACCCCAACTCGTTCCAGGGTGATAGCATTTCTAGGATAAAATAACTTTTGAAGGGAAAGTCTTCATTCATATATTACCTAAGAGAGAGAGAAATAGTTTCCTGTAGGGTAGAGCAGTCAAGATGGGAAAGTAGTCATTCATATATTACCTGAGAGAGAGAGAAATAGTTTCCTGCAGGGTAGAGCAGTCAAGATGGGAAAGTAGTCATTCATATATTACCTGAAAGAGAGAAATAGTTTCCTGCAGGGCAGAGCAGTCAAGATGGGAAAGTAGTCATTCATATATTACCTGAGAGAGAGAAATAGTTTCCTGCAGGGCAGGGTTGGGGACCACGATGAGGTGGTAATGGAACGCCGCGTTCATATATTATCAGATTACAGCAGACGTTAAGATTCAAAATATAAATTGTTTTAGTTTATTTCTTTTTTTTTTATAAAAAAAACCCAACAAAATAGTTGAAAATTATGATTAAACAAGCAAAATATTTTAAATAATATATTTAAAAAGGTTTATCTAGTAAGAAGAACTCCACATATACGCCATCTCTATAATGCAAGATTTATTAGTCTTTTTCGATATCAAACAAAATTCATTAATTATCCCTCTTTAAGTTTTTCGACTCATTTATAGGATCAATGAATAATGGTGCAAAGTTTCAACTTTTACCACACAGACAGACGGAATGAGTTGATATAAGCTTTGTAAAAAAAAAATTAAAGAAATTTGTCATAAAACAAAATTGAGAATGTAGGGCATTAAAGGACAGGCAGACAGATAGAGTGAGTTGATGGAAGCTTTGTACAGACTAATTAAGCCAACAGTTTCGAGTCTATAATCAAATGTTTTTTCTATTTTTAATCTTTGACTAACGCAATATTCACAAAAGAAGACCACATGTCAACTGGTCTAAATACTATATTTATATATGGCTCCTTCTGTCTCGGAAGACAATGGATGCGCCCAGATGAGTCACTGGCTTTGGTTACGTCTTGAGATGGGGCAGAATCTGGAGTGACTCATCAAGCCAACTCTGGAGCGGCATGTATATTCATCTGTCCTAGGGCTAGCAGACAGGGCAGAATTTCTTTTTTTTTTTCTCTTGGGTGACGCAGATTCGTTTCTCTTGCATTCGGCGAAGTTCGTACCAGCACGTACAGTCTGTCTCCATGCTGTCCGGTCTTGGGCTATCTTCTCCAACATGCTTTGTTCAATGCCCGAGGCTCTCATGTCTCGCTTGCAGATATCTCTATAGGTTAGTCTTGGGCGAAACCTTGGGTCTGACTCCCTCTGCAAGCTCAAATTATAGGATGTCTTTAGGGATTCTTCCATTGGGCATGCGAGTGACATGAAAAAGCCAGCGTAGTCTTCTCTGTTAAAGGAGAGCATAGATTTTAAAGTATAAACTCAAAACTGAAATCTTCTTTCAAATAAATACAAAAGCTTTTATTCTGGAACATGGAATCACTTTATATACACACTAGATAAATGTACAATACAATACAATTTAATTTGTTTGTTCTCTAGTCTCCGCTCTCTCTCCAAACTGAATCTTCATTCTTTAAATACTATCTCGTGTATCCTTTTTTTAGTAACGTCCAAACGATTTTTAGACCTTACCGAAAACGCCATCATTTTAAATAAACTAGTCATTACTTGTCAACAACAAGCAAACATGACCTTGCGCTAGAAAATATTCTAAAAATCTAAAAATAAACCTAATGCAATAGCTGCTTTATGTTACGTGACTCTCTTTCAACTTTCAAACTCTGCCGTAATGTCCCCCCCCCCCCCCCCAATGATAAATCAGTTTTATTAGGTCGGGAAAGAAAGAAAGAAGAGAGAGAGAATATTTTCATGAAAGAGAGGTATGAGGAGAGGAACAATTGTGAAAGAGAGAGAGATTAAATAAGAGAGAGAGAGAATGAGAGAAATATTGGTAAATAACATTTTGTTTGGTATCGAAAAACAGAAATAAATACTACTTATTGAGAAGTGTGGCTGTATATGAGGAGTTATTCCACTTCTTACGTTTTGTACAAGTGTTTTTTTCTTTTACTTTCCTTTCTCGGATCAAGTTGAAGTTTAGCATAATTATTCATTGTCGAAACAATACATAAATCAATAACAAACAAAAAACACCAAACAAATAGTGGTAATTAATAATTTTTTAAAAAATAGAAAAAGTAAACTTGTTTCTACAGCATGGAGGTATATGGCAGTGAGTTTGCATTTCTTTCCATTAGATATTATATATATATTACTTATTTTTGTTTACTGTCGACCTTTGTCCATCTTAACGGCAAGTCTTTTCTATGAAAACATTACAGTGGGTTTCATCTAGCCCAGATTTTGTCGACTCTTTTTATCTGTCTCCTCTTCTTTGTCTTTATATCTGGCTCCTCTTCTTTGTCTTTATATCTGGCTCCTCTTCTTTGACTTTATATCTGGCTCCTCTTCTTTGTCTTTATTTCTGGCTCCTCTTCTTTGTCTTTATCTCTGGCTCCTCTTCTTTGTCTTTATATCTGGCTCCTCTTCTTTGTCTTTATATCTGGCTCCTCTTCTTTGTCTTTATTTCTGGCTCCTCTTCTTTGTCTTTATATCCGGCTCTTCTTCTTTGTCTTTATATCTGGCTTCTCTTCTTTGTCTTATATCTGGCTCCTATTCTTTGTCTTTATATCTGGTTCCTCTTCTTTGTCTTTATATTTGGCTCCTCTTCTTTGTCTTTATATCCGGCTCCTCTTCTTTGTCTTTATATCTGGCTTCTCTTCTTTGTCTTATATCTGGCTCCTATTCTTTGTCTTTATATCTGGTTCCTCTTCTTTGTCTTTATATTTGGCTCCTCTTCTTTGTTCCTTATATTTGGCTCCTTTTCTTGTCTTTATATCTGGCTCCTCTTCTTTGTCTTTATATCTGGCCTCTATTCTTTGTCTTTATATCTGGCTCCTCTTCTTTGTCTTTATATCTGGCTCCTCTTCTTTGTCTTTATATCTGGCTCCTCTTCTTTGTCTTTATCTCTGGCTCCTCTTCTTTGTCTTTATCTCTGGCTCCTCTTCTTTGTCTTTATATCCGGCTCTTCTTCTTTGTCTTTATATCTGGTTCCTCTTCTTTGTCTTTATATCTGGCTCCTCTTCTTTGTCTTTATATCTGGCTCCTCTTCTTTGTCTTTATATCTGGCTCCTCTTCTTTGTCTTTATATCTGGCTCCTCTTCTTTGTCTTTATATCTGGATCCTCTTCTTTGACTATATATCTGGTTCCTCTTTTTCTCTTTGTATCTGGCTCCTCTTCTTTGTCTTTATATCTAGCTCCTCTTCTTTAACTTTATATCTGGCTCCTTTTCTTTGTCTTTATATCTGGCTCCTCTTCTTTGTCTTTATCTCTGGCTCCTCTTCTTTGTCTTTATCTCTGGCTCCTCTTCTTTGTCTTTATATCTGGCTCCTCTTCTTTGTCTTTATATCTGGCTCCTCTTCTTTGTCCATATATCTGGCCTCTATTCTTTGTCTTTATATCTGTCTCCTCTTCTTTGTCTTTATATCTGGCTCCTCTTCTTTGTCTTTATCTCTGGCTCCTCTTCTTTGTCTTTATATCCGGCTCTTCTTCTTTGTCTTTATATCTGGTTCCTCTTCTTTGTCTTTATATCTGGCTCCTCTTCTTTGTCTTTATATTTGGCTCCTTTTCTTGTCTTTTTTTCTGGCTCCTCTTTTTTGTCTTTATATCTGGCTCCTCTTCTTTGACTATATATCTGGCGCCTCTTTTTTGTCTTTATTTCTGGCTCCTCTTCTTTGTCTTTATATCTGGCTCCTCTTCTTTGTCTTTATATCTGGCTCCTCTTCTTTGTCTTTATATCTGGCTCTTCTTCTTTGTCTTTATCTCTGGCTCCTCTTCTTTGTCTTTATATCTGGCTCCTCTTCTTTGTCTTTGTATCTGGCTCCTCTTCTTTGTCTTTATATCTGGCTCCTCTTCTTGTCTTTATTTCTGGCTCCTCTTCTTTGTCTTTATATCTGGCTCCTCTTCTTTGTCTTTATCTCTGGCTCCTCTTCTTTGTCTTTATATCTGGCTCCTCTTCTATGTCTTTATTTCTGGCTCCTCTTCTTTGTCTTTATTTCTGGCTCCTCTTCTTTGTCTTTATATCTGGCTCCTCTTCTTTGTCTTTATATCTGGCTCCTCTTCTTTGTCTTTATATCTGGCTCCTCTTCTTTGTCTTTATTATATCTGGCTCCTATTTGTTTGCTTCTTTAATTTGTTTTTATATCTGGCTCCTCGTAATTTCTTATAATCTGGCTTCTCTTATTTCTCTTTATAGGTGGCTCTTCTTGATTGTCTTATAGATTGTTGAGAGTATTGATAGACACAAGTTATTATGTTTTTAGATTAGTTTATGATTTCTATTGTCGTGTTTGAGTTTGTGATGTTATTACAGCGCATTGAGCCAACATTTTTGTTTGTTAACAACGCTTTATAAATAAAATTATTATTATTATTATTAACTGCTGTCGTACAAACAATTAATCTTAAAGGTCTGATTACTTTTCTGCGTCTCGTAACGTATTGCTGTTGCTTAGTGGTTTAACGCTAGGCATATGAACCTGATGTCCTGGGTTCAAACCTCGCTATTTGTTTTTTAGTCCCTGAGTCGTCCCTAATGCGTACCTGACTATAGTGCCGGAAAGTAAAGGCGGTTGGATGTCGTGCTGGCCACTTGACACCCTGCTCGTTAACAGTCGGCTAAAGAAGCAGATGACCTTAAGATCATGTGCCCTATAGATCGCAATGTCTGAAAAGAAAAACTTTACTTCACTTTTAACTAATTAGCTTTTACCCCTATTTTCTATCTATTGTTTTCATCATGTTGTACTGAAAGATATTTATGGGTTGCCAAATGTTGAATCCACTATTAATGTGGATGTGCCTAACAGTCTAACAGTCAAGTCTTCTTGATTAGGAATGTGCAGGGAACGATTATATGTCTCAGGACCGCCTTATCTTTAGTGTTGTAATGTTGTGTGTTCGGTATCACTGCGAGTTCTCAGCAACTTGGTTAGGGAAAGTAGAAAAATACCAAAGAAGTTCTTTTTCTGATACCCTTAACAGAGCAAATGTTTTCTTTTAATGCAAAATCTGTCTGTCTCTCTCTCTCTCTCTCTGTCTGCCTGTCTCTCTCTCTCTCTCTAACCTCTTTAATTCGTTTAATGTGAATTCTCTAATTATTACGTCATCAATTTCTGTCCTACACACAACTATTTTGGTTCTAGATTATAACCTTAAACTATTTAGAATCTATATCATGTTCTTACTGTTATATTAACTTTTTTTTTTAAAAGCATATATATCAAATGGCTCTGTCTGTCTGTCAGGTGTCTGGTAAAAAGTTTATACACGTTATTTTTTTCCACACCCATTCTCGGATCAAGTTGAAATTTTTAATAATTATTTCTTGTATCTAACAAATTACGAGTCAATAAAAATTTGTTGTCTTTGTAATTATTTATTTTGTTTGGTATCGAACAAGGGAAAGAAACTTTACTTGACAGATGTGATGGTATTAGTTGAATAAGTTGAATTAGTCCCCTTGAGGAGGTCTGAGCCTTGAGTTCGAATTCAAGTCTTATACTTTTTTAAAGCGATCACAGTCACATTAACAGAGATAGCCCCTTCTTTCCCAAAAGGTCCAGACTAGTGATAGGATCATACTGTATTGAGAAAACTAAAAGCTTGAAAATGCACTAAACAAAAACAATTAGTATAAATATTTCTAATCGCTCATACTTATTATTGATGGTCTAGAATCTAGATCTGTTACAAATTTAATGACATGACTGATCCAAACTAATTTATACAACTATGCTTATTAAAAGCTTTTTTTATTTATTTATTTTTCTAGTTTCACTGATTTTGTTTTTCATTTTGCTTTAAAGAAAGTAAAAACGAGCTCCAAAAAATATGTCAATAAAGTAAACAAGATTACAAAGAGGGTTTGTGTTATCACACAAACTCAGTGTCGTCCAAGGTCGAATCCGCCCATGGACCAGGAATATTCAAGCCATGGTCTTGTTTTGATCGTCTAAAGTAAAAAAAAAAAGTACTTAATTTTAGTGTGAATAGTCGCAATAAATAATAGATCAACAGTTCGTCCACTTTTACACTTACTATTTAAGTGGGCTATTGGAACGATTGTTCAAAAACGAATTACTTCACATATTACTTGAGTACTTGAGCTTTAGTGACATCTTAGAGAAATATCAAAAGAAAAAGAAAACAGGATTATTAAATAAAAATGTTTAAGATAATGCCACGAGGGCTTATTGGATGCACCGAGTTTCATGTATCATGGCTTTTGAGAGAGAACCAAAACGAACTGTCAGTTTAATGAGAAAATTGCGCAAGTGGGCTTTAATGCCAACTTTAAAACAAGGTTATAAAATAATTTCCTCTTAACTTGCTTTGCGTTTTACAATAAAAGCCAAGAGATGTGAAAATACATTAATATGTTTATAGCATTATGTTGTGTTTTTGTTTGTTTGTTTTTTACAAAGAAATTTTATCGTCAGCATCCATTAAAATAATTGATGAGATTTTTACGTCCGTACTTCCAATTGGATGTTTAAAATCAATATTTAAGTATTTAAAAAACATATCCTTTTTTCTTGTATATTGCATTTTTATGCATGTCATTGCTTTTGTAAAAATAGACTAAAGTATTTTGTAAGAATTTTTTTTGTACCGGAAATTTGTCGGCCGGATAATAAAACTATGACCATACATCAAAGGATGGACAAGCCTCACCCCAGGTGGAACTGAAAGTAGGACATAGAAGAAAGAATTCGATGAACTGCAGAAAAGTTTTGCTCTATCGATCCAATAGACTACGAAACAGGGGACATCAACAATGTTGAGCATTGTCCTAAAGTCTTGAGATTAAGGAGGATTACAGTAATTAACGTGACCTAAACAGACCTAAATGTGACCTACATTTTTTGTTACATCTAATGCAGGCAACCGTTTCCACACAGCGGGTCAATTTAAACTGTTTCATTCACCGCCTGAGCCAGTCTTTGGATACATTTTCCATTTTTTTCTTTTTTGTCTCAATTGTTCTCCCGAGGTCTTTGAAAGTTTTAAAGTGAGCTATTTGAAACTTAAGTGACTGCGTTGCGGGCCTCGCAACACAGGTTGAGAGGCTCGGCTCGAAAGTCTAAAAGTTACCTATGGATTTCTGGCTTCTTCACTGTAACTACCACGCATACGCGCAAATACATATACCTACACACACACACACACACAAAGAGGAGAGCAGTGCTGTACCACATATAATGACCACTACACACACACACACAAAGAAGAGAGCAGTGCTGTACCACATATAATGACCCCACTAATGGGTGACGTTGTTGCTTGCAGGACAGCTCAATCGCATGATTGACAAAAGCATGTTTTGTGTCTTGCACTTTTCTCCAAGCTCAAAGATTGTGCTGTTTGCATGCATGTTTTTCTCCATGTGTCTCCAGCCGAAGCGAACAACATATTAATCGATTCCCTTTTGTCCCTCTTCCAACAAAATAATCAATAGCAGTCAGACTTATAAGTACATTGATCGATAACCCCCCCCCCCCCCTCAGCCGGGGGACAAAACAAAAAGGAAAACAAATTACAAGGAAAAGATAATAAGTGTTGACATTTCAAAAACAACACGATATTGAGATAGAATTACTTCCCTTGTTGAGAGATTGCGCAATAACAGGATTGAAGTCGAGATTTCAAGTTCCCTTAAATAGCGATGTTTTAGTCTGACAAGTGAAGTGAAAATTAACAGTTACAGAAGTTTAAGACAAACAGGGCGGAATAGTAGGAAAACAAACGTTCACTTTTAGAGCCCTCCGTAGGGAAAACCCGACATTGGTTTTATGCTGTCCGTCTACAGTAAGGTGGTCACTATGTAACAAATATTCAGAAGGAAAATGTATACAATCTCATCTCATCTCAGCCCGTGTTCCCATCTGGAGCATAGGCCACCAAGTAGCTTCCTCCAGGCGTCTCGGTTCTGGACAAACTGTTCGCAATCAGTAAGTCGTTCCCATCATTTGCTCTCCTGAACAGATGAAAAGTAAAATACCATTCTAGAGAAATGAAGTCTGAAAAATATTGTACGAGCAAAGCTAGACATTAATAACCCTTCACTAAACACATAACCTATGCAACCTCATCCAGTTATTCAAAGAATATTGATCAATGACTAGAGCTCCCCTGTGCGTAAGATATTCATCTGTAAACTTCTAATGCCATGTCTCCTCTCCCTTGGGTCAGACAAACTGTCCGGGCGGCTATTACCATGGTGGACAGCAAGACCAGATATCCAGATGTCCGACAAAGATGGCAATCGAATAGTGAATCCGTTCTTTGATCTTTGAACATGATGCAAACCTGATGCTGTAATCAAACTGTAATCTGTAATAACAGGAAATTTCATAATTCTGAAAGCAAAAGCGGCTCCAGCTGTATTAAGTGCGAAGTCTAAAGGCTGAACAGTATTGAAATGTTTTAATAGAGGATTAAAAAAAACGTCAAAAAGTGCATTTTTTTATCCGTTGATTGTATCTACTATGTCACACGAGCTTTTGGATATAGTAGAAAAGACTGTATTACAAACAAAGAAATTAGAGACAGGATTAGTTCAGAAATTGGACCTATGGCCGGCTCTAAAAATTGAGGGGCCCTATGCGAAACGGATTGCGCGGGGCCCAGTCTGGATAGGAGTATTACAAGAGCCGGCAAAGAAAACAGCCAGTTAAACTAGACGCAGAATTATTGTGCGAAACAATTTTAGATGACCATCCCTATTCCAACAGTGTGAATAGCTCTACAGAAGTATTGATCGAATTCGTGTCAGCACAGAGACTATGAGTGAATAACGGGCTGTGGAGATAGTTCGTGCATTCGTGTGTGAGTGTGCGTCTTGGAAGTGAGAGGTGCCCGAATTCTCGTGGCTGGGCCTTTAACACTGCGCGAGATCAATAAAGAATTGTGAGTTGGCTATTTAAAAAAAAATAAAAGAGAGCATTCCTGTGATTGAGTCGGTCATGCCTGTGACGTATGGAAGTCACCGTGACCAGGTCGCTTAGGTGCGTAGTACATCATCTTCACTAGGACACGTTTTGACTACTATGACTGTTGGTCACGCATGAATGGCTCTATATCAATCATCCGTGAATGAGCAATTTCCATAGCAGAACAGGAGTGGCTAAATCTATTGCTTCGTTTTCTAATGGTTCGACGACATAATGGCATAATCAAAGAATGACGTCAAAATACACCGGCGTATAATGTCGTAAAGAGCATATACATAGTGCTAGCAATACAAACCGGCTTCGCCCGTTGATTTTTTCCAAAGCTTTATATTGTTTATTGTGCCGAAACATCCAGTTCTTTCTTTTTTTTAAATTTTCTATAAACAGACTTAGACTTAGGCCGTTCGGCGCATTGGGCGGCAAGCTGTCTCCATAAAGATCTGTCACTGGCAATGTCTGAAGCATCCTCCCACCTGGTGTCTACTGTTCTGAGGTCTTCCATGGAGGTGTGTCGCCAAGTAATACGAGGACGTCCCTGTTTGCGCTTTCCTTGTTTTGGCTTCCATGTTATTGCAACTCTTGGTGTGCGTAATTCATTTTGACGTAGAACATGTCCCGCAAACCTCATGTGACGCTCAGTCACAACCTCACCAAGTGTTCGACTCCCAGTTCGGCATAGGATTTCCTTGTTTGAGACCCAATCTGTGTAACTGACTCCCAAAATCCGTCTCAGCCATCTCTGTTGAAAAACATTTAGTCTTTTCTCAATTTCGACAGATGACTTCCACGTCTCACATGCATATGTAGCAGTTAGAATGACGATTGTGTTGAGAAGGTGTATTTTTGTCTCGAGTCCAATGGCTTGGCTAGTCCAAATAGGCTTTGAAAAATGCTCCCTGCCTTTCCTATTCCTATCCTCTCTGTCTAGGCTCTCCGTCATTTCTTGAATGCATTTATTTGTAGCCCCGAATAGTGCAACATCATCAGCAAAGTCCAAGTCCGTCAATCGGAGCTGTTCATGCCATGGAATACCAAAGGCAGTCTGGTTCATTGCTTTCCTCATTATGTAGGAGGAAAAGGAAGGGAGATAAGATGCATCCCTGTCTCACATTGTAAAAAAACTCTGGATGCCTGAATCAATGCGGTAAAATGGCCCAACTTTTAAGAGAGTTTGACTCTTACCGGCTGGACATCCTTGGGATCTGCGAGATGCGGTGGACATCAAGTGGACAAATAATCAATGATGGCAGGACAATAATATATTCAGGACATGATAAGGAGCACATTGGTGGTGTAGGAATCATCATGTCTAAAATAGCAGCTTTAGCGCTAATTGCTTGGAAGCCGGTCAGTGACCGCATCATTACAGCTCGACTCCAAACAAAGCAAATCAAAGTCACTACCATCCAAGCATATGCCCCTACAGAGGATGCAGAAGATACCATCAAAGATAATTTCTATAACCAACTACAAACCACTCTTGATGAAAACCTACTCACGACCTAATTCTAATGATGGGAGACTTTAACGCCAAAATCAATCCCAACCGAACTGGCTTTGAATATGTAATGGGACCATATGGCTCTGCAGAAAACATCAGTGATAATGGCGAGCGCTTGATTTCTCTCTGTGCATCCAACAGCCTTTCAATTGGAAACACATATTTTAAGCACAAACAAATGCACACAAAAAACATGGCGATCACCAAATGGAGAAACCTTCAACGAGATAGATTACATTTGCATCTCCAAACGATGGAGGTCATCTCTGTTAGACGTGCGGACCCGCAGAGGAGCGGATATCGGCTCAGAACACTACCTTGTCAGTGGCAAATGTAAGCTCCGATTGAAACGCCAACCAAAACGAGCCACACGACCCCGCCCATTTAATTCTTTCAGTGCGGCGTTACTCTCAGCGAGTAAACTCAATTTTTTTCTATCGAAATAATTCGCACTGAAAGAGTTAATGTAGAGAAGCTTAAAGACGGCAATACTGCAAAACAGTTTTAATTGAAACTAACGAACCGCTTTGAGGCTCTTGCAGATATATTGACCCTTGAAGAAGAGTGGGCCAACTTCAAAGATACCACTATTGGGTGCGCGGAAGAAGTTATCGGAAGGAGGCGAGGTTCATACAAGGAACGGTGGATACAAGACAGAACATGGAAATTGATAGATGAGAGGAAAGAGGCCAAACGTAGACGAGATCATCAAAATGAAACACAAGATCGCAGCCTAGCGGAAGAAGCCTATAGGGAAGCAGATCTGAAAGTAAAGAGAAGTTGTCGGCGAGATAAACGGGACTGGATTGAGCAGAAGGGACAAGAGGCACAAGCAGTTGCAAGCAGAAATTACATAAAAACCCTCCATCGTATCGTCCGAGATCTCACTGGAGCAAAGAGTTGACATGGAGCACCGATAAAAGACAAGCAAGGCAAAACTTTGTTAACGAAAGAAGAACAGGATGCAAGATGGGTAGAGCACTTTTAAGAGACCCTTAACCAACTGTCGCCAGACCTAACTTACATATTCAAGGACCCCTCTCCAGACAATGATCTCAAGGTCAAGACAGACCCAATAACTGCTGAGGAGGTTACCATGGCCATTGCAGTGTTAAAGAATAACAAAGCACCAGGGCTAGACATAATACCAGCAGAAATGCTAAAATATGGGGGACAGTGCATTGTCAACAGAATGACTGATCTCTTAAATCTCTGTTGGCGAACTTCAAAAGTCCCAGAGGACTGGCAAAAGGGAGTGATTGTAAACCTTCCAAAAAAGGGCAACTTGGCAGACTGCAACAACTGGAGGGGCATTACTCTCCTCTCTGTCCCGGGCAAAGCACTGTTTTGTTGAGACGGCTTCAACAGTCTGTAGATGAAAGGCTCAGAGAAGAACAAGCAGGTTTCCGAAGAGGCAGATCATGTACAGAGCAGATTTTCGTTCTACGAAATATCATAGAACAAAGTCTTGAGTACCAACAACGGCTAACGATCAATTTCGTGGACTTCAAAAAAGCGTTGGATGGTGTCCACCGAGAATCACTATGGAAAATAGAGAATACGGTATCCTAGAAAAATTCGTCCAGATCCTACGACACCTTTACAGTCAATCTAGTTGCTGCATTAAAACAGAAGAGGGAACAACAGAGTCAATAAACAGACAACATTTTAAAGATTTTCCCAAAAATACATTTTAGCCAGTGAATTAGTTACAATGAAATTAAACTGCCATCGCTCTTTCTCTCTCTCTCACTCTCTCTCTCTCTCACTCCTTCTGGAATCCGTCAATTTTGTGTATTTTCGTTCACCCTGCCCATAGTAATTTCTCCGACATAATACAAGTTATATATTTACAAAAAATAAATGTCGTTCTATGCCTTAATATTGTGTTTTCAAGATATACATTTATCAGATATTGTTGAACGAAAACATTCGAATGTACAAGTTGAAAGCGAATTTTACCAAATAACATTGATGTTTATGTTTTGGGCTAGTCTTAAGGTTTTTATAACAATAAAAGTAAAGATTTGGTTTTAAGAATTTGAATAACAGTGAGTGTATTTTTTCCTCTTCAATTCACCGCACATTGACACGGTGGCCTCCCATTATAATGTAACGATTGAAGTTCAGAAACAATCTATTTATAATTGACAAACATTTCAATTTAGTGCTCTCTGTTCAGTAAGCCTAGCCACAGGCCGAAAATATAAAAAAAAACAACATCGCCTAATAATTAATTTATAACCCGACTTGTCAAATATGTCTGAATTTAATATAGCGAAACATTAGCTGACGTTTATGAGTCTTGTCACGCTTCAATTCACATTTCACGAAAAAAACAACTATGTATACTCGTATCTATAATTAAATCTTATTTGATTAGAATTACAGAACAGTCAAAAAATACATATATGTGAAATAAATATTTAACGCATACAAATATATCAGTTTTTTTATATTTAAAGACATGTGCAAAGAGATGGAAATCATATTCTTTTATCTTATCTTATCTTATATAATACAGACGTTACTTCAAAAAAGATGATTACGTCCTACGCGTTATGCATTTAGTCATGCATAACCAATGACTTAAATTCTGCCAAGTCACTAGTTTTCCTGTCTAGCTCAGGCAATTTATTCCATGCTATAATAGCACTAGGGAAGAAGGATTATTTGTACAAATCTGTCCTAGCATATGGGACGAGGAATGCGCCTTTATCTTTGTGTTTTTCAGAGTATTTTATTAAATTTTGTTTTTGTATTTAAAGATTATGGTTCAGTGTTTTATGTATAGTTCCTCCTTTATTTTGAGTCTTCGCTGTGATCCAATCAAGGAGATCGGATTATTAAGAAGAGTTCTTTAACAGCTTAGTAACGTGAATCTAAGGAGAGCTATCTAACAGCATATTAACGTGAATCTTAACCCTTAAAACGCGTGTGGTAGTTTTAGTCTCTAAACATCAGAATTGTAATTCCATTTTGTGTACACACATTGTAAAACTGCGCAGCACATTAAGGGTTAAGAGATCTATCTAACAGCTTACTAACGTGAATCTTAAGAGAGCTATCTAACAGCTTACTAACGTGAATCTTAAGAGAGCTATCTAACAGCATACTAACGTGAATCTTAAGACAGCTAACTAACAGCTTACTAACGTGAATCTTAAGAGAGCTATCTAACAGCTTACTAACGTGAATCTTAAGAGAGCTATCTAACAGCATATTAACGTGAATCTTAAGAGAGCTATCTAACAGCTTACTAACGTGAATCTAAAGAGAGCTATCTAACAGCATACTAACGTGAATCTAAAGAGAGCTATCTAACAGCTTACTAACGTGAATCTAAAGAGAGCTATCTAACAGCTTACTAACGTGAATCTTAAGAGAGCTATCTAAAAGCTTACTCATGTGAATCAATTTTAGCATTTGTCTGCATTTGATTTTAAAATAAAAGTTTGAAAAAAAAGCACTATTCCTCATCCTAAAAGTTCCCCTTTCAGACCGTGTGATCTACGGGCTGTTGATGTTAAGGTCATCTGTTTTTATGGCCAACTTTAAAGAGCAGGGTGTCATGTGGCCAGCACAATGACCAAAGCCTTTATTTTCCCCCAGGTACCCATTAAAGCTGAGTGGACGTCCGAAATTAAAAAATCCCAATCTTCACCGAGATTCGTATCCAAAACCCCAGGTTCGGAAGCCAAACGCTTAACCACTCAGCCACCGTGCCCCCTCTACGCCCTAAGGACGGCCAAATTTTTTTTTTATCAACTGTTACATTTTGAGTGTTTCGACTTTAATATTATAGTTGTGAACAAATGTGGCGAATTGAAACCTAGAAATCTTGGTATTATGAAAATAGATGTCCTTCAGCCATGGAATGAGAATGTCGCATCTCACATAGAAATAAGTTTCAAGCCTGGACATTAGCTACGGTTGGAACAAAGTTGTCTAAACAGAAGTTTCACCCTCTCCAGGCAGCAGCCGACGTGTCCAAAAAAAAACACCAAAAAAAAAGGGAAATATCCGATACAAATAGTGATCAGTGTACCCTGCTAGGATGTAGAGCAACATTTTATAGGTAATGGGGCGTTTGCAACCACTACCACCTCCGACAGTGTGAGATCAGTGGGAAGGGGGAATAAAAGGCTGTACAAAAAAAAAGAGTCATCAGATTGGTGAAATTTCGTTCTAAGGATGTGTCCATTAAATGTACGTGTTCGCTTAAAGAGACCTCTACTTTTAACTCAGTTTGACATGTATTTCTAGATTAACAGGAAGAACGTAATTATCTTCATTTGTTTTGTTTTTTTAAGGAAATTCTGTAAGTTTTATGATTAGATAAAATTCTAACAAATTAGGGATACTGCACATATTCAAAGCAATGTTAAAATTTCTTAAAAATGTGAATCAATGGCGCATCCAAACCCTCACACAAATTTCAGGTACTAAAGTATCCCCCCTCAACCAAAGCATCATTTTTCGCCTAAGAACACAGAGACAGCACGTGTTCCAGAAGATGAAAATAAGAGCCAGTATAATTCGCCCTTTTAGGAGTGTCAACAACAGACCTCAATAAAAACCTGCCCTAATTTTATAGACAAGCTGTCTGGAGAACTACGGGATTTGAAAAAACTCTGCGAGTCCATCCAGACATAAAGCTGGTTATTTGTATCAAATGCAATGTGTTAAAGTATATTCTAAATAGCTCACTGTTCGAATTATATTGCAACATATTAAACCTATCTTTAAACATATTAGACTTAGGAAAACAAATGGGGGGGGGGGGGGGGGAAGATATATTAGTATTACAAATTTTCGATTATTTGTATGATTATTTTGTATATTTTAAGAAGTTTTAAAAAATTGGTTAACTTGTAGAGGAAATATATATATATATATATAATATCATATATAGATGTAGTATATCATATTACACAATACAACAAAGCGATAAAGGAATACCCCCTCATCAGGGCCGGAGGGGGGTCTTTAGCGTTGTATTGAATGTTCACAGCTTCACTACTGTCTCTAAAAAAATCTGGTGGGAGAAAGAAAGAAGACTTATAAAGAGCAATGTTGGCACTTACAATTAGAGTCCACCTCGAAACAGTTTTGAATTAATCTCGTGAAAACGATCGATTTTTTTAAAAATAACACTTGCTTTTTTTTTTAATTAAATCCTTACACAGAGAAAACCGAAGGATATTGTTCGTCCTTGAACTTGAACAAATCTGTTTATGGTATCATCTATTGTCATTGTGGTTCCGAAATAAACACTCAACAACTCGGCGTATCCTTGGCTCAGTCACCAGCTGTAAGAAAGAAACAAATGGATGCGAATTCCCGCTCTCTTTCTCGGTACCTACATGAAACATGTGTGAATTGATGGACTGCTACAGTATCATCAGATCGATACTGGCCGTGTTGCCTGTCTTGGCATAACCTCTCTATTCTACTACTCTAGCGTGGAACGCGTACAATCCACAAATATCGATACCTTGTTTTTTTTTCTCCGTAGTTTTCAAATGCACTACGATATTTCAGTTTAAGATCGTTGTGAATCATGAATTATCACAAACATCTAATCGGATACGTTAACACGTATCAACTTTGACAGATAAAAGAAATATAAAGTGTGGACTTTGAAGGAATCGATATCAATCGATACCACTATTGTATTCAGGAAATCGTCTGGTTGGTGCTGTCTCTTGTCGCTTGCCGACCTTAGCGATTTTCAGAGCCGGTCGTCTTGTCATGGAAGTTATAAGATGGATGGCGTCGGAATGTCGGGGCATATTGGTGCTATAAACCTCTTTGCTTTAGAAAAAAAAAAAGTAGCTTTACGTCTGGGCGTAGAAAAATGCCCGGTAAAGTGGGGCAATAGGCCTAGTCTAATGCTCTCTGGCTAATTATAAGTATTAAGATTTTTAGTGCATTTGAAAGTTATGACGTTCGTTAGACTGTCATACCTCTCACTATATAGACAACTCAAACAAGGACAAAAAGGAGGTCAAAGCATTACATTGGAGTACAAAAAAGACAAAGTAAACTTAAAAAAATACTGGACTTATATTTATTTTAATTAAACTTTTATTAAATCATAGGGTTTTATACTTATTTTAATTAAACTTTTAATAATTCAAAGGGTTTGGGGCAACTTTATTATATATTTCCTAGAAGAAAGGCCTTTAATAGTAGTTCATCATTTGCGCTTCACGGAACTCAATGCTGGACTTTTTCTTCAAATTGAACTTTGTGAGAAGAAGAGCTCTCAATGAGTCAAGACATAATTTAATTGTTCTCGTATTTGCATTTATCCGCGAAAGAACGCTCTCAGCGTTTGCAGAATATCTGCACCATGTTGCATTCAGTAGTGGAGAATCTGAGTTGGACATTCTACGTCAACAAGAGTTTTCATAAGTTGAGTTTTCAGCTGTGAAAACACATTCTTGCCTTCTTTCTTGTTGATGCCTCTAAAGTTCACATTAGTATTATCTCATACGAACGCAACATACTTGGATTACAAACTGTCGTTCCTTCATGTACAACAATCTTTTCTGTGTTCCACCAGCTTTACAATCAAACGACTGAACTGTTTCTCTGCCCCATGATTACTTGCGTCCATGTCCTGTCGGATTACTGCCCAGGGGCATCCACAAAAACGGGGGTCACCACCAAATAAACCTATATTTCGACGTTTCAGCAACTTAACTTAAAAAAAAAAAAACATTTAAATCTTACAGTTGGCAACACTGTCGTGGTTTAGAAGTAGACCTATAGTGACCTATACGCTTTTAGCGTGCTCCTAATATACAAAAGCAGCACTGGATTTATGCAGTGCGTAACTCCCCCCCCCCCCCCAAAATTTTTTTTTTTTACCTAAAAATACATATTAAATGTTTTTTTTAAAAAAAGAAATAGAGATTAAATTTACAAATACTCTATTTATTTCTTCTAAAATATGGCATGCTTTTAGAAATAAGTATTACTATTATTTGATATTTTGGGGTTTTGGCCTATCGCCACAAGTGTCCATAAACCCATAATGATTACTTCCTTTTTATTGCTCAAGATCTAAATGTTATACAGCCAAGTTATTAAAAATAAGGTCCATTCATAGCTCGAAAAAACGTACAAATTTATATCATTTAATAAAAAACTGTTCTAAATATACATTTCAGTGGATTTTCTTTAAAGCTTTCGAAAAAGTGAAGATGCCTATAAATAATATAGTTGTGACTTTTGCAGAAGAATCACAACTTATTATCATGTTACGGTGTTTTTCGTTGGCATCATGAAAACACCAAACTGCGGGAGATTAATAGATCCTTAATATAGATCTTAGAGAGGAAGTGGAGATGAATTGGTCACACCCTTGGAAAAGATAGTAACAAAAGAGCTGGACAGGCCTTAGAGTCGACCCCCCCCCCCGGGCACGAGACGCAGAGGACGACCAAAAAGAACGTGACCACGTAGTGTACTAGAGGAAGCCGAGAGGACAGGAAAGAGACATTAAAAAACCAGCAAGAGACCGTCAAGAGTGGCATGAGGCCCCCCTTCTGTTACACGAGGAATGCAAAGAAAACATGATGATGATGACGACGTTCTAGATTCTAAATCAATGCTGTCCTTGTTTGCAACCGACATGTGAAAACGAAAGAATTACCAACAAAACACACACACACACACACATAAACTTAGCTTCTTTTTCTGTGCTACCATCACCAAAACACGGATAGTTAGTCTTCATTTGATCAGAGAATGGGCACATCTCCTCTTTATTCTATGCATGATGTAATCATCTTCTTTTTTTTTGAAGTATCGTCTATAATATATAAGATAAGATAAGATTAACAGTAACTCGAACTCAAGGTTAGACGACATCTTGAATACCAATTTTAATCATTAAACACAAGCATGACAACAGCTAGAAAGCCAAATTGATGGGTCTAATGTGTTGCCATTGCAGTAGAGAACGGTGAAAAAAAACGAACATTTTCCCATTTTAGGCTAATGCCTGCCGGTCTGAGGACACGACCCCCCCCCCCCCAAAAAAAAGGTAAAAGTAACGTTTCCCTTTCAGACCTTGCTATCTATGGGGCAGTTGATGCTAATGGCATCTGTTTCTGTGGCCAACGGTTTACGAGGGTGTTATGTGGGTGATGTGGCCAGCACAACGACCAACCGCCTTTACTTTTCCTCCAACTAAAGTCAGGTACGCTTTAGAGTTGGGTGGACTCAGTGGTGCTACTAAAATACCGAAATTCAAAATCCCAGTCTTCACCGAAATTCGAACCTAGGACACCAGGTTCGGAAGCCAAGCGCTCAACCACTCAGCCACGCCCCCCCCCCCCCCCCCCAATGGTCTCACTTTTCTGCAGCCTGGTAACCATAGTCTCATACAAGAGGAGTTAAACATAACAAGAAAAGGAATTAACTGCTTTTGAGTGGCTGAAAACGCAAGCAGGGCCGGATTTAAGTAGGTGGAGGCCCCGGGGCAGGATTTTTGTGGAGGCCTTTACACTTTTTGAAAGTCTTAATAAAAATCCACTTAAAAATAGTAATACTTATTTCTAAAAGCATACCCTATTTTATAAGAAAGAACTATAGTGCTTGAGAGAAAGTGATTAGGACAAGGAATCAAATTTTAGAAACAACACGACACAGCAGCTCGCCTTGCAGTGATACAGCTACCAAGCTTACATTGACTTTATCACCCAGGTCCCTATAGGTAAGAACCTTTCAAAGTCAGTAGACAGTATTTACTCTGGACCGGTATGGTCACCAATGACCGGGTTTACATAACATTTACACCCACACTTACGCTTTCAGAAAAAAAGATTATTTATAGAATCTATTCTATTCTTCTACCAGACCAGACCCTGTTTGTGTTTTCCTGTTTAATTAAATTACCAAGTTGAATTTGGGGGTGGTTCATGTTGCAAAAATGTATAGTTTTGTTTTTTAGTGCCTGTCACAAAATATTTAAAGAGACGTATTTTGTGATCAAAATGCGTAAGTACGTAAGCGAGAGGTCTTTTATGATAAGACATCTAGATCTATTTAGGCACTCCTTTAGGAATTTTGTTTTTCCACTGGACACCAGACCTACTCTATACTCGCTATCCGGATAGGCCTCTGATTGTCAACATCCGGATACAAAAATAGCTTTCTCGTCATAACGTTATCAAGCAGAACAAAATCCAGACTGTTTTGCTAAGGAGTGAAGTCTTTTGGCAAACAACCTAAACTAGGCTAAACTTCGTCAAATTTGTCCAGACTAATCTAGATTCTGGCTAGATAGATCTAGACTAGATTTCTATCTGTGATCTACTGTTTCTAATTTCCCAATTATGGATAAAGCATCTGGTAAGTCAAGTAATTTAAATTTAACATTTGGTATGATTTAGATCTAAAACTAGACTAATTAGATCTATCTAGAATCTAACTCAACTGTCATTAGTTATGACAACTTATGATTAGAAAGTAATGACATTACAGTAATTACATGATAATGATTACGGTGTTAACGTCTTAAAACTTAAGACAGACGTCACTTATGACTTAGTGAAGTTAGTCTTAACTTGACTTAAGAAGTTAAGTAACTAGATCTAGATTTACTCTTAGATGTCTACTTTTAACAGGATTTAGATTTTAGATTTATTAGATTACTAAAAAAAATGACTAAATTATAAATATATAAATTAAATACTCTGTCTAGTGACTTTAGTCAAGGGATTCTCTACCTGTTGGTCATGACCCCCAGGGGTCACCAAAGTCCATAGAAAAAAATGGACTGTTATTGCCTAATCTTCTATTTGTGTGGGTGTGTGTGGGGGGGGGTCAAGAAAGAGTTGGGGAATGTAAAAAGGGGTTGCGAGCTTAAAAGGTTGAGAACCGCTGCTCTAGTCCGAACTAAGTCGTCTAGTGAACTAGTGTCAAGAGTAGATCTATGACCTATGTCTGTCTGAGTATAATCTAGATCTATTGATCTAATCTAGATTTATTATATTTCTATGTCTATATAGATCTATCTAGATCTATATACTAAAATACCTAGAACTAGATCTATATTCAAATTCGAGTATAGTCTAATCTATATTATATAGATCTATTAGAATCTGACATACTCATGGTGCTGACAGTACTCAAGAGTACTATCTAGATCTATATATAGAGCAAGACCTATAGTATAGTAACTATAGTCTCTATAACTCTCTAGATCAGTGATGCCCAAAATACTGCCCGTGTGCAGGATCTGGCCCACGACGTGGTTTCATCTGGCCTGTCGAAACGTCAGTACAAAGTGTAAATAATCCCCCTTTAAAAAAATGTGAAATATGTATCTTTACCTGCGTTAGGGCCTTGACTTTTTATCTGATGGATTGGTATCATGACATAAAAAATCTACCAGGGAAAGTGAACGGATCTATAGAGATGCTTTTTTTTTTTTGTGTAAGATGATAATAAACCTTGCCAACATGTTGGTTTTTTAAAGTGTGGCTGTTATAAAGCACAACAACATGTAAACGGAATATAAAACATTCTTAGTTTGAGCCACGAATTAAAGATTATTTAACTATGTGAATATTTAACAAAAATAGATAAGAAAGTGAGTCGTCGGTAAAGCTATCTAAAATGTTGCTCAAATTTTAAATAGAGAAATGAAGTCGATTTCCGATGCGGAAAAAAAAAAGATGAACCTCTAATAAGCAATTAATTAATGTAAGTACTAGATCCACAAGTTTCTAATAAATTTGTTTCATGTTAATTTCATTTTGTTTTGTACATTTTCGGTCATGTGGCCCGTGACACAATAGTCGGAAATTAAAAAGGCCCGCAGGTTGATCTAGGTTGGGCATCACTGCTCTAGATCTATGATATACTATATTATATAGATCTATGTCTAGACCTAGGTGGTCTTCAAACTTTTTAAACCCACCGCCCACCTTTTCTTATATTTTCTCTTTGAAAAATCCAACAGCGCCCTCGCCTTTGAATCAAGAGATGAATATTTCTTTCATTGCAGTTGCATGTTCATTTCATTCAATTGCTTTAGATGCCTCCCATGTGAAACAAATACTTTTTTTTAAAAACCATTGAATCTTTAAGTCAAAGCAAATGGATTAATTTTCCTGTTTCTCCTAAAAATTGAAAATTGTATTACAGAGCTTAACAAAACTTGCAAGACGTTTCCCTTTTAAAAACCAGAGAATGTCTGTCTATAATAAAAAGGGCATATTGTTTCTAATCATTTGTTGAAAAAAGTGCACATTTTTGACATTGGTTTGTATTTTATTTACAGTTTGAATGTATGGGCTAAAATTTCTAGCATCAAGATTGTGATTGTACACATTTTTGGATATGTTGTCTCATTCTGTTGTGTCTGGTTCTGAGTAAAAAAATTATGCGCTGATCATGTTGAGATAGCTTGTAATAGGGATCCTTTTTTTTTTAATTAGAGTGTAAACTGGTCAGGATTCTCATATATTCTACACTCTATCATTTTCATCATTTCTTCTGGGTAAAGAGGAATTTTCATTTGTTTGTTCATTCTTCTTCAAATTTAACACATTCTGAAAAATCTTCTTGTCATAATTTTTTTGTTGTATTTTGACAGCTCCACCAGGGTACAATGAATATGAAGTAACTGTGAACACTCAGCAAGCGCCACCACCAACATATCCAGTTTATCCAACTCAAGGAGGCTACCCACCACCGGCAGGTTACCCAGGATACTATGGACAGCCCCAGCCAGGGTACATCCCACCCCAGCCAGGATATGGTCAGCCGGTGCAATATGGACAGTATGGAATGCACCAGCAAAACAACATAGTAGTGAGTATTACACAATTGAAAAATTCACACCCATTAGCTGTTAGCCTGAGCAGTTTTTATTGAGACTGAATATTTATTTTAATCTCTGCAGATTAAAAATGTTAACATTGGGATGTTAGTGTTTTGCTGTTTGTTTCAGGTAACACAACAGCCTGGTTCTCAACAAGTTATTGTTGCACCTTACAGAGATCACATGACTGCTGCTATTTTGGTGACGTTGTGTTGCTTCTGGCCAACAGGGATTATTGCCATTATGCGTGCCAGTGATGTATGTATATGTATATAGATACGTTGTTCTACTGAATACATTTAATCTTTACCTAAGTTTTTTTTTTTTTTTTAAATTCTTTTGTCAGACTTATAGACTTATTTGCTAATGTGGCTGTCTGGCCAAGTGGTATGTGTGCTGGACAATAATTCAGTGTTGTCTATAATTGGCTGCCTGGTTTCAACTCTGAAGGAACATTCGAAACATGTAAAACAAAAAATGTCAACATTGAAAGACAGCTACAGTGTGTGCTTTTTATTCTATGGTTCATAACAGAAATCTTCTAAATATAATAGCACACTATAGTATTGTTTGGCAAATGACCCTTGTTTCTCTATTATTAAGCAGCTTACCTATAATTTCAAATAAGAATATTTAGTTCAGAGCAATTTAGATTTTTCCTCAAATTGGATAAATTTTTAAAAATCCACAGTATTTGTAATTTGTCTAATATTATTCTACTTTTCTGAATCTATATGAGTTGGCTCTTCAGTCTTTTACTTAGTTGTTTTACCCACTTCTTGCTTCTAGTTGTGACTTTCGTGGTTCTAGGAACTTTGTTGTTGATACATGGATGTTGGGTCGTAACTACAGAAAGCTAGTCCAACTAAACTGTTGTAGGTCTATCCTAATGCCGAACTTGAATAAGACTTGCTCTTAGTTCTTTTTAAATAAAAATGAAAGTAACTTTTATTGGAAATATACATGGTCATTATCAATGTAGAGATGTATATACATAACAACAAAAGAGTAATAATAAACTATTTAAACAAAATACAAAAACATTTTTCTGTCATTATTATTAACCTCAACGTCAAATGACTGATTTGGGGTTACACCAGGATACATTCAGCCTATACATACATACATGATTTAAGTGTAAAATAAAAGAAATTGTCTTACTAATGATTCATTATTAAATTAATAATATTTTATGTTTTGTTTATGGATGAACATTATTAATGTCCTTGGAGAAATCTCAAATCCATAAAATATAAGTTTATGCTTTTAATTAATAATATATTTTTATTTTCTCTAAAACTATAGGCTCGTAGTGCCATGGCTCGTGGAGATGCTGCCTCTGCTGCTTCCTATGCCAGGTCTGCAAAGAGCATGGTCACCATGAGCATTGTCATTGGTGTCATCAGCCTGGTCATCGTGGTCATTATACTTGGCGTTTACTTTGGTCTCCTCATGTCTTCTTTAAACAGATTTGATTAAATCATCAAGATATATGAAGGTTGGATCCAAAAAAAAAATAATTGTAATGCATTAACTGAGTGCAATGTAAACATTGTGATAGTTGTGGCTTAGGACTTGTACAGATTGGCTAGTTTTAAGAAAACTGTACATGTACCAAATATATTGAAATTCTTTCTATTCAATCAAATTTTTTTTCCTATACTTATTAAGGATAGCAATATTCACATGTAGTTCTTATTGTATATAGTTCTTTTTATTCGGTCTTAAAAGTTTATTAAACCGTTGAAATTCTTGTCATATTTTATGTTATACTTGTGTACAGTCGCCAAAGATACCATTAAGTTGAAATGAATCAATGCTAATATAGCTAATAGTTTTTAAAATTAAATATCAGAAGATAATTAGTACAGTCCTTAAAATTTTTTTTTTTTTTTTTAAATAATTTTTTGAATGATGATTTTCGTTTTTTTTTTAAATATTTTTATATTGACACACTTGATGATCAAATACAAAATCTTGCCATGTGAATGCTTTTTTTTTTTTTTTTTTTTTTTTTTTTTTTGTTAATATTTATTTTTTAAACATTAAAACCCTTCAAACGGTTTGGAATCAGTTTAATTGTAAGTGATGTTTGAATAAATTTTTTTTTTCATAAGTTATATTATCAAGTCAATCTAGTTGACTTTCTTCAAACTTTACTTTTATATAATCATGTCTCAAAACTTGACAAAATGTTCAGCTGTAACAGTTTATCATCTGTGTCTCAAGTTTATTAATACCTTTTTTTTTTTCTTGATACTATTGACTGAGTGCTGTTGTATTATTGTATTTTAATAAGTCTTGTATCAGAGGACCAGTACATGGTTTTAACCACTTGGAAAAATAAAAAAGAAGTGAAAAAGAGTATGAGAGTTTTCGTACTACTCAGTGAAGGTAAAATGGCTGTATCTTGCTACTAGGCTAGAAGGTTGCCATCCAAAGTTTTGGGCACAGTGACCTGTGTGACTAAATACATGCTTTCTAGCTTATAAGCTTTCGGTCATATTGAGATGAACCAACCTCAAAGCAGTTATTTGTCTGTAATTCATTGTACGCAACACTCACTGCAAATGAAATAAATAATGTAAAATGTGCAGTTGGAAATTGCAAAATCCTGTCCAGTATGAAAACAGCAATGTCATCACTGCCTGGGGCATAGGCCACGAATCGGCTTACTCCAGGCATCTTGGTTCTGGACGAATCTCTCCAACTATTCCCATATATTGCCTATCCAATTGCAGCGTCATATATTCCTGGCCATCCCCTCTTCTTCTGAGGAACTGTGGCAATGAACAAAGCAGCAGCCCATTGAAGTAGATGTCCCTTAGAGATGCTGGAGATGGATAGGTCTTACCCTTTGCAAGCTTGCATCCAACACATCAAGGGAATCCTTCACCTGAAATACTGGCACAACAAAAACATTTTTTTTTCGACAAAAGTGTGAAACAAGCTTAAGGCAGTCTAAACTTCCCATTTCGTGACCATGACACAAAATAAGATCAGCTGTGACAGTTTAGTGTCAGCTGTGACAATTTAGTGTTATTGCCTCAATTCTATTCAGTCAAAATGTTTAAACTTTATTATCCAGGGCTGTTGTGTTATTGCCTAGCCCCTAAGAAATACATATATGCCATATTGTAATACCTTGAGTCTTGCATTTAAAAAAAAAATTTTAAAAACATTGTTATCAATTCTTCTTGTTTTTGTGAACTTTAAAACATAATGCAATGACTCAGTCATATGATAATCTCTTTGTCGTTTTCTTTCCTTGAACTTGTTTCTTTTAACATTTATGGGCCAAACAGAATCTAAATGTTATTATATATTTTATTAATATAATTCAATTGTAATATTACTATTATATACATACACACATGCATTGTAGTTTTCAAGGATTTTTCACATTGTTCATACTGAGGCTTCATAGATTTTGGAGACCAGCAATTTAAAAAAAATTGTAATGTCACGACTGTTCAAGAAATTTTATTTTAAATAATATTTTTTTTTAACATTACTTATAAGTTAATAGTATTTAACTTTTTCTTTCTGGAATTATTTTCCACATTCTGATGGAAATATTCATTTTTTTCATTTGTGTTATTATAGAAGAATGCATGCTCTTTTTATATAACACAAAGTTTATAAAACAAAAAATTAATTTAATTTAATGGTCTCAAATCAACGTTGGTATTGTCAGTTAGGAGAGAAAGAGTTAATAGATATTCACAAGCTTTGTTGATATTCTTTATAGGTGCACACACGATTAGGAAAATATAATATATTTTATAATGCAAAGACCAGACGTATGGCATCTAAATAGATATTCAAACATGAAACTCTAAATCTCATGATAAAATCACAAAGTAATATGTGAAGCCTGACATACTTTATAAAAATAGCTCTTATAAAATTATGTCCTGATTTAAGGAATTTTTTTTGAGTCATTGTTACATTGTGTCAGTTATTTTATTTAATATTACTTTTATTATATGAATCATTTGTTAGGTATAGACCCATTTTATTGTCTTATATGGGCTACAACAGTTCTTTTTTAACATTAAAAAAGTTTCCACTAGTCAATTCTTTATATACATTTTTACATGTTTCATTTTAATGTTAGTAACACTGAATCTTGGTTTCCTTTTATAGAAGATCTGAAATTATTTTTAAAAAATGTTTCTCACCCTGATAAAAAAAAATTTGTGTAGTTACATTAATTATGATTTTATTTTGTGTTAGTGTTAGTTTTTTTTTTGTGCAGTATAAATAATCATGGTAATTTAATCCACCATAATTCATGAAATTCTGCCACTTATGTACATATACTCAGAGGTATTTTGTCTCTTTCATGGAATGAACAAAATTCAGTGATAAAGCTAAAAACATCAGAGTGGTGGTTTTTTTTTATTTATTGCTTATTTTTTGTGCTATTAGCCTCGACTTAAAACAGAGAAAGTTGTACATTATCATTTTTGAGATGAATGTTTACAGTTTATTTTTTTTGTTGAGATTTTAAAAACTGTTGAACTCTGACACCATTTATTTGCTAAACTTTTAGTTTGACTTTGAAAAAAAAGTTACACTTTCAGCTTCAACATGTCTTTAAAAAATTCTGTACTATTCAGATCAGAATGTTTCTATTTGTAAGCTGTGACCTGTACATTAAAAAAAAAGTGTTTTTATTTTTCCTCCACTGACATTTTTCACAACTGTCTCTTGTACCTTCAACAATCTTTGAACTAGAAGAGGTTTATGGATTTTGTATTGATTTTATTTTCTGGAGAGATACATTAGTTTATTGTAACTCTCTGCACTGACTGAACAAAAAACTGAGTTTACACCCTCAAAGTTCTGAGATAATATATTTTTTCTTTTCAATGTTTTCTTCAGCTATATTTGAAAGCTAGTTGTTCTAGAAGTTCCTTACACTTGGACTAATCTTTACAAATCTCTGCTGTAGATACCAAAATTAATTAATTTAATACCAAAAAAAACAAACAATAAACCCAATGTCTTGAAGTTTTACCATTTGAAGGCTCATAATGGATGATTGGATTTCAATTTGCTGACATGTTTGATAATAGTTTTTGAATATCTCTTGCTGATCAAATGTATTCTTATACACACTTACACTGCTGACATTGCTTTTATTTCAACTGCTTTGTTCAATTTTTTTTTTTATTTTCAGAGTTAAGTCAAAGATTTTATTGCAATGTTTCGGTGACTTTTGTTGGAACTGCTGTATTCCTCTAGTTTTATGTCAGATTAAAATAATATGAATGGATTTATATTGTGAGGATTATCTGTACTTAACTGTTATTATTTTGTATGAATTGACTTCAAGCAATAGGCCTACTTTATACATATGTATAATGCTGAGAAGTCAACGGCTGGAGCTAATGCCAGGTCCCATGAGACCCTCATGGGCACAGTGAGACATTTCTGCTGGAGGTCAGTTTTGAAACACTCCTCATCCCTTTAAGTTTCTTGATGGTCAAATTAATTCAAGATTTTTAGGGGTCATACTGTATAGGACGTGTTTTCCATCTTGAAAGATAGGGAAATATCCTGGTATTATATGGACTGTTACATAACACCCTGCTCATTAACTGTTTGTCCAAAGAATTAGATGACCTTAACATTATCTGCCCTATAGATTGCAAGGTCTGAAAAGGGAACTTAGCTTAATATGGACCATTAAGACTAAATATACCAACCGAAAAAAATCGGCTCTTAAAAATTACAATTCCTTTTATGTAAATGGATTTTTCAAATTTTGGACCTAAAAACATTCAGATATCACACCACATATTAATTTTGTTTTCATAACAAATTACAGAGTGTGTACTTGAATGATTATAAAAATATATAGTAAATCTAAATGCAACAAAGAATTCAGAATGAAATTTTACATGTTTCATAATATTTAATAGATAGTTTTGTTTCAATTTGTTACCAGAATTTTGTTTTTTAATGCCTCTCTCTGTTGTAGTACATCTTTCTCTCTCTCACTATAACTCTCACTATAACTATATATAAGTCTACAACAGGTTTTTAAATCAACTGCAGTGTTTGCTCAAATTGAAGGGAGAAATACAGTGTTTTATTTCCTGAGAAAGGTGTTGTTTTTTTCGGTGAATTGGATTAATATATTCAGGCAATTATTTTAAGGGCTTGTTTTAAGAAATGTGATTTTAGTTTTTGTGATTTACTTTTTATTAGTTTAGTGAAGAGTAACCATTTGGGATCTGATGTTGTTGTTTTTTTGTGCACATACAATTACACATAGTTAATTAACTAATTGTTTTAAAAAATTTTTTTATATATAATTTTTTATTTTCTTGTGTTGTCAGGTGAAAGAAGTAATTATGCAAAATTTTAGCTTAATTGGAGTTGGGTATGGGATAAATTATGTGTACAAACTTTTTGACAGACAGGGTGAGCAGATATAGGTTTTGTAAAATGAAGAGATTGCAAAGAAAGATAGAAGGTGACCTAGTCTGTATACATAGGGTTTTAGTAATATTGAAATTTTTTTTTTTTTTTTCATTATTTGTTATGCTCAATCAGTAATGTGATTGTTGGTTTTTTTTTGTAATTATGTAATTAATGCCCTAGTGATCGTTTGAAATCAAAATTTCTATGTGCCACTTTAGTTTAATTTGAAATTGATGTTATAACAATCAACTCATCATTCATATTTGTGTGCATTTTTTTTTTTGTTTCTAGTCAAATCCTTGACATACAAATTTCTTGTGTTTCTTGAATGTTCAAATAGCTTTAATCTTTTCTTCTCATGGTTCTTAGTTTGATGCACCCTCAACATTGTGATGTTTGATTAGTTCCCCCTAATCTTGTTTTCATTTGATTTATACATGTCATTAAACGTTTTGTTGTAGTTAAGATCAAAGTTTTTATTTCTTGATGAACTATATTTGTTTTGTTTTTAATAGGTCACGGCACAAAAAATCGAATAACTTTACAGTTTTCACTTCGAAACTTTATATGAAACAGAACAACACAACTTTAGCGGCCTCTCAAAGGGGAATAGCCGCTATTGGTTTTGTGTGATCTGTCTGTCTGTCCGTTCTGCTTAGATCTTTAAATCTAGAAAAGAATGAACATCTGTTATCATGATATTTTATATCTTTCAAGGTTCTGGTTCAATTGCTACTTTTTTTTTTCTGACAGCAAAAGGATTAGTAAATTAATCATGCAAGCTGATTTTTTTTTTTCATAAAAATGCACCATTTTTACAACTATTCATTAAAAAAAAAAGAGATTGTATTGTTACAAATGAACAGTGATAGGTAGAGGTCAACGTATGACACCGGCGAGATGACACAGCAGCGGGTGTTCTCTGGAATGCAATGTATAAACAAAGACAGGATGTGACGTGTCCTTACGTGTTATTCCAGAAGGTACTAGCAATGTCCAATGACATTTATCTTGTGACCCCGGCAAGATGACACTGCAGCAGATGTTTTCTGGAATCTACATGTATAAACAAAGACAGGATGTGACGTTTCCTCACGTGTTATTCCAGAACATACTAGCAGTGTTTGCGCAAATTTGGAGGAGCGATTAGGGACTCTATATAAGCCAGAGAGTTAATGTGAAAGTCAGTCGTGAGTGAGCCGTTACGGTCGATACAGACGATGTAAGACTTGTGCGGCTCTAGTGAAAGAGAAATGTGTACGACTCGATGCAAGTTAACTAGGGTAGAGTTAACTGGAGTGGACTACTGTCGTTAAAGTCTATACAGCGAACTACAGTGGACTTGAGCCGTGACAGTCGATGTAAGACGTGTGCGGCTCTGATTCGGTAGACTTGAGTACGACTTGGTTCAGCTTTGGGAGACCTGGAGCGACACTGGGAAGTGTGTCTTTGGTCTGTTCTGTGGAATACGGCTCGATGCAAGTTGAGAAGAGATGAATTGCAGCGAAGTATAGCTAACTGTAAACTGACAGATATTGTAGACTCTTCTACGCTACATGTTACAGTAAGGAATTGTTAGAGTTAATAGTCATTAAAGGTATATGAAACTGAAAGTTTAGTCGTCAAGTTCTTTGCAGTGTTTTTATTTGTGTGCCTACTAATACATTTAGCCAGAAAATTCAGAAATACGTAACAGTATTTATACAAAAAAAAAGGGTGGGAATTTTCCTGTAATTATTTTTAGAATTATGCAAACGGGTCTGTGTTTTTCTAAAATAATGGTATAAAATATTTTATTACTAAATTAAGGTTCCTGGTCACTTCATCCTCTGATCATTTTATCTAACAAATAGTAATTGTAAAAAATCATGAAATGAGCAATATTTAATAAATTCATTTTTTATTTAAATGACAAAAAGTGTAGCACGATAGATAAGAATACAATTAAAATTAAATGCCATTAAAAACTATAAAAAGTTAACGTATAAATATAGAGGTACATCAATAAGATAGATGACCTATCGATCCTAAGTACAAAAGACGATCCATCGATTCATATTGCTGAATAATTTTTGTTATTCTCTTTGCCTTTGTTGCATATTTCTTTCTTGGACGTTCTTCAGTGCCGGCGCTAGCCTGTAAAACTGATGCCTTGTAAAACTGTCTATCCTTACGTAGACCATCTAGAAATGTCCATGGTCGTACTTCCACCACACCTCGGTCTTTTGTGATAAGTTATCAGCGGCACGGTCATAATTATTCTAATCGCACTTCTATCTCTCAAATGATTTCCACTACTCCCACGAAACCTTGGCCTTTGATAATCACGTCATGCGCAGGATAATATTATAATATTACATCCCCACATCCAATAGAAGCGCTATAGCTAAGTACACACCCAGATTTACAATATATTATAAGATTTCTCATCAAGAATGCAAAGTGGAAGAGGAAACACTATAAACGCATTAGTAACATGTCAAAAAGTGTCAAAAAGCACTCTACATAAACATATTTATATATTAGATGAAATGAGGACTCAAAAGTCAAAGCCTTAACAGCACAATTAAAAAATGAAAAGGAAAAATATTTAATTGGGGATGAAATGACCAGGGGATAAAATGACCGGTCACCTAAATTAAGTGTTTTCTGTCATACCAGCTACTTAGTAACATTTTAAATAGAGTGTTTACTTTTGTTTTCAAAGAGAAAGAATTCATTAGGTACTAGTCTATACTAGGAAAGTAATTGATCCCCTGCTACAGAAATTGTTACATTCTGGCAATTAGAAAATCTCACATCAGAAATGGTAGAAATGGATATGTTATTTATAAATCTATAAGCAAACATAAATAAATACTTATTTAAAAGCTTGGCACATTATTAAATCTGATCTCAATTCTTTCATTCTCTCAAAATAAAGTCAACTTCCCCTTTCGGACCTTGCTATCTACGGGGAAAATGGTGTAAAGGCCATCTGTTTCTGAGGCCAATGGTTAACGTGTGGTCAGCACAACGATCAACCTTATTTACTTTACCCCAACTAATGTCAGGTACTCATTAGAGCTGGGTGCACTCAGAGGTGCCCTCATGATCCCGAAATTAAAAATCCCAGTCTTCAGCAGGATTCGAACCCGGGACTCTTCGGTTCGGAAGCCAAGCGCTTTACCACTCGGCCACCTCTTCTCCATTTATCTCATATTTAATGTGAATATTTCGACAAAAAGCTATATTTTTCAAATGGGGAGTTTCCCCACCCTTTTAAGGGAGGGAGGCGTTGCAGCGACACTGTCGTAAATTCAGACATTGTATAAATTGTCCACCTTAGCCATGAAATCCACTAACTAGATAATCTTTTCGTTACTTGCGGATTCCAGCGTGTATTCAAATAATGCATTTACCATTCACACCTTTTACAGCAAGCAGTTGTGGGGACAATGTGTCATTGCCATTGGCGTTTCATTTGGCTGTACTAATTGGGATAAAAAAGAATTGAAAGAACACAAAAATAATTTTCTTTTCTTTTTTTTTAATATGAACAATCGAAAACTCTGTAAAGAATGGGTTGTAAAAGTTGAAGAAAAAAAAATAAAAACATTAAATTTACTGCCATTAGCAAGAAAAAACTTTCCCGTAATAGTTTTTGACTGACTGCTCAAATTCGCTATTCTCTCTCTCGCTCTAAATATATAAGACTAGCCTAGAAATTCTATAGAATGCCTGAAACGTCCAGGCAAAGTAAGAAAGGAATACAACTACTTCAGGCAAAATGTTTTATGATGATTTAAAGTTTTTTTTTAATAATATAAATTTAGTCATGTTCTTTAAAGTGTGGAGTTTGTTAAATTACGACTAAGTATGCAACTTAAATAAAACAAGAAAATAATGGGGTGTTCCGGCCATACTAAAGAATATATAGCCTAGGAACAAATCCGACCGTTATAAACAATATAAAGCCTAGGAACAAATCAACGGCCGTAGCCGGTGTGTATTGTTAGTTATAACAAGATCTTTATTCGCGAATAAGGCTCCGATGATTATTTTCGTTTCTAAATCAGAATTACTTCTATGTGCCAATTTATTTTTCATTTAAGATTTTGTACAAAAATAAACTAACAATTGTTTCTTTAAGAAGACTCTACTGTATAGTTACATGCATGAGAAACAATTTTTGTTTATCTTAGATGTTCAGATAACTTGCACATGGTTCATTATGTAATGAGCTCTTGTATCAAATGGAAATCTCATTTCATTCGTTCCTCCTAATCTTGTTTTAATTTGACTTATACATGTCCTTATACATGGGAATACAACATAAAAGAATTGACGGGCCTGCCATCGAAAGAGGTGGTATCTAAGGCAAAAGACAGAGAGGCATGGAGAAAGATGGTCAAAAATCTTGTATGGTGCCCAACGGTCCAACAGACTAAGGTAAAGGTAAAGGTAAAAAAAAAATGTCATGAAAAGTTTGACTGTAGTTGACCTCCTCAAGTGTTTATTTCTTGATGAACAATCTTTTTTGTTATGGCTAAATTTCCAATTAGGTCATGATAGTAATGACAAATGAAATATAACTTTGCCGTCTGTGAGGTTAAGAGCTGCACTGTCGCTCCGTTATGTGTCAGTATCAGTGTTGATGTCGCAGTAAGTACAGTTTACAATGAATAACATTTTTCATTCACATAAAAATACTTTAAAAAAACAACTTAATTTAAGTGAAGTATATCAATTAGTTTAGATGAGTCACATAATTATATGTATGACTGACCTAGACATTTACATCTATGCGATAGAAATACTGTTACTTTTATTTATGTGCGTATAGTTAGAATTATCCCCCTTGCCTTGGAGTTGATGTAATATTATGAATTACTTCCCTTCTGTTATGTTGGCTAAATATTCTAGCTTCAATAAATTCTGATTACTAACTTATAACGAGGCCGATGACGATTGCAATGAGTGAAAACGTGATGACAATGCCTACAGCACTGACGATGATCATACACCTGGCAGACCTGGAGTACTGCATTGCAGCTGGCTCGTCGCCTCTTGACATGGCTCTGCGAGCCTGCAGTAAACAAATACATGAATACAGTAACACTATCACACATTTTGGTTACATAAGGTACTTTCAAATACAAACAAAAGTAGCACAACTAGAGACTAAACGACTTTCAAATACAAACAAAAGTAGCACAACTAGAGACTTAACGACTTTCAAATACAAACAAAAGTAGCACAACTAGAGACTAAACGACTCTCAAATACAGAAAAAAGTAGCACAACTAGAGACTAAACGACTATCAAATACAGAAAAAAGTAGCACAACTAGAGACTTAACGACTTTCAAATACA
The DNA here is from genome assembly GCA_030265305.1 of Biomphalaria pfeifferi. Classification (NCBI taxonomy): domain Eukaryota; kingdom Metazoa; phylum Mollusca; class Gastropoda; family Planorbidae; genus Biomphalaria; species Biomphalaria pfeifferi. Next base: position 144,398 of record JASAOG010000086.1, read on the forward strand.
AACAAAAGTAGCACAACTAGAGACTAAACGACTCTCAAATACAAACAAAAGTAGCACAACTAGAGAGTATTTGTAAACAATGATTTAAAGGGGGTGGGGGGAAGAATTATTTCGCAGAGTTTCATAAATGTCTAGCTTAGTTTCGTGTTTCCGCTATACTGAACAATGAAAGTTTTGATTACCGTATTGGCGTACATATAACCCGCGGGTTATAGACCTACATATTTTCCAAATAGATGGCAGCTATGGAAAAAAAAAAGGGGGGGGGTTAACAAAGGTGCGGGGTATACAAAATTTCTTTTACTCAAGCACAAAGGAAACTATGGCGATAGCGGTGGGTCTTTATACAACATACAACAGATACAAAACAACATACTACAGATACGACCTTAGGCTCGTATTTCACACGCGTGTTGCACTCTATGTATCGCTTGTTGGAACAACAACTGGAGCACGATTGTGTCTCGAGGGACAGACGTCTGACGAGCAACAACTTTAGGTACAGGTAAATTATGTTATGTCACGGTTTGCACTTGCAGCTTATATAAGGGTGAGGGTTGTACAATTTAATTTTTATTCATTGTAATTAATGCTGGATATACGCGTGTGCGATGCGCGTTGGCTGAGCGTTAAAGCGCTTGGCTCTTTCGAACCTGGTATTTTTAATTTCGGGATCTTTGGGCGCCCCTGAGTCCACCCAGCTCTAATGAGTATCTGACATTAGTTGGGGAAAAATAAAGGCAGTTGGTCGTTGTGCTGGCCACATGACACCCTCGTTAACCATGGTCCACAGAAACAGATGACCTTTGCATCATCTGCCCTAGAGATCACAAGGTCTAAAAGGGGAACTTTATATATGTATATATATACACACACACGTGTGTAGGATATACGCTTGTGCGGAATATATGCGCTTTCCAGATATGCTTCACTTTTCGAGTATGGAAATGCACGCACTCTTGTGTATGCGTGTCGGCGCGGCTTATATATGCGAAAATAATGTAACTAGATAATGGTTTCAAAACTCCTTAGTTCCACTTTCAGTCAGGGTGTTTCGAGGTCACTTGTCGTCACCGAGAAGTTAATAGAAGCCTAATTCATAAAGTGCTGTGGCATTTTACGTCTCGGGAGACGATCTTTTCTCATCTAAATACTTACGTCACTTGCCCGCAAAACGGCAATGAAGCTCGTGGGACAGCAAAAGCAGACGACAGCCACCAAAATTGCTGCCGGCATATAATCTTTGAATGAAGCGAAATTCACGTGACTGTGATAGGGCAGATCGGTTGTCTGAAGAAACAAAAATTTAATAATGAAATGTTTGTCAACTTTGTTTTAGCAGGGATATTATAAACTGAAACATTAAGTGTGTTTCTTTATAAACAAATGTTCAACAATCTAGAGCCGTTGATATGACTGCCCAGTGTAACCGTCTCTTTTAACCATTACATAGCCACCGTGATTAACGTAAAATAAGTAATGGTGAATTTACATTTTTTTGTGATAACAATTTGAAAAGGCGAGGCTGCTATTAGGGCTCAATAACATTAAAAGAAATGTGTACTCTGTACGTATGCTTGAATCTTCATGGTGGTCAAACAGGCCTGGTTAGTCCTGGTCAGCAGTGCGCAAACTGGAAAGGGTAAAATATTGGTCTGAATACATAAAAAAAATAACTAGGAAGAATAAAGAAAAAAAACTTGGCGCCGGTGCTCTGTCCAGCTGGGCGACTTATCAGTGCTCTCTAATTTAGCTGGCTGCTGCCTTAAGGTAAGTATGCGAAGGCATTTTTTTTTTGTCTGTGGGAAAGCGTCACAACTAAAAATGTGAGAGACACTGTTGACTAAGAAAATAGTTGCTTAGATTGTTCAGTGTAGGGCAGTCTTATCAAGCAATACATGCACATAGGTATTCAAAGTTACCTTTTCCCTCTGTAATGTTTGCAGTTCACGCGAACAGTAGTTGAAGAAGAACGATCCTATTTTTGTTGTACATTTTCATACATGAAGCCTAATCCATAAATAAAAAGCTTTTTGGCGTATCCGGTGTACAAACAACGGAATATCGATAAGCAAAGTATTTTAATGAACCCTGGAACTAACCCTCTAATAAGTTTCTCACACTTTTTGGCACATACTCAAACTCTTTCGCTTGTAGTTACAAAGCCTATATACACTCTGTCTGTCTGTCTGGTAAAATGTGTGCGCAAGTTAAAACTTCGCACAATTATTCATTGGCATAGAAAAAAAACATTAATCAAAACAAAAATTACCCAACTAGTCAGTCAATTATTGGTAATTATTTATTTTGTTTAATATCGAATAAGGGAAATAACGTGTCCTTTATTGATATAGTTTTAAGGGCGGAGTTCTTCCCCTTTAAAAAAGCTTTTTTTTAAATAAGGATTTTTTTTGTATTTATCGTTTTAATATTATCAGTTGACAGCTGTGATCTTTCCATTTGTCGTCCTTGACATTGTTTATTTCGTCTATTTATTTCAAAATCTCTCCCGTGTAAGAAAATCAACAAGTCCTCTCCACATTCAAGTTTTAACTCGTGGTTAAGTATTAGGCATGCTGACATAGTTCAAGTACAAAGTAAGAACAATTGAATTCCAGCGAAGTACAGAGAACAACATTGTCCTAGAGCTGACACTAAAGAGAACAGGACTGCCTCTCTCTCGGGATTTAACAGTGTAGAAATCATGAAAGTCAACTATAAAAATATAAAACAGCTAGTGAATGTAGTATTTTGCAAGCATTGACTCCACTTGTTAAGATATTTTAAAAAAACACAACTAGTTTTTCTCAATGGTGTAAATGTATCCTGCAAGGTGTGGTGCCCTACCTCAAATGGTTTGGGAAGGGATGCGTATAAATTATGCCACGCGTGTGCCTTGGGTTGATTTTTCTAAGATCTGGATAGCACTACGAGCCGGACATGGTCCTAAGAAGTACGGCCTTAGGCATTGGCAAATTAGGTAGTCACCTATGGCCTCCATACAGTGGATCAAATCTCAAGCATAGTTCAACACGATGACTCTATGTCTATGTTTACAAGTCTAACTCTACTACAGAAAATGCGAGGTATGAATTTCAATTATTTGTTGATTTAAATATAGACACAGGAAGGTTCTGCGTAATTTTATTGTTCTCGCTGTTTCTTTTCATTGTTTTCATTTTCATTTGGGGGGGGGGGGGGGGCACCAAATTCACTTAAACCTTAATTACTGCCATTTATCTAAAAATGGTAGGGGTTTGGCACCGTTTGTGATATGTACAAAAAAATTGATAAATTAGTACTACTTGATGACTAATTGGTTAATTTTTGGATTGATTCGTGCATTGTCATTGACTTTGAATACTTATGCTAAATTTCAACTTAATCAAAAAAGGGAAGTGGGATAAAAATGTGTCAAAACGTAATAAGGGGATTAAATCCATATATACATGCATATCTCTCATTAAATAGCATTTATTTCCCCTTATTTCGATATCCAAGAAAAAATTAACCACCAATAACTATTTAACTATTTTGTAAATTTTTTTTATTGATTCGTGTCTTGTCATATTCAATGAATAATCGTGCACAGCTTCAATTTGATCCGAGAGTGGGAAATGGGAGAAAGGGCATGTTCAACCTTTTTACCAGACAGACAGACAGACAGACAGAGTGAGTTGATATACGTTTTGTAAAACAGAAGCTAATCTTAAACTCACAATGATGTTGTTGATGTTCTGAACCGACAGCTGAGCTCCTGTTTGAGACTGCTGGTTGTATTCAGCTGGAGGTGGATATCCGGCCTGCGGACATCCTTGCGGTGGATTGGGATTCAACATCGGCGTTGAAGTATATCCTGTTGGTGGATGTGGATATCCTGGCTGTGTTGGTGGATATGCTTGACAGTGCTCTGCATTTCTCTGCACTTGCTGCAGACGCCCTGGATTGGTGTTCTGGTAGTCACCAGCTACAACCTGGTCGTAAGGAGGAGCTGAAATAGGGTAGAAAGTTTTAATTCAATCCACCTTATAAGGCTTGTCTTCGAGTCCCACGATACATGCGGAATGCGGTGTTTACCATGGCTACGCAGCTCCAACTGTGACCTACATATTTTGCCACTTCCCGAGCAAGTATAACCATTGTCCGCCGGTAGTCGATTAAGATTTTTTTTCGCCCTCTACGTCTGTCCTCGGTAGCGGATTTTCTTTTGGTCTCAAATGTGTATCCCGCAGCCTTTGTAAGTGATCTCCAGCTGTCTCGTTCTGAAGACGCCTTCAACCAGGTGCTTTCTTCTATGTCAGCTAAGGCAAGCTAAAGCATTTCCGTAGGGCACCTGTGTTACGTCGACCACCTTTTAGCTACCCCCCCCCCCCCAAAAAAAAAAAAGAAAGACTGCTTTTTGAATACGTTAAGTAGTTATGATTTACATCACAAATTAACGAGTTATCGACATTAACATTTTTTTTACGATGTTTGAAAAACAGGAAAAGAAGAACTAATATCTAGATGTGCTTTCAGACATTTTAAGACTACAACGTTAGTGAACTTGTATCCAACGTTGTTACTAAGCTGTTTTTTCTATTAATAACTATTTTCTAAAATGTTTTTCTTGGTCTGATTGTTTTACATGTTTCGAATGTTCATTCAGAGTTGAGGGCGATCTTTATCCTAGTCCAAACCTCCCCCAAGCCGATGGGGGATGGTAGCGGCCAGAACATGAACCCGGGGCCATCGAGATGACCAAACGACAGACCAGCACGCATACCGCAAGACAAGGCAGCCATCATAGTAGGCTGAACAAAACGCAAAATTTTAAATTAAATTAAAATCTATGCTTCAGTACATATTATTTTATCTATTTCTTTTCTAGCTTTCACACACAAAAAATAATAATACTATATAGTGGATTGAATCTAATTTAACTTAATGAATCTAATTCAAATCTGCGTCTATAACTTTACTGGACTTAATTTATTTCCTAGAATTTTAAATCTACGTCAACTACTATACAGTCTAGGGTAGTGATAGGCACATTGCGACCCGCGGGCCAAGTCAGTCCCGCGGAAAGGTTAAATCCGGACCACCACATGTTTTGTTATTGTAGTTGAAAAAATAACAACTTCACTCACAATGTAAAAATTATAATTTTTGAAATACGGGTTGAAAAATTGAGTTTATTGCGACTGTTTAATTTTTATAGTTTACTACTGGTTGGGTTTGTTGATATACGAGGGTAAAAATCAATTTATGAAAAATAGTAGCCACTTTCAATGTTTCAAACAACAATTTTGGTTATCAGATAGACGCATTACACGAGGAAAATTCATTGACTGATATGAAAGAAAACAAGTTTAGGAATTATGAAGCAATTTTTTTTTGGCAAATTTGAAATAAGTTTTCAAAACCTCAGTGCTATTGAAAAAGTTTTGATATTGTTAATCTTCCTTTGAATGAGGGTAGTGTAGTGAGATCAGACTTGCAGCTGAATTTACTATTTGTAGATATTTGAACAAAATAATGATGAACTATTAAAACACTCTCAGTCGAGCAGAATGTAATTAAATCTAATATGTACTCCATTTCAGAATATTTATATATACCGCCCACAAACATTTTTCCTTTCATTGACTCTACCCCGCATCTAAAAATGTTCACCCATCAACAAGAGTTTGAAAATGTTAGTCATGGACATTGGTAGCACAAATATCCCTAAATCTACGCAAAATTAAGTTAATAAAAATGTACCACAAATCAAATTGACAATTCGCTTTATTTGTAAGATTATTAATAGTATTATTTTCTACTTTAATGCACTAAATAGTGATACACAAATTAAGACCCGCGGTCATACCCGGCACGTTCTAACATATAGTAAGCTATAGGCTAAGTGTACTTACGCAAAGAGTTATCTTTCATTCTTTCTCTGGTATTAAACTTTCACTAGAGGAACTATTTCTACCAGTTTTGAGGACATGACTTCAACAATAAGAGAAGGGAGTTATCAATGGGGAGAACGATTCAAACGAATTTCCATTCTCCAAACACATTTACTATTACGCACCCGCACTGGTGGAGATTAAAAACTAAAGCAAAATTAGATTAAAATGATTGAATCAAGTTTAAAAAAAAGGAAATGTCTTAGTCTACAGTTACTTCCTTGTTCACATGGTGTCACTTTTTGAGCAGAAGTGTTGTAGGTCTATCCCTGTTCCGCACCTCATACCTGGACCGTTTTCCCACGTGATAAATGTAGAGTCGTATGCTAAATATGTTATCTAACCCTGGAATGTTTGTTGTAAACACTTTATCATACATAGAGACACATACATAATAGCACACATAAACACACTAACATAGATAGTCTCAGTGCTGGATTTACCTATAAGCAACATACGCTATAACTTAGCCCCCCCCCCTCCCCACTTGGTTGGGACCCCCCGAAATATGTTTCAGGGATATTTTCCATTTTGATGAAAAAAAGAGGAAAGATTGCCTTATGGTGATTACTAGGAGTCCTATATCTTAAATAACTTAGGGCCTTATGAGGTCTAAATCCGGCCCTGAGCGCAGTAACAACAGTAACATACAAACTGAGATAATGCTTTCACGTAGTTTTACTAGAGACTATTAAACAAGGTCTGTGGTGAAATACAGGGTGCCTTTAATTCTTGTGTATCCTAAATCAAACAAACACTGGCGAGGTCAATACGTTAGATCAACCTCTGTTGCTAAGATTTTGGTTTTAATACAATCTCTTATCTTACAACACGTTTATAGAACACTAGCTGTATATGAACCTAGGTCTGGTTATTACTGACCTACTCGATTGGATTTAGATCTATGTCAAACATGGAGAATATTCCCTTCCATCGGCGTAGCCAGGATTTTCTTTTCGGTGTGTGTGTGGGGGAGTTTGGTGTATTACTTAATTTGAACCAAGTAGACAAATAGGAGATATAGAAGCACAAGAAAAGGCGATCCAAAAACTATTATCAAACATTAAACCGAATAAAGCATCTGGACCTGATGGTATTCCAGCTAGATTACTCAAAGAACTAAGCAATGAGCTAGCCCCAGTGTTCAAGATACTTTTTTAGGCATCTCTTAACCAGGGGAGAGTACCAAAGGACTGGAAAGAAGCTAATGTCACCCCCCCCCGCCCCCATTTAAAAAGGAGAAAAATCTGACCCAGAAAAGTACAAGTGATGGTTTAATATTAAAACCTCATCTAAAATAAACAAAATCAAAGCAAAAATTCAGTCACTAAATTCCGACCTCCCCCTCCCCATGCGGGGGTAGGGGGTATTCAGGGTTGGGGGGGGGTTGAAACCAAAGAACGCTCCCTGGCTACGCCCATATAACATAGGACACATAGGTCAGACAACATACAAATGACACATGACATAGGACACATAAAGGTATAGAAAAAAAACATGCAAAGAATATAGAAAAAGCTCAAATAACAAAGGACATAGAACATATAAAAAATATAGGAAGAACAAATACAGTAGCATTAGTAACAGTTTAGCTTGCAATAAATGTGTTTTATTATCAACTTGCAAACTTGTTTTATTTTTTTTCTTCATATTGTAAGACAAAACTATTTTTAGATCAACACACAATATCAATTAGAATGTAGAAACAGACAAGAAAGTCTTTGTCCAAATTAGATACACTACGATCCCCAATTTTTTTTTATTGTGTCTGTGTGTGTTCTGTTCTGTTTCAAGCCAGGTCCTGGCTATTAGAGGTAAGAGTTTCTCTGCTTGAGTGACAGTTTGATTGGTGGATTATCCGATCATGAAGCTGAAGGCGGGCCGCCTAAAGGCAAGGAGGAAAGCGATGATTACGATTGAAATGAAATAACATGCTAAGCCAATGCCAATACTGATGTTCACTAGGGTCTTGGCTGTTTGGTAGCTAGAGTCTGCGTAGACCAGATCTCCTCTGGCCATGGCGCTTCGAGCCTTAAAACATAAAAGAAATACGATTAAAGAGAGAAGATTGAGAATATCAGGAAAAAGATGGCTGCCTGGTCGTGCGGTTTGCGCGCTGGACTGTCGTTCGGATTTATCGATGGTCGAGGGTTCAAATCCTGCCCACTCCCATACCCTGTAGTCCTGCGGGAGGTTTGGACTACGAAGTAAACTATCTTCAACTCTGATGGAACATCCAAAACATGTCAAACATTGTAGTATGTAAGAGACATAAAAACTCTTCCTTGCTAGCCTTATACTTTATTTTCTTTTCAATAATGAGGTGTTTGATTTCTTTGGTCATCCAGCTAACAGGATTAAATCCAAAAATTAACCTATTAGTTAACTAAGTAGTAATTAGTAAATTTTATTAAATAAAGTAGGAAGGGAGCTAAACCCTGTAATTTTCAGATAAATCTTTCCCTTTCACCAACTAGGTCCTTACAAGTATTCATTTCACTATTGAATCTAATTATTGAGGTTTCTATTGAACTTTCGGTATAACAAATATACTAACTACTTACATCGCTGGCCTTAATAATAGCAACTAATCCAGTGGGCCAGAAACAACATAGAGTCACAAGGACGGCCGTTATTAGTAGATCGTCAGGAGGTTTTTGAATAATAGCAAAACGCGCAGGCTGCTGTGTAACCTGTAACAAGGGAAAAGACTTTGTCAAGGAAAAGGTGTTTAGGTTTTTTAATTGGCGACCCGTCTCCGTGCTGTACTAACACTTTGTATTAACAACAACAAAAAAACTTTAAAAAATAAAATGCTTATACTAAGTGTAATTCTATATATTAGTCTGGATCAGTCATGTAACTAAGTTTGTAATAGATCTAGACCAATAACAATAAATCTGTGGAATTAGAAATATTTTGACCAGTTATTTTTGTTTAGAGCTATTTTATGCTTTTAACTTTCTCAATGTTCTTAACTGGACCACTTGGGAAAATGAGGGGGGGGGGGGGGGGAAGAAAGAAAGGGATATCTGGGTAAATTTTACCGTTATAACTTTTTAAATGCATTTACAAAAAAAATAAATAAATAAATAAATAAATAAAAAGGGGGGGGATGACTTGGATTCAAACTCATGGTTCAAGCTTCACCAAGCCGATATTCTAACTCTGCTAGTGAAGTGCCTATGAACATAGAAGATTGTAGAGTTACTAATTGTCTATTTCAAACTTCTATAGCGGCGACATATGAATGGGGCTCATTCTGATTATACTACAATTTTAGTTAGGTACAATTTCTTTCCCTTGTTCGAGATAAACAAAATATGTATTTAAAAATGGTTAATTAACTAAAATTTTTTTTTCACTGATTCTTGTTTTGCCAGATAAACGAAATGATTGTATAAAATTTCAGCTTGATCCGAAAAATGGTGTCGGAGAAAAAAACGTGTACAAATGTAAGCCTGACACAGAGTTCTGTGTTGAACTATATCATGGAGCTCTGTCTCGGAAGTAAACTGATATAGGTGGCTCAGTAAAAGTCTATACACTACTATGCAGTTAAGCGCATTTGGTTTGTTTGTTTGATATGTTTCGAATGTTCCTTCGGATTCGAAGATTATCACTTTCAAGACAAAACCTCTAGGACACAGAGGAACGATAATAGTATATAACCATTCATCTTCTAAACTTTTGTTATGTCTTTCATGTGAGTGTCGCAGTAGTTTAAAGCCTCTTTATGGTCAAAATTTGTGGTCAGCATTCATATTCAAACACCCCAATGTAGTATATTCATGTCATTCATATTCCCTAACCCAAAACCTTTTTTTCTACGAATTATAGTCATTTTATTATTTACGATATTTATTCATATGTACACATTCCTCCACATGGAAACTATTTAAAAACACATAAATGAATTTTCTGGGCTCATTATCCCCTATCACTTTGATCCAGAACATAAATCTAAAAAAAAAAAAGAGCCTTTCAAAAAATCTTTCACAGTAAAAACACATTGAAAGAAGAAAATTTCGGATTTTTAGCAAAGGGAAACTATTCAAGATAATGTTGCAAGCAATTAAAAACATATATAGGAGAAAAAAAATTGAAAACAAAATAATTTAAAACGCCGACGTTTCCAGCGTTGCTCAGAGCTTTATAATAAAATTAACGATGAGTGCGACGTTACGGAGTCAAAGCGATAAACTTACAATGTGTGCACCTTGTGGGTAGCCTTCCCCTGGTACATAGCCAGCCTGTGCTGTAGGATAACCGCCTAGGGCTGCTGAATAACCGCCTTGTGTAGGTTGATATCCTCCCTGCAATGATGAATAGAGGGTCTGTGGATATGCTTGAGCACCTGGTGTTATCTGATTGTATGCCGCTGCTGTTGTGAGAATTATAACATTATTATTGTATAAATATGTTATGTCATTGTATTTAGACGCAGTGTATCAATGATAGGCGCATCTAAAATGTCCTTAATGGACCAAGACGCTATTTTTGAGTTAAAGGGACTATACCTAAATATTATGTTGGAAAGTTTAATATTGTCACGTTTGTCTCCCTTATCATTACTAAGTGTTTTGTAATAAAATGTATTTAAGGTTAAAAAAGTCATCCCAGTGAAATAGACTCCAATATCATTTTACTTAATGTTATCAGACGTCCTAAAATAGGAAGACATGTCCTCATTTTTTTTTGGATCGTGTCCGCTTCAGCTGTCCTCGTTTGTTTACTTTTAGGCATATTGTCCAACTATCGTTCATAAAGTCTGATTTAAATCCAAACATCTCTTCTTAAAAGCAGAATAATCGATTTTGAAAACCTCCTTCAAGAACAGGTGCTTGTATATTGTTATGATATATATTTATAGTATTTCTAAGTAGTCATCTTGAGACCAAAAGAGTAGATAGAATTAGAGACAGCAAACACGACGCCATGTTTAGAGACGCCAGACGTGACTATAGAGACGCTTAGAGGGGAAGACGCGACGACCATTTAATAAAAGTTTTAAATGCTTACTACAGATTTATCCAATTCTTTAAAGAGTGTCCTGAAAGGCAGAGCAGATGTGCGGACTCGAATATTCGTTATACCTTTTGAGCGGAGCATAACAATATTAACGATTGCTCAAAAGAAACCTGCTTCTTGTATCTTTTCAACATCTTTGTTATTTTTTTTTCTTTTCAAGATTAATCCTAGCGTTCTAATCGGGGTTTGCGTTGACCAATGAACAAGGGACAAAAGAGAGAAATAGATCATCTTTTGACTCTAAGAATGGGTCTTTCCCATGAAGTGTCATCTGAAGAGAAGGTCTCACATGGGGTTCTAGATCGCTCTTAGTCTACGCTATGCGCAAATGAACCAATGTGAAAAGTCCCTTTGTGTGCGAACTAGACTATGCTATTTAATAAAGGAGTTTTAAATTATATATCTCATTTACTTAACTAGTTCACCAAAATAATTGTATACCTAGTTTTAAAAGTTTATCATGTGGGTTCTTATTTCCCGATAGTAAACACTTCTTCTAACCATGCATGTTTCTAAAAACTGTAATTATACAGGTCCAAGTTAAATAATTATTAAAGCCCATGGAACGATTTTTGAGACAATTCGGTCATTTTTTTTTTATGAAACTTAAAATTGTTATCTATAATCATCGACATATTAACAAATAATCAACAACGGAAGAGGAGGGTAAAGTTTCACCTTTCAGAACTTGAGAGACAGATGATGTTTCTATGGCAGGGTGTCATGTGGCCAGCACAACGGCCAACCGCCTTTACTTTCCCAACTAAAGTCAGACATTTATTAGGGTTGGGTGGGCTCAGGGGCGTCCTAAAATTCCCGAAATTTAAAATTCCTGTCTTCATCGAGATTCGAACCCCCAGGACCCAGGACATGAATCAATAAACAAAAAATCACTTAGTCAAGTAATTTTTAGCAATTAATTATTTTGGTTGATATCGAATAAAGAAATACCTTGTACATTATTGCTAGATATAGTTTTAAGGACGGAGTTTTTCCCCCTTTTTTTTTTTTTTGTTTTTCTAAAGGATTTTTTATATTTTGTTTGTTTTTGACTAAAATTAGAAGCTATAGATATGGTGATTTTAGAGACCTAGATATTTCCCAGAATAGGCCTATAAACTTGTAACTAGATGTAGATCTAGATTATGGACGATCTTATGGGCTGCAAGCAAAAGAATAATAGATAAATACTAAAATTAAAATACCTAGATTGCTCCTATATTCTAGTTCTAGATTTAAAAAAAATGTAATTTGTATTTGAATATATTCTATAATAGAAAGAATTTATATACAAGCCATTAGATATCTTCTGAAAATCAAAAGTTAATTGTATAAATGGAATCTCTGCCAATTAGAAATGTAGATATCAATCCTTTCCCCATGTAGGTTACATAAACTAGATCCATAAATTTCCATAACTGTGACGTCATTACTTTCAATATCCATTTCCTCTTCCGCACTAGATTTAGAATGACATGAGGGTTAGCAGAAGTACGCAACAGATGGAGATGCCATCTTTGTTGTTCACTTGAAATGCATGTTATTTAGTAAAACTTGATGTCTTTAGTTTAAACACACAAACTCACGCATACATAAAATAAATATCTTTAAAAAAAAACTCCTTCGTGAAAAGATTTTGTATTGTCAAGGCTGTTCAAAAGGGACTTGTTTCTCAAAATATGCTTTTTACAAAAGCTCTATTCAGCTTCTAACTTCTTGAAACCTGGAATCTTCTGGGTGGGTGGAAAAACCTGGAAACGGTTCTCGAAAGCGGTTCTACTCTAAAGATTTTCATAGAAATTTGACAATAGCTGAATTTTGTTAGGAAAAGAATTACTAGCTCGTTGGCCACGCTAGAAAATTTCTAGTCCGACTGTTAAAATAAAATAAAAAAAATAAATAAAATAAATAAAAATAAATAAGATTAAACTTAGCGAGAACATATTTATCTTTTAGGCATTATTTATTCAAGAGTTTAATAAATTAATGTTCAGGACCATTTTGCGCATCTTACTCTAATAAGGCTTTCTTCGAGTCCGATGATCAATGAGGAATGCAGTACCTTCAGTGCTACGCAGCCCCAGCTGTGACCTATATATTTCGCCACATCCAGCTCAGGCATGATAATTGTATGGCGGTGGTCGATTTAGATTTTGTTTTCGCCGTCTACGTCTGTCATCGACAGCGGATTTTCTTTTGGTACCAATGGTGTCTCCCGCGGCCTTTGTAGGTGACCTCCAGCCGTCTCGTTCTGATGCCGCATGCAACCAGGTGCTCTCTTCTATGTTAGTTAAACTACAGGGCAAGTTGGCGCATAAGCTTGTCTTTAAAGCGTTTCCGTGGGGTACCTCTGTTACGTCGACCACCTTTCAGCTCACAAAAAAAGACTGCTTTGACATCGTCTTCAAATACTTGCTCTAAAGGACTATGATTGGAATATTATAAAACTACTAGATCTATACAGAAATAAAAAAAGAACAGACTACGTTGGCCAGGTCACCTTGAAGGAATGTCAGAGAACAGAGGCGCGAAAATTATATACAGGCAGATACCAAAAGGCAGATGACCCGACAGGTAGACCCTGAATTCGATGGATTGATGATGTGGAGGCAGATCTACAACAGCTTGGGGCTCTGGCATGGAGACGAAGAGCGCAGGAGAGATCTGAATGGAGGGATGTGTTGAGGTAGGCCAGAGCCCTCCATGGGCTGTATCACCGTTGGGAATGGGATGAATGGATAGTAGATCTATACATTCCCTTAACCAGGATTCTTTTTACTTATTACAAACTTAAGTTTAGGAGTCGTTGCTTATATTATTAAAGAGGCGCCATTCAAAACCAATAAAAACTATTAATAACTTAATTATTTTGTTCGAAATGAACAAGGGTCTGCAAGGGGAGTGGAGTTATTGTTATTTTCTATTTCAGTAGATAATTTTAAAAAATTGGTATGATATTTTAAAAGAAAATGAGTCTCCACCAGCGCTAGAGAGTTTTTTTTAACGCTATTGATCATACCTTGTTGATGTCCAAGGGCTGAGCCGAATGCTCTTCGAGCTCTAAGTTTGAAAAAAAAACCTGTTTGGACGCCTAACAGTAAAAAAAAACAAACCTGTGAGAACACAGTTCTGTTTGAGAGAGACCCGAGTCAATGCCTATGTAAAGCATTGCTGTTTCCAATGCCTTTGGCCCCCGACGCATGCTTGGCTGCACATGGTCGAAGGCCGAGGGCACCGGGAGCCTCCGCCATTTTCCTTCGTTGTACCAAGCTAACTGTGCGGGGCTCGCCATTTATGTAACGGTCCCTTTCAGGAACAGCGCATGGATGTAGGACGTGTTTGTGGGGACTTTTTTACAAACCCGCCCGTGCAAGAGGTTGACTCTCGTTGTCACGAGTCGAGTCTGTGACCTATTTCGACCAGTTTCTAGAAGCTCAAGTTCAACCAGTGCAGTGTCCAGCGTAAACAAGTTAATTTTAGATATCTAATCGAGGTTAAGGGAAAAAAATAGCACACGTCAGCTTCTAGAAGGTCAAAGTTACTAAAATAATTATCGGAGAAGGTTCCAGGATTCTGGAACGTACGATCAAAGAAAGTATAAATTAAGGGAAAATCAGTCAGACGGGGTCCTCGCATAGTAGTAGTTCTTGTAGAGCGTTGGTCCTCACACAGTCCTCGATTACTAATAAGTTTTGTGATATTAGCGGGTCCATTGAGTAAAGTTTTAGTATTTGAAGTTGACGTTATACTAAGTGAAGTTTCATGTATCATTTAAGTTTTATTTATGAAGTATCAAGTCAAGTTGTTATTGAATTAAGAAGTTAATTTGATGTGAAAGTTGGAGAAGTTATTAAAGAAGTTTGAAGAAAATACAGAGAGATGTTTCTTTCTTCATTTCATTGAATTGTCAAGTTTGATAATATAATCCCAGGCAAGTGTGATCATCACACTCGTCTACCCGTGGGCATCCCCACGGGAGTTATGTTTCGCCATTCATTTAGCCTAGCTACCCCCTCAAGTAGCCGTTTCCACCCAGGTGCCACGATGAGGCAGAACAGCGTATTAGTATAGTGCCATATCTACAAGTTGAAAAGACAAGACAACTGTATCGCTTTGAAAATTGACATAATATTGGTTTCAATGACTCTGATTAAAAGTATACGTCTAAGCAGCAGTGTACACACTTTAAACACGCAATAGAAACAAAGAATAGTTTATAAAAACAAACCTTATATAAGGGAAGGACCGTTTAGTGCCATTCATTGGACAATTACAGGGTTTAGCTCCTTTACTGTACTATAAAACAAAATTAATTCATAAGAATTATATCATAAAGTGAGTAAAAATAGATTTATTTCTGAAGTTCACATAATATATTATACAAATATCAACTTATATTTATGTGATGTCTTTATTGTAAGGCTAAACACTTTGAACATTTAACCCCAAAAAAATCTCATTTGCATTGTTTAATTCACCATAAAAACAAACAAACAAACAAAATACAACAAAGAAGCTCATTAGTTTCGACAAATCTTTTTTTCAAAGGAACAATAAATATATTTCTTGAAATGAAAAAAAAAGCCAGCAATTATGTACTCCCAATTGAATAAAGGCCAAAACTAGACCAATGTACACTAAACTCCAATGTACACTACACTCCAATGTACACTACACTCCAATGTACACTAAACTCCAATGTACACTAAACTCCAATGTACACTAAATTTCCTTTCTGTAGCCCTACAGTTTCATTGTTCATATTAAAAAATTATATTAAATTTTGTCCATGACATTATATTGTATGTATTAAATAGAAATATACACAAGTATATTCAACTGTGAAAGGAAAGAATAAAGGGCATATTTTTAACGAAAATTAAATTTTAAACACAATACAAATGTTTTCTAGATTTACTTGTTTCAAGACTTCAAGATTATAAAAGCAAGACCACAAAAACAATTTCATAAGTAGAAATTTATTTCACATAGTATCATCTTAAAGATTATATTCAAATATTTCTTTACCGCAAATCTGAAATAACAAAAGTCAATTTGTAACCGAAAAAAAAAGATTTTAATCCATCCCAATATCGTTTTCCAGTTTTTTCCAAAGTACATGTTTGGTAAGTTATAATCAATGGCGTTGCAAGAGATTTAAGGGCTCAGGTTGCTCGGCCCCTTTAGGGTCCCTACATTTTGACATTCGACATCATGACATGAGATAATATACTTAATAGATTTATACATGCAACATGGTCACTAATTTACATAACAACACGAATAGCAACATAACATGGCATTGGCTTTAATATTTAATGTAATAAATATTCCGATACTTATTTCGGAGGCCCCCCCCCCCCAATCAATTAGAGACCCGGGGGAATTTCGAATCTGGACTCCAACTCCCAACCCCCACCCTAGCTACGCCACTGGTAAAATGTTTTTTAAAAAATACAGCCTAAAAATATAAATTAAAAAAAAAAAAGTAAATGCGTTGAAATAAAAGGAAAGATATAAACTTTGAGTATACGCAGCCGCCATATGAAAGAAGACATTCCATTTTAGATAACATATAAGGATAACAAATCATAGATGAAATATGTTATAACCTTATTTCAAAACAAACAAAAAATGCACCCAGCCGAATAAAGCTAAGCTGTTTGACTTTGTCGGTGCTAGGGTGAAGGAATCAAATGAGTCCTCTAACTGATTCAGTAGGACAATGCCTTACTCCATTGTGGATAGCTGACAGCATACAAAAAAGACCTGCCAAATTACTTAGAGCATACACATGCTGCAAGAGGTACAAACTTACCCATACCTACTGTGTAATCTTTTTTTTAACTAGGATCGGATTAGTTTACAGTTATTAAGTTTTTTTTTAGTTATGACGTTGTTCTCATCTTGTGCTACGAAAAATGGGTACTCACCTACTGTAATTATCATTATTATCATAATTATCCGGAGTAGTAGAGCTACCTGTTAATGTGTAAACATCTGTACATCACTTTACAAGATACAAATAAATAAAATGGAGCACGCCATGCAGATATTTTGAACACTCGCAAACAGTTGTAAAATCATACACACACGCTGACATGCGAAAAAAGAAGGGCAAAAACTCCTTGAAATCATATTTAAATGTTAGAGGTCTGTTCCGGAAAGACTGATCACTGGGATGATGGAGCTAGTTTACCCGCTGTAGCTGTAATAGCTACTGGAACTGGTTTGTCTGTAAGCTGAAGCGCTTATACCGACGGTGACACCTATGATGATGGCCACTATGACGATGGTTGCGATGCCGACTCCGATGCTAACGTTGACCAGAGTCTTAGCCGATTGAGAGTAGGACCTGGCAGAAGCAAGATCTCCCCTTGCCATGGCACTGCGAGCCTAGAAATACAAAAGTAATTAGCATTACCATAAGGAAAAAATATTTTTAAAAATGCTTCTTAAAAACACAAAAAAAAATTAAAAAAATAAATAAATAAATAAATAATTATCAATTGGGAAGAACCGCAAAATCACTGCTATATATATCTTAGTACTATAGGAATAAGCTTTAGGAAAAAAGAAAAATAGTTAATTACCACTAATTGATGGTTATTTTAATTATTGATTCATGTATTGTCATTGACTAAGATAAATCATGCTAAATTCCAACTTGATCCGCGAATGGATAATAGAAATAACTCCACCATGGGCGTAGCCAGGATTTTTTTTTCGAGCGGGAGGGGGTTTGGGAAGGGATTTCTCCCCCCCCCCCCCCCCAAAAAAAAGTATATATATATATATATATGTTTGTGTGTATATAATTAAACTTTATTATATTCTGACCCTTCATTCTTTCGGAAGATGTTTAATGTACCCAATAATAAGTTCTTCCTGTAGTTAGTGGGAAATTATAGACACCCCGCCCTCGCCAGCAAGGGGGTCTGGGGAAACGCAGCGAGCTCCCCCCAGTGCGGGGCAAAGCCCCGCCGCCAAGCACAATTTCCGGTATTGAATGCCAACAAAATGCATATTCTGAGGTATCGACATGCATTATCCTGCAATTAAAAAAGTGTTATTGAAAAACTTATCTGCTATTCTTACTGACTTAGATCCTCTCGCGCCGTTCGGCGCATTGGGCGGAAAGCTGTTTCCGCAAAAATCTGTTAATGGCAATATCTGAAGCCTCTTTCCACCTGCTCTGGGACCTCCATGAATATGTGGCGCCAAGTTGTACTAGGTTGCCGACGCAACTCTTGTTATATGTAATTCATTTTGTCGGAAAACATGTCCCGCAAAACCTTATGCGACGCTCTTTCACTACCTTACTAAGAGGTTGACTCCCAGTTCGGCTTAGGTTTTTCTTAATTGAGACCTAATCTCTATAACTGACTCCTAAAATCTGTCTTAGCCATCTTTGTTAAGCCACATTTAGCCTTTTTCAATTTTGGCAGATGATTGTTCACTGCACTTTATTAATGAAGCTCAGCCACTGGTTGAAATTTGTAACCTCTCTTGACTATGCTCTTGGAATTATGTGACTGTAGTTTGCTTTAGACTTTATATCGAAAAGGGAAGTTTTATCGTCAAAATCTTTTGTTGGGGTGGGGGGGGGGGGGTTAAAACTAAAAAATCTCTTCGAGTTTTTTTTAGCAAACTCAAAACCCCATTTAGCTACGCTCATAGAATTTGGTGAGAGTAGTTTACTTTAGAATAATATTGAAGAGGGATTTTTCAACCTAAAAAAATCTCTGTAGGGGGATTTTAAACTCAAAACCATCTGGAAGGGTTTCAAACTTTTAAAAAAAGACATCTGGAATAGGGAGGTTTAAACTCAAAAACCCCCTTGGCTTTCCTACGATCAAAGAATTTTAGTGTGCAATTTACTTTTTTTTATATTGAAGAGGTATTTTTTTTATCATCAAACCCCTCTGAGGAGGGGTCTAAACTCAAAACCCTCTTTGGCTACGCTCATAGCATTTCGAGCGCGTAATTTGCTTTTTATAGATGTATTTTTAGCTTCCAACCCCGCTGAAAAGGGGTTTAAACTCAAAACCCATTTGACTACTCTCATAGAATTTTGAGTGTGTAATTTGCTTTTTTATATTGAAGAGCCGGTTTTACCGTAAATTTCGGAGGGGGTTTTAAATTCAAAATCTTCCTTAGCTATACTCTTTAAATTTTGGGGTTAGTCTTTTGCATTTTTTTCTTTTTGCTTTGTTTGATAGAAGAGGGGGATTTAAAGGCAAAACCCCCTGGTAGGAGGTTTTAAACTCAAAACCCACTTGGCTGCGCTGGGGCAAGTGATGATTTAGTATTAAAATCTCACCTAAAATAAACAAAATCAAAGCAAAAAAATCAGTCACTTAATTTCGACCCATTCCCAGCGGGGTGTGGGATTTTATTTCGGGGGGGAGGGGAATTTGACCCCCCCCCCCCTTCCTGGCTATGCCCATGAACTCCACATATACAGCCATCTCTCAATAAATTTTTTTCACTTTTTGGATATAAAAAAATTAACTAAAAACTAATAATCTATTAACTAATTTTTTTTTTATTGTTTCATGTTTAGTAATTGTATAAAATTTAAACGTGATCCGAGAATCAGCATAGGAGAAATAATGTGTACAAAATTGTACCAGACAGACAAAGAGACAGAATGAGTTGAAGTAAGCTTTGTAAAAGAAACAAAAGAGGTTTGACATGTTCATGTTTCTACTATCAAGTGGACCGAAACTTCAACATTGCTTTTGTTTTTTTGTTTTTTTTTAGAGAGGGGGGGGGCGTTCTAAAGTTGTTAAAAAGTAGAAATCAATATTTTACGAAGTCTAAGTTGAAAAGGTTTTTGTAAACGATGGGAAGTCAACATCAAAGAATGAACGGGCATGTCAGAGATTCTACAGAATGCTAAAGACATAAAGGAACGTAGAAGGACAGTTGCTTCGATTGATCATGTGTGGTGCCCCCCAACGGTCCAAGAAACTATGGGATAGGTGAAGGTGAAGGATTCTGACAAGCTCATTGCATTTTATCTCTTGTGTAATTAAATGTGTCATTCACGTGACGAATCTTCATTTCATAGTATTAGGAGTCAACATTTGTTTCGTGGTTTTTGAAATGGAAGAGTTATTACGTCAATGACCTATGTGTGTGTGTGTATCACATCGAATGAATGTGAACCAAAACTAATTTCTAGATCTTGAGGGTCTAAGTAATTAAATGACACCAAACACAAATATGTCTACAATCCTGTAAAATTTGAATATGTAAATGAACTTGATCAATTAAAGAAGGTTTAAAACATTAGGGTTGTTAGTTAGATATGGATGAGACTCGTCGATTATGAGAAAGAACCTCTTTTTATTTGCCAATCAAGTAGTTCAAATCACTTGTCGCATTCCACTGACTGAATAGAAGGACGAAATGAAATTATATTTGAAAAAAATTTGCTGTCGAAATTCAATTTTTCAAAATTAATCTGTCGTTGTCATGCTCAGACAATTTGTGCAATGTTTGCATATTCATACATTTGAAAGCTTTTTTTTTTCAGTAATGATACTTACAAAAAAGCTGTGATAGATTAACATTCATGTAACCAGGTTATGGCGAGCTCTTATCAAAATATTATTATTTTAATATCATTATATCTTATAGTACATTTCTGTATAATTGTAGATCACAAAAACATTATGGCCCGCCAAAATATTTCCTTTGATTATTTAGCCCGC
The DNA here is from genome assembly GCA_030265305.1 of Biomphalaria pfeifferi. NCBI lineage: Eukaryota > Metazoa > Mollusca > Gastropoda > Planorbidae > Biomphalaria > Biomphalaria pfeifferi. Next base: position 165,087 of record JASAOG010000086.1, read on the forward strand.
TTCTAAAAAAGTTTGCCCATTCCTGCTCTAAGGCATCTCTTAATTTATAGTTAATGGAGCTATGAGTAAAGAGTGTGCGGTGAATGTTGAGGTATGTATTACAAGAGCTGTGCTTCTTAGCCTTAGTTTACGATAGTAATGTCGCTTGTTTTCGACAGGTTTTCAAGATAGCGCCGATTGATACTTAAAACGTTACAACCGAAACCAACGGTCTGTTATTGAGCGTATTAACTGAATTATAGTTCTGCTTACTAAACACAGAAATGAGAAAATAACCAGTTTAAAAGGGTATGTTTGTGTGTGTCTGTGTCTTCGTTTACTTAAAGGTTACGCCGACCTGGAGACAACAAAGTCCCTCACAAAGATCTTCCTTGCACCGGCTCATTTTAGTTTGTTTTTTAAACAGGAAAGGGAATAAGTGTACAGTTGATCTTTATTTAAAAAAACAAAAAACAAACAAAAAATCTGCTTTTGTACACAGACCTATATATGTATAGTATACCTAGACTGGAAAACGGAAACAAATTCTTATTCGATAATGATCAGATTACAGACCTATATATATATAGATTGTTAAGTACGTAAGTCTTTTTCAAGCTGTAAGGTAAGTCGCCCCGTATCTAGGAAAAATGATCTTCTGTCTTTGAATAGTAATGATCTTTAGTTTTTAACGTTTAGAAATAATACAATACCTTTTTTGCCGATTTTGAATGGAATTAAATATTAATCACAGTAAGCCCTACTCTATATTCACGTATTAGTTGTTGTTCTTTTTTGCTTGTGACAACAGCGATATTTTACTATGACGTTCTTGACAATGTTAACTTTTTTAATTATTTCAAATCTCTTCCAATATTCCTCCTTTTTTCCCCTCCCGTTTTCCATTAAGTACCTTTAAATTTCTTCATATTGCTTTCCCTTCTTTTAATTTCATTGTACACGGTTGCTTTAAAAATGTAAATAAGATTTTTTAGCAAGCAATCTATACAAATGCTTTTAGATTATCTAAGGGGGAAGAACTCTGCCTTTTAAACTATATTAATATTGTACACGTTATTTCCCTTATTCGAGAATTTTTGTTAATAAATTCATGTTTTGTTAGGTACAAAAAATAATTGTTTACATCAACTTGATCGGAGAATTCGTCAGCGAAATAACGAATTACTAGTAACTAATCGACTAATTGGTTACTTTTTTAATTGATTCATGTCTTGACTATGAATAACTGTGCGGAGTTTCAGCTTGATCCGAGAATGGGTGTGGTAGAAATAACGTGTACACACTTTTACCAGACAGACAGACAGACAGAGTTGAAATAAGCTTTGCAACAAAGAAAAATTAACTGTGTTTGAAAGAGAATCCCCAGAAATGTTAAACTTCTGCATAACTCATTGTAAGATTACACGCTACGAGTGTCTGGCAGTGCTAGTGGTACTGTGTGCTACATTACCTAACACTAGAGCAGTCATCATCTCTAGGGTTCTGATTTAATGACAGTGTCGCCCTGACCTCTTTACGCTCATCAAATTCATCGAGTCAACTTCCGGTAAGAAACCAAGTTACCACACTATCAGCCAATCGTTAAGCTCAGCGGAGTCACGTGACTACTTTAATACACTACACAGCAAAGGTTGTGTACTTATATTAACATAAGTGATACTTTGATGACCTAAGCATTGCCAATTATAACAAGACAAACAATACATTGTATAAGTTATTTCCCTTTCACAAGTTCAGTGTTTCAGTTTTTTTCACAAAAATCGATGTGCTGATATACACATAAAAAAAAAAAACACAGAAAAAACTCAAAGAATAAAATGCACTTTTTCTGCAACTCATTTGTGCCACTCTTCTATAACAATAGAAGCAAACGATCAGCCCAACCAGCAGAAGACCTTACCATTTATTCTAGACCCCACCTTACTCTACCAGCTGTAAAGGAATGAAGCTCTGGGTTAACAAGTATTGTTCTGGTCACGGGAAAGGTCAACTACTGACCGGGTCAATTCCCATTAAACAAGTTTTTTTTTTTAAATCATGTCTTTGTAATGTAAACATATTTTAAAAGTTTTGATAAAAAGGTCTACTATTTTTTTTCCTTACAAGCCTGGTATAAGAACTATGATTAAATAAAGTTGTCCATTCAGACCTGCTGGTCCATTCAGACCTGCTAGTTCATCGGGTTTTGGCTAAACGATACAAAGCTGACCGACGGTTAGATGAAGACTTACCTCACTGGCTTTTATAATGGCCACTATTCCTGTTGGCCAGAAACAACATAGAGTTACCAAGATGGCCGCTGTCATGTGATCTTGGTATGAGGCGATGACCGTGCCTCCTGATGTAGGCTGCTGTGTTATCTGGAGAGTGTAAGTGGAAGAGGGGAATACAATTTCTCTATGCAATCGCGTGCACTGAAACACAATTCATGCTTAATGTCTGTTTCTCTCGGTTTCTCTCTGTTTCTTGGAGCCCAACCATTCTCACTTTTTTTTCAAGGGTCTCACTCTCTCTTCCTCCATTTGTCTCTCTTTCCCTCAACCTCTTTCTTTCTCCCTCATCCCTTCTCTGTCCTTCTATTCCTTCTCGTCATCTTCCTCTTTCTTTCTCTCCTTTTTAAATCTCCCTCCCTCACTATCCCCCCACTCTCTCTACTTCTCTCTCTGTCCCCATTCTTTCTCTTTCTCTCTCCCTTCCATCTTTACCCTTAGGGGTTCTTTTTCTTGACGTTTTGTATCACTTCTAGCTAAAAATAAATGTTATTAGGATTATATATATAGTTCGTCCATCTTGGTTCGATGATGACCACTTTTGTCATCCAGAGGGCTAAGGGCTTTACACTGCGGTTTTTGTGCCTCCTCAAGTGGCTGGTGAGACCTATGTTAGCCCGGACTGATCGGCTGCACACTGGGCAGGTTATTCCAGCTGGAGCTAGTGTCATTTGCCCTGCTTTTCTTCTCTGGCGCTTTTCTTCTGCCAGCGTTGTTCTCTTTTCCTCAGCCATTTGTGCGCCAGTTTTCACAGCGCTACGCCGTGATGCTCTGTCATGTGCTTCTTTCTCCCAGGTGGCTGGGTGCATGCTGAGCGCTTTCAGAGAAGCTTTGAGGGTGTCCCTTAAGCGTTTTCTTTGTCCGCCTTGTTCGCGCTTTCCTTCCCTTAATTAGCCATACAGGAGTCGTTTATGGATGCGGCGGTCTTTCATTCTACAGACGTGTCCTGCCCATCGAAGTTGGGACTGCATCAGGACTGTGTGGATGCTTTGCAGACCCGCTCCTTAAAAGATTTCAGTATCTGGTATTTTTTTCTTGCCATTTGACATTCAGTATTTTTCTTAGACATGTCATGTGGAAGTGGTTCAGTTTCTTTGCATGATTTCTGTACACCGTTTCTGAGGCATAGAACAATGTAGGGAGGATGACAGCTCGATAGATCCATAGAGAAGGACTCTGGAAGATTATGTCAAAGTATGGATGTCCACAAAAATTCATATCCATGGTGAAACTATTTCATAATGGCATGAAGGCTCGTGTAAAGAAACTGGAGAACCATCAGAACCCTTCGAAGTATCAAACGGGGTAAAACAAGGCTGTGTCCTAGCACCTACACTGTTCAGTATCATGTTCTCTGCTATGCTAACAGATGCATTCACAAATAGAGAAAACAATGAGATAAATATAACAAATAGATTTGATTTTTGGCTTATTCAACCCGAGGCGACTCAAAGCAAAATAAAATAATAAAGAGTCAGCAGTAATCAGGGACGGAAACGGAAAGATCAATAATGAAATCGACCTGGGTATCCTCAAGGCCAGCGCATCCTATGGCAGTCTGTCTAATATATATATATATATATATATATATATATATATATATATATATATATATATATATATATATATATACTAGCCGGATATTACCCGCGGCCTGCGGGTCTTGGTTTCGGTATTACTAATCTAGTGGATTTAATTTAGATCTATGTTTAAACTAGGCTAATGTTCAAGTTTTTTTCTGTAGCCACGAAAATTTAAGTAGATTGCATACATTCATATCAAATATAAAATATTGTGGATACGGGCTTACCCGATTTGTTAAAAAGTTTCGTATTTTAATAGAGATATATTAGGTACTCTTTTGCTTAATGGTCCTCCGGTTGTGTTAAGGACATTAAACCTACACTACGGTCTCCGCCATGATCTAAGGAACATTATTGCCAAGTTTTATCATGATTGCTCAAAAGGTTTTTATTTCTATTCGGGACATACATACAGACACGCCTTACTTTCTGCTTTATATTATAGATAGTTTTTATTATTTCTAAACTCTAAACAAGTCCGAACTATACAACGTATAAATACTTGACACCCCCCCCCCCCCCCAAACTTCGTAAACAATCGAACTAGACATTAGTGAATTGTAAATGAATCATTTTAAAATCGTGAACCCATAGGTCTAAGGTGGGACAAAAGCAAAACAAGGAAGTGTTAGATTGACATCAGGTGAAGAGGAGCTATTGGTTTATTGGTCTAGTTACTCCCTCTTATAGCTTCATGGTCTAATCTTGCAGCTGGTCCTCAGCAGTGCGCCAACGTGTGTCAATGATTCTTCACCAAAATCTCCTTCTGGCGTCTCTTAGTCTTATGGGGGCATTACACTTGATCTCTCTCTCTCTCTCTGTCACCGCCTCTCTCCATTCTTCTCTTTTTACCAAGCTAATATAAAATCACTCCGTCTCTCTGTCTATCCGTAAAAAAATTGCCAGGCCTATCCATTCCTTTACGTCTTCCCATCACTTGTGTTGTCTGCCTCTTTTAGTTTTCCTGGTACTGTTCCAAAGACACATATTGAAGAAATCGTATTTTATTCAGCACAATGTCGAAGTATTGTGTAAGACTCACAGCTGGTCTAATCTAATATAAGATTTAATCCTTACATGCGATCACAATAATGCGCCAGGTTTTTAAAGGATCGATAGGTTCTAATCGATAAAGATGTGTCATTTTATTGCTGACATACTCGTGCACACGAAATTTTCAAGGCCAATACGTCAATGAAAAATAAAGCAACACACCAGACGAGAGACATTCAAATGGACCGAATGTGACGTCGCGAGACATTCGAACACACAGGACGTGACGTCGTAAGACATACACAATACGTTAGACATTGAAACACACCAGATATAAAACATGCAAGCATAAATGGTGTCAGACTTTCAAATAAACCAGATTTGAGGCATTCAAACACACTCAATGTCAGACATTCAAACACACCAGGCGCAAATATTCTAAAAATGTGACACCTTTTTTGAGTTGTGTATATTTTAATAGCCAAAAATACCTTTTATTTTCTCCGTGGCAGCAACGGAGGTAAAAATAACCACAAATGTTCATGGTGATTCTACTCGACCTCCTTTGCCTCAATCAGTACAAATTGGTTGTACCGGGTTTTCAAGGGTAAAATTATCACCAGAACAGACATAACGTATTGGTTTGCTTAAGGCTTGTATTTATCATGTCTCAACGCACCTCGGCTTGGAATATTTGAACAAAAGATTGTGTCACATGGCCAAACAACAGAGTGACATTTCAGGAAACAATATCTACCTAATACCTTGGATTGGTTTGAAGCAAAGCTCAACTGAACCAATGAGATAATAAACCATTGCACTAGCGAATAAATTAAATTATCAACTAATGAACTACTTACGACTATATTGTTACTTGTCTGTGTGCTTTGCTGCCCATAATATCCAGGGTAACCGCCAGCTGGTGGATAGCCGGCTTGTGGAGGTGGATAGCCGGCCTGTGGAGGTGGATAGCCGGTCTGTGGAGGTGGATATCCGGCCTGTTGTGGAGGATATCCAACCTGGGCTTGTGGGTAGCCCCCTTGGGCTGGTGGGTATCCTTGCTGAGGATATCCCTGTCCATCAGGAGTAGCTTGATCGTATGATGGTGGAACTGTGATTTGAAAATAATGATAGGTATTAATAATATCCAAAATGAATGTGAGATAAAGGCCCTATATTTGCTCTTAAACTTTTTTTAAGGGGGAGGGGAAGGGAAACATTAAGGTTAAGAAGAGGATTGTACTGCCCCTTGACCTTTTAGGGGACAGAAATTTCATTCCTATCCTCCCGCCTTTTTTTCTGAATAGTAGGAAACAAATTAAGATCCGAATTCAATAGTACGAATGTTACTCGTCATCGGTTTTAATGAACTGAATAGAAAATAAGCCAATGAGATTTCAGGTGAAGAATGAAGTGGATTTTGTGAGTCCAAACTTTAATGTCAATTCGAGATGTGAGGGACAATTACATAAAGAAATAATTACAATATGAAGGCTTTTCTTTTATTATTGGTGATAGCTTGGCAGACCTACAGATTTTCATCTCTGGCTGATAACTATAAAATTCTATAAATACATCTCTCTCTGGTGTATCCGGTTTACAAAATATGCGAAGTGTTAACAAAGTATGAATTTTAAAAGGTGTGTACACTAATTATTTTATCACTACGGAATACAAATTATAAGCTCTTTGTGAGAAAAATTTGAGTTTCTCTCTATAGCATGTAAACTATTGACAGAGTTTTTAATAACTGAGCAGAGTCAAGACTTACGTGGACCTGCCTGAAATGCGGGAAAATATGTAGGTCGCACCTGGGTTCGCGTAGTCATGTGAAACACTGCACTCATTCTTAATCTTCGGAATCGAAGACATTGTAATCACAGAGTCCAGACCAGTCGTTAATGCAGGCTAGAACAGCTATTAGTCTCCTCTGACCAAAGGTGGTCAATTCACACGACCGTGCTAATCTTAAGATATTTATTTGGCAACAGTGTCCATGACATTGCTTATTCTATCTATTTCAAAATCTTTCCCAATTATTCTTTATTCAATTCATACGCTTTTCTTGAGTTTATCTTAAATCGCACTACATTTAACCAAATTACTCTCTCTTCTTATTCGTTAGGTTATAGTATTTTGTTGTTCAGAATGTTCGACCGGATTTTAACATCAAAATGAATAACAAATAAAATATTTATAAAATAATATTTAAAAAAGAGTATTTAAAGAGAATAACTCTACATTTAAAGCAATACCTCTCAATACTATAAGATTTATTTCCCCTTATGATATTTAACAAAATTTAATAATTATCACAATTAGTTGGGTTTTTTTTGTTATTGATTCATGTGTTGTCTTACACAATAAAAAATTGTGCAAATTTTGTGCTTGATCCGAGATGTGGGAGAAATAACGTGTTCAAATTTGTATCAGACAGACGGAGTGAGTTGATAATAAGCTTTGTAAAAGAGAACATTACTGCGTTTAACATTTATGATGAAAATATCCCTCCCCCTTCCAAAAAAAAAAAGTCCTTTTTGTAATAAGAAATTTTTGTTTGAGAGGAAGGGAAGAGGAGGTGCATTTCCGGTTCAGTCTCAAAGGTCCTGCAGTGTTTGTTCATGGATGTGAATAGGCGTTCTGATCTTGCGCAACCGATGTGGGGAAATCTGTGACGTACGCAAATATGGTAGTAGGCCTTTAGTTAAACATGAACTAGCATGCGTAGAGTCGTATTAAAGAGAGAGAGAGAGAGGGAGAGAGAGAAGAACAAAGGAATACAGAACAAATAGTAGAGTTCATTTTATTAAAAAGAGCTTCAACTTTCTTTTCTGAACTTTATTTCTCTCTTTCTCTTTCTCTCTCTCTTTCTTTCTCTCTCTCTCTCTCTGTCTGTCTGTCTATCTATCGGTCTATCTATCTATCTATCTATCTATCTATCTATCAATCTATCAATCTATCAATCTATCTATCTATCTATCTATCTGTCTCTCTCTCTCTCTCTCTGTCTGTCTATCTATCGGTCTATCTATCTATCTATCTATCTATCTATCAATCTATCAATCTATCAATCTATCTATCTATCTATCTATCTGTCTCTCTCTCTCTCTCTCTCTCTCTCTCTCTCTCTATATATATATATATATATATATATATATATATAGATATATATATATATATATAATATGTCTGGCTATCTCTCTTGATATATATATTATGTGTGTGTGTACGCTTAATACTCCGTTCTTTATATCTTCTTACCTGACTGTATCTTCTTAATTACTTAGACTTACTTAGGGTTACTTCAAGATAGAACATAATTATGTCCTACGCGTTTCCATGTGGCACTATAGTCGTGCATGTCAATTAGAGACTTTAAGTCTTCTGTGTCCGTTGTTTACCTGGCTTATACAGGCAATCCGTTCCATACTCTAATAGCACCAGGGAAGAAGAACTTATACATTTACACTTAATATAAGCTTTTTTAAAAGTATTTTTTATGTTAATTTCTTAGTCCTAGAATTGTTCTTCTGTTCTAAACTCGTTTCCCCCAAATATTTTATCCAGTGTTTCCCAAACTCTTTACGTTTACCATAGAGAGCAATGCTTCTCAGCTATATGGGCCGGGGGATATTGTTTGTAAGAGGAGACGATTGGGTTAGGAGAGAAGCAAAACAAACCCCCTCTCCCCTGGTCGAGGAGGGGATGGGGTGGTGAAGTCAGAACACATTGCACTGGCAGGTATGGAGAAGGGTCCCGACAATCATGTTACTGCCCACACGCCGTTCTCCACGGGGCCATTTTATGGCGTACACTCGCAGGGCTGATGTTGTACAGAAAAAATAATGTTTCCTCTGTGTTCTCAACCTCAAGCCTCGCTCCTTACTCGAGCGTCTTACGATACGGGCCATCTGTAAATGGCCTTTACCAAATTGCATGTACTTGGATCCTGACCAGTAATCCAAACGGGCTGATGGAAATTCCATGGGCACAAGAGTTTCCAGAATGTTTGACTCAAATCTTTGGGCAATTACGAAGAAAAAAAGGTTACCATTTTATGATCATTGATCAACTCAGAAAAAAAAAAGCGCCAAAAGTGTATACAGTATGTCATACAAAACAAAGACTGTCTGACTTTAAGACTATCTGACTTTACTAAGAAGTTATAAAACTAATCGGTACAGTCGAGGAAAAAACTTTCTTTTCTTTTGAAAGACAGAAACACTCAACAATTACCTTTCAGTGTTTCCCAAAGTGGAGTACGCGTACCTCCAGAGGAAATGAAAGACTATGTAGGGGGTACGCGTTGCACCTCATAACTATGCTGATTTTTTTTAAATACTAATTTATAATGTTCTATTAATTAATTAAAATAAATTATCTATAATTTTAATTTACATTTTTTAATATTATTTTTTTTTTATATTTATACAGACTTTTAACCGGTGTTATTATACATCTTAAAAATAAATTTGATATAGAACAGGCAATAAATACTGATGTTTATCAAGGTCAATAAAATTTAATTTTATTTTACCATGGTTTATGAACTTTAGAAATACATAAATCGATCCCTCCAACTGAATACTCAATTGTCAAAGATTTTATAGTTTCTGATGTATCAAATTGCATTTTTTCTTCTTATTTTTAATGCAGTGTTTATTTCACTCTTTGACAAATAGCTAACATTAGTTCTGACATAGTTGGCAATACTTCTAACAAACGATGCTCTCGTTTATTTATTTTTTCATTCTTAGTTGTTGTTGTTTTTTTTTGTTTTTGTTTTTTTTCTAGTCAAAAGGAAGAAAGAAACGACAGCTATGCTGGCCATACGGTGTAAATTAATCAATATTGATAAGTTATACAACGTCAAAATTCAATGATCGTACACTAGGTCATGTTAACTTTGATACAGAGAGAGAGAGAGAGGGAGAGAGAGGGAGAGATAGGCTGATATATAGATATAGACACATACAAATAGGCACAAAAAGACATGCGCACATATACACACATTGCGACACGGCACACATATACACATAGCGAAACACACTGAAACATACACAGAGAAATACACACAGACATACACACAGACATACACACAGACATACACACAGACACACACACACGTCTAAATGTATTCGTCTTGCTGATCTTAAAAAAGGGTGTTAGGTTTAGATTTTTAAAGTAAAAAAAAAAGTAGAGTAAGCTTATATCTTTTATTAGGTCCTGCATGCTGTTATAAACTATTCACCTTTTGCATGCTAATCTATTCTGTGAATCTGTTGCATGCTAATCTATTCTGTGAATCTGTTGCATGCTAATCTATTCTGTGAATCTGTTGCATGCTAATCTATTCTGTGAATCTGTTGCATGCTAATCTATTCTGTGAATCTGTTGCATGCTAATCTATTCTGTGAATCTGTTACATGCTAATCTATTCTGTGAATCTGTTGCATGCTAATCTATTCTGTGAATCTGTTACATGCTTATCTATTCTGTGAATCTGTTGCATGCTAATCTATTCTGTGAATCTGTTACATGCTAATCTATTCTGTGAATCTGTTGCATGCTAATCTATTCTGTGAATCTGTTGCATGCTAATCTATTCTGTGAATCTGTTACATGCTAATCTATTCTGTGAATCTGTTACATGCTAATCTATTCTGTGAATCTGTTGCATGCTAATCTATTCTGTGAATCTGTTACATGCTTATCTATTCTGTGAATCTGTTACATGCTTATCTATTCTGTGAATCTGTTGCATGCTAATCTATTCTGTGAATCTGTTACATGCTAATCTATTCTGTGAATCTGTTGCATACTAAGCTATTCTGTGAATCTGTTACATGCTAATCTATTCTGTGAATCTGTTGCATACTAAGCTATTCTGTGAATCTGTTACATGCTAATCTATTCTGTGAATCTGTTGCATACTAAGCTATTCTGTGAATCTGTTGCATACTAAGCTATTCTGTGAATCTGTTACATGCTAATCTATTCTGTGAATCTGTTGCATACTAAGCTATTCTGTGAATCTGTTACATGCTAATCTATTCTGTGAATCTGTTGCATACTAAGCTATTCTGTGAATCTGTTACATGCTAATCTATTCTGTGAATCTGTTACATGCTAAGCTATTCTGTGAATCTGTTGCATACTAATCTATTCTGGTGAGCTGTCTCGTGCAGTTCGTGTTTTCTTCGTTTAAAATATGCTTAAGTTATTTTCCCACAATTCTCAGGGTACATTGTCGAAGCAGCAGAATGTTTGCTAAACTCAGACGACCTGAAGGCGTTGTCACCTAGTTCAAAGATTCCGGAAGGGTGCAGTATTTTACGTGACTATGCTTACCCAACTTTCAAGATTCTACACTAACTTGGGGGCTGGATGGATGCACTAGAGAACATTTTTTTTAGTTATTTTGCCCCAGGCTTTTTTTTTTTTTTTTTTTTTTTTAAATAAGTTTTTTTTTTATAATAAATATTATTAATCGAATTTTCTATTAAAAAAAAAATAATTCTGTATCTTTCACAAAATTTTGTGTAATTCACAGAATCATAGTTTGAGTAAAACTAAATATAAAATTCAGATTATGAATTTAGTTAAAATTTCCCCTTTCATTCTCGCGATCTATAGGGCAGATGATGTAAAGTTCATCTGTTTCTGTGGCCAACGGTTCACGAGGATGTTATGTTTCCAGCACAACGTCCGACCGCTTTTACTTTTCCCAAATTAATGTCAGGTACGCACTAGAGCTGGGTAGACTTAGAAAAAAAATATATAGGGAAGTTAAGTTATTCCGTTTTTATAATATGGATGGCGATATTTGCAGGTTCAACTTGTACTATATACTAGACAAGGTGGGCTTAGTATTACGTGGGGCGCTAGGCGAGTGTTATTTCCGTGGCTTAATCCTATTTCTGAAAAAAAAAATCATGTTTAGAGATTTCATGTGTAAGAGGTAGGGCCGGCCTTGTCATAGGCAAACTAGGCCCCCGCATAGGACCTCCGTTTGATAGGGGACTCGCCCAGAACTAGAAAAAAAAAACAGAAAAAAATGTTTATTCACGACTAATTAAACCTCCTTTTTAGACTACCCAAATTAGAAAACCTTTGTTAATATCTTTTCATGAAAATGTAGACATCGTATGTCAAATTTCTGATCATGGTTTGCTCCTAATGTGACTACAACTTTTCAAACAGAATTGACGATTCGATCACTGTTGCATGTGTGAGATAAAGTATTTTCCTAGTTTGGGGTTATTCAAATATTATTTGAGAACGACTATGACTCGAGTGCCCCTGAACAGTCTGGAAATGATATGTATTGAACAAGATATTATTTAGTCTCTGGATTAGTCACACCATGCATTCGGTACCTTGCTGCCATCAAAACAAAGAAAAATGTTTCAAAATTTTACGACATTTGCACGAATATCTTTCAGAAGCATATGCAAGCAAATTAAATACTATGGGCATTTCAGTTAGTTGGTAATTTAGGTATAGATCAAGTAGGTTTTAATAAATTGCGTAATTCTAATTTTCAGTGATTTTTTTTCAGTTGGGGTCACCTAACTCACTTCACCTAGGGCCTCCAATTATCTAAGGCCGGCCCTGTCTAAGGCCTGTCATATTTGTGTGATGGGGTGATGGTGACAAAAGAATATTCATACTTAAAACCATTGCGCAGTTCAACTCAGGCATAGGATTGATTATTCGAACGCTACAAGTTATCTTATAGACTAAATTTTTAAAAAAGGTAGAAATAGCTTCTAAGAAAATAAATTGTGTAAAGAATACAAGGGATAGGCTAATAATGGGCCTTTTATCTCTAAAGTTTTAAAAGAATTTCTTGTCCAACTTACGTGGTGTTTTATCCATTGTATTTAGAATGTCCTGCAACTAAAACTTTATTCTCTCTTTTTTCCCCCGACTGTGCTACACTTAAGTAGTGAATCTAGAAAATGAGGTCAACTTCCTAAGTACAAATCGTTAGATTGAAGTTGAAATGATTAAAAAAATAGGACGCTTCTCGACCCGGATGAAAATAGCCTTTGAAAATGAGCCCGCGACGGTTGGTCGAGAAGGGGTCGGTGGAGAAAGATTTAATAAATTTTGGAGAAAGGAGGGTAGGGAGATTTATTTGTCATATTTTTTGTTCTGTTACAGTCCTCTCTCTCTCTCTCTCTCTCTCTCTGTCTAGTGCCTATCCTCTTGAGTAGGAAAAAATAAATGATTTATTCCGTCACTCCTAGGACTCTGCCCAGGTTACTCATGAGAGTAGGCCTACTGTTAATCTGATCAGTTTGCTTAAGGCGTAAGTTATTATATTTCTTATATCAAATATTATTATTATTATGATTGCTTTTGCCTGTATATGAACACGAGGTAAGAGAGTGAACTCAAATAAATAAATTAAAGGCTATAGAAAGAATAGGAATAACAAGGTGAGGAAGACTGTGTGAAAACACAAACTCAAAATCGACCCCCGAAATGGTCCACTCAGGCAGGTAAAAAGGCAGGTTTCAATATTTTCAGAAAGAACATCAGAATGAAATTCTATCAAAGACAAATGACATAAAAGAATGGAGAAAGAAGGTTGACAGATCTATCTTGTGTGGTGACACAGCAGATCTAAGGATAGGTGAAAGTAAATGTGAAGTTAAAAAAAAAACATTTCCGTAAAAACAAAAAAAATAATTTCTTTAGTTAAGTGTTCAATGGCAATATCGCACTGCTGCAGTTCACGCGATAATATGAAAAACTACTTACTAATTGTAATGTTTGATTATGTCCACCCTATATGCATTCTAAATAGATTTTTTGCGTGTAAAAGTAGTAGTTTGTGTGACAGAACTTACGTAATTTAAATTTAGCAATAGAAATGTAAAAAAAAAATTTTTGACAAAAAATATAAAACCGTTTGCATAAATGTGTTACGGTTGTAATCCTTGTTGCGCTACTAAAGAGCCTCCCGTGTTTGTTACTATTAACAGTGAATAGTTGTAAAAGTGGTGTATTTTTATGAAAAAACGGCTTGCATAAGTGATTTAAAAAATAGATTTTTCGCTTTAGAAAATAAAAAAATTAGCCGTTGCATCAGAACTTTGAATGGTCTAAAATATTATGATGTCGGATTTTCACTATCTTTTCTAGTTTACGAGATCGAAACGGGACGGACGGACAGACATTCCACACAAAACTAATAGCGTCTTTTCCCCTTTCGGGGGCCGCTAAAAATACTAAATCTAAGCGTACTGTATTTGTGAACAGAAATAGATGAACACTCTGTTCTACATGTCTTCCTGCTTTTAGTTAACAGTTTTGTGTAATTTAATGAAGATGATTATTTTGTTTTGATCTGGCCAAAGGCAAAACACTGGACAGCTTGTACTATGAAACATTGGACAGCTTTTACTACAAAACATTGGACAGCTTTTACTACAAAACATTGGACAGCTTCGCTATAAAACATTGGACAGCTTGTACTATAAAACATTGGACAGCTTGTACTATAAAACATTGGACAGCTTGTAATATAAAACATTGGACAGCTTGTACTATACAACATTGGACAGCTTGTACTATAAAACATTGGACAGCATGTACATATTTTATGTCTTCAAACTGGTATAACTTATGAAGTGGGGCCATTTTATGTGCTCATTCTGGGTGTGATACTTCAATACGTTATACTGTGACTCCCCTAGCAATGAAATCTTCAGTGTCGGCTTTCCCTAGGAAAAGTTATAACGGTAGACATATTGGTCAACTAACAATTTTCCCATGACTATTTCGACGTATGCTCTCGCTCGTCCCGGATATCAACTCTTGTTGCACGCGGTTATTTCCCAGTAAAATATCTTTTTTTTTTTAGTTCACAATGACGTAGTACTATGTAGCCCCAGGATATTCAAATAAGCAAAAGCTGAACTTTGTATAAGTATTACAACGTAAGTGTTAACAATCTCGTAATGTTGTAGATGGTCATATGGAAAAAGGGACACATGCATAACATGTTTGTGTATAATGTGACAAGATTAACGGCCATGTGATAGCACATAAACCGATCTAATGATATTAGATTCTCCTGTTTGTTTACAATTGTAGTTTTAAAGATCAGCTCTGCATTCTTGAAACAATACAATGCGGTAACAAAGTAAACATGTAAAATACAAAAAAATACCTTTGAAAAACCTGGCTCGATTTTATTGAGGACAATTGTATTAAATGAGTATAAATCCATTAAGACTAAATACTATCACGTAATGTTGTCTCCTAGTCCTGACTAGAGACTTATTCGAGCTTTGGGTGAAGGGGGGGGGGGGGTATAGGTATGGATGGGAATGTCCCTTTCATATGTGTATTCTGGTTGTTATGTTCTCTAACACACACACACACACACACACACACACACAACGGTCGATGTAAAGTTGTGAAGGTATCTCTCAAGCCAATCTCTTAGGGTCCTTTCTAACTTCTCCATTGTTTGTCACCATGTAAACCTAGTCAAGTGTCATCTCTTTCCCTTTTCTTTGTGTGTTGTTGTTTTTTGCACTGGCCTCCATACTCTTTACTATCCGTTTCACACACAAACACAGACACTATATAACTCTCTCCTTTCTATCTGTTTTGTTCGCTTTGTGTGCCTTACTTTATACCTTCTTACTCTCTATCTTTCCTTGCCTCTCTTGCGCTTTAACTCTCTCTCTCTCCTACTTTCTACTTCCTCTCTCTCTCTTTATTCCCCCTCTCATTTCTTTCTCTCTCTCTCTCTCTCTCTCTCTTACACACTAACAACTGCTCTGTGTAATACAATCTATTCTGAGGCAGTTCCCGTTAGTCAAGGTTTCGCTCAACGCAATTGAAATTTAAGCCTTTTGAGAAAGCCTTACGCAGACCTAATGTATTATTTCTAAGCAAACAAAATCTGAGATGACATAGTCAATACAATGTTTAAAGAGAGCGCACAATACACAAAAAGCCTTAAGACGGAATAGTACACTATGTCGTTTAGAGCACGCTCCGATATAAGAACACGATATAATGCCAATATAATATAATACTTCTTTAAAATCTAATTTCGTCTCGGTAAAAACTTCAGATATTTAATTTTACTTTATGAAGATTTTTATTTTTCTCCTATCTGATTATTATTACATTTACATTGTCTAAATTCGTTAGCAGGACCAATTCACGAAAGTGATTTTATGAATACTAGTAGACCCGTGGCGTACCATACACCGCTATTTAGTAACGGGTGAACACTTCCTGAAAGACACTTTTGTCCAAATGGGTTGGGTTGGGCAAACGGCTGCTCGCCACCATAAACGCCGGATATATTCATGTAGGCAGCGTATAGTCGAGCAGAGTGTACGGCTGTGCTTCCGTGAGTAAGAACAACGGACAGGGCGTCGCCATAGTTATCCCAATGTTCGCAAACAAAGCTTACAGCCATCTTGCGAAGTTAGAGAGCAACAGATTCGTCGATGATATTTTCTCAGAAATATGCGACTGATAGAAATAAAAAGTTACCTTATGGAGGAATTTCGACTACATTGAAAGACCTGTTAACTCCACGAAATATATTTTAAGCGGTGGCCATGGTTAGGAAACGAAGGGCAATGCGAAGGGGCAAAATCAAAACAAAGCTACAGAAAAAAAACATGCAACTATTTTAATGCCACCAGATATTGACGTGTGTAACAAAAAATACACACGTAAATGTAATCAAATATATAGAATGTATGAAGAGAAAGATTACTTGTTCTCCAACCCCCCCCCCCCCCTTTGTTTTCTGAGCCGTGCTCTCGAAAGTTGCGTGGGCTAACTCTAGTCCGACTTGCGGAAATAAAAGAGTTCTCTTAAAATGACTTTTGAGTGGTGCCCCGCATGATTGGGTGACGAAGAGAATTATATGTAGAGATATGGTTCTGTGTGAGTCTGACCAGACATTACATGTCTCATGAAGTGGTCGGTCTCATTTTCACACTACACACGTATGTAATTTAAGGGTCACCTAATTAACGGTTGCCATGCACAAAAAGGG
The DNA here is from genome assembly GCA_030265305.1 of Biomphalaria pfeifferi. Classification (NCBI taxonomy): domain Eukaryota; kingdom Metazoa; phylum Mollusca; class Gastropoda; family Planorbidae; genus Biomphalaria; species Biomphalaria pfeifferi. Next base: position 181,982 of record JASAOG010000086.1, read on the forward strand.
GGTGATGAATGTCGGCACTCTCATTCGTGTCCGTATGAAGAAATCAGGGGCGGACTGGGTGTCAAAATATCCCGGGCATTTAATTACAATCCGGCCAACAAATTGTTTGCCATATGATGGACATTCAATCATTACTGTCCTCAAAAGCATTGTTTAAAGTTTAATAACATATCGAAAGTAGTTAGCTATATGAATAATTTATTAGATTATAAGATCTGTTACTTCAATGAATGGAGAATCTTTAATGTGAAAAATTTCCTGCTACCATATACATTAATATAGACTTGAAATTCACATTCAATGCATCTGAAGATCCCCTATCAACGAACATATTGTTTAGGATTCAGTTTCACTCCTCGCCATTCTGTCAGGCCTATGGACTTCAATTTATAAATACAACTCTTCATCCTCCAACATTTAAGTCTCACACGGTCATGGGACGTGGTTGCAGAGTGGTTAAGCTCTTGCTCCCGAACCTGAGGTCCTGGGTTCGAATCTCGGTGAATACTCCGATCCGGCCCGCGACGAGCTTCTATCCGAACCCGCCAAAGCATTGGAACAAAATGTAAAAAAAAAATACTGTAAAAACTTAGAATGGTTTAAAAAATATTTTCTCTAAGTTAGAATTCTCACTTGTTCTTTGATGAATTCCATTTCAATGTTTGTTATTCTAATAATCATATTTTTTTAATTGTAAGAACACAAGTGTCTTTTTTTTATGGCGATAAAATTTGACAACTAGTTTTTATTTTTGAAAACTTCCGCAACTGTCTTGAGCTAGCCGTGTCCTTGACACATTGTGTCTGCAATACCGAGCATCATTGATGCCTCATATTGGGTCGTGCTCTTTTGATATCAAAGCGATTGGTACAGCATTGTTTAACGTTTGTGGTTTAATGAAATGGGAGAAGCCTAAGAAACGAAAAGTGGACTCTGAATGTAGAAACTTCCAGGAAGAGTGGACAGATCATTACTTTTTGCGGAAAATGAAAATAAGCCAACATGTGGCAGTTTTTAAATAACATAAAATTAATTGTCATTATGAAACCATGATGAAACCAAACACATAAACACACATGGTAGCATTCTTGGTTTTAGCCGTGAAGACAAGATTGTCATGTTACGACTAGAGATTGACGAGAATATTTAACAAAAAGTAACAAGAAAATAAGTCTGCGATAAGAGCCAGCTACAGAGTTGCTTTCATCTTAAGTAGAGCAAGGAAGCCATCTTTTCCGATGGCGAATGTGTACAAATGTGCTTGCTAGAAGTGATGGAAGAAATGTATCCTGAAAAGAAGAATACAGTAGAAGCAGTCAGCTTTTCTCGCCTTACAATTACAAGGTAAGTGGAAATCTCCATTCGCTGACATTACTGAAACCGCGCAAATTTTGGTATTTATTCGCAAACTGCAATTTTTATATAACAGAGGAATTAGCAGCTATGAGGAGCATGCACTGGACAACTACTAGAGAAAACCTGTTGAAAGAAGCGTCAACCATCATAGAGTACCTATCTCTTCCTTGGAATAAATTAGTTGGAGTGACTATTGATGGCGCCAAAAATATGGTAGGATGTCTCAGCGGACTGACAGCAAGAGTTATATAAAAAGTTGTAGAGTCAAATGGAACTGAATCCCTGCGGCTTCCCTGCATGCTTCAGCAGCGAAATCTATGTGGAAAGGATCTAGACTTTAGACCATGTAATAATATTTCAAAAATTTCAAGACAAAGAGTCCTAACATGAAGACGTTCTATTTCACAGTGAAGTGCGGGGCCTAGGAAAGGTAGAAAAACGTTTTTTTTTATTTGAGACATGAAATTGAAATATTTATGACAGAATAATCAAAGCCACAACGGAACTACCCCTTATGGCTGTGGGATTTGGCTATTTTATATTATGCGACATCACATCTAAATGAACTCAACACCAAACTACAAAGGAAGGATGAATTGATTTCGCATGTGTATGTTGACATAAGCGCTATCCAAAAACAAATTTGCAACTCTTCGTTCAACAGGCGGAAAGGGTGCACCTTGTCCACTTTCCAACCTGTATCACTCTACAAAATGATAAGCAGCTAAACATGTCTTTCCCAAAAGAAAGAATGATCCAACTTCTAAGGCTCTTGAAGTTTTTCAGTGAAAGATTTGTAGATCAGTTGAAGAATGAAATACGTCTAGTTGAAACTCTGTTTGTTGTCTATGTGTCAAGGGCCCCGACAGATCTGCAACTGGAACTGATTGACTTACAAAGCCAGACATTCCTGCTTGACAAACTTTTCCAAATCTTCGAAAACAAACGCTATGGATGGATGATCACAATGTTTTCAAGCACTTATTTGTGTGAACAAACTTTTTCAATGATGAAACCGGCGAAAATTATGTTAAGTAATCGCCTCAAAGATGAACATCTAGATTTAGTGCTCCGACTTGGTGTTTCCTCTATGCAGCCAGATATTCAGACGATGGTTTTAGATAGACGTCAAGCATCACATTAATTTATGTAAGTAGGTCCACAAATAAAACTATTTAAAATAGCTTATTGAATATTTAATTTTTTTCTTTTCGGGGATACGCCCGCGAAACGAATGCCGAAAATTAAAATGGCCCGCAGACCAAATACGGTTGGGCATCACTGCTCTATCGGGTACCTGACTAAGGTTTGAGAAAGTTAAAGTGGTTGGTCGTTGTGCTGGCCACCTGACACCCTTTATATACACTAACGTCAATCACTATAAGAAATAAAGGCCTTAAGTTTCTTGTCAATCGTTTAGTGTGTATAAGGAATTGACGTCTACTAGAAGCACTATATACGTATGTAGTGTATTTACGATAAAGCTTTAGATTAGTTTTAGACTTTAAAGTGAATCATATTTTTTTTTAAATCACGATGCTCAAAGTGCTGCTTTTAAAGAGATTATTATAAAATCTTAATATAATTTACTGGTATTCGTGCGATCCTTTCGTTGGCTCTACCGGCTCAAATGGGTACCGGCCCTAATGGGTACCGGTCCAATGGGCGTTTGCCCGAATGTCTATATAGCCAACCCGCACGTGGAAGAAATCGTTTCCTTTTTGGCGCGAGCTGAAAGGTACAACTGGTACGCGACGTTTTGGCGCGAGCTGAAAGGTACAACTGGTACGCGACGTTTTGGCGCGAGCTGAAAGGTACAACTGGTACGCGACGTTTTGGCGCGAGCTGAAAGGTACAACTGGTACGCGACGTTTTGGCGCGAGCTGAAAGGTACAACTGGTACGCGACGTTTTGGCGCGAGCTGAAAGGTACAACTGGTACGCGACGTTTTGGCGCGAGCTGAAAGGTACAACTGGTACGCGACGTTTTGGCGCGAGCTGTTTTTTTTATTGCGACAAGTTATAACGATAATTTTAGAAAACACTTAAATTATTGTGATAAACTTGTAGCTTTTGCTTTGCTGTTGTATTGAATTTTTTTTATACATTCTTCCGCCCCTCGAGTCGATAGCCCAGGGAACAAACCACACGAACAGTCAGACAGAATTTTTAGTGTTAAACAAAGTTTTCACGTGGCCCGCATAACAACTAATCGCATTTAATTTCTCCAACTATATCCCTTAGAGGGTTTTTTTTTTTTTTTGGGGGGGGGGGGGGGGAGGCGCGTCCTTAAAATCTCGACGTTCAAAATCTTTTCTTCACCGGGATTCAAGCTAATGAGTGTTCACAAGTCAAGCGCTCTACTACTCAAACATAACATACCTATTGATTGGTACTGGGGATTTTTCACAATTTTTAAACACATTAATCTTCACGTTGTTTAAATACAGTTTTTTTTTAAATCCGGTCTACATTCTAATAAATTACAGTAACATAGAAAAAGAAGAGAAAGCAAAATAAAGGAATACGAAGTGACATACTGTTATAACCCTGCCTGCTGCCGCGCCGACATTGATGGTGCGCACCAGCACACCGTTCTACACGAGAAATAGACAACATATTAATTCTAGAGGAAGGGCTGACGTGATCTCCAAGTTATGAGAGTCTGAGCTGTCTGGGACCAAGAGCCGTCCTTAGTAAACTGTGTTGAGAACCTGAAGCTACACTAGGAAGTGTGTCAGTGGTCTGTTCTAATGTTTAGGTAGAAAAGGACTTGCAGAACTTAAGACTCCCTGTGGCTTGCTTCCTCTCACGTGCTCTAAGGGAGTGATTCTCAGCATGTTTTTCGTTGTCAATGGGGTTTCTGACTCGCAACAGGCGGAGAAGAAAATGGGAGCACATAAGACTGCTATTACAAAAGTGTAATTATTTGTACCACCCTCTGGTGTAACCCCTTGAGTGCTGGTTTTACCTAAAGGCAACACAATTTATAGCTTAAGGCTCCTACTTGCTTGCCCCCCCCCCTCCATGGCTCTAGCAAGAAGAATAAAGGAAAAATGCGTCATGTCGATTACAAAAGCTACGTCAAATAGCTTAGGGATTACCAAGTCTAACTCTGTTTCTTGATATCACCTGTTGCGCGCCCCTCCTACCTCCAAGCGATGGCCCCGCTTAAGGTTCCAGTTTCTAAATTAAAATGAACGTAAAATCCATAAAAACCAATTTTGCGTGAACACTGTCAAGGTCAAGTTTGCAGGCGAAACAAACACAAGATCGCCCAGTCGTTCTTGAAAAGCGGGAAAACCACTGGTTCTGAACTGGTGGACTAGAACACACGTCAGGTCCAAAAACACTGAAGCAAGTCGCAGAAAAAAAAAAAAAAGATTTTGTTTTGCATACCAATACAAAAACTTTTATGATTGTCATCTGGTTTCCCCGAATTCATTCATTTTCAGTATCTGTAATATCATTGCGGATGCAGCGACACGCTTGGCTGGAGTAAGATCCCCTGCAACATTTTTTTTTTTTAATTTTGCAAATGGCCACATACACATCACTGGAGTTTCAAATGTCTTTTTAATAGTTAATAGTTAATAGAACACACGTCAGGTCCAAAAACACTGAAGCAAGTCGCAAAAAAAAAAAAAAAAAGATTTTGTTTTGCATACCAATGCAAAAACACTTTTATGATTGTCATCTGGTTTCCCAGAATTCATTCATTCTCAGTATCTGTAATATCATTGCGGATGCAGCGACACGCTTGGCTGGAGTAAGATCCCCTGCAGCCTTTTTTTTTAAATTTTGCAAATGGCCACATGCACATCACTGGAGTTTCAAATGTCTTTTTAATAGTTAATTTAAAAGCTGCCCTGGGAAATGAAGATTGTGTATGCTATTCTAAAGTTTGACAAAACACATTAGTTACACATATAAACACACATATATATAGATATACACATTAATACATCTCCTAAAAGAAATGTATGACCATTTTAAATATAACTAAGGTATTGCCTTCATGAATAAAGATTTTAAAAATGCGTGCTGTACTTCAAGTGACTACGCAGACCCAGTTTGAGAACTGCAATTTTCTTCGCCAATTCTCATGCGGACAAAGTCGTTGTCCGATGATGCCTCAAACCGCTCCTTGAAAATGTTAAAGTTTGACTGTTTTTTGTGAATCTACTTTTTTATCTTTCTACCTTACAATTGTCAGCTATTAGTGTTGTTACTAACTCCACCATAGAACAGCCCCAAGCTCGGCTGAGAAAGGAGGAGGGTTTGGCGTAGGGCTAGCTACCCTACCCCGTAGAAAAACCACAAGCTAAAAAAATCTAAAGTGCTAATCAACAGAAGTCACGGACCTGGGAGAAGATGGACCTCCAGCTGGAAGGTTTAAGACGCACATCGGTGAAAGCCAGAGTCATCTGTAAGCTGACAGGCCGAAGACCATCATCTCTACCAGGACCACAACCACCATCTGTACATGGAACGTCAGGACCATGTATGAGACTGGGAAGACAGCGCAAGTGGAAGCTAAGATGAAAAGGTACAACCTCACCATCTTAGGATCGAATAATGAACTGTGGCGAGAACAAAGCAGCAGCCCATTGAAGTTGATACGCTTCAGAGAGGCTGGAGATAAATAGGTCACACCCTTCACAAGGCTGCATCCAGCATAACTAGGCAAGCCCTAACAAGGAACCCTCAAGGAAAGAGGAAGAGGGGACGGCCCAGGAATACATAGCGCCGCGAGTCGGAAGCAGATAGGCAAGACGTGGAAACAGTTGGAGAGACTCACCCAGAACTGAGACGCCTCGAGGAAGCTGGTTGATGGCCTATGAGATGAGTTTGTTGCCACACACAATCACACTGTAGCTACATGCCTCTTTTACCCTCTTACACACGCACTCACTCAGATATACATGTATATAAATATTACTTATCATCCAAAGCTGAGAATAACACAGTGTTTCTTTGCAGCTGGTAATGCGACACTAGGCATACATACTATATACGAATTCTTGGAATTCCAAAAACGTTTCCATTAAATTACATTTTGTCTTTTTAATTTTTATTTTTAGATTTCAGTAAATGATAGGGCTCCCCCCCCCCTTCCCCCATGTCACCCTTTCGTATTCACTTTTCCTAATCTGCTTTAAAAAAAATGGCTTAGGTCAGTGGTACCCAAACTTTGTTCGGACAGGGGGACATAGCAAATTCAAATTTCAAGCGCACCTTGTAACACTGCTGAGAAAAACAAAAAAACACGTCGTGTTGAACGCCGCCTCCTTGGTTTCAATGTGCACAGCTGGTGTTGACACCGTGTTGACAAGCCGGATATCAACGCGTCACGAGTCACTGGGGACATCTTTCAATGGCTTCAGTTAATCAAAATAGTCTATTCCCGGATGTTGTTAAAATGTCCTTCACATGGGTCGAATATGATATCTCCATCCTAAAGGTGGGCTATGAATAGCTATATCTCCGTTAAGGAGGAGACAATGAGATATATCGTTTGGCCACGAACTCTGGGAAGTAGGTCACTTCAGTCGAGATCTGATGTGTCTACGCCGTTAGCTGACGCTAACATGTTTCTTAAGAAGGTATGCTTTTGTGGACACTGCACTGTACTCTACTCTAATTTGTACCCTAGGAAGGGATATAACTCTAAATACCAGGAAAGAAACTACAGTACACCTGATTAACAAAGAATGATAATGCAGAGGCGTCAATAGAGTCCGAGTCACCTGACGCGGTAAGCTCGGAGAATCATCCCCCCCCCAGCCCCCGTCATCATCTTTCTCCAAGTATATCCCAATAAAAACTTCCATCATTTTTTTTTATTGTTTTTTTGTTGAACCAAAACAATGAGCTGACAATATACTTTCATTGCTTGTTACACAAAAGTAAATTGAGTGTCGATTTTATTTTTAAGTTCCATTGTTTATTTTGTAGATAGTTGTGTATATTTTACAATGTAAGTTTATTAAAATTAGAACATGTTTCCTTTGTTAGACTTTTTTGTCACGGAAACGGTACAACATTGTGTTGTGTTATTCAGACTTTGACTACCACCTAGACTAGAAAATGTAACTTTGCCGCCCTCTTATTTAGCCATTTTCGGGGGGGGGGGTGCTTAGAGCCAAGATTTTTCAATATTTCTGAGCTTCAGAAACTCATTCTCCTTAAGTCAAGCATGTACTATTTCTCCTACTATGAAAGTTGCAGAAAAAAACAACAACAATCAAATGAATATAAGAAAGGGTGGTACGGTTAGAACAAAACTTTCACTATTGGCGCTCGGTAAATGTTAATTTTTTTTTCAGAAATAATGTTTTGTGAATAATTTTAATTTGTTTTGTATAATCGAAAAAAAAAAACAACTCTTTCTGGTGATAGTGTTCATCCAGCAAGGTAGATTGTTGGAAGCGCTATTAGCTCCGCCAAGCGTTTTCCTGGGTTCTGATCTTCCTAAATTATTGGCGTCTAAAAACGGATTTTGTTTTCTCGTAGTAAGAAGCGCCCGAACAGCTTTTAATGAAAACTGCAGTAGTTCTTGCACGTCAGTGAGTTTGACTTTTTGGCACATCGGCACAATTTAGGCCATGTCGTGCCCGTAATCCTTCAAGGATTACCCTCTGTTCATATCACCAGAGCTAAATTCCATACAGTTAAATCATTAAAAGCAAGGTCTATTCACAGTTGAAATAGTAAAGTTAGTAAAAATTACGTCAATAGTACATAGCCTACACTCACGTTGCTGAAGAGGCATTACAATGTTGTCTTGAAAAGAACCTTTTGAATCGACCTTGCTGCTAACGTAGAAATGTTCTACTTGGTAGATGCAACAACGTTACTGTAATTAATAATTTAAGTTGTTTAAATTTGATAATAAAGCCGCTTTCACCTCATTAATACCAACATTAAAAATAACTATAATGCAAATTCAAACGATATTTTTTTCGTTAAAAAAGACTGTCTACGCAACCCCTTTGTTATCAGGTAACTTTTTGGACATTTGTACCAAAGGAAATAAACTAACTACAATTAATAAAAAATATTTACAATTAGCCCAACAGCTCGATATCGCACGCTTCTTACATTAGACACTACCGAAAGGTCACGCGTGCGCCGAACAGAAAACTTAGAGAAGTCTTAATTAGGTCAATTAGCTTCTTTTTCATTCCCATTCATAATATTTTTATATTCACGCAATTCGCTTTACCTCTAACATTATCTATTTGTTTGTTTCTTACTAGTACACTATATCAGGGACTATACCAGTGATACGCAAATTAAGACCGGAGGGCCGCGCGTAATATCTGGCTAGTAATAAATAAATTAAATAAAATATATAGCTATAAATTAGTACAGTATATGTGCCAAGGCATGTGTAAGTATATATCTGCTATATCTAGAGATTTTTTTTTATTTGCTTGCTTTAGCCAAAATAAAAATGTTCCCATTCGAGTGTCACCCCTAATGGGTGTCACCTGGCAAAGACTCCCCCCCCCTTAACCAGTAAAGCCACTGTGATAATATGTATTTTTTGTTGTAACATTTATATATGTGCCTATACAGTTTTGTCAAAATAATATAATATAATTTTAGGCCATATGTGTTTGAAAACAATAACAACTAGAAAAGTTTATTTTATATATACTTCGAATTTTTTTGTTTTTAATTCAACCATAGCTGCGTGATCTCATCTGATAGCAGCACAGACCTATACAGGTTTTTCATCACAGACCTATATAGGTTTTTCATCACATACCTATATATTTTTTTATCACAGACCTATATAGGTTTTTAATCACAGGCCTATATAGGTTTTTCATCACAGAAGACATTTCAGCAAACTACGCTATATTAAAAGAATGTTAAATTATAAAAACCCTTGGCACATAAATAGGATTTCTTTCACGGGCTCTTTATCAAACCCCTCGGCCGAATGGCCCCCATCAATTAGAAATTTTATTACAACCCGTATGTAATTCATACTCACCAAGACTCAAGTGTTGACATGTCTTTGTGAATACGTGTAGAAGATATGTTCACCCTGGCCTCATATATGTAGCAAAGTAAGCGTGGGCATGGGTTCAAGACTATGATTTAGGGCTCCCCCACCTTCCCCGAATTGTAGGTTAAGTGTGACTAATTCAACTTGTCAGTGGGCTACATTTAAAAAAGGGAAAAGAATTCAAGTGCTACCTTTAGAGTTCAATTAAACAACGAGTTGCCACAAGTGCTACATAACTCATACAAATTTGACATATTATAGTCTTTTTCTTGCAAGAGCCGTCGTGGGCCCCAATATTTATGGGGCTGGAATTAATGAAATCCTAGCCTCATGGCTGCTATGTCACTGGATGGCTATATTTACACAGGCGACAAGCAGGGCCTGGTTTATTGGCTGAGTGATCGCAGGCTTGGAATGAACTCTTAGCATGGAGGCAATAAATTCACAGTTGCTGATATTCCTGCTTAAAAATGTTGAAACTTGTCTGTTTTACCTGCCTGATTATAATGTAAAGACATAAACTCTCTTTGTAATCTTGTTTTCAAATCCATCTCAGTCTGATACTAAATGCATTCTTTCTGAACCCGGAACTACTTGGATAGATTTAAGTATGTGTCGTCCAATTTACCGTAGTGATGGTAATTCAACTTAGTCATGGGTCTCGGAAACACTTGAGCGTTTCCTTTCGATTACAATAAAAAATGTTCCCTTTTCAGAACTTGCAACCTATAGGGCGGATGATGTAAAGGTCATCTGTTTAGATTGAGAGGGTGCCGACCAACGGCTTTTACTTTTCCCCAGCAAATGTCAGGTAACCATTAGAGCTAGGTGGATTCCGAGGCACCCTAAAAATCCCGAAATTAAAAAACAAAAAATCCAAGCGCTTTACCACCGCTCCACTTACACCCCCCAAGCCTCCATACTTAAATGTTTTAAAATCTCGATACATAAATTAAAGATTTCTTGTTATACAAACCCTACAATTAGCTGACAGTCTCTTCATCGGGTCAAAAAGTTGATAGGAAAAAGTTAATGTATTTTGAAAAGAGCTCTAACAGTTTCACTAAAGATTTGACAGTTTATAGATATATTTGGGATGAAAATCCCTATCTAACTGTCTAGACACTGAAAACTCTCGTTTTACAGTTGTATTTTTTTAGGAAATAATCATCTTAAAAATGTAATTCGGCGTACGTCTTTCTATCAATGAAAAGTTTAAAAAAAACATAATAGCAAATTCTTAATGGGTTTTAACGATTTTCCTAGAAATGTGACAGTTCATATATATATATATATATTTGGGAAAAGAATTACTAGCTAATTAGCCTCACAATGAAAACTCTGGGTTGACCATTATAATCTTCTTCAAATCAAATTTGGTCTCAACATGGCGATGGAAATTCCCCGCTTTTATTTATTAAAGAGTTCAATACAGAAATAGACATTAAGGAATATTGTTCGTCTAAACGACTGTGTTTTTGTTTCCATGTATGGGTGTGTGTATCACTTAACTAGAATCTTCTGTTCCATATCTCTAGCTTCGAGAGTCAACGATGAGGAAAAATCAGGAGCTGGCGACCCTAAGGCAGTTTGCAACACCCATTGCTGCACCCTGGCAGAACCTGCGACGCCGCTGACCCCAAACTGTATGGGCACTGCCGTTCCTTTTGGATACATCAGCTGCGTGGAGAGGGGGGAACTGATGTGTGGGCGACATCGTTCCGACCACAGCTAATGCCCAGGAATTCATTTCATTTCCATGAGAATATCCATAGTCGTTTCGCGACTGAAGGAGACCATATAGAGATATCTCTAGCTATGCCTAGATCCGGCATTCTAATTTAGACTAGCGTTCTGTCTTTTAATGTAACCATGCCTGGATCAATATCACTAAACTAGAATTGTATATACTCGAAGTACATTTATAAATGGGCGTAAATAGGATTTTTACCTTGGGTGGGGAAAATTGGTGCGGGAAAAAAATGGTTCCATTTTTTAAATTAATCATACATTAGGTATTAAGAGCTATGTAATTCCTCTAACAAGAGTATGACTTATAATTGCTTCATAAAGAAGAAATTGTCTTTAAAAAATTTATGTTACTTGAAACATATTAACAATAATAATTAAATTTACAGAGCGCTTTAACAAACTGCTTAGTTAAATGATTTGGTATGAATAATCAGACTCTACTATATCAACTTTTAGACAACGACATAGGCTTAAATATCTTCCTGTGGTGTATTGGATGAGAAATAAAAACATTTAAAATAAAGGAAAAAAAACAAGAGAGCTAGACAAATTATTTCCCCTTAAAAATGAAGGTTTATTTATAGAAATAGCATTTTCTAAAGTCATAAACTTATTTCATACATTAATGCCATTTCTCTCATTCAGACCCATTTCATTTATCCTGACCTAAATCTAAATAATATTCATTACATGTTAAGTAAACACTAAAACGTATATTATACCAACATAATAAATTTTAGCTCATTTATTTATAATAGATATGCAGGAATGTGAAATATACTCAAAGTATTTGATCACTTAAAAAAAAAGGAACATTATTCGAAACATAATTTTTATCACTTACATTATTTAAATTTAAAACTGTCTTGTTTGCTTATAGATCTAGATCATGTGAGGTCAATTTTTTTTATTTTTACTATTGGATTTTATTAAATAACCATAAACGTTTTAAGTCTGAAAAACTTTGAATAGTTACTAGTGTGTTTGTGTGTGAGTCTATTGTCCCACAAGCGTACTTACAGACTGTTAAAGAGCCAGACCTATTACAAATAATATCTATAGTGTATGAAATCCAGTCCTCTTAACAAATAGCAATACAGAAAAAAAGACTGGTTGATATTGTAGCCTATAACATTAAAACAATGTTGATTATATTGCAATCAAAATAATTCAAGTAAATGAGCTGCCACTACATATCGAAACCTCTCAATGAGGTATACGGGTCTATAGTCAAATATGAGTGCTCTGCAGTTTGTTAGTTAGTCTTTTTTTCCTGACAATAGAAATAGAAATGAAATAGATAAGAGTATGTATATAAAAAAAATATGTATTTTTAGAGAAGCCCTTTCCCCCCTATCCTTATGTGCCCCGCGGTGAAGAGGACAGAGCTATCCACTTTTAAACTGCTGACGTAACACAGCCAGTATGATTGGGTTACACAAGGCCAGGAACACGCTGAAGGTCATGAGTCTCAGAGCAGACTTGTTGTAGTAGCTGGCATCTGAGGCATTACCGGTTCTAACAGCGCAGTTGGCCTGACAAGATAGACAGCAGTATATATATATACATTTCAAATAATTCCTACTTTATGTTTCATAATACAATCCAGTAAACTAAACATTTATATAGTATTTGCTCATGAAAAATAAATTATTATCATCAAGACGATCTTATAATTAGCTAACTGGCCATAATCCAAAAACGTCAAACATAAATAACGTGGTTCCCAAACTTTTTTGTCTCGTAGACCCCTTGCCATGTTTTTTAGTTTTCGGTGGACCCCCTGAATTTTTTTGAAAATTCATTAACTTCAAATGTGTTTTTCTTGCAGATGCTAGGCCATATATATACATTGATGATATTCAAATTAAAATGAAGGAAAAAAAAATATTCATGACATGTGACTAATAAAAAAAAACCTATTTGTGGAAATGTTTGATACTAAAATTTCCAGAATGAGCTTCAATTTAGGTTTAACGTTATATCTTCTCGACTAGATAATGTTTGACTAAATTAAATTTGGAAAATAAGAAAGTTCATCCTGACCAATGCACGCTACATTAATTGAATCCTCCCAAGAAACACTGAGATTATGACTTCGTTTTGACAAAATTTATAGCAGCAAATTAACCCGATTAAATGTATGAAACAAGTCTCTGTGAAATAGACCACGTCCTTTATTTATTTATTTAAATTGGATCTTTAGCACCTAAAAACTCAGAATATTGTCACAATGTTTAAGTCACACTGTTTAAGTCACACATAAGCTTTTCGACAACTATCATACTTCAGTGTGGAAGAGCCATTGATCAAAAAATTCTTTATGGATTTCTTGATTCATAACAAAACAAAAAATATGATAGTAATAACACTATATTATCGGGCATGGTTAAATAGTCCAGCTTTTTTAAAGAAGTATGTCGTTTGCAAGTAATTACATAAGAACCTTTCAGTGTCCTAACTCATCTTACCATTACACCTTTGAACTAGTTTGAACTGTATTGTTTCATAGAGTAATTATTTTTATCATGATATCAGATATAGTATTGTGTAAAACAGGTTGTAAAATGGTTGGCAAAGTCTATTTTTTGCCTATAGTGTGCATTTTTCTAGAATTTGATAAATTAAAGTATTGTAAAATGTTCACAAACCTCTTCTCTTTTGTGATGTTTAATCAAACATATTTTCTACTGTGGCTCTATTCTGAACTTACAGTATACAAAAGTATTTCAAATCTCAATCTATTTTATCATGTTGGCGTTGTCTCAAAAGAAGTGTTTCAGATTTAACGCTTTCATAACGACATAACTTTAAACTATATTGCATAAAAAGCCCAAATGTATTTGCTTGTTTTACAAGGACGAAATGAAGCCAAATTTGTAATAACCAACACAGGACTTTCAGCAGTTCTTTTCAGACACGGTCATGGTAATATTACTTTCTTGTAGACACAATTAAGTTAATTAATAAAAAAAATGTTAACATTTTAAAATAAAATCATTCGACTAACAGGGTAACACTTCAAAGTATTACTGAAGGTACAAACTCATTGAGTGGGCAATAGGAAAGTCTCGACGTGCTTCACTGAGATACACTCTCGTAGACCCCATTTACAGGCCATAGACCCCCATTTACAGGCCATAGACCCCCCAATTTATTTTTTCACTTCCGTAGACCCCCTGGAAGTTCTCGTAGACCCCTGGGGGTCTATATAGACCACTTTGGGAATCACTGGTCTAGATGAAACAAGAATTTAATTACCCCCCCCCCCCATTTTTGTCTCGTTCTATCCATATATCTAAAATTAATTTAATTAATGCGATAATTAATTAAATGATCTGTCTGAAATTGTAATTCAATGTGTTGTCAAGCAGTACGAGATTATGTTCACACACCAACGAAACCTTAGCTTGACAGGATTAAGAATAGTTGTCAAAATAAATTATTCAAATTGTTGTGTTTTTTTTTTACTTTTTAAACAATGGCTAAAGTGTACGTTCATTTTTCAAAGTTTCAACTTCATCTGAGAATGGGAAGTGGGAGAAATAACGTCTTCTCAGGAAGTGGGAGAAATAACGTATCAGATGTGTATCAGACACAGAGACGAAGTGATGTAATATAAAATTGAAAAAATACCTTTTTTTTTAAAACAAAGCTTATTTTAAGTGTTGGAAGAGCACCGATCAATCGCTGCCATATCTCTCGATAATGAAAGTTTTATGTTCCCTTTTTTTTATATACCACTAATTGATTAACTAATAGGTACATTTTTTTATTCATTTATGTGTTGACACTGACAGTGAATAAAGGCAAAATTTCAACTTGATCTGAGAATGTCATGTGGGAGAAAAAAAAAGGTGTCAATGTGTCTATCCGACCTAACAGACGGAGTGAGTTAATGTAGACTTTGTAAAAAAAAAAAAAGCAATAGCTTACTTACAGTTAATTTTGAATATATATTTATAGGAGTACAATTTTGTTCTGACAGTCAAATGATGTACTGACGTCGACAAGGATTATAAATACAAGTACGCATTAATTGATCTATATCAGGGATTCCCAAAGTGGTCAATATAGACCCCTAGATGTTAATGAGCACTTCCAAGGGGTCTATGGAAGTGAAGAAGTAAATTGAATGTCTAGGAGACGTAAACAGGAATCCACCATTATTGGTCACGGGGGGGGGGGGGGGGGGGTCGTGACTTTAATTTTGATTTCCCATTAATGCAGAGACCTCATACGTACATATATAATTTGTAGCTTAGGTACTCTTATAGTTTAATGTAGCTATTCGAGTGAAAAAAAAACAACAAGAATTTAATTATAATAACTTTGTTTAATTGGCTTAATTTTGTCAAGACTCCTTGTATACAATTTATGCGCTTGTCGGGAGACTATGTCGCAAAGATAATTGGTGAGAGCTTCATGGAGGTGGAAACCTGCACAAATGCTAGAGGGTAGTCTAGCCTAGTATGCTGTGCTACTTCCAGTAAAACTTTCACATTAGCGAGTACATTGAGAGATCAATGGGGGACAATACGAAGGACTCCGTCATTTAGCTCGGCTTCCGAACTCGTCGAGGTAAAGGAAATCAGAAATGTGTGAATAAATCATGACCCCGCAAAATGGAAATAACTAACTGTTCATCTTGTTAATCCGCCAGAGACTTCGGCCCGATGTAATTTTCTTTTGTGGGCATGCTACAAAGGGCTAAGATTTAGAAGCTGTAGATGAAGGCGTCCATGAATCACATCACCACAAAAACATTATATCCCTCCTTTTGGTTCAGAAATATCCGCATTTTAAAATTGTATGAAATTTTTATTCAACAAAAGTTGAGAACTGATTTTATCACATGAAATTTTTGTATAAAAGTGGATATAACGCGCCAGGGGAGTTAACGGCAATAAAGCTAGACGAGGTAATATTTCAATATATTATGTCCATTATAGAGTTAGTATTTTCTCATATTTTGTGAGCTACTAGATTGCTGACTTAGATCGTTGAGTAAGAGGAAGTACCTAGCCAAATATATTGTGCGAACCGTTTGCAATCGACACACTCTAAAGAATTCATGAATAGCTATGGCTGCCCATCCATTGGCGTAGATGCAATTTTATTTCGGGGAGTGAGTTAGAACATGTGCATTGCGCTGTCACCTCCCAGTATAAAGACTCCCTTCTCCCTACAATAAGAACCAAGTACCTATACAATAAGTTTGTCTGGATAATCTTTGACAGCTAGATTCTTTCATTCCCAAATGAAGACAAAACTTCTGCAGAAACTATTTATACTTTGCGTTTTCTTTAAAAGATTTAGATATTTTTTTAAAAAGACGTGGTGTAATTGGCCCTCCCGAGTTTTGATACTCGGTCATTGGTTTGAAGCGCTAAACATCTAGTAAAACTAAACCGATGTAGGATTATTATATTCTCAAAATAAGCATAAAACAAGCTTCTTTTAAATCTGCAAAAAAAAAAAACTTTATCAATAAATGTACACAGAGTCAACTTGGAAGTAGATGTAAGTAGAATCACGGATGAAATGATAATTTAAACAAGAAATAAAACACTAAAAAATACACGTCTTTTCGTCTCTGTTTCTTGATACTTTCTCAACTCTCCATTTATTTATTAACCTGAATTACGACAAACCACCTCTCGGTTTCATCAGAAACTCTTCAGCCTACACAAACAAAACATCCGCCCTATTTTTCTTTTGGAAACATTGAAATCACGCACATACACTGAACCTAATTCATTTAAATTTGATATGAAATAAAAAAAAGCTGTTGTCCTCATATGCTAGTGAAACACAAAAACATCATTTCTCTCATTTGTTCACACACTTAAACCGTTAGATTGTCTAAGAGCTGAGCCGAAGGCTCTTCGAACTCTAAAAACCTGTTTGAGCGTCAAACAGTAAAGAACAAAAACCTGTGTGAACACACAATTCTGTTTGGAAGAGACCCAAGTCAATGCCTATGCAAAGCTTTGCTATTTCCGATGCATCTGGCCCCCAACACATGGGCTAGTCATGGCCGAAGACCGAGTGCACCGGGAACCTCCGCCATTTTCCTATGATGTACCAAGCTAAGCTCGCCATTAGAGTAATGGCCCCTTGAGGAAAGGCCCATGGATAATTGACAGGGTCGTGAGGGCTCTCTTTCAACTCCGCTCCGTGCAATGGGTAAGCTCTCGGCACATTTAAACCAAACAATTCAGTAGTTCGCACGTGCAGCTCAAATCTTATCGTATCATTTAAATTACAGCGTTACTTCAAAAGATAAGATAATTGCAAATTTAAGATCTTATATTTAAAAAAGTTTACTGATTATTGTATTTTTAAATTAAAAGTATGTATAGGTCATCATTACGTCGAAATACTTGTATTTTTTTTACAAAGCTTACATCAACTCTGTCTGTCTGGTAAAAAGTTTTTACACGTTATTTTTCCAACCATTCTCAGATTAAGTTGAAACTTCGCACAATTATTCATTAACACAGACAAGGCACGAATCGAGAAAATAAAAAGTAATCAATTAGTCACTGGTAGTTAATCATCGCTATTTGATATCAGCATGGAAATTAATCCTTCAGTTTTCGCAGATATGTCTAAATTGTTGCTATTTCTCTCTTGCATATTCTCCGATCAAGTTGATACTTTAAATAATTATTTATTGTCAAAAAAAAAACATGAATCAAATTTAAAAAAAAAAAAACTCAAATCAGTCAATTAATTATTGGTACTTAATTATTTTGTTTGATATCGAATAAGGGAAATAACTTGTAAGTAATTGATATAGTTTAATGGGCGGAGTTCTTCCTCTTTAGATTAGCTTTTTATTTCTTAATAGGATTTTTAAAATTTTGCTTGTTACGTGATGTTTTAGACATTATTATGTTATTTTTTATATTTCTTTTCACATCTTAACAAACCATTAGTATACTCTTAAATTATCTTCTGCATTAGAGACTAAATATTCAAGAAATAGTCTTGGCTCTCTATTGTAAATTTGCTAGGGTGATGGAGTGGGCAGGACGATAAGCCCTGATTTGATCCTCGCTCCAACGTGCATAAATGTAAAAGCAAACATCCCGCACGACCAGCAAGATATTTTACGTTTTACTTTACATGTTTGCAGTGCGAGTTTCTTAATGTAAGCCAGTGTTTCCCAAACTTTTTCCTTAACGGAATACTTGGCTGCCTGGTCGTGCGGTTTGCGCGCTGGACTGTCGTTCGAATTTATCGACGGTCGAGGGTTCAAACCCTGCCCGCTCCCATCCCCCGTCGTCCTGCGGGAGGTTTGGACTAGGAAGTAAACTATCTTCAACTCTGAAGGAACATCCGAAATATGTAAAACATATTACTTCGCACATTTTGAGTATTTAGCGGAACACTTTGATTTATTTTATTTTTTTTACAGACCTTAATTCACGTGATGGCCTACTAGTTAATTATTTCAGTAGTTCGTGGAACACCTCCTATTCAGGCCTGGCGGAACACTAGGGCTCCGTAAACATACAGTTGGGAAACAGTGATGTAAGTTATTTGAAATGACGAGATTTAGTCTTCATAGTGCAAAACGTCTTGTCGGTAGTTCGCCAAATGTCTAGCATGCCTGGTAGTGTCGTTTTCCTAAAACTGTTGCCTCATCAGTTCTCTACATTCTAAAGTCCAAACAACAATTTTGGTTCTAAGTTATCGTCTTACGAAATAACCCACTCTTTTTATATTATAATAGACACTTTTAAGTATGACTAACTATTTATAATGCAAAACTTTTCATGCAACTTACGTTACGAGCTTGCCATACGGCTGCCAAACCTGTAGGCGGGAAGCACAATACAGACAAGAAGGCATTTCTCTCGAGGTCCTCGGCCTGGGTTGGAGTTATCTGAAATAGCATGGTCGATTTGTTTTACCTTTGAGAAAGTGCATTGTAGTCTCTTTTTGACATTTCACCTTACAGATAGGAAAAGTGCTGATTTATATCTTTTTGACATTTCACCTTACAGATAGGAAAAGTGCTGATTTATATCTTTTTGACATTTCACCTTACAGATAGGAAAAGTGCTGATTTATATCTTTTTGACATTTCACCTTACAGAAAGGAAAAGTGCTGATTTATATCTTTTTGACATTTCACCTTACAGATAGGAAAAGTGCTGATTTATATCTTTTTGACATTTCACATTACAGATAGGAAAAGTGCTGATTTATATCTTTTTGACATTTCACCTTACAGATAGGAAATGTGCTGATTTATATCTTTTTGACATTTCACATTACAGATAGGAAAAGTGCTGATTTATATCTTTTTGACATTTCACCTTACAGATAGGAAAAGTGCTGAATTATATCTTTTTGACATTTCACCTTACAGATAGGAAAAGTGCTGATTTATATCTTTTTGACATTTCACATTACAGATAGGAAAAGTGCTGATTTATATCTTTTTGACATTTCACCTTACAGATAGAAAATGTGCTGATTTATATCTTTTTGACATTTCACATTACAGATAGGAAAAGTGCTGATTTATATCTTTTTGACATTTCACCTTACAGATAGGAAAAGTGCTGAATTATATCTTTTTGACATTTAGGAAAAGTGGAGTTATTTATATCTTTCTGACATTTGGGAAATTCATTATTTTGTTTGGTATAAACAAGGGAAACTAATAATTCGATATACACAGATATGGCTTAATTTGTTGGGTTTAGTCCACTTAAATAATCACTAACGCTATTTTCCCTCACGCATTCTCTGTTCAAGTTGATACTTTTAAAAAATGTTTATTGCACATAACAAAACATGAATCAAGAAACAAAATTACTCTATTAGTCAATTAATTATTATTTTTGTTTGATATTGAATAAGGGAAATAACTTATACATTATTGGTATACATAGTGTTAAGGTCGGAGTTAAGCTTTTTATATATAAAAAGAACTTTTTTAAAATTAGCTTGTTTATATTTAGAATTGTGTAGAGGATATGGAATTTACAAATGTCTCATCATCGAAGTGGGCCCCCAACTCGTAATTCCCAAATGTTTTGTGAGGTAAGTTACCTACCCCAGATTCAGCAGCATTGACAGTACCCTGATCTCTGGCTTGCGGAGGAGGGTTCGCCATAGTAATGGAGTCAGAACGACTTGAGTTGTCTGACGAGACTTCTGTATGTTATCTGAATCTGAAGAACAAAAAAAAACCAAAAAAAAACAAATGCTACTCTAATCAAATGTAAGTCATCCATTGTGTCACAATGTGCCGTATGAAAAGAAAAGATAGCAAAGAAATACATAGCCGGTTAACATGGGCGTAGCCAGGGAAGGGCTTTTGGGGTTCAACCCCTCCCTTCCGAAATGAAATCCCCGGGATTATGTGACTGATATTTTTGCTTTACATTTGTTTACTTTAGGTGAGATTTAATGCTACAAACATCACTTGCCTTAGCACAGCCAAGGGGTTTTGATTTTAAAATCCCCCTCCAGAGGGTTTTGAGGTTAACCCACTCCCCTCTTCTAAAAAAAAAAATAATGCAAACGACAGTCACAAAATTCCAAGAGTGTAATCTAACCAGGAATTCGAACTGAGTTAGATGACCAATCGTTTACGCCACACAAGCAACATCTTTTACGAACATCTTACTCATCCAAGCAGTCACCATGTTGTTGGTAGACATCACTGTGGAAATAGAGGTTGGCAAGATGGCACAATTTATCTTGTAATTTTTAGCGGCCCCCGAAAGGGGGAAAGACGCTATTAGTTTTGTGTGGAATGTCTGTCTATCTGTCAGTCCATCCGTCCCGTTTAGATCTCGAAAACTAGAAAAGAAAAGAAAATCCAATATCATAATATTTTAGTCCATTCAAAGTTCTGATGCAACGGCTACTTTTTTCTTTTCTAAAAGCGAAAAATCTAATTTTTAAAATAACTTATGCAAGCAGTTTTTTCATAAAAATACACCATTTTTACAACTATTCACTATTAATAGTATAGTACTTTCGTGCATAGCATTAGAATATTTCAGAGGGTTATTTAGAATTAAAATGAAATTTTTGTGTATTGCCGAAATTTGGAATAGGCTAAATGAGGATCAACAAAGATGGCTTTTAGAAGTCAGTTTGGGTCTAAATCAAGGAATACCTGTTCCGAACTGGAAGTCGACAACTTATGAGGTTGTGAGAGAGCGTCGCATGAGGTTTGCGGGACATGTTCTCCGACAAAATGATCTACGCATACCATTAGTGGCGATGACATAGAGGCCAATTACGAGGAAAGCACAAACAGGGACGTCCTGGTATAAATTGGCGACACACGTTCATGGAGAGAACACTGGACACCAGGTGGGAAAAAGCTACAGACATTGCCAGTGACAGATCTTTGTGGAGACAACTTCCGGCCCAATGCGCCGAACGACGCGGGAGGATCTAAGTGTAAGTAAGTCTAAGTATATTTATTAATTAAAAAATATATATTATGGTCCGTCAAAACATTTTTTTTGTGGCCTCTCCTTGAATGTGTCATCGTCTCTGGCATTGTAGAATATTACAAGTGTGCATATCGGATTGGACAGCATGGAGACAGACTGTGCATGCAAGTACGAACCTCGCCGAGCTCTGAAAACCAAACCAAGCTGCCTTAGTCAAGAGAAAGAAAAAGAAAGCTGCCTTGTCAGCTAGCCCTAGGACAGATGCATATACATGAACGAACTGTGGCAAATTCTGCCTCTTCATATCAGTCAGTTCAGATTCTTCCCGTCTCAAGACGAAACCAAAACCAGTGACTCATCTGGAGGCATCCGTTTTCTTCCGAGACAGAAGGAGCCCTATATATTGGATTGGCACTCCTACTCAGAAGAATCTCTAGAGATGAAAGATTAGGAAACATTGAAGTACATTTAGAATGTAGACTAAGAATTGGTCTTCTAGAACTAAATCTAGTCTGGATGATTTGGTACAGAAGTAGAATATGTGGCTTGGTTCAATACTGGATAGTGTCTAGATTTGACAATAAAATACAACCTAGACCTTACTAATAATCTTACTATGCCTATAAACCAAGTGAGAAAAGCGATGAAATGGGTTGCCTGAATCAGACAGAAAAAAAACAGTGTGTAAAAAAACAGATTGTAAGTCTCTAATTAACATGTAAGTTTGATAACTTTGTCTGTTTCCCTTTCAGACTGTGTGATTTATAGGGCAGATGATGCTTAAGGTCATCTGTTTCTTTGGCCAACGGTTAGCGAGCAGGGTGTCATGTATCCAGCACATCGACCAACCGCTTTTACTTTCTTCAAACTTAAGTCAGGTACCCATTATACTCAGCGAAAAAATCCCGAAAAATTCGATTAACAAATAGGGTTTGGATAGGACGTATGTATTTTCTAAAAGTATTTTGAAAAAAACTCTGTAGTTAATACAAGTCGTAACAAGTTAGATCTAGTCCTAGAGAAAGATTTTATATTTTATAGATCTAGATTTATGTGAAATGAAATAATTAAAACAACCTAGATCTAGATTTGGATCTTTAAAGTGTTTAGATCAATAATAAAAGGTGTTTTATGTTTTCTTGACAAGTTTAACGCTAATAGCTTTAGATCTACATTAATTAAATATTTACCTAACGATATAAACATTACATGAATAAATAAACACTTGCTTGTCCTTGGCACTAATCCGTTTCCAAGTAGCTTAAAAATTACAACTTTTTGTTCCTTCAAATACGGAAACAAAAGAATTGGTATGAATGTAAAAAACTTTAGCAGGAAAAAGCAGAAAAAGGAAACAAACATATTGTATTGTTTCTAATATAGTAGAACGCCTCAAATGTACAAGGTATAACACTTAGTACAAAGAAGAGAAAGTTGACATAAAACTAGTAGAATTTAAAAAAACTATTTTGTGTCAAATTGCATCAAATATTTTGAATCAATCTGGTAATTCATTTTTAATAGCTTTAGACTAACAATTATAAATTTATGAAATTGGAAATAGTTTTAATTGCTTTTGTTTAACGCAATTTTCATGATTATATCATGCTGCAGCTCAGTCTATCTGTTGTTCACATCCGTCTCAGACTTCTGTACTACTTAGGACTGCATTTAGTTTAAAGAGTGGTATTGGTCTGCGCGAGATAATTATCACTTTAAAAATACTCTGCGCAGACTGGAGGCAATGCAGTAATTATCATGGTCAGTGCGCTATGGTCTAATAACTTTAGTGAACCAGTTGGGCGGGGGTGGGGGGGGAGGGGAGAGAAATGCATCTGGGAGAAGGTTACCGTGCTGCCTTTTCAAAAGCAATAGGTATAGCCCACATTTCATATTCACTACAGGTAGATAACTAATTCATTATAGCTCTATATCTTAAATATATGTTCTAATAAATAGTATTGTTGTATTGTAAGTGTAATTAATTACAAATAATGTGTATTCTTTACTTATTGTTTGATTCTTGTGGCTGAAGAATGTGAAGTTCTTTCAACAGGAGTAGATGTTCTTAATTATTATCTTAATTACTTCAACACATAATCATTTTTTTTAGGACGTATTGTTACCTATGGCTCAAAAGTAAAGTAGCAATTATACATAAAACACTGAACCATTATCTTCAAATACAAAAACAAAATTTAATAAAATACTCAGAAAGACATAAAGATAAAGGCACATTCCCCGCTCCATATGCTTGGACAATTCTGTACAATGCTCCTTCATCCCTAGCGCAATTAGAGCATGGAATGGGTTGCCTGAGTTAACCAGGAAAACCAGTGACTTAGCAGAATCTAGGTCTTTGGTTAATATGCATGACTAGGTTGACATAGGAGCACGCGTAGGACGTAATTATCTTCTTTTTTGAAGTTACGTCTGTATGTTATAAGATAAGATACTTTACAAAGACATTAAGCAGATCTAGATCTTTTTAGGTTTCTTTCTTGACGGTTTATTCCCAACTCATTTTAATACTTAACAGAGTTTAAGCCTTTAATGAACAAGTAAATGTAAGACTAGATACACAAATGGATATGCTTTGGACGTGATTGTGTTCTATTTTGAAAGAAAGTCTATAATTAAAATGTTTTTCGTATCTCTAGTTCTAAAGAGTGGGCTTGCACTAGAGGGTCTGCTGGCAAAGCCTTCTCTTCGGGGAGAAGGGGACTACGTGCTCACCAAATATAGAGATATGAAGAGGGAGTACTATAATGTGTACGCTTTACACGCTATGGTGTGCAATTTACACAAGGAAAATGCGCTTGTTAGCCTTAACCCTTATCACAGACCTACTATATCATCATTTTTTTGGTCTGTTCTTTTGCGTGCCTACGATAACAATGCCAACATGTTTTCCCGATACAACTTAAAACCGGGTGTATAGTTAACTCAAAAGAGTATGCATTCTTATTAGAATTATTTACCTAATATAACATTTTCTGATTACATAAAAGAAAGTTATTGAAGTTTAATAATAACAAGAGGTGAAACACAAATGAGCAAAATGAATAATTACATCGCAACACTGTAAATAATTACGGAGGTAAAGAGCTAATCTCTTTCAACTTTAAGGTTTTATTTTTCACTTATTTATCATGCTTTTTTCTTTTGTTGTCCACCCCAAGACTCAATTGTTAAGATCTGAACTTGATTACATTTGTCTCCTGTGAAATGTTCTGTCTACTTCTATGTCCACTGCGATTTTTAGTTTCAATGTTGACATCAATTGTAATGAAGAAGTGTTACTTTCTCTTCTTGTTGATCCAATTTACAATTTTTTTATTTATTAATTTTGCGAAACTTTTTTCAAATAAAAATTATAGTAAGCTTTTAATGTTTACTTATTCACAACAAGAAAATGCTTGGTATTTAATGTTTTGGGTTTTTGGAACATTGGCAAAATTTAGGGCCACGTCGTGCCCATAGTCCTTCAAGGGTTAATTCCCCTTTATAGCTCAACGTGACAAGTTGTGACCATATTTGGTTTTAGCGAACTAATCACTCTGAGAATTATAACATTGACACTTATCTTATATAAGTGTTTTTCAATTGTATATTTCATCTTCAAGTCGTAGGTTTACAGTTTTGTCGTTATAATCAAAGTTTTAGCATGCATGGATTAAAGTTTTTATCAAATGTCTGGACATTACCATGAAAAAGAATGCATAAATCTCATTAAAAGGTTTGACTTTAAACTAAAATATACCAATTTATGAAAGAAAATCAACACAATATCATTATTAATTATAGTATTTATTGCGCACGATAAATGAAATCACAATCTTATGTTTTGCGTTAGTTTTATAACAGCCTTAAAGGCGGCCTATAACCATGTTATTATTCTCTATGATAATTCTTGACGTTATCAAGTTATAACATTCGCTAAGAAAAATGTTACCAAGACACCTAATATAAATTTGCTGGCAATTAGTAGTCATGAGATCTACCTGACTTAGTAAATAGAACATTCTCAGAGTACATTCACTAGTGCATGTATGACCATTAAAGTTACGACATTGTTTGACTGCTCATGTTAATCACATACAGTAAGATAGCAATAAAGTTACTGATATATAAAGATCTACATCGTGTCTGTGTGGTGCTCGAGTCATGGCCTACATCACCACGGTGCTGATTGCCCTCGAGAGCTACACGCTCCTGCCATAATCAGTTGAATCTATGGGCATAAAAGTAATATTTCATTTCATTTTTACTTTGCGCATTGTTTTTATGTACGCTATTCCATTCCCTTGTGTAGAGAAGCCACAAGGGGAACCACTAGTTAGGGAAAGTCCGACAGTGGCTCCACTGGACCTTCCTCAACCCTTAGCAGTTATCGGATTATCCCAAGCGTTAATGCTAATGTCAGTAATGTTGTCTGTCAAAGTAAGTGATATATGCGAGAACCTTTATACCTTTTCTTTCGATCTATAACACATATGCCGTGCAGAGTTGTTTTTTCTTCACTACGATCAAGCTCAGGTGTGACAGTATCAATTAAACAGGAGTGCTACAGTTTCAAATGCCCCAAACACTTTTAGGACAAAAGTCTTTTTTGGGTAGACATCGTATTGAAGGAGTCAAGGTCAGACAGGAGCACCACATAAAGTCCTTAGTCTGTGGTAAAGTTATTACAGTCTCTAGTAGAATTCGGTAGAGTTACTTCCTTGTTCTAAGCCTAGCGAACGTAAGGGTTAGAGGGTGAATTTGTAAGCATTTTATACATTCTTTGTTGAGTCTTTACAGATTTTGTTTTCACTTTGTACAACCTACAAAGCATGAACTATAAAATTATGTCCCCTGGATATATACAACCTACATTATATGAATTATACAATTGTGATTACAGGCCTTTTAAAATGTATAAAGTATGACCTATAAAACTATGTCACGTTATTGTGTATACCCTTAAACATTTGGATTTCACGTCTGCTTCGGGGGGTGTTAGAAACATACCTATAAACATCAAACCACAAATAGACATATGTCTCTAGTGTTTTATGTCACTGAAGTCCACTATCAAATGAACATACAGTTCGTCATTTGACTATTTGCTATAGCTTAATTTATATTCCCCTTCCCCCCAGTTGCGTAGCTAGTAATTAGCCATCTTTTGGGGGCCCGGTGGGCTTTACCTCTTTGGGGGCTTCTGCCTTTTGCATAATATTTTATATTTAATGTAAAAAAAAAATAATTTCGAACACTCATTTAGGGGCCTCCTCAAGTGAAGCCAGGGTGAATTTTCGAATTCTCCCCCTACTCCCACCCTAGCAACACCACCTTGTTTATTTATCTTCCACGCCTAATGGTCAATCAGACACAGCATTAATTTCCTTTTTTTCACAACTCTTAAAGAGCGTCATGGAGCTAGCACAACGATATATTTACCAAGGTGGCTGCTGGTACGAAGAAGTAGGATAGAAGAAAGAGCAAGACGGACAGCGACCGGTCACTACTGAAGCTGTTGACCGGAGCTGTGGGCGACACAGGGTGTGTCGGGCCTTGCGAAGAGAAGTCAACATAGGCGGCCAACTGGACGTACAATGGTGAAGAGCGGTGTCTAATCTGAAAAAAAAATGAATGAATCATATAGACAGATATAGTGGAGACGAGAAGAAATATTAAAGACTATGACGATGTTACGCTGTGAATGTGTAATAGCACGAATCGATATTTTTAAACGCCAAATATCAATTGACACAACATTCAAACGTAAAGGTATAACAGTAATCCTGCATACAAAATTGAATCCTGTAATATTTCAAATCACAAAAACACACACAAATATAGCTTAAAGAATAATAGATAATTCAAAAGTAGAATAGCCTTTCAGACCTTGACATCTATCGGGCAGATGATGCAACGGTCATGTGTTTCTGTGGTTGACGGTTAACGAGGGTGTCATGTATCCAGCACATCGACCAACCGCTTTTACTTTCTTCAAACAAAAGTCAGGTAGCCATTAGAGTAGAGTGTAGTCAGGGGCGTCCTATATATTCACTGAGACTGAGACGTCTCGGTTCCGAAGCCAAGCGCCTTACCACTCAGTCACCGCACTCTAATGAGACTAATGCTAAGATGACACCCTAATATGTTAAAATGACACTTTATACGTCTAACAAGGCATTAATGTCCTCAAAATTAGTTATAGATAGCTAACACTACTCACTCTGGTGGAATTAAAATCGACATAAGATGGTAGCCGTCCCCTGAGTTCATTGTTGGTCAGATGTGTATCCAAAGTCAACAGCAGCTCCTCAGTCAAATCATTCCACTGCTCGACACTCGAAGCCACTGCGTTGTCTTCAATCGCTATCACGTGAATATCCACCTCCTGAAAGAACAAAGCAGTCGAACTTAGGCAGAGGGCGGCCTTTCGGGCGTGGCGAGTAGATAAAACTCAAATTTAGACTTTAGACCAGCGGTTCTCAACCTTTTAAGCTCGACGACCCCTTTTTACAAATTCCCCACTCTGCCGCAACCCCTCCCCCCCCCCCACACACACATAAACATACAGCCATAGAAGAATAAAAAATAACAATCCATATTTTCGATGGTCTTAGGCGACCCCTGGCAAATCGTCAATCGACCTCCAAGGAGGTCGCGACCCACAGGTTGAGAACCCCTGCAATAGACCATCATAAATATTTGTGTAATCCCGCTTACAACACTCGTACAGCTAAAGCACCTCTCTAGTTTTAAAGTATCTTAAAAAAAAAATCTGAATCCGATGCAAAATAATTTATAAACAGTAAACAATTGACTAAATGGTGAATTTTTTATTTTTATTGATCAAGAATAATTATGCAAATTTCCCCTTGATTTGAGAATGGATGTGGTGAAATAATGTGTACAAACTTTGTACCGAAAGACTGATAGACAGACTGACTAACTGAGTTGTTATAAGCTTTGTAAAATAAAAACACGTGTTGAAATCAGGGTACTAACTACAGATGTATGTGACTCAATCAGCTGATATCTCTTCTGTTGTCCTTTCTTTCCGTTCTAACCCATTGGTCACCTGTACTTACCGCATTGCCATCTTCCAAGTTGTCCTCCGATGTTGTGTGGTTTGTGTTTTGATCTACTGACGCTGTTATACCCATCACCTACAATTGGAAATAAAAATCTTAAAAATCTTTTTAGTGTTTTGAAAGTGTTTTGGGTTTCACCAACGTTTCACACTTTGTCAATGTCAATGTGTTAATGTCAATGTGTTAATGTCAATGTGTCAATGTCAATGTGTTAATGTCAATGTGTCAATGTCAATGTGTCAATGTCAATGTGTTAATGTCAATGTGTTAATGTCAATGTGTTAATGTCAATGTGTTAATGTCAATGTGCTAATGTCAATGTGTTAATGTCAATGTGTTAATGTCAATGTGCTAATGTCAATGTGTTAATGTCAATGTGTTAATGTCAATGTGCTAATGTCAATGTGTTAATGTCAATGTGTTAATGTCAATGTGTTAATGTTAATGTCAATGTGTTAATGTCAATGTCAATGTGTTAATGTCAATGTGTTAATGTTAATGTCAATGTGTTAATGTTAATGTGTTAATGTTAATGTCAATGTGTTAATGTCAATGTGTTAATGTTAATGTCAATGTGTTAATGTCAATGTGTTAATGTCAATGTGCTAATGTCAATGTGTTAATGTCAATGTGCTAATGTCAATGTGTTAATGTCAATGTGTTAATGTCAATGTGTTAATGTCAATGTGCTAATGTCAATGTGTTAATGTCAATGTGTTAATGTCAATGTGTTAATGTCAATGTGCTAATGTCAATGTGTTAATGTCAATGTGTTAATGTCAATGTGTTAATGTTAATGTCAATGTGTTAATGTCAATGTCAATGTGTTAATGTCAATGTGTTAATGTCAATGTGTTAATGTCAATGTGTTAATGTCAATGTCAATGTGTTAATGTCAATGTGTTAATGTCAATGTCAATGTGTTAATGTCAATGTCAATGTGTTAATGTCAATGTCAATGTGTTAATGTCAATGTCAATGTGTTAATGTCAATGTGTTAATGTCAATGTCAATGTGTTAATGTCAATGTCAATGTGTTAATGTCAATGTCAATGTTATCTGTGACATTTCTTTTGTATTTCATTTGATTTTTTGTTTTCGTTTCATTTTCCCATTATTTTTATCGTCAATCACATTGTAGTTAAATAAAACAACAACTTACAAGGGCTTAGTGGTGGCTTTGGGGTAAACTTCTTGGCTTCAAAACCAAGAGGTCTCGGGTTTGTTTCTTGGTGAAAGCCGGGATTTTGAATTTAGGGGATTATTAATGGGTGTCGATCGACATAAGTTGGGGAAAAGTAAAGGTCTATGAACGTTGTGCTGGCCTAATGACACCCTCGTTAACTTTAGGTCACAGAAACATAAACTTTTATAATATCTTCCCCATAGATCGCAAGATTTGAGATGGGAACTTCAATTTTTTTAGGCGTGCACAGTGATTGTTTATTACATTTAAATAAAACTCATGATCTGTCTAGATCTACATTGATTATAGATATATAGGCTACCACTTTGTGCTAAAGAAAAGGGCTCCATTTTAATAACATTGCAAAAGTAGATAATGGAATCAGATAAATTAACAAACATGCTCTTAAAACCACTCCTTTTTTAAGAAGCTGATTGTGGTCTATAATTTCTCGTTGTATTTATTTCTTGACATGTTCAATAAAGTTAGCTTTCGCAATCAAATTTTTCTGATGCGTGTTCAAAATAAAACAAGCAATAGAAAAAAAAACAAAAAAAAAACAAGCAATTAAAAAAAAAAGAATATTTAAAAAAAGAAAAAAAAAGCTTTTCTATGGGAAGGAACCGAAGAGTGCTGCCATTTATCTGAAAATTACGGAGCTTATCTCCTTTCTGCTATGTAAAAGAAAATTAATAATTAGTTCTAAATGATTAAACAATTGGTTAATTGTTATCGACTATGATTCGATGATTATATTTCGACAGATTATAACGGTTAAACCTGAATATTCACATTAGCTAGTAATGTTTTCCCCTTTAACTCTTTCTCTTCGTAATTATTTACCACATCCTGGTGGAATCAACGTTAATATCATTAGTTAGGAGAGAAAGAGTTAAGTATAACAAATCTAGGACAATTATTATAGCCGTTTTCGAAATCCGTGTCTACCCTGATTGTTGAACCCTGGCTTCAAGAGTTTGCAAGCTAATGTTAATAAGAGGAATTATCTTTTTATCTTATATAATACAGACGTTACTTCAAAACAGAAGATGATTACGTCCTACGCGTCATGCATTTAGTCATGCATATTAATCAATGACCTAAATTCTGCCAAGTCACTGGTTTTCCTGGCTAGCTCAGGCAACCCATTCCATACTCTAATAGCACTAGGGAAGAAGGAACATTTGTAAAAAAAAACTGTCTTAGCATATGGAACGAGGAATGTGCCTTTATCTTTGTGTCTAAGTATTTTATTAGCGGCCCCCGAAAGAGGAAAAGACGCTATTAGTTTTGTGTGGCCTGTCTGTCCATCCGTCCCGTCTAGATCTCAGAAAGAGAAAATGAAAATCGGACATTATGATACTTTAGATCATTCACAGTTCTGATGCATCGGCTACATTTTTCTTTTCCGAAAGTGAACCATCTAATTTTTGTAAATTATATGTGCATCCAGTTTTGTTTTTTTTAATTACACCACTTAGCAATGAAAAATTTAAGGGGACGTAAGTCTTATTAAAAAGTTCACAAGCTTCATTCATAGATTCGCGTATTGGTAAAAAAAAAAAAATTGCTTCTTAGGTCACAATTGAAAAAGTATCATTATAAAATAGGTTTTCCATGTATTAACTAACTCATGGGAAAAAATACTGATTCAAATGTTGTTTTTAAAAAAGAATTTTAATACGAACTTCGTTTCGATTGTAAGTTAAATAAAAAAAAACGAACTACTGTTGTGTAATACAGTATCCAAGCATCATCACTAGGCAATACACTTGACAACAATCTAAATTATAATAAATAGAGGCCAGACATAGATCAAGATTTAGATCTAATTGTATTAAACAATTTGAACAAAACTTACATTTATTTATAATCCATTTAAAAAATAGTTTGTCTTCTAACAGCTAAGGGGTGCAGATTTATTGATTATGTAAGCAGTAGTATCACATCAAGAAGTGAATCTTTAACCCAGTAGTAGGCCAACTACTACTAATCCTGATCATAATATTGACCTAGATTTAGTAGATCTAGATTCTATTTATAGATTTATAGATCTGTAGATTTAGTTCTGGATCTTTATCTAGAGTCAATTTAGTCTAGATCTAGTCTAGGATGGCTGCTTGGTCGCGCGGTTTGCGCGCTGGACTGTCGTTTGGATTTATCAATGGTCCTGGGTTTAAACCCTACCCGCTCCCATCCCCGTAGTCCTGCGGGATGGTTGGACTAGGAAGTAAACTATCTTCAACTCTTAAGGAAAATCCGAAACATGTAAAACATTTTACAAACATTTTCTAGACCTATTCGAGATCGAGATCTAGATAGATCTAAATCTTTAAGAGTGTAGATCCAAATCTAAACTAGATCTATATCATATCTTGAACTAGTCAAGAAATCTAGATCTTGTCTAGATCTAGATTCTATATATATTCTATATTCTGGATCTAGTCTAGACCTAATAAGTAAATAGAGTCAAGAGCGATTATGATCAGGATTAGTAGGCCTACTAGTGGTTAATAGTGTATTAGCCTATGCTGTTCGCATAGGAAACCTGTTAAGTTATGCAAGCCCCTTTTTTTTTATTTCTTACTACGTCTACTCTAATATATTAATCGAAATTGTTGGGAAGAAGTAGGTATCTTGAAGCAGTGGCGTCACTA
This sequence comes from Biomphalaria pfeifferi, assembly GCA_030265305.1. NCBI lineage: Eukaryota > Metazoa > Mollusca > Gastropoda > Planorbidae > Biomphalaria > Biomphalaria pfeifferi. The sequence goes on from JASAOG010000086.1 coordinate 214,485, forward strand.
GGGGGAGGGGGGAGAAAGGGTGCGGTCCGCACCAGTGGACATCATTTTGAGGGTGACAACCAAGTTGGAAAAATTATAACTTGGTAAAAGCAGAAACATGGAAAAATATAATAATAAAATCTCGAGATATATGCCCAAATATGCCTTGACACCTCTAGATGGCAGTTTAAGTGTAAATGATACATCACAACGTTATACCATTTGCAGTATAGCAAAAGAAACCTGTTCATGTGATGTTGAGTCTCTTTATAATTTTAATTAAGTATTATTGTCAAATGTGCAATAACAATTGAAGAAATGTAATTAACATTGGGATTTTACATTTGAGTAAAAATCAATAAAAGTAGGTAATCAGCTCACACTGCATTGGGAGGTTTCCATGCTGATCTTAGGTGATCACTTAACGCTACTCTGCTTATTCCAGAAGAGTTAGAAGAGTCTTATCAAAGACGACGTGTTGCACTGTTTGCTTTTATGTGAAAAATAACGCCAATTTTTTTAAAACGATCAAGACATTGGTGAGTTTGATGGGGCCGCCTCTGAGTTTGTTTGATAACACAAACTCTCTTTGTAATATTGTTAGATTTTTGTTAGTATTTGAAGATTATGTTTCAGTGTTTTATGTATAATAGCTACTTTACTTTTGAGTCTTCTATCCTGAAGGCTTTCTAAATTTAGTGATTTTAATCAATATATTCCAGGATTTCATTCCACCTGAGTATATTCGACAAACGTTATTATTAATATTATTAGATAGAGCTACAATCTAATTACCTAATAATTGATGGAAAAATTTCCTTAGGTAGCTTGCACAGCAAATATGGTCAAGATCTAATTACCTGATATTTGAATGCAATTCAAACCTAAATCACTTCCTGCATCTCTATTTTGGATGTTTTATAAAAACAAGAACCTGGCTTTTACAATTTCCCTGCTTAAAAAAAAAAACAGAACAAAAAATATATTATAATAATTAGCAATACTTATCGTTCTACATATTTAGCCACATCTACATAAGTTAATTGACAACAACATATTGTGATAAAATATGTATATAGCTGGTTCAGCATTTGATATACTACACTTTTTTTTTCAGACTTTTGTTTTCAGACTAAAGACATTGTCTTAACGTAGGTATCATTTCTGTCTATTTGATCATAAAATTGATTCGTTCGATTTATTTTTCTTTACAAAAATAAAACGTTTCAGACACATCGTCCGAGCGTACCCGAGAACCTTCAAAGGGACAGGACACTTGGAAGACGGAAGCACTTGACAGAGCATTGTGGCACCCCGTGAAAACTGGAGCGGAAATCGTCGAAAAAAGCCGAGGACAAGAGGAACAGCTTTGAAGAAGAAAAGCGCCAAAGCAAAAAAAAAAAAAAAAAAAAAAAATCAAGTCGACTGATGTAAGCGTCTGCTGACATACCCTCCCAGCATGCAGACGATTATTCCGGGTTCACCAACCACACGAGACGAGGAGGAACATCACCGTGGTGGAATACCCTCAGTGGTGGAATACCCTCAGTGGGGGGAATAGCCTCAGTGGTGGAATACCATCAGTGATGAAATACCCTCAAAGGTGGAATACCCTCAGTGGTTGAATACCCTCAAAGGTGGAATACCCTCAGTGGTTGAATACCCTCAAAGGTGGAATACCCTCAGTGGTTGAATACCCTCAAAGGTGGAATACTCTCAGACTCCCTGTATGACAAAAGTTGTCATTATCTAATCATGTTGGAGGAACTAAAGATAATAAAAAGCAAAATATACAAAATCCTTTTTTAAAAGAAAAAAAAGCATATCTAAAGGGGAAGAACTCCGCCTTAAACTTATATCTATCAATAATGTACAAGTTAATTTTTCCTTATTCAATATCAAACAAAATAATTAATTACCAATAATTAATTGAATAATCGAGTGTTGTTTCTTTTTATTTGATTCATGTTTTGCTAGGTACACTAAAAAATCCTTGAATGAATCATCTTGATCGGAGAAAGCGTGAGACAGAAATAGCTTTAACAATTATATTAAGGGAATTGTTCTTCGTTGCCATCTTATCACTCGTAATGTTCATATCAGTAATCATATCTGAGCGCACGTTTTCCAGACCAGGCAGTTCTCAGTAAAGTTTTTTTTTTTTTTTATATCGGAGTGTTTTGGGGCCAGAGTCTTGTTCGGGCCTCTTGATATAGTATGCATTTTAGGGGACTAAACCTAACAAATTTAGACATATATGTGAATACTGAAGGATTAGTTTCGTCCTTGTTGGTATCCAACAAAATAATTAATTACCAGTAATCTATTGACTATTTGGATACTTTTCTTTATCAATTCATTTCTTATCTATGACAAAGAATGATTTGGGGAAATTCAAACTTCATCTGAGAGTGGGTGTGGTAAAAATAGCGGATACACAATTTTTACCAGACAAATAGACAGAGTTAGTAGGTATAAGCTTTGTAATAATAACAACTAATAACAATAAGGCATTGTCCCAGAGTCCAAATAATAAGGAAAAGTGTTGTATCCACAAGGCTGTGAAGTGTGAAGACCCGGTCATAACCTAGATCAACAAATTGTCACATTTCATGGAGACAAAACCGTTGTCTTTGCTCACGCGATAATATGAAAAACTAGTTATTAATATTGTTTTAAATTATGTCCAACTTATATGCATACTAAATAGATTTTTTTCACTTTAAAAAAAGTAAACATTTTTTAGTGTAAATGTAGTAGTTAATATAACAGAACTTACTTAACTTAGCAATGCAAATGTAGGAAAAAATATTTTTTTGACAAAAAAAAATTAAAACTGTTTGCTTTAATGTATTACAAATATGGTTAATTTTGTACCCCCTACTAAAGAGCCTCCCGTGTTTGTTACTACTAATAGTGAATAGTTGTAGAAGTGGTGTATTTTTATGAAAAAACTGCTTGCATGAGTGATTTAAAAAATTAGATTTTTCGCTTTCAGAAAAGAAAAAAAGTAGCCGTTGCACTAGTACTTTGAATGGTCTAAAATATTATGATGTCGGATTTTCACTATCTTTTCTAGTTTACGAGATTCTTCTCTGTCATTTGTCTTTGATAAAATGTCATTCTGATGTTTTTTCTAAAAATATTGTAACCTGCCTTTTTACCTTACTGGGTGGACCACTTCGAGGGCCTATTTCGAATTTCTGTCTCCACACAAACTGTCTTTGTAACCTTGTTTATTTTCTGAATATTCTATTTGCACACATTCACATTTAAGTAGCATGCCGATAGAGATAGTTATCTAGTACAGTGTTTCCCAAACTGTGTTCCGCAAGGCCTGAATAGGTATTCCACAAACTACTGGGATAGTTAACTAGTATGCAAACCACGCGAATTACACTTTCTAAAAAATAAGCAAAGTGTTCCGCTAAATACTCAGAATAAGCGAAGTGTTCCGGTAAGGAAAAAGTTTGGGAAACTCTGATCTAGTACAATGAAAATAATATAAGTTTGCAAAATAAAAAAGATTTAAAAAAATGAGAATCACGAATTTCATAAACCATAGAAGTATAAAGAGTAGATGAGTGTTATTTCTTTATATTTTCTGTATATATACAACATGACTATCTGTGACTTTGTAAACAGGAGACAGTCGATTAATGCGCTGTTGTGTTCTGCATTGCAGGCATTGCAATCTCAGCTGGCCTTCTCAGATTCCAATAGAGCAAGAAGAGGCCCATGACCACAATGACCACCCCTATGCAGATGCTGAGGGCAGTGAGCTCAGAGGAGGACTGGATGTAGTACTCAGCATCCGTAGACTTGCCGCTGAGGAGCGCCCTGCGAGCCTGTCAGAACGAGAGAGAACGAAGACAGTTTGTTGAACAAAAATACATGAACGAAGGCGAGATGACAGGTAATGGGTATACAGACTTTACTTTGTGATGGATATGCACTGTGATGGATGTGTACTGTAACAGGATACACTGTTATGAATGTACATGTAATGGATGTGCACTGTGATGGATGTGCACTGTGATGGATATGCACTGTTATGCATCTACATGTGATGGATATGCACAGTGATGGAAGTGCACTGTGATGGATGTGCATGTCTGATAAACTGTGAGGAATATGCACTATGATGAATTTGCATGCGGTGGGTGTATTCTGTGATGGATGCGTTTGTTTTGGCTGCACATATAATAGATGTGCATGTGATGAGTGTGCACAGTGATGTGTGTGCACAGTGATGTGTGTGAAGATGCAGATATATACAGATTGTAATGTTCCCATAGACACGTGTGAAAACACCAATGAAAATGAACAGGAAAATGTCCAATGAGTTGAACTAATGAGAGGTACTTCCACTCACTTCACAACTACTACTTTATACATGCAATCATCACACGTAATTCTATCTCACCTCTCACCTCTACTCGCCCCTCTCCCCTCACTTCTCCTCTCCCCTCTCCTCTTCCCTCCCCTCTCCTCTTCCCTCCCCTCTCCTCCCCTCTCATATTCTCTCCCCGCTCCTCTCACCTCTCTCCTATCCTCTCCCCTCTCCTCTAGTCTCCCCTCAACTATCCCCTCTCATCTCCCCTCACTTCTGACGACCTGCTCATCCTTTCATCCCCTCTAAATCCTACTGAAAGTTACATCAGACACTCGACACACACGCAATCACCAGACTAACAAACCAATGAAAGTAGACTCTTACCTTGCGAGCCTGGTGAAGGGCTACATAACCCAGCGGTATGAAGCAGACGACAGCCAAGATTGCGCACCTGATCTGAGTGTCAACCTGCTTTGTTGTAATTATGCGCCCAGTATTCAGTGATGTAGTCTGAACAAAAAATGAATGACGACAAGAAAGATGATTATGATGACGATGAAGATGACATTGATGATATGGAAAAAGATTTACCGGCCATTTCACCCCCGGTCACTTCATCCCCGGTCGCTTCGGTCACTTCATTTCCCAGTCATTTCATCTCCAATTAAATATTTTTTGTAACCATTGTGTAGTTGCGCAGTTAAGACTTCGCCTTTAAGCCCTCTATAGATCTAATATATCAATATTTTTATTTAGAATGGTTTTTAGATATTTTTGACATGTTATTATATTGTTTATTATATTGTTTATAGTTTGGGATGAAATGACCGGCAACCATGGAAATGTTAGTTTCTGAGATTCTGAGAAGGCAAAAAATAAGATAAGTCTGTTGAAAAGAAGATAGAAGAAGATAACGAGAGTGAAGATGCTATTTAGTTGATAATTATAATAGAATGAGAACAGTGTTGATAATGACGATACGAATGCCGGACAAAGATGAGAATGGGGATGGGGATGGTGATAATGTTTATCTTGTAGATCAGTGTTTCTCAAACTGTAGTCCCCGGAACCCCAAGGGTCCATGACAAGACCGAAGGAGGTCCGCAGAAAGATGAACTTTGTATACAATTAAAATCACTTCTTTTCTAGCCAGTTTATCATATCGAGTAATTTTTAAAACAATAAACTCGCCAATCACTTCTGTTTAATATTTGGCTAGTACGTACTATTCTAGGTCGACTTAAACCAAAGATGTGAAAAATTTGAGGGGAGGGGAGAGGGGAGAAGAGAGGGGAGGGGAGAGAGGAGGGGTGAGAGGCGGGGAGAGGAGAGGGGATGGAGAAAGGGGAGGGGAGAGGGGATGGAGAAAGGGGAGGGGAGAGAGGCGGGGAGAGGAGAGGGGAAAGGAAAGAGGAGGGGAGGAGGGGAGGGGAAAGGGGTGAGAGGAGGTGAGAGGAGAGGGGTAAGGAAAGGGGAGGGGAGAGAGGACGACTTCCAAATAACCGAGCTACCACACTCAGCCTTGGCTGGGGACAGAACACGTCTAACCGAGCTACCACACCCAGCCTTGGCTGGGGACAGAACACGTCTAACCGAGCTACCACACCCAGCCTTGGTTGGGGACAGAACACGTCTAACCGAGCTACCACACTCAGCCTTGGCTGGGGACAGGACACGTCTTTAAAAAAACACTTACCCCATCTTCTTGGATAATCGGGTCTATGACACTGCCTGGGAAGTCGACTAACCCAGGTAAAGAGCCCAGCGACCTTGCCACATAGTCAGCAGAATGGGATATAGATATAGTGATGGGTTTCACAGATGACTTTGATTGACCAACGAACAGTTCTTAAATGAAAAAACAAAAAGGGCGATCGTAATATTTATAAATAGATACACACTATTATTTTTGGATGGCGTTAAATTTACTTAATTTCTAAGCTGCTGTGTTTGCACAATTTTCCGGTGCTATTATCAAACATCTTCTTATGTAGTTTAAAGATGTTAACTTTGCATGAGAAAAATGGCTATTGTGCGATGTTCTTTGCCAGAGTTTCAAAGTGGACTTCCCCCAAAAGCTTGTTATCAACAATGACACCTAAATATTTGTATAAGTGTACTTGTTGCATTGGTATATAACGGTATAGTATTTATCTGCAGCTCATGTATTGGTTGTTTGTTCTTTGTAAAATTCATTATGAGATTTTTAGATTTTGTGACTTTAAGTTCTAGGAAATTGTCTGTGCACCAGTGTGTAAAATTTTCTATGGAGCTTCGATACTGAAGTATCATCAGCGAATTTAGTGTACTAAACTGTGCCATAGGGGCTTCTTCTGTCATTTGTGTAAAGAGTGCACATTACTAGACAAAGCTTTTCTAAAGGGGAAGAACAACGTCCTTAAAAATAATTTCTACAAATAATGTACAAGCTATTTCCTTTATTCGATATCAAACAAAATAATTAAATAACCAATAATTAATTGACTAATTGAGTATTTTCGTTTAATAATTCGTGTTTTGTTTGGTACAATAAATAATTGTTTAAATTATCAACTTGATGGGAGATTGCGCGAGGGAGAAGTAGCGTTAACATTTTTTAAGGGACTAAACCCAACAAATTGAGCCATATCTGTGAATACTGAACTATTATTTTTACTTTTTGCTATTAAACAAAAATAATAATTACCAGTAATTAATTGGCTAATTGGTTACTTTTTTTTTATCGACAATTCATGTCTTGTCTATGTCAATGAATAATTGTGTGAAGTTTCAACTTGATCCGAGATGTGGGAGAAATAACGTGTACACACTTTTACCAGACAGGCAGAAAAACAGACAGAGTGGATATAAGCTTTGTAAAAAGGGGTACTTGCTTTGGAATGTCCCTTTGTAAATGTATCGGTCAACTCATTTCAGCACGATTTTTTTTGTACACACGCAACCTAACCAGTCTCTAAAAGCGGGGGGGGGGAGAATCATATTCTTGAATACCAGCCTACAGGCATCTTGTTATTGTTACCAGCTGGAGCTGGATTGGCAGAGGCGTAGTGAGCAAAACATGAGCCCGGGGATGATACTTTATTGGCGAAAACCCCTCAATATTCTTATCTGACTTTTGCTCCTGAACTAATGCAACTTGGTAAATGATCTATATTCCATGAATATAACATAGAAAGATAGGCCTTCTAGTGGCGCCCCCTATATGTTGCGCCCGGGGCATTGTGCCCCCCTCAACTACGCCTCTGTGAATGGGGCATAAATGCGAGTCCGAATTCACGTGAGTCAAGTCCTTACCGGTATCTAAATAAAAATCAGAAGCTTTTCATCTAAAAAAAAAAGATTATATTAATAACATCTCCCCAAATGAAAATGTAACCACTCGTATTAACAAGACTTTACTTAGTAGGAACAGCAAGCCTAAGTATAAGGTTTTCTAATTCTGCCAACTCTCTCTATAACAAGTTAGACAACCACAGCAATATACCTTTAAAAGTGTATTTAAAACGTAATAGCTCTTGATCTAGTTCTAGATTCCGTATGTTCTGAAAAGCTATGCAGCATTTTGGATAGACGATTTGATGTTAGATTTCAAACTCAACTTACCTCTATTCATACTAAACCTATTTTAGATAACAGACTTTAAGAGCATTTTAAAGATTGATTTTCAATGGCATCGTATAACTTGGTCCCCTCTATTATCTTTGAAAAAAGAACGACACTTAACATATAAACTAAGGCACACAAGGTGCACCTAAACAGACTGGAAGTTTTGAGATGTGTTCTAAAAACAACGATTTCCTCCATAGCAGAAAAAAAGAATCAAATAATTTTTCAGTCCATTATTCCCTTGGATAAACAAATAAAGCTACTAATAGTTCTTGATCGCTTCCATTAAACATGTTTGCGATCCATCATGGACATACGGTGGCAAGACCGCACTACAAACAGCAATGTCTCTGCGAACGAAGGTATGAACAGTATAGAGGGACCTCTTATAGTTCAACAGCTACGCTAGGCAGGGCATGTATTCCGTATAGGGGACGAGCGAATGCCAAAGGCTGTCTTTTTTTTTTTTTTGGTGAGCTGAAAGATGATTGACGTAACAGTGGTGCCCCACGAAAACCTTTAAAGACCTTCAACTGGATGTAACTGACATAGAAGAGAGCCCCTGGCTACAAGCGGCTTCAGAACGAGACAACTGGAGGTCACTTACAAGGCGCTGGAAACACATTTGAGACCAACAAAAAATCCACTGCCGAGGACAGACGTAGATGGCGAAATGGGAACCTAAATCAACCACTGTACAAGACACCGATAAGACAAGGAAAACATTTAAAACGTTGTTTATGTATGGAGTATGGTTACTTTTTCAGCAGGTTTTTAATCCACGGAACTAGAGTAGGTCGGAAGACCAGTTTAGGGCCTGTCGATTAGAGAGAAGTTCATTTAATCCACGGGAGTAGAGTAGGACGGAAGACCAGTTTAGGGCCTGTCGATTAGAGAGAAGTTCATTTAATCCACGGAAGTAGAGTAGGTCGGAAGACCAGTTTAGGGCCTGTCGATTAGAGAGAAGTTCATTTAATCCAAGGAAGTAGAGTAGGACGGAAGACCAGTTTAGGGCCTGTCGATTAGAGAGAAGTTCATTTCCCCCCCCCCCCCACCCAAAAAAACAAACTTGTCTCCAAAGCTGATCAGAAATCATACCATCCAGCGCTCAACACTTTTTCCAAACACCTGACAGCTATGGTCTGCAACAGTCGAGCATGCAGAGGCTGGCCAGGAGGATTCGGAGGCTCTCGTAACGTTAGCCTTTTGCAGAACATTGCACAAGGATGAACTTGCTCCATAAAGACACCACGGGGAGGTTGGCAAGAAAATGTATTGAGCAGAATTTGAGCAAACACGACAAATATAAATATAAACAAACATGACGACAAACAAACATGAAGACAAACAAACACAAGTATAAACAAACATTAAGACAAACAAACTTAAGATTAAACAAACATAAAAACAAACATAAGTAGATTTGTGTTCATGTTTTATTCGTGGCATTTCTTCCTGTAATCTATGATGGCATACATTTCCCCAATAATGTTACTCTTCTGAAAATAGAAATACACTACTCTGTCCAAGCTGAAACCAAACTTTGGCCAAGTGGATTTTTTTAAAATTTGAAAGAGCTGCTGTTTTTCTCTTAGTAAGGTGACTAGGACGGGCGTGGCATGACGACTTCAAACAAATTGTTGATGGAGGAAAGGAGATAGAGAATCGTCAGGAACATCATTCGATTGAGTGTCACCTTGACCTCAGCTGTGTCTCCCTGTTGTAAGGCCCATCTAGCCTGGGGAATCAGAAAATATAAGCAAGTTATTGACTACATTCGCCTGATATAACATTAGATTAGATCGATACACTCAGAATCTACATCTAATTATTACAAAGCTAAGCTTGTGCCAACTCTGTCTGTCTGTCTGTCTAAAAAGTAAAAAGTTTGAATATGTTATTTTTTCCACAACAATTCTCGGATCTAGTTGAAACTTTCAACGATTATTCATTACTTAGACAATACATCAATCAATCAAAGAAAACTAACTAATTTGTCAACTAAATGCTGGTTATTAATTATCTCAAATCACAGATAAGGATAAATATGTAAGGGTTAGTCCTCTTAGATAATTGTACACTAAATTTCTCACACACCCATTCTCGGAACAAATTGAAATGTAAGACAGAAATGATATATAAATTATTATTTCATTATTTTTCTACATCAATCTACTTTCAAGTTAAAACTGCGCATGTTTAGAAAGTAAAAATTATATTTAGGTTGTTTTTTTTTTAAATCTGTCCAGGCTAATTTCACTAAGACTTGAATACGCCTATATCGGTTTAGTTGTGCTAGATGTCTGGAGCTACAAACCAACGACCGAGTAACAATGCGCCATTCAGAAGAAATGCAATCAATCTGACATGAGAACGTCGGGTAGACTCTAGAATCGTGTAGACGTAGGCGTAATAAAATGTTTTCATCTAAACAGCGTTATGACTCTATCTTGTAAAATCTATAGGAGACGCTTGATTAAAGGATGAAACATAATGAATGTATTTTATAAGCACTGGTAACAATATCCTTGTTACTAGATTAATGAAGAAATACAGCTTTATAAATACAATCCAAAATGATTTCTGAATAAGAAAAACATTTAAAATATTTTTAAACAGACAATATCTCCCTTATACAGCTTATAGAGAAATTGTTTTTGTTCTAACAACCAATGAATGTTAGGTTAAATAAAACAACATTTTTAACCCCGCCTCCTCCCCCTCGCTACTTTTGTCCCCCTTTCCCCCCTCCCATTCCGCGAGAAAGAATCCTGATTAAATCAATGTATAGACCTACTACACTTTAAATTGTCTAATGATAGGACTTTAGATCTAGACTTAGAAGACGATGTGCAAACAATGTTCCTAAACACTAATTTACCAAACTCTCGAATCAATTACGCCTTACATTCCGGAAATTCCCGAACGCGATAGTCCTTTCAAAACCAATGTTGGATCTATATCTAGGTCTGGTTCTTTAGCCAATTTTGAATTTATTTCTTTTTCTTTTAGTTTGGAAAATTATATCGGTCATGCGTTTTCACCGTGTGCCAACGAGTTAAATAAATTCTAGTCTCAGCGCTATACATCAAGTGTTACATTTCTAGGGACATCGTTAGAGTCTCTTTTGAGATCTGTGTCCATGTTCCAGCCTCCACCAACCCTCCATGAAGTTCTGACTTGAATAGAGGTATTGTAAAAAGGGCAGTTGCCCACAACACCCTCTCGTTCCTTTTTCAATGAGGTGAGCCGCACAGTTTGAGAATATCTGATGTTAGAGTTTGTATAGGCTTATTGCTAACTCACCTGGAGTATATAAATAACTGTGAGCACATAGAACAGTGTGAGTGAGAATATCTCGAATGTTTCTGAGTTGACCATCCATCTGGGAGACATACAAACACATTAGAGATACATCTCGCATACAAACACATTAGAGATACATCTCGCATACAAACACATTAGAGATACATCTCGCATACAAACACATTAGAGATACATCTCGCATACAAACACATTAGAGATACATCTCGCATACAAACACATTAGAGCTACATCTCTGAATAAGTTCAGAACTTTGTTTAAAAAAAGAAAAGAATGATGGTGGTTATAGATGTTTCTATGACAACTCGTATCGAGAATCTGTAGCTTAGGTGGTAAGATTTTTAACAAGCAAAATTAAAAAAAAACACTTTATAAAAAAAACAACTAAGCTTATATATGGGAAAGAATAGCATATTTACTGCCATATCTCTCAATGCTGCAAAATGTATATAACCTAGGTGTCACTTACAAAGACCGCATCACGAATAAAGAGATTAGAAATAGGATTAATACAGCCATTGGACCCCATAATGACCTGCTAACCACGGTCAAAAAACGTAAACTCAAACTCAATGGTCACAGAGAACAGTCGCAGGTATAAGAAGAAGGGGGAGACAGAGATGGCAATGGGAAGATATAGCATCAAAGAATATACAGGCCTGTTTGTGAATGAAATTCTATCAAAGGCAAAGGACAAAGAAGAATGGAGAAAGACGGCTGACAAATCTTGTGTGCTGCCCCACCGGTCCAACAGATTTAGGGATAGGTGAAGGTGAAGTTAAATGTGAACCTGGCCTAACTGTTAACTGTTTTGCAAAGGGCAAATTTTTCATTCAAAGCCTCAACAGATACAACTTTTTCACTAAAAAATGGTATCCCTTTATTAAGGTACCTATATTGTATATTGCAGTATGTTTACAATATCTCTATTCAACACATAACTTCATGGAACGTGGAACTTTCTAGGTGTGTGGGCTCAATAACATGAACACGGATCTCGAAAAGGGCTCCAACGATTTTCCTAGAAATTGGATAGTCTATGTATGTATATCTTTGAGAACAAAACAAACAAATCTAGCTAATTAGCCACACGAAAAGTATGGTTTAACCGTTATGATATTTCCGAATATAAAATGTGAAAAGTGAGAGACATTCTATATCTTGAGCACACACAAACACGTTAGCGGGTATTCCCGCATGTCTTCATGATCAAAGAGCTCAATAGACGTTCATTTTGCGCACCGTCTTCAAAGTCTAAGTCTTTAGGCCTACCATTAAAGTCATATATACTCTTGACTAAATTTATACATTCGCTTAACAAGTATTTTTTCGGTCGGGGGGGGGGGAGGATTATATGGGGAGGGGGAACGTTTATTTTAAAAAAATCATCCATTAGTATTGAGAGCAAAATAATCACTTATACTTTGAGTTATTACCTTCATAAATTGTCTTTTTTAAAACTGTTTTTGTAAGTTACTTGTCAGTGGCGTAACTAGGGGGGGGGGGGGGTCCGAATTTGAAAATCCTCCCGGGCTCCCACTTGATGAGTTACCCCAAATGGCTGTGCGAAATTTATTTTGCATTAAATGCTATCGCCATTATCTCATGGCATGACGTCGAATGTCAAAACGGGCTCCCATATCCCTAGCTACGCCACTGTTACTAGTTCTCATTCTCTGTCAAACAGTGTCGACTAGAAGCATGCATAAAATTAGACTTCTTATAATAATAAAGTTATAAATTAAATATATACAAACTTTAAAACGCCTCGATCCGAATAAGACATTATAACAAATCTTCTCATTTATAATTAGCTATCGTCCTTCTGGTGGCTTAAACTGGCCCATCTAAACAAAAATAAAAATTAAAAAAATAATTCATCTAATCAGTTTTATTAGCACTTGTAATTTTGTTAAGGGAAGTAATTAAAAAGGCACTAGTTCAAAGCCACTCGCGAGACTGAAGGAAATTGATGATGTTTAAGTAGTCGCAATCTAATCTGAAGGGAATCTGTGATGTTTAAGTAGTCGCAATCTAATCTGGAGGGAATTGGTGGTTTTTAAGTAAATTCAATCCAACTTCTACCTAGAAATGCCACCTCTGAATGTGGCAAAAAGCACTGTGCTCACATCGATACTTCTAGATGCATGGGGATCTTGGTCATTTCTAATAATGGACTTCCCTTAGCCAATCGCAATTTAAAAACGTCTAGTTCTAAACGACACAGCCATGGTACAGTGTCTACACACTGCCAATGCGACTTTACAAATACAGTTCATAAGTAGGTCAACTCCATCTTGATTTGGCTTTTTTTTTCTGAGCTCTGCGTCACTAACATGCAAAAGATAATACTAGTATTACTGCGCGAGACTTCCAAGACAGAAATTGCATTTTTCTTCTCCTTCTTGTCAACAGTTTGCTATTGAGCTGCAGACTCTTTTCTTCTGTGCCTATGACAAAATAATTTGATGCTTTTTTTTTCACTTGCTCAGCATTGCTATATTAGGCTTTAGTGGTAGTAGGGTCTGCCTAAGGTAGATTGAAAATGGACATCCAAAGAAGTTATGATTCACAGTTCATAAATGTGGTTTACAACACAGCTAATACAAGTATCAATGCAGGAGGCTTCCTAGACATATCTTGTATAGAGATCTAAAGGCAGAGGAGGGTCGAAAATGTCAATTTTGAATGTAAAAACTATATGAGCTGACACAGAGAATCACTCCAAAGCACTCCAAATGCCATAACTTCTCTTAGAATCTTTTTACATAATGTCTAGAAAAGGATTAATTCCTATCGGCAGACTGGCTTTTGTGAGATTAACATATACTCTACCAGGATATGTCCTTATGGTTATTAGACGAAATTGTACAGAAAAACTACAAACAAAACTATTGTGACGCTCCCACTTGCCGGGGATTATATCATCAAACTTCTTAATTTAAATGAAATAAAGAAACAAATATCTCTGTATTATCTCCAAAACTTCTTTAATAATACTTCTCCAACTTTCTTCTACAAATAACTTCTCATTTTAAATCTTAAAGATACACAAAACTTCACTTATAATACTTCAACTACTGTAACTTCAATTAAGGTAACTTCAACTTATATCACTTCATCAAATATCACTTCAACTAATAAAACTCTAATTAATGGACCCGCTAATGTCACAAAAAACTTATAACCTCTATTAAACTATTACTAAGCGAGGACCATCGCTCTACAAGAACCACTACTACGCGAGGACCATCGCTCTACAAGAACCACTACTATGCGAGGACCCCGTCTAACTGACTTTCTCCTAATGTATAGCTTTCTTAATCGTACATTCCAGAATCATGGAAACTTCTCCCCTAATTATTTTAGTAACTTTGACCTTCTAGAAGCTGACGTATGCTATTTTTTTCCCTTAAACTCTTTCTTTGATTGGATGACTAAAATTAACTTGTTTACACTGGACAGCACTGGCTTGACCTCGAACTTCTAGAAACTGGTCGAAATAGGTCACAGACTCGACTCGTGACAGCTATATACTATTATACATAAATATGTTTAATATATATGGTCATTCGAGCCCATAATGCCGATGATTGCGCCCAACTTCTTCACACTAATCATGAGCTCCAGCTCGCCGTCAAAGAATTTTCATACGCTGCAGATTGTTTGATCTAGCAATAAACCCATAAAATGCAGGAACCACGTTTCAGAAGTCACACAATAAAATCTACTGAGTCCCAAAGATCCCATTGAATGAACATTCCCTAAACGTGATAGACCTTTTAACTTAAATGGAAATCAATTAATCCAATGATGCATCATTTTCAAGAGAATTTGATAATCGTCTGGCTAAAGTTAGTAGCGCTTTTGGACGCCTCCAAGCGAGAGTGCTGTGGAATAAATCACTCCGCCTGCCTACAAAAATTAGTGTCTAACAGGCATTGATATTCTTAAACCCTTCTAAATGGCCCTGAAACATGGGTACTAAACTGAAAACAACATACTTCTTTAATGCTTTCCCTAACGATGTCTGCTCTCCGTCATGGGCAAACGACGCCAAGACGACATTACCAATAGTGATCTCCGTGTTAATGCTGAACAGTGTAGAGGAACTGCTTTAAATTCGACCCCTACCACAATCGTATGCCAAAGGCAATCTTTTTTAGTGAGCAGAAATGTAGTCGATGTAAACATATACAGTCCCTCCCCCTTTCCCGAAAACGCTTTAGAGGCCAGCTTAGACGCCATCTTGACATAGAATAGAGCATCGCAATACATATTTAAGACCAAAAGGAAATATGTTGTCAAAGACAGAAGATAAGAGAACCTTAACCGACCCACACCCCCACAGTTATGCCTACACATGATGTGACTATGTATGCAAATCACAGCCAAGACTGCGTAACCGTGAGAAATCCGGAACTCCTTTTAAATCTTATTTAATTAATTTATTTATTTATAGACTTTATTTTAATGTACTCTTAAAATATTTTTAAAGTATACTAATCTGTGGCAAAGTAGAGATCTAATAAGTAATATCTGTTATATATTATAATATTATCTATTAATATATCAAGATCCAGAATAAGAGCATGGACCTCATTCACCAATCGTAAATAAACAACATTTAGCCACGTGGTTATACATCTCTTCTATATAAATTACGTAATACACACAGGCTGTCACGTGACAGTTTTTTTCCATTGTTTTAGCAATATTATCATGTTGGCTATATGTTGTTTCTTTACGATTGGTAAATGAGATCCATTAGACTAATCATATTATATTATTTAATTATTCTACAGGCCTGGGTACCACACAAATACTGTAGGCCTCCCTACTTTTTGGATTTGAAGTAATACGACATCATTGTTATTAGATCTATTATTTACATTATTATTATTATTATTAGGTAACCTACTAGAATTATTGGTTTTCCCATTCACAGAGCAGACTTGTTACGGACTTAATGTTATACAGTACGACGTTGACTGTCTGCCAAGCTCTTGCTTAGTTGTTTTATTTTATTTTATTTAAACAAAGATGGTGCTTTTATTTTTATATTATCTTTTTAAATGGAAATTTCCGTGACGTCATAGTGCGCACACTTTTAGTTTCGTTTCTAATTTATTGCAGATTTTTAAGACACATCAATAAAGTTCACGTTTTTTTTTTTCTGGTGTTTCCGGTGTACAGAATTTCGAATGGTTAGCAAAGTCTATATTATAAGCAAAAAATACCAATCACTGACTTACTAATTTATGTTTCAAGAGATCCCATAAACTGCTCTGCGGCTTCACAATAATTTTGGTTTGTATACAGGTTCTTGTTACTACATGGGTGCTCGCTAAGACATGGTTTTGACAGATTCGCATTCTGAACACAGCATTTGGCGAAAAACCGCAAGCTTTCTATGAAACCTTTGTATTTTATTTTTGGTATTTCCACAAAAGGTCGCATTATATATATAAGGAATAATGAATACGAGCTTTTGTGGAACTACCGAAAAATTCGGGTATTTTCTTTCTTTTTCATTAAGTCAACTATTTTAAGGCACTCTCGCTTTCCTTTAGACGCGCACTAAAGGTTAAAAAATACAACTAATCCTAATTGTTTTTTTTTAATATTGTGAGAGAGAGCAAGAAATGAAATTATGTATAATTTTCATTTCGTTTCGTTTCAATGGCTATAACTTATAAAATGAAATTTTGTATAATTTTCGTTTAGTTTTTGTTTCGTTTCAAGAGCTTTAACTTATAAAATGAAATCCAAGATAGTGCAGAAGGTGCGCACTATTAAACACTAGACTAGGAAGGCATCATCATCATCATCAACATTGGTATAGACGAGTGTCAGTCAATCCAGGCTAAATCTGAGCTGTCAAGAGGAAGACATCTTCCACTTGAACTTGAACTGAAGAAACCTGTCTCTTGGACGTGAGACTGTTAACTGAGGACGACCTCAGCGCATTGGACTTTGTTTGCAACGTGGCTACATGTGTGCCTGCAGCTCCCTTGAGAGGCGTCTGTCGGGATGGTCTGCTGAAACAGTGTGTTCGATCAACGGCTGTGCTGAAGAAAACAGTGCTTGACACTATCTCTTTGTGTATCAAAGGGCCACGTCATCGTCTCAACACCAGCCTGGTGAACTGGAGAAAGCGGCACCAGAGGAAAACAGTGCGGATGACTTCGTGTGGAACATGCTCCCTGCCGTCTGTGGCTCCCACCTGAACTGTCAAAATTGCACTGCACGTTTTTTTTTCGGGACGAGTTTGAGTTAGAGTTTTGAGTTTAGGCACATCGGCACAATTTAGGCCATGTTGTGCTCATAATCCTTTAAGGATCACTCTCCCTTTATATAACAAGGGCTAAGAAGGGGGCAGTGTTATAACCTTGCCATGCACACTGTCGTGCGCGCGTGAAGAATATTGTGTGTGTGTGTGTTTACGTCATCCTTAGTTCCCGCAAGAGAGAGAAAGAGAGATTCTTTTGTGAGCTGGGTAGCTTGTTTTTTGGTTCCCCCTTGTAAGGGTACGTAAGTACATAGTTTTATTAAGTAAGCTGATCTTTCGGTACGGGTGTCGCTATTGAAAAGTTCTTTCTTGTAGCGGCATCGCTAGATCTAGGTTTTCTTTTTGTTTCAGGCTGTTAGGCTTTGGGCTATGGGAAAGTGTGTCGTTTTTCTGC
Source organism: Biomphalaria pfeifferi (assembly GCA_030265305.1). Classification (NCBI taxonomy): domain Eukaryota; kingdom Metazoa; phylum Mollusca; class Gastropoda; family Planorbidae; genus Biomphalaria; species Biomphalaria pfeifferi. The sequence goes on from JASAOG010000086.1 coordinate 232,416, forward strand.
CCTTGGAGTTGTGTAGTAACTATCGGTGTTGAGGTGTAGGGAGTTGAGGTTCTGTTGGGCGCCGAGATAGAGTGTGAGCTTGAAGGTGTGTTACGGAAACTTGTTGGTGTGATACTAGACTAATTATTAATCAAATGCTAACATCAATGATATTAATGTATATGTAAATATGTTTGAAAATTACAATTAAGTATAATTAAATATTGTTCCTGTTGACAACTGTTGTTATTCAATAAATGTTCAGTTGAATAACTGATATTCAATGTTTGTATTTTACATGCTATTACCTTTAGGTTCTCGTGTTACTCTGTTCAGGCTGGGGATACGGGACCATAATATCATACCCTACCTAAGCGACAAAACCCACCTGACACACACCACCATCCAAGATAGTGCAGAAGGTGCGCACTATTAGACACTAGACTAGGAAGGATAAGGACATTAGAGAAGAGAACTATTTCCGCCCAAGTCTAGAGCCGAGATGAAGATGCTGTGCTCAAGGCGGATGTCCTTTATGTTTTTCCCTTCAGTTATTACAGTATGTTAAGGGAATCGTTTAAATCAAAATAAAAAAAAGGGGGGGGGGGGGGTGATGTTCAAGCCATTACAAACCATATAAAGCCAGGCGTAGCCGGTGTGTAATGCTAGTATTTAACAAAAGATCTATTTGCATTATTCCACAAAGTAGAAAAAAAAATTGTAAAAAAAAAACAAAAAACTTTTGGACTGGAGACGGCTTCTATTGATCTTTTACCACCGTCTACTTGGCTAGAGCTAGCAGCAGCTTAGGTTTAAAAGTAGAAGTTCCCCTTTTAGACCTTGCAATCGATGGGGCAAATGATGTAAAGATCTTCTGTTTCTGTAGCCCACGGTTATCGAGGGTGTCATGTGGCCAGCACAACGACCAACCGCCTTTACTTTTTCCTAACTAATGTTAGGAACCCATTAGAGCTGGTTGGACTCAGAGGAGCCCAAAGGTCTCGAAATTAAACAATCCCAGTCTTTACAGACCTATGTTTGCTTGACAAAGAAAGAAAAAAAAAGAACTTAAAGAATTAGGGGTGTGCTTACGTTTATGCGAATTATTGAATCCTCATTACTTTCTTTGAAGAAGAGAAATGTCATGATGAACAGAATTATAATAGTAAACCATAAAAGGATGCAGACAATCACTGTGATGACAATCCAGATTTGAGCGATATTGCAGTACTCCTTGGCCTTAGCCATATTCCCAGTTTTGTATTCACTCATCGACTGAAACATATAGAAATAAATAGATAAATAAATCAAATTTTTAAAAATACACGATCTTGTGTAAGTAAGTCTATCTATCTATCTGTCTATCCATTTATCTATCTATCTATCTATCTATCTATCTATCTATCTATCTATCTAGGAAGGGGGACAAAGTGTACACAATGAAACAAATCCACATATAATGACACATCTCTAAATAAGTAGCATTTAGTTCCCTTTTTCGATAACAAACAAAATAGCTAATAACCAATAATAAATTAGCCAAATGTGTATATTGTTTTTGATTGACGGCTCTTTTGTTAGGTACAACAAATAATTGTGTAACGTTTCAACTTGATCCGAGAAACGGAAGAAACAACGTGTACACAAAAATTGTACCAGACAGACATAGTGCATTGTTCTAAGCTTTGTCAAAAGAATTAAATAAAGGCGAGATAGATAGATAGATAGATAGATAGATAGATTCCTACAATAATTAAGAATATAGGATTTTAACAACTGACCAGAAGGGAAAACACCAATGCAACAACTCCAGTGGGCAGAAATCCTAAGAGAGTGACCAAAATGGACAAGACTAACGTCACTTCAATGCTTGCAGATTTGAGTACATCAAACGGGAATTTCTGTAGTAATGACTGCTGGGAGGCCTGTAAAAAAGAGATGTGTTTAACAAACCAATCTGTTGCGCGAGAGCTGAAAGGCAATGCTTTAGGCGATTGTTTCAGAGATTTCTGGTGGGGGTAGGGGGAGAAATAAGACTTGATTAATAAATGATTTTTTATATTACCTATCATTCTGTGATAGGCCTTGCCCTTGCTTTTGTTGACTTGGACAGAATACTTTGGTATTGGATTATATTTTTTGGATGCACAACAGAACAGAGCCTACACATGTAACAAGTAGAAAGTCCAGGGTATTCTGTCGAATTAATTTACGGCATCCAGCTTGTTGTCGTCAAGGATGTAGGGCGGTGCTGTAGCAGGTGGACCCATAACATTTTTTTTTCTTCTTGCCAATCATTAGGCCATAGTCTTACAACTATTTTTAATTTACATAAATGTTTAACAAATTGTATTTGTTCGGGAACAAAAGTCAGATTATTTGCAGACGATTGCATAATTTATAAAACAATAAAAACAACACAATATACAGAAATTTTACAAAGAGAATTAGATAAATTACAGAAATGGGAATCAAATTGAAGCATGTCTTTCCACCCAGAAAAATGTCAGGTATTAAGAGTAACAAAAAACTAAAACAAGTAAATTCCACTTATCTTGGTCATGGTAATTCTGTAACACAGACTAAAAACTCAAAATACCTAGGTGTTATAATAAATGAAGAACTGTCATGGAATCCCCATAATGATGAAACTAACAAAAAATTTAAGTATTAGGGTTTATTACATGAAATTTCTAAGAACATAAAACTAAAATATTATGTAACCTTGGGTTAGGCCAATAATAAAATATACATACTCTGTTAGGGACCCTTCAAATCAAGAAAACATTAAGAAACTGGAACAGATACAAAATAGAGCAGTGTGATTCATAACAAACGAATATTCACATTTGACTAGAGTAACACCATTAGTAAAATCACTAAATTTAGAAAGCCTTCGGGAAAGAAGACTCAAAAGTAAAGCAGCAATTATACATAAAATACTAAACCATTATCTTCAAATACAAAATTTAATAAAATACTCAGAACGACACAAAGATAAATTGTAAGACACATCTCATGCTTATATGCTAGGACATTTGTACAAATGCTCCTTCCTCCCTAGCGCTATAAGAGCATGGAATGGGTTGCCTAAGCTAGCCAGGAAACCCAGTGACTTGACAGAATTTAGGTCATTGGTTAATTAATATGCATGACTAAATGCATGACGCAATCATGTTTTTTTTAATTAACATCTGTATTATATAAGATAAAATAGTAGAAAAAATATTTGCCTTACACTGGATCCAATAAATTTCAAGATTAAAAATGTAAAGTTATACGAAATCTAGTCTGTAAAATGTTTTGTTTTACATAATTCGGATGTTCATTCAGAGTTGAAGATAGTTTATCTTCCTAGTTCAAACCTCCCGCAGGACGACGGGGGATGGGAGCGTGCAGGGTTTGAACCCTCGACCGTTGATAAATCCGAACGACAGTCCAGCGCGCAAACCGCACGACCTGGCAGCCATCCTATATTTAGATCCTATATTTAGTCTCGATTCTATATTTAGTTCTAGAGCTTGATTTAGAGTCTAATTTAAAAGTGGAGATCTAGACCTAGTCTAGATTCTTGAACTAGTCTAGAAATCAAGTTCTAGTCTTGATTCCAATTTTAGATGGAATCTGGATCCAGTCTATATTCTAGTTCTAGATTCTAATTCTAGATTCTTGATCAGTGGTTCCCAAACTTTTTGGTCTCGTAGACCCCTTGCCATGTTTTCTGGTTTTTGGTAGAGACCCTGCTTAAACTTGCAAATTTTTGCAAATTCATTAACATTTTTTTAAAAACAAAGTTCTAACTATAGGGAGTTGAAAAGTGAAAAAGTCATTTAAAACTACATGTTGTGTTATAGAGTTCTTCTTTTTTATTGATAAAATTTAAATTTAAACCAATTAAAATAACAATTAATATGTATTGCTGGAATCCCTAAACACACTGGAAATGTTTGGTTTTTTTTGCTGGTTTATCATACGTTGCTACGGATATTATGTTTCATATAGGAATTTGTTGTTCTATGAAGTAGTCTTTCCAACATTAAATATTAATTAATTAATTAATTAATTTGCCTTTAGTGTCATTGTAAAAGGTTTGGCAAAGAGCAGTTTCTCGTGTAGCCTATTTCTTGATCTTTCACGTGTGGCTCGAATATTGAATCTGCGGAACTGTTTTCATTAACAGGAGAAAGGACTAAGGCGAGTAACTGCTCATTAGCCTTGACTTGCTACCCGCCTAGCAGAAGGAAAACGGAATTCAAACCTCTGCTGTCTCGCAGCTATACCCAAACATGGAAAAGGTTTCATTGGTCAACCCTGAGGAAAAATAATGAGATGGCGACCATTAGGCAGTTTGTAGCAAACAGCGCTACACCTTGTCAGACCTGTGACGCCGCTTATCCCTAACTGTTATATATGTCGTTTGCAAAGAATTTTATGAGAAGCTTTTAATTTTATAATTCATGCCACCGATGTGCCCTTGAACTGTATTGTTGCTTAAAGAAATTCTTTTAATAATTCCATATATAGGTTTGTGTAAAACTGCTGGTAAAATTAATGTTTGACCTTTGCTATTTTCCGTATTGTGCTATAGCCTAAGTAAAGAAATATTGTAATATGATCACAAATCATCATCCTCTCTATATGTTGTGGAAGAGAGATTTTGTGAGTCTATTCTGAACTTTATCTTTGAGTGTTCGAAAGTTTTTTTTCTAATCTTCTACTTTTGTCAGGGTGGCATTGTCTCTCAAATGATCCTCCAGCGTAATTGGTTTCATCTTGTCATAAAAAGGCACTTAGGCAACCGCTTGTTTGAAAAGGAAGGAATGAATCCCAATGTTAAATAATCAACGCTGTTCAGTCCAGATTTCCTTTTTTTTTTTAAACATTGGTTACATGTAAACAAAATTAAGCTATTTGAATAAGTATTGAAATTAAATGCCACAATTTTTCATTTGAATATCAGGATAAATATTTAAAGGATTAACTAAGGCACAGATAATATATTAGTGTATGAAATAAATTACATTAAAATGTGAAAATTAAATCACGACCTGCTTAAATTAAATCTATTATTGAAGACCCCCATGGACATCTCATGGACCCCCATTTATTTTTTCACTTTCGTAGACCCCTTGAAAGTCTTCATAGACCCCTGGGGGTCTATATAGACCACTTTGGGAATCACTGTTCTAGATCAAGTCTAGATCAATATCTAGACTACATCTAGAACTAGTCTGGAAATCTAGATGATAGATCTAGTCTAGATTCTATATATATTCTATATTCTAGATCTAGTCTAGACTTATGCCTATAAAGTAGATAGATCAAGAGCGGTTAGACTATATTTTATTGATATGGATTAGTAGGCCTATAATGGGTAATAGTGCACTATGCTGTTCGCATGGGAAACCAGTTAGTTGTGTGGTTTAATTTTTTTTTTTAAATTTCCTATTAATCGAAATTGTTGGGGTGAGGTACGTATCTCGGAGCAATAGCAACACTAGGGGTGTGCGAGGCGTGCGGTCGCACCGGGGGGGACACCATTTTGGGGATGACAACCAAGTTGAAAAAATTTTATCTTGATAAAAGCAGACTCATCAGAAAAGATATGATATTAAAATCTCTAGACAAACATGCCTAGACACATCTAGATGGTAGTTTAAGTTTAAATCAAATATCACAAGGTTATACCATTTCTGTCTCAAAGTATATCATTGTATATAAATATATAAATATCATTGTAAAATTTGAAATAACATTTGAATAAATGTCATAAACAGTGTGATTTTATAATAGAACTGTAAAAATCAATAAAAGTATGTAATCAGCTTTCTGTATTTGTTCCAGAAAAAGAACTAACTTATTTGAAGAAAGTTGATGGAGGAGGGGCGACATCCTGAGCTACCGCACCAGGTGCATCCGACACTGTCTGGGGAGGTTTATAATGCCGTTTTTAGGTGATCAGTTAACGCTGCTTTACTTATTCCATAAGAGTAAGAAAAGTCTTATCAAAGATGAAGTGTTGTCCTGTTTGCTTTTATGTGACAAAATAACGCCAAATGTTTTTTTAAAAATGTTATTACTTTAAACGATCAAAACACAACTATAGCTTGAACATTCCTGGTCCGTTGATGAATTCGATGGGGGCCGCCTCTGAGTTTGTGTGTCTACACAAACTCTCTTTGTAATCTTGTTTAATGGTAAATTTAGTAGCTAACTTTAAATAAAATATCATATAGAACGAATTTTGGTTTAAGTCGGTGCATATTTTCAGTTTGGTATCAGTCATTTACTGTTGTTAATTATCTACTTCTTGTATGACAGTTTAATCAAAAGAACAAAATCTAGCCTACAAATTCATTGATAAATTTATGATTTTTTAAATTTACGATAAGGTGTGGCATAAAACCATTGCCAGTGACATCAACTATTTCAGAGTTATTTTTTTGTGTGGGTTTTTTTTTTATTATTGGAACTATCCTTATACTAAATTGAGTGATTAACCGTTTTCCTCTAATTTGATTTAGTTTTTGTTTTTCTTGCTATTTATTGATTGAAATTAGCGATCATTTGAGATTTTCACAATTGAACAATGTCAAGGACGCTAAATTAAAATTTACTGTTGCCAACTAAACAAAAAAAATGAGCATAGTTTTAACAAAATCTCAATGCTAGGCATGTGATCATTGTATTATTTTTCCCTTTTTTTTTTATCGCTATTTAGTTACCTACTTGTTTTAAAATAAGTTAAACTCTTTCTCTCCTAATTGACGATACCAACATTAATGTGACACCGTTAAATTAACTTAATTTTTGTGTTAATTAACTTTTTGTTTCATCGTAACAGGGCAGTGAAATACAAATGGCATAAATGAATAATTCCATCTAAACGTGGAAAATAATTACGGAGAGATAGAGTTAAGTCATAGAGTGAAAGTCTATTCATTTGTATTCCAATTCGTTCTTCACATTCAAATTATTTTGTGCTACACAAACGGAGGATTAAGTTCTGCAGTGCTCAAAATTATTATATGCCTTTTAAAAGGCAAAGCTTATCTAAATTTTTTTTTCACGGCATACACCAAAAAGCTAGCTATTTTTAGTTGTTGTTTTTTTCGGCATGTATGAGAATCTACAACATGAATGTAATCTAGATTCGTTAACTGTGTGTGTGTACCTTAAATCTTGTTTTAGTCTTTTGAAGCCTATTCTAAATCCACTTACCATATTATTCATATTTTGAGGACCAGATGCTGGCTGTGTGCCCTGGTTTGGGGGCATGTTTGGGCCCGGTGAGACGACTACATAAACGGGTGCAGGACCCTCATTGGACTGAGCATTCATTTTAACCACTGATCACGTCACACCTTTGAAATAGTTCAATGTTTATTACTTCAAGAATTAATGTATATATACAGAGAGAGATTTTTGCTCCAGCACTCATAGATAGATAGATAGATAGATAGATAGATAGATAGATAGATAGATAGATGGATAGATGGATAGATGGATGGATGGATGGATGGATGGATGGATGGATGGATGGATGGATGGATGGATGGATGGATGGATAGATAGATAGATAGATAGATAGATAGATAGATAGATAGATAGATAGATAGATAGATAGATAGATAGATAGATAGATAGATAGATAGATAGATAGATAGATAGATCTAAATAGGTTGAGAATGAGAACTGATGTTCTTATTGAGCACAACTACAATCGCACACAGGGAAGCGGTGGTGAATTAGTTCAAGTTTCTTTAAACTTTGTTTTCTTGTGTTGAGCATTGAGAACTTGAGGGATTCCAAGCCCAGACAGTATTCTAATATTTACCTGACTAAGGTTAAATAGCATTTTAGATAATACATTAATACAATAATCGATACATTAATATATGTAAATATTTGAATAAAACTTCCATTAAAAATATTGCCTTCCTTTTCCTGTATGTTCCTAAATAAGCTAGTCGTCATTGCCAAATGCCCAATTACTATAAAGCTTGGTATGTTACTTGGTATTTTTCACTTCCGTTTAAGAAAAAGCAAAAATTGTTTACTAATTTACAACAAAAATCTTTTTTTTTTTTTTCTAAATTGGGTCAAACCTTTTCGGTTATGGGATCCATTTCACATTTCGAAAAATAAGCTGGGGGGGGGGGGGGGGGATCTCTACTGGCTGGTATCTTTTATGAGGCTAATTCTGGATACGTGGAGCATCTCATTTCGTCCCTCTTACCATTTCTATAGCACCATCTTAGAGGGACTCAGAGGCGGCTTTATCAGTATGTGGATGAGTGTCCTTAGCGGGGTTCTAAACTAATCTCTTTACATAATATTATGCTAAGAATAAACATAAAAAAGTAACAGAGCTTTCATGATAATTTGAATAGATACCAGAAAGGCTTCAAAAATTTACTCCTTGTTTAGGAGAACTGCTTTCGAACAAATCCATTATACTGTAGTTTTCCTGTATGAATCAGGCTATTCCATGCTCTAGTGAAACTAGGGAAGGAGCACTTATCTTATCTTATCTTATATAATACATACGTTACTTCAAAAAAGAAGATGATTACGTCCTACGCGTCATGCATTTAGTCATGCATATTAACCAATGACTTAAATTCTGCCAAGTCACTGGTTTTTCTGGCTAGCTCAGGCAACCCATTCCATGCTCTAATAGCACTAGGGAAGAAGGAGCATTTGTACAAATTTGTCCTAGCATAGGGGACAAGGAATGTGCCTTTATTTTTGTGTCTTTCAGAGTATTTTATTAAGTTTTGTTTTTGAATTTGAAGATTATGGTTCAGTGTTTTATGTATAATTGCTACTTTACTTTTGAGTCTTCTGTCCTGAAGGCTTTCTAAATTTAGTGATTTTACTAATGGTGTTACTCTAGTCAAATGTGAATATTCGTTTGTTATGAATCTCACTGCTCTATTTTGTGTTTGTTCCAGTTTCTTAATGTTTTCTTGAGTTGAGGGGTCCCAAACGGTGGATGCATATTCTATTATTGGCCTAACCAAGGTTAAATAACATTTTAGTTTTATGTTCTTATTTGATTTATAGAAATTTCTTTTAATAAACCCTCATGCTTTGTTGGATTTTTTTGTAGTTTCATCAATATGTGGATTCCATGACAGTTTTTCATTTATTATAACACCTAGGTATTTTGCGTTTTTAGTCTGTGTTACTGGTTTGCCATGAATAAGATAAGTGGAATTAATTTGTTTTAGTTTTTTTGTTACTCTTAACAATTGACATTTTTCTGGGTGGAAAGACATGCTCAAAATTGATTCCCATTTCTGTAATTCATCTAATTCTCTTTGTAAAATATCTGTGTCTTGTGTTGTTTTTATTGTTCTATATATTATGCAATCGTCTGCAAATAATCTGACTTTTGTTCCTGAAGTAATGCAATTTCGTAAATCATTTATGTAAATTAAAAATAGTAATGGACTTAAGACTGTTCCTTGAGGTACACCTGAATTTACTGTTATTGGTGTTGATTTAGAGCCATTTATTATTACAGTTTGTTCTCTCCCTATCAGAAAATCTTTAATCCACTGATGCAGTGGACCATTAAGCCGAAATATTTTAATTTTTTAAGCAAACTATGGTGGTGAACTTTGTCTAAAGCCTTGGAAAAATCTAGTAAAATAGCATCTATTTGTTCACTATTATCTAAACCATTTGAAAAATCATCAATTAGTCCTATTAGTTGTGTTTCACATGATCTATATTTCCTAAAGCCATGTTGTTATGGGGTGATAACATTATGTTTGTCTAAGTGGTTTATGATGTTGCTACATATTATGTGTTCTAGGATTTTACATGTGATGCTGGTAAGTGATACTGGTCTGTAGTTTCCTGGATCAGATTTTTCTCCTTTTTAAATAGGGGGGTGACATTAGCTTCTTTCCAGTCCTTTGGTACTCTGCCCTGGTTAAGCGATGCCTGAAAGAGTATTTTGAACACTGGGGCTAGCTCATTGCTTAGTTCTTTGAGTAATCTAGCTGGAATACCATCAGGTCCAGATGCTTTATTTGGTTTGGTGTTGGATAATAGTTTTTGAATTCCATTTTCTTGTTTTACTAAATCTTATATGTTGTCTACTTGGTTCAAATTAAGAAATATGTCTTTGTCTCCTGGGGCTGAGAATGCTGATGCAAAGTATTTGTTTAGGATATTTGCTTTAGTTTCATTGTCATTATGTATTATGTTATGTTCATCTTTTAATGGCGCTATGTCTGTTGTTTCCATTTTCTTAGACTTAATGTATGACCATAGGTTTTTGTTGTTATCTTTAGATATTACATTGTTTATGTATTCACTCTGCAGCTGTCTGCTTACTTTTTGGGTTAGGTGTTTAATTTTTATATACTTTTTGTGAACTCTTTCTGCCTTGGTTTCTTTAAATTTTTTATATAGGTTTTCCTTCTGTTTACAAAGCTTCTTTAGTCTATTATTAAACCAGCATTTATTTATTTTGCTTGATGTGTATTTAGTTGGTATATGATTTTCTATAATGCTTTTAAGATGGTTTTTGATGAAATTCCAGAGGTCATCGACTGGTTGGTTAATGTCTTTTTCTAATAAGAATGTTTGTTGAAAGTTTAATGCAGCTTGGTGTACTTGTGCTAGGTTACATTTATTCCAGAGTAAGATTTTTCTTTTGGGTTTTGTATTGGCTACTGCATTTATCTGACTGTGTATTTTAATGATCTCATGGTCTGATAGACCAGGGATAATATCATAATCAACTACTAATCCAGGTCTGTTGGTTAAGAAGAGATCTAATGTGTTGTTTAATCTAGTTGGCTTTTTAATGATTTGATCTAAACTTAGGTTGTGTAAAGTTTCTATGAAAAGCTCATTTATGTCCTTAAGGTTTTGTTGTTTATCTATGGTTAGTGTTTTCCAATTTATATCAGGTAGGTTGTACGAATGAGTGATAGAATATAGAATTAGATTGCTCACAAATTAGTATTAACATGTCTCAACCCTTCTTAATTTAATTCTATTTGACTAATAATCTTCCCATTATGAGGAAAATAGTAGTAGACGCCAGAAGAAAGAGATTTTAAAGCTCAGAAATGTAGAAAAACGCTTGGCGCCAGGGACTTCGCCCCGGACAACTCTGAGTGACCTTAAGCAGCTTTCCAAACATCTTATCTGACCAGTGAAGTGGCGAATGTAACATTTTTTATTGTAATATGTTGAGAAGCACATAGACTTACGCCCCTCGAGCTGCCAGCTCTCTCCACAGAAATCAGTCTAAGGCGACTTTCACAGCCACTGCTGGTGCCCACGAATTTCAGAATTTCTAAAAAAAAAGGTGTGACTCCACGTTAGACGTGAACGGCCATTTTTTTGCCTTCCTATTCTCTGTTTTCATGTTAAGGCTGACTTTGGTATATAGTCCCATAGTCTAATGATATGTCTCACAAATGTTAATCGACGTTTAGTTGCAACTTCCCTAAGACGGCGAATGTTTGTGCAAGAAAAGATTTTTTGTATCTCGTGTATATCTCGGTATGTTATTCGTAGGATCCTTGTCAGCAGTCACTGCTCAGCCTCTTTTCAGCCTTCCACGTCTCGAAGTTAGGTGGCCGTTGGAATAATTACTGTATTGAGTAGGTGGATTTTAATCTCCAGGCTAATTGATTTGTTTCTTCAGATAGGCAGTACTTTTTGAAAGATGGCTAAGCTTTCCAATCCGACATGCAACACCATGATATGAATCTCCATCACTTAAGATAACACTGCCTAAATAGGTTAACTTTTTTTATTTGTTCAGGATCTGTATGACCAAAGTTGATGGGGTACTGGGTAACCTGCACCCATCATGCATAACTTTATCAATCATCTCGTGTATACATTTAATTGCATTTTATTTTAAAGTAATGCTACGTCGTCTGCAAAATACAACTCGGTCAAGTTCACGCCATGGGAACCCGAGCCCGAATGCAGCCTGTTTATTTCTATGACATCGTCGATGGCTGCAAGAAAGAGAAATGGGGATAAGATACACCCAAATCTCATATAACTCACGGTGTTGTGACAAAAGAGCTTGATTTGCTTTAGACATGTCGCCGTCGGCTGAATCTGGACAAATTGTTGTTATGCCTTATTCTCTTGCTATTTTTCAGAGTGATTCCAATGGACGCTATCAACCTTTTTTTTTAAATATACAAAACTGATCAAGATTCTTTGTTGGTATTCAGTGCTTGATTTGTCTTTTCGGAAGCAGCTGAGAAACACTAATATAATTTAAAACATTTTCCGTAAAGAGCTCTTATATAATCTTTAATAAAAAAAAATGTTCAACTCAATTGTTCTCAATTCAATAATTGTACATTTTTAAAATTATATTTTAACTTTTGATAAAATGTCAAAAAACAACACCATTGTAAAATAGAATTTAAGTCATTGGTTAATATGCATGGCTAAATGCATGAAGCGTAGGACGTAATCATCTTCTTTTTTGAAGTAACGTCTGTATTATATAAGATAAGATAAGAATTAAAAACGATGTTCGGGTGTAATGAATCAGCTTACAGTTTTATTGTTCAACATAAAGAAACGAAATAAACAAAAGTTGTTAGTTTTTTAGGGGGAGATTTTTGTCTTGGGAGGGGGGTGACACCTCGAACTTACCGCACCGGGTGACACCGACCCTAGTGACGCCAACGTCCAGTAGCAAAGGAAATATTCACGACCACAAAAGTTATCAAGGTATCTATCAAGTAGATGGTGTAATACAGTCCGAAGTAAGAGTAGTCATTTGACGTCACATCAAATAACGACAAGCAAATACAAAAATATACATTGCAAAAAAAATAAACTTTTATTGGGTGTATCAGTTAGTTTGGATCAGTCGTGTACTTAAATTTCTAGACTAACAATAGTAAATCTCTGTGATCAGAAATTTATTTTTAACCAAATGTTTTTGTTTAGCGCAATTGTTATGCTTTTAGTTTTCTCAATTTGCTTTCATCCTGTCACTTGTCTAAGCCACTTGGAAAGGGGGAGGGGGAGAATGAACGGGGTATCTGGGTTATCGCTTTTTAAATGTATTTTTAAAAAAAAACAGGGAACGACCTGATTCCGAAATTGTGGGCTAAAGCCTTATCAGGCTTCTCAAGCCAACGCGGTAACCACTCTGCTAGCGAAGAGTCTATGAAAATGGAAGATGGTATCAGTGGCGTCACTAGGGTGGGTATCACCCGGTGCGGTCAGCTCAGGGTGTCAGCGTCCCGCACCCCCTTTTTAAAAAAAATCCTCTTTTTTTGGTTTTGTTTGTTTGTTGAACTGTAATACAAATAGTTTATAATTCTTTACGTATTTGATTGTTGAACAAATTTTAATGAGTTTTAAAATTCAGTTTAAAACTCAATTTATTTATAGCTTATAAGGTTTGTGTAGTCATGTGAAACTCTGCACTCATCCTTAATCTCATCTTATATAATACAGACTTTACTTTATGCATGTTAACCAATGACTTAAATTCTGACAAGACATTGGTTTTCCTGACTGACTCAGGCAACCTATTCCAGGCTTTCTAAATTTAGTGATTAGGTGTTACTCTAGTCACTAGTCAAATGTGAATATTCGTTCGTTATCAATCTCATTGCTCTATTTAGTTTCTGTTCCATTTTCCTAATGTTTTCTTTAGTTAAGGGGTCCCAAACAGACATTGCTATTAATCTATAGTTTAATTTTGCAACAATGCTTTAAGGTCTTAGTAGCATATGAACCATGCACTGTCGATTTCTTATCTTCTTCAAAAATAACTTTTACTGCCTTTAGATTTCTAATCAGACATGGTATTTCTGTTGGAATGTCGCCTTTTAGAAAATCATTATATACGCCAATGTTTTGAAACTTACAATTACAATAATTCGTCGTTGTTTAACTAAAGAATGTCTTGTTGGATTGCTCCAAATGTTTATCTGCTGCATCAATGATTGCTTCCAGTAGGATTTGAAGCTCAGCGTTAAAAAAGATCAATGCACATAAGAATGAACCTCTTTTTCTCTTCTTAAATAGTGAGTCTGGCAACTTTTGATTGCTCGCAAGACATGTGTTTAATTTTTTCTTTTTTTTTTAAACACGTTGCGCTAACGTGTTATGCTTTTGTTAAAGAAAGGGTTTAACTAGTCAACACATTGTCAGACTTTAAAGATAGGCCTACTCTTGTGTATATTTGGCCTTGTAGAATATCTTCACAACAAAAAAAAAACACTAAAGATAGGTAAAATAAAAGATACGCCTCTAGTGGCTAGAATTTGAGAACGAAAAAAGTATTAATTTGTACAAAAAAATTCTAGGCAAAAAGCTTTTTCTGAAAAAGGCATGTTGAACACATTAAGTGAATGTTATACACATCTATTAAATAGCTTTTCTGTTGGTTCTGAATAATGTCCTGTACTCCTCCGTGGTTCGACATTGAATCTGCAATTTCATAACCCCTGAACTTTTAAGATCTTAAGTTGATCTCATTAGCTTTTTTTTTCTCCCTTAAAATCTTCTGAATCTGATCAGTGTGTACTATGTCAGGTGTGCTGTCAAACAAAATACAAAGGTGCTAACAGTTATTCTGACTCTATCTTTTAAGTCTTTTACTAAAACATTTATCAACTTTGTAGCATGACAGATGAACTTTCAGCAATGGGTTTTATCTACATAACATTTCCGTCATCTCATGGAAAATATTTATTCATCATTAAAGACTCGTTGTTAATATGGTCACAAAATGTCAAATTTTCTGATACATTGATTTAGATAATCTTAATTTATTAAGTGGAACAAAACTTAAGAAGAATTTCTTTCATGTCTAAATTAGAAAGAAAAGAAAGTATTCGTTGAGTTTAAATTTTATAAATAATTTAAACTCAAACTTTAAAATAGCTTATCTTAAAGAATGACAATACTACATTAATTAATAATTGTAATAGTATTAATAATAATAATAATAACCATAAACGCAGTACTTTCTTTTTCACATGCCAAAAGGATTGGACCGTTATATATAAAGAAAGAATCAGATCTTGGACTTAAGTTGGTGAATAGTTAAAAAATATCTATTTATTTCTTATTAAAATTTTATGAAAAACCATTAATCTAAACCTTTTGGTTGAATCTCGCGGTACCTGAAGTTATTTTGATGTGGAATTTAAACACTATATTTTGACCATATGATTTGGTTTCGATCGTCAAACAAATTATACTAAGCTTCCTATCATATGGAAAGAAATCTTGTATTTGCTCGATGATCGTTTGGAATTATTATTATTTGTTTATTTTTAATAATTTCAACAAAAAAAACTGTACACACGTAGGAAAAATCGATAGATAGATAGATAGATAGATAGATAGATAGATACCATACACAAACACACGCGATAAAATAGAGCATCGCAAATTTAAAAAAAATGAACATAACGGTACATAAGAAAAAAAAACACAGATACTAATTTTTAATAATTTATCAACAATTGTCGGAGTCAAGACTACACAAAAACATTGTCTAATTAGCAAAATCGATCTATACAGCACAGGAAAAAAAATAGAGAGAAATAATCTAGATTCACACTAGTAAAATGTAGATGTATGTTATGATTAAATAAAATAAGTCTACATTCCCTAAAGCATTTATCAGAATTATATTTTATAGTTGGCAGCAAAAAAAAAATAACGTAAGGGTAAATTTTTTTTAATTGTATCAGTAACCAAGTCCATCTAGGAAAAATTGGCCGCCTGTTGCCATTATAGCAACCGGCGGCCATTTGTAAATATGTAAGCACTAACAGTAAATAACCCAAATATAAATGTTTTAATAGGCCAGTAGGCCGACATCTTTTCAGTAATAAATATAAATCTAAATATATGAACCTAAAAGTTAACAAACTGACATGTTTGGCACCATATACTCTTTTGCACCATGAGATAGCTTTAGATCTAGTAATTATTTATATAGATATCGAGCTACTTTATTTTTTTATTTTTTGTTAACATATATAGACATAGATCTACCTTTAAAAATTGCACTTGCAAACATCGTCTCACTGTGTCAGTCAAAGTCAAATAATTTATATAGATCTATCTACAAGTCTGGTAGTTATATAGATCTATTTAGTGTTGATTGAAGATTTGTTATTAATTTTGTAAAGCTACTTGAGTAACGCGATACATGAAATATCGTGCTTTATTTTCTAGAGGTCGATACTACCCTCCAGGTCACTTAGTGAACAATGTCAAGGGTATTCACTGACTTCTAAATTTGTAGTTCTGTCATCTGTGTGATTAGATTTGATTTTCTAAGTAACCTTCTTTGGATCTAGATCTAGTATCTGGTATAATAATAATTTAGATATATTTATCTGATTAAGTGATTGAAATAATCCTAAAATGTCTCTCGCTCGTCAAAATTATAATGAGGAATGTGAGGCTGCAGTTAACAGACAAATAAACCTGGAATTGTATGCAAGTTACGTTTATTTGTCAATGGTATGTTATCATCATTTTATGTATGGACTCACTCAAGTATACTAGAATATTAGTATTAGTATATTGTATAGTTTGGCACTATTTTGACTATTATTAAGTATCATCCCCTATAACTATACTAATATTATTATATAACTATGGTTATGGCCTAGTCTAGAACTCCTACACTAAGCCGTGACTAAGCTCCATTAACTTTTAACAAATGTTCTTATCATTGAAAAATATCAGAGAAAGATATTAACCAACCAGTTGATTTCCTCAATTTCATTAAAAGCCTTATTAAAAACATTTTAGAAAATCAAAAACCAATAAATACTCATCAAACAAAATAAATAAATGCTGGTTTAATAATAAATTAAAGAAACTTAGCAAACAGAAAGAAAGAAAACCTATTTTAAAAATTTAAAGAAACTAAGGCAGAAACAGTCCATAAAAAGTAACTTAAAACACCTTTACCCAAAAAGTTAGCTGCAGAGTGAATACATAAATAAAGTAGTATCTGAAGAGAACAATAAAAACTTATGGTCATACAAAAAATCTATAAAAAAAAATGGAAACAATAGAAGTATCCCCATTAAAAGGCAAAGATAACTTATTGCTAATGAAATTAAAGCTTTATTCTAACATTCTTAATAATATTTTGCATTAGCTTTCTTAGCTCTAGGAGACAAAGACATTAATAAATTTAAACCAAGTAGAAAACAGGAAATATAAATGTACAAGAAAAAGATATTCAAAATAACTATCAGCTAGCATAAAACTAAATTTAAAGCTTCTGGACCTGATGGTATCCCAGTTAGTATTTAAAAGTTTTTTTTTTTTTTATGACACCCTTCATTTCTTAATGTTTGAACCATTTTAAGCTAAAAGAAAGAGATGGCGTATCTTGATTAGAGAACTGTTGTTTGCCGATGATGCAGCACTGATATCTCATTCACAAGAAGGATTGCAGAGGCTGGCAGCTGCTTGTCTAGAGTTTAGCCTTACAATAAGCCTCTCCAAGACAGAAATCCTGGCACAAGACATCGCAGAAATACCAGCGATACATATTGGTAATCACACACTTACACTAATAGCCAGCAACCTAGATTTAGACACTGAGCTGACAAAAAGAATAGGAAAGGCTTCTGCAACAATGGCAAAACTCTCCAAGCGCCTGTGGAAAAATACCAAATTGACTATGGCAACAAAAATCCTGGTCTGCAATGCCTACGTTATGAGCACACTTCTTTATGGCAGTGAGAGCTGGCAACTTACTGCGCTGCCTTCGATGCATAATGTGCATCTCCTGGAGGGATCATTTTTCCAACCAGGAAGTTTTGAAATGGGCCAATATGCACAGCATCTATGCTCTCCTTCCACAAAATACTACACTGGCTTGGTCATGTTACTCGCATGCCAGATGGAAGAATCCCTAAAGACATCCTATACGCTGAGTTTGCAGAGGGAGTCAGACCCAAGGGCCGCCCAAGACTAACCTACAGAGATGTCTGCAAGCGAGACATGAGAGCCACGGGCATCTACCAAAATATGTGGGAGGAGATAGCCCAAGACCAGACAGCATGGAAACAGACTGTACGCGGTGGTATGAACTTCACCAGATGCAAAAGAAAGGAAGCTGCGTCAGCCAAGAGAAAGAAAAAGAAAGCTGCCCTGTCATCTTGCCCTAGCACAGATGCATATATACACAGGGTTCGTATGCGGTCTGGAATTTCAAAATTCAGATTTCAAACTTGAAAAGGTCTGGAAAATGCTACTTTTCAGGGCAATTTTGTTAAATGTCTGGGAAATGTCAGGAATTTGAAAAAAATATTTTTAAGCCAATGTCATTCAGGCGCTGTAACCGGTAAAATGCTAGGTGGCTAGATCTAGTTGGGCAAAGAGGCTTCCATTAGGCCTACTAGATCTATTGTCATAAGGGAAAGCTCGCGCATTCTTGGCTTGTCTGTGAAATGCTAGCCCATTTCTAGACGGTGTACTGTAGACTTAAATCAAAATTTAGTAATAGATCTAGGCCTAGACTAGTTTATTATGCCGATGTTAGTCTATATTATCGAGATGGTTGATCTAATTTTAGTTAGGCTACCAAAAGTCGGGAAGTTAGTTTTTGGCCTAGATTTAATTATGCATGTGCGAAACCCCCCCCCCCCCCCTTTTTTTTTTTTTAAAATGATGTCAACATAGAATATAGATCTAGTTGAGTCTAAGCTAAAAGACTAGGCCACAAGAATGACTTACTCAATCTAGGTCTACTACTAGATTTAAAAGTCTCAATCTATGCGCGACTTAGATTACTAGGATAGATCTAGGTTTACTACTAGATTTAGTCTGATATCTATGCTCGACTTAGATTACTAGATCTATTCTAGGTCTACTTCTAGATTTAGTCTCGATCTATGCGCGACTTAGATTTCTAGATCTGTTCTAGTAAACTTCTAGATCTACTAAATTCTACTAGATTTAGTCTTGATCTATGTGCCACTTCTTAATAGATCTAGGTTTTCTACTAGACTAGATTTAGTCTCGATCTATGCCTGATCCCCCCCCCCCCCCCCCATTAAATAAAGAAAACAAATTAAATTATAATTTATAAAATATCTAGTCAACCTAGAATATAGATCTTGAGTCTAAACTAAAAGATTAGGCCTCTAGTACTACTAAATATTACTAGGTCTAGAACTAGATTTAGTCTTAATTTTAATCTATGCACGACTTAGATTACTAGAATACTAGATCTTGGCAATCTAGGTCTACTACTAGATTTAGACTTAGTACCTAATTTAGTCTCGATCTATGCAGGAACCCCTCCCCCCACCTCCGGTTATAAATAAAGAAAACAAGTTATATTATATCTAGTCAACATAGAATATAGATCTTAGTTTAAACTAAAAGACTAGGCCACAAGAATGACTTAGATTGCTTGGTCTACAACTAGATTTAGTCTTGATCTATGCACGTTTACCCCCCCCCCCCCCCCCCTCCCCAAATCTAGTCAATGTAGAATATAGATCTTGAGTCTAAACTAAAAAAAACTAAAATGACTTATATTACTAGGTCTACTACTAGATTTAGTCTTAATCTAAGTCTAGATTTAGATTTAGCTTGTAGATCTATAATTATAATCTAGTAAGGTTATGATATAGATTTAGATCTAGATATCAATATTATAAATTTGTACCCTGTTAAAAAAAAAAAGTCAAAATCGACATAGGCCTATTAGCCACTATTACAAATTAAATTTAAATACAGTTACTCTAACTCTAGATCTTTATTTATCTCCTCCAATAGAATTATACTAGAGGTAGGCCCTCTAACCTAGGCTAGTCTAACCCTAAGTCTTTACATTTTAACTAGTATCTAATGTTTAAGCCACTAAAAATGTATATAAAAATTATAAAACTATTGGACTAGTTATTATGAGATTTAGAATAAGATTTTACAACTAAGTTAGGCCTATTACACTATATATAGGAATATAGGCCTACTATGTATATAAATTAAATTGCCCAAAGTCTAAGTGCTACATGATTAGTGACTTTTTTCCCCCTTGTTTCGTATGTTCCTTCATAATGGAAAATTATTAATACACCCTAGTCCAACCTCCCACAGGATGGCAGGGGTTAGTTATTGGCAAGGTTTTGGACACAAGACCACGAATACAGCAGTCCAGAGCACATAAGGCATGTTCAGGTAGCCATCCACTTTACTGTTAGTGAGTCTGGAAAACATTAGATAAAAATCTGGAAAATGGCTGGAATTCATTTTCACAAATGTTGTATGAACCATGTATACATGCACGAACTGTGACAAACTCTGCCACTCCAGAATTGGCTTGATCAGTCACTCCAGATTCTGTCCCATCTCAAGACGTAACCAAATCCAGTGACTCATCTGGGCGCATCCATTGTCTTCCAAGACAAAAGGAGCCATATGATCTACTTTAACTGTTTGAATGTGTTGACTCTTTCAGTCAAGTTTTATGTATTGTTGTGATGTGGTAAATTGGAACGTAATGCTGTATAAATATATTATAAACCCCCACCTTTATACAAGCATAATGAGTCTCATAAATTTAATTGCAACTGCTATAAATTAAAGAACTTAACAATCCTTCTCTTTAATGTTGAGCTAATGTTTTAAATCACTTTAAAATTCTTTTCCTGCTCATACCCCAGGCATACCACTTTGACAGGGATGATGTTGCCCTGCCTGGCTTCCACAAATTCTTCAAGAAAATGTCCCAAGAAGAGACAGGACATGCTGAGCTTCTAATGAAGTACCAGAACAATAGGGGTGGGCGAGTTGTCCTTCAAGACATCAAAGTAATGATTAGCTCCATTGAAATCACTTTAATTTGTTTCTCTGTTAAAAATATTTATGACCTATAGGAATACTGAATTTTACAAGTGACTATTGACCTAACTTCGTTATAAACTTTAAAACTGCATTAATTATAAAATCTGTTGAAATTTCTTTGTAAAATATTTTTCAACTTTTGTTTCATGTGATAGCTTTCAATTCTAAGTTAGGGATATTGTTAAAATAGTTATCTGATTCTATTATACATTAAAAATGTTTTAAAATATATACATCATATGTTTATGCCATTCTTTGTTTTAACTCATTTATTAATGACTAATATATAACTAAGTGTACTTGCAAAAATATAAATTTAAATCCACTTAGTCAGTAATAGGTTAAACTCAATTCATTTTCTGGCTTTTCTTAGAAACCTGACACTGATGATTGGGGCAATGGGCTAGCTGCTATGACCACAGCACTTAAACTGGAGAGAGATGTCAATACTTCACTTCTTGAACTACACAAGATTGCAGAGACCAACTATGATCCACATGTAATCAAATTTTTCATGGCTTTTACTAGAAGTTGGTTTTAAAGGTTTTTTTATTTTACATTTTTAATCTAATAGCGCCTATAGCAGTAGGCTGCATTGTTTAAGGTAGATGTATAATGCCGTAGGATGTGATAAGTTATGAGCAGTGTTTTTGAACTTTCATATCATATAAGATGGCTGCCTGGTCGTGTGGTTTCATCAATGGTCCCGGGTTCAAACCCTGCCCGCTCCCATCCCCCGTCGTCCTGCAGGAGGTTTGGACTAGGAAGTAAACTATCTTCAACTCTAAAGGAACATCCAAAACATGTAAAACATTTTACAAACAAACATTTCTGTCTTACTCAGAGCCAGAACACAAGCATGTAAAGCTATTTTTATTGAATTTTATCTTTCAAACAAAAGTGCAAATACTGCAGTTTATTGAGTATATTACGAAGCTTGTTTATAGTTACTTCTGTTTGCTCAGGATTTAGGACCTAGTTTTACTTTGGGTGCCTCTTGAGTCCACCCAGCTCTAATGGGTACCTGACATTAGTTGGGGAAAAGTAAAGGCGTTTGGTTGTTGTGCTGGCCATATGATACCCTCGTTGACTGTAAGCCAGGGAAGCAGATGACCTTTACATCATCTGCCCTATTTACCATAAGGTCTGAAAGGGGAACTCTACTTTTATAGTCTCCCTGAAGATAGTTCTTGATCTTTTCTTCAAACCCTCTTTCTGTCTGTGCCCATAACATACCATGTTTACCATAACATTCCTTTAAGGACTGACCTGGTCATCTACACACAGACGAAATTCATGCCCCACTTTACTGACCCTTCTCTATCTTCTTTCCATTTTGTGCATTGGAGTGTGACAAAAAAAAAATGGAAAAACAAAAACTGGTCAAATATAATTGACCTTCTAGAAATGTATGTCCCTAAATTCTACATACTTTATGTTACTGTCCTGCTGCGATAAACTAATCAAGGATTTGTCTTTTATAACTTTAATGTAAATTGGGTTAACAAATTAAAGGTCATGGCTTTGAATATTGAATTTTATCTATTGCTTTTTTTTTTTTAAATCTCACTAATGTTATGGGCAGAAAGCAATGTGGGCTATTAAACTAGTCATATATTATTCAAGCCATTTTGACAAATTGTTCTGTCATTTTTGCCACAAACTTTGTTTCTCTGATAAGAATCCTAATTTTGTGTAATTATTTTTTCTTTCTTTTGTGTAGCTTGATGATTTTGTTGAAGAAGAGCTTTTGGGAGAACAAGTGAAATCCATCAAGGAGTTAGCAGATTATGTGGCTCAACTGACCAGAGTAGGACCTGGTCTTGGAGAATACATGTTTGACAAAGAAACACTTCAGAAGTAAGGGTTTCAGCAGCCAGCTGGATGAACCACACACTCACAACCTTTCTCAGCCATGTGATATTATTGTGTGTCCCACTATACCTAGAGAATAGCACATTATTGATAATAGACTGTGCTTTTGTTATTTTGTATAAGTTTGTATAAAGTTTGCAGTGAACATAATAAAGTTACTGTTAGAATTATATATGGTACTTTTATGTAGAAAGATAATTGTTATTAGCGCTAAATGGCCATTAATTAATATGTCAACTCGGCATGCCTTTAATGTTTAATGTTTATCTTGATACAAGACAGCATTAAGTCCATTAACTTTTGTGTACATTTGGTTAAAACTTGATACTTAATAAGGTACCTCTCTTATAATTCTACTTTAATGGTAGCATTGTGCCATTAGTGATATGTATAACATAAAAAAAGTTGTGTTTTTGAACCTTTGAGTTCTTGTATTATTGTTAATACTGGTAGTGATATGTTTTGATATCAGTTTAGCTGTAATTTACTCTTTTTTTAATGAGCATCTATACTATGTGTGTGTCTCATGTTTCAAGTTTTAATAGTTTAACATAGATTGATATTAATATATACAAGTATTGAACTCTCAGTACGGTAATTAAAGCTATTTGATATTGTTTGACACTTAAGTATGTTTCAATTGTGCTCAAATTTTTTTTGTCATTCCAAATATTTTATTTAGGAAATGGGTTAACAAGAAAGTCAAGATTTTCGGTGAGGAAAAAAATATTTTTCTCAAAAAATTTATGTTTTTCAAGTTTTATACCATTTTTTCTTTGCTAGATTTTGTACATTTTGTTTTTGCTTCAGAATTATACAAACCTGTTAATGGATAAAAAAACAAAACAACATATTTTGTAGCCTAGTCTATAATAAAGTTGATCACAGAAATAATTTATTTTTGTATGTTTTCATTACTGTGTTGGTTGAGGACTTCAAAGCCATTATTACAATTTAGTATGTTATGGAACTAGCTTTTATCCACAATTTGCCTGGTATGAATATTTTATCACTCTTTTTTTTCTCTTGGATCTGTCCACATATTGCTCACATCAACCTTCAGTTATGAAATAAGTTGAAGAAAGCTAATGGAGATAATTTAAATATTACACTACAACTTAGTAGGTAAAAAAAGAACACTTGTTTTTTTTGTTGTTTTTTTTTGTATTTCCTCAATACATTTGATGTCTGGTATTTTGGTATTATCTGTTGGTAAATATCTTAGTGAAATCAATCCAAATAATCTGCTCTTTGTTTAGATCGCAGCATAAGGGATAGCTGGTTGGTGCATGAAACTATGTTTGGTGTACCAAAAATAGGAAGTGTTTATAAGCTGTCACTTTTTAAATGTTTACCATATCTTTAGCATTGTATATTTACATTTCTAAGTTCTTTGACTTTTATTTTTTCATATCAAATTAGAATTGTTTAGATTTAGACTAAGTTTAAGTTCTAGAGCAGGGGTTCTCAACCTGTGGGTCGTGACCCCTTTGGGGTTCTATTGACGATTTGCCAGGGGTTGCATAAGACCATCGAAAAAAATGGATTGTTATTGTCTACTTTTCTATTGCTGTGTGTGTGTGTACGGTGGTTGAAGGGGATGGGGGTAAAAAGCGGTCACCATGCCTAAAAGGTTGAGAACTGCTGTACTCTAGAGCTAAATTTATATTTAAAAAATCTAGGCTATTACGACAGATACAAGTGTATAATAATATCTAAGTTGATGAGCAAATTTCAGTTACTGGGGGCTGGGAAGTATCTATTGTACTAGACGAGCCTGGACTTATCAGGAGTAGATGCAGACCATTTATGTGCCCCCATCTCCCTGAATATTGAGTAGCCAATTTTTAACCAATGAATCAATGAATGTCTTGAGAATAGCAACTTAACCACAGTGCTTCCACTGGGGTACATTTGAAAGGCTAAGATATTATTGTAATAAACTGGAATTCAATAACCTAATGAGGAGTTCATGGCAGAGCAGGTACACTTTATTAATGGTGTGAAATAGTCTATGGCACGATTGTCATGATATGATGTTTTTATTTGCACATAATCATACTCGTTGGCCTAGAATATGATTAAAGTTTTTTTTGGCCTTGGAGAATAAATCCTTGACAGCTGTCTTTAGATATGATAAATTTGAAAGTTTCTTTGAACAAGAGTTTAGAGTGCAGTGTTCTGGATAAATCTATGGCATCCTTCAGTCAGGAAGCAACTATGGATCATCTCGTGGAAATGAGATGAATGCCTGGGCATTATCTGTGGTCGGGTCGCCCACACATCAGTTCCCCCCACTCCATGCAGCTGATGTATCCAAAGGAACGGCAGTGCCGATACAGTTTGGGGTCAGCGGCGTCGCAGGTTCTGCCAGATAATTAGCGCTCGATAAATTAGGTTGTTAAACACATACACCACTTTACGATAGCAGAGGAAAAAAATAAAATTTTTAACATGCCCTCTTCTAAGTCAAAAACAGCAAGAAATAAAAAAAAAAATATGAGCATGATTTAACTGCCTTTGCCGTGTCTGTTGGTTCCACAGGCACTTCTGCTACTGTGATGAACCTGCAGATTTCTCAGGCACTGAGATGTCTTTGGGTTTTTGATTTGTTGATGGTAATTGTATTCGAGAAGACTTCATTGATTATGTTCCTGAATGCATTAAATACATTAACTCTTTCTCTCCTGAGCAACGATAATATTGTCGATTTTTTTCTTAATAGTTGACTCCATGCATGGTTGACTAACCGACAATATTGCCGTCGGTGCATTTAACCATCCTTATTTCGTTCCTATTCTTGGTTAATAATTTTAAATGCTTAGGGTCTAAATCTATATGATTTTGCTTGCAGAAGAGTTCACTGTTTACTTCATTCAACATGGTTTAAATCATAGACTTATAATGACTAGACCTACTAATACTAAGCTACTAGATCTATAATTAGTATAAGACTATAACTAAGTATTAACTATTAATTACTAGAAACTATACGGCATACCAACTGTCAGGTTTAGGAATTATTTGTGTTAACTAGCTGTACACAATTAAGGTCCCGGGTTCACCCTGACAAGAACATCACTCACACACAGTCGTACATAGAGTAACCAACTATGTAAATAGTTTAAATAACAAAAAAAGGAATTTAATTGTATGAAACAGACATATAATGTACAATGAGGATGATAAATAGACAATATATATTAGATATATATATATATAAAGATATTATTCAATAATTAGTTTAAGCACCTTTGCTACTGCTGCTATCAACTTGTCACCCTGGTTTCATAGTCCACCAGATTCTGACCGACTGGCGTCACAAAGCTGCCAACCTCGGTAATAGTAGAGTTAGACCTAAGATGATTGCCAATTTGACAATGACACTGAAAACTGTAATATATATTTCTGCGACGGCAAGCGACGCCCACACTAGCATAGACTCGAGCCAGTATATACAACTCCAACACTGGCACCCTATAAATGAAATAAACACAAAACTTAACTTCTACTCAACGCTGGCACCCTATAAACGAAATAAACACAAAACTTAACTTCTACTCTAAAACTAGAATTAGTGACAACCTCCTACAACATACAATAAGAGATATCACAACCGAATAACTCACCCTAAACAGGGGTCCAACAATCCTACTGAATAATAAGTCCAAGAAAACTAGAACAGACTATAGATATAATAACCTTTTTCGGACCAACACACCGTCCGTTTTTAACCAACTCAGAGGGTAAACTGCCTCATGACAAAAGAAAGACCAATAGATGTCACCGGACTTTGTGACGTAGCAAAACAATTCAAAACAAAAATACAAGACACTCTCGCCCGTACAAGTACCACGACTAGAGGAACTAGAAAACAGAGTTAGGAGAAAGAAAGAGACACTTGTCTATACTACGCGACATCCCCCTTCCTCGACGAACTGGAAATTTTGAAAGAAATTCCAGTAATCAAAAATCCTTTTGAAGACAAAACTTTGTAGAAAGAACAAGGAAGAACAAAAAGATTATAAGTGCATCTATGTCACATTTCAAAATGTAATAATGGAAGAAAAAAAATGACGGGGAGTCACCAATTAGTGAGCCAAGGAGACACAATACACGTCAAGATAAAAATCCAATAACAAAGAAAAGTTGGTTGACTTTTAAGGTGACCCATATCAACTTTGGCCAAGAACAAAGTTATATTACAAATTCATATTTACAAATACAACATTAATATAATATACCAAATAATAATCATGGTAAATATATCTATATATTATATTCTTGAAATTAGAATCATTTGCATAATATAAATCACAAGTTCAAATGTTATAACACATAGAAACATAATATAAATGGCGGATGGAAGTCTATATCAATCTTGAACAAAGATCAGCCAGCAGATTGTTCTCTCCCTTTACGTGGGCAACGTCAAAGGAGTAGTCTTGTAGCATCAATGCCCATCTTGTGATACGTGCGTTTGTAAAGTTTGTGCTCCTGAGATACGATAAGGCCTTGTAATCAGTCAGCAGGTGAAATCTTTTACCTGCTAAATACCTGTCCAGTTTCTTTACAGAATATACTATGGCTAATCCTTCCCGTTCAATAATAGAGTACTTCTGCTCCCGAGGCAACAACTTACGGATTACGTTACTCTATGGGATGTAACACACCTTTGATCCACTAATTATCTGAAGCATCTGTCTGAAGAAAAAAAAAGAGAAGGATCAGGTAAACGAAGAATAGGATACTTACTCAGACAAGTCTGCACCCTATTCAATGCCAACGCACACTTGCAGTTCCAGTTTACTCCCATAGGTCTAAATATTGGAACATTTGACCAACACAGCATATATATATATAAATATATATATAAAACAGAGAATCAAAATCATCATATCGTTACCCCCGCGCACATATACGATGTGGGACAACTACAATAGTCCTACCTCCGAGTTTGGACTTGTCTAAATATTTAACTGCTCTCGCAACATCTGCAAGGTTCCTTAACTTTACATGACCTACGCCCATCGACTTCCCGTTCGCCATCAAAACCTCCACCATTCCCACCAAACCAGCATCTCTAAATCTATCTTTTAACTTCTGCCAGTTAACATTGAATGGCAAATTTTGAACAGTTACTGTGTAGCGATCCGGCACTAACTTATACCCACGGCGACCATCCGAATCGCGACGACCCGCTAGTCATCTATGTCTTGACCTTTGATCTTGACCACTGACAATATCATAAGAGTTCACATCTTCAACATCAATCTCGTTAGACGGGGAAACACCTTTACGGCACTCGGTTGAATTATGCCCCTTTTCACCACAACAACACAATTACCTTTCTTTTACCCACAGGTTAACCTTTTTCGGACCAACACATCGTCCGTTTTTAACCAACTCAGAGGGTGAACTGCCTCGTGACAAAAGAAAGACCAATAGATGTCACCGGACTTTGTGACGTAGCAAAACAATTCAAAACAAAAAAACAAGACACTCTCGCCCCGTACAAGTACTACGACTAGAGGAAATAAAAAAACAACAGAGGAGAAAGAAAAAGACACGTGTCTATACTACGCGACACCAACTCTTAAAATGTCTCGATTACCTGTCAATTAGTGAAGTGAATTACACTAATTTAATTAATTACAGACACTGAGACAGTGAGTTGAGTGAGTACATGGCTGATTGATACTTGTCTTATTACTAGTTATCACAATCATCAATTAGTGGATGTCAGATGTCTATGAAGATGCAATGATAGATGTCACGTTGAAGATTATCTTAGTCTACATCACACTAACAATGATCGTGATTGCCGAGGATCTTGAAATCTTCTTTTAATAAGATGATCGTATAGGAGTAGATAGATCTAGTTGATAATACGATCATTCAAAATGTTGCTAGTTGATCATCTAGAAGTTGTCTATCACTAAGTCGATCTAAGTATATTACTGTATTCAATGAAGAAACTTCTCTTCGTCTAAAACAATTACTTTAGTTCAGAATTTGAAAAAGCTATTCACAAATAATTACAATGGTTCAACGTACTTGAATAAAATGATAGATCTACACAATAATATAATTGAGTTCTAATACAAAGCTTTAGTGGATGTTTCACTTCCAAGTTCCATACAATGACTGCCTAATAAACCAGAACCTTCCCGGGCTCAAGCGATGTCACGTGTCCCACGTAGCTCATTGCAACCAATAAATGCAGCCCGAGTTACACTAATTAACATATCTCCGCGTGAGAAATTACCCGAGGTTGCTGACGAGCTAAATATAGATACTGTGTACGTGACATATTACCCCCCCCCCCCCCGCTTTCTTAAGCATTTGTATGGTAATATAAATGCATATAAAATAATACAAGATAAATGTTAACTGTATATGTGTAGTTCATTTGGGTAAAAATACTCATGTGAAAATGTGTACATATCCAAAAAATAAAAAATGGTTGAGATGCTACAAGATATTTGTAGTTACATAGTAATTTGTATTATGTAATCACATTTTTGATCATGGATCATAAAAAATATGTATAATGTCTTTAAACATTAACAAGTTACTGTACACTTGATGACACATTCGAAATGAAATAAGACTATAATAAAATATGATAAAGATGAGTATCTTTTCTTCGAAGGTACTTTGGATAAACATATTACAAACTTGATTTGATAAAATATCTGTGAAGAGACAATGTAATGACGAAACTAAGTAATTAACTATATACATCTGGACAGTGTGTCAGCAAATACATTCAAGTGACCTGGTATTGTCTTGACATCAAACTGGTAGTCCATGAGTTGTAGACTCCAACGTGTTAATCGTCCGTTTGCCATCTTCTTTGAGTTCAGAAAAGCTAGTGGTGCATGGTCTGTCAGTAGTGTGAAGTGTGCACCCAATAAATATTTGGTGAATTTGGAAATAGCCCAGACAATGGCCAGACATTCACGTTCAATAGTGGAGTATCTAGTTTCGGCTTGTGAGAGTTTCCTGCTGATAAAAATACAGGATGTAAAGTCCCTTGGTAATCCTGCATTAAACATGCTTCAATGGCTGATGAAGATGCATCGGTGGCGAGATGAAAAGGTTTTTCTCGGTTTGGGAGTTTGAGTATACTGTCTCTGGAAAAGATTGCTTTGATATTCTCAATTGTGGCATGTAGTTCCGTAGACCATGGAATCTTGATAGGTTGACCCTTCTTGGTGAGGTTGGTCAATGTTGATGTGAGTGCTGTGTAATTAGGAATAAATGTTCTGTAAAAATTACACAGTCCCAGAATGCTTCTGACTTGCTTCTTAGTTGTGGGGACTTTGATGTCTAAAATGCGTTTGATGATATCTTCTTGTGGTCTAAGTGAGTTGTAGCTAACTCTATGACCTAGGAAAGATACTTCAGTCATGGCTAATTCTACCTTGCTGGGTTTTATCGTGAAGCCGTATTGTTGTATTATGTTGAAGACTTCATGTAATCCTTTCATGTGTTCATTCCATGTTTTATGGAATATGCAAATGTCATCTATGTAAGATACTGTGTCTTTTCGTTGGTTCAGTATTCTATGAATAGCTCTGTTAAAGGTGCTGCTGGCGTTGACCAATCCGAATGGCATGTAGTCGAACTGAAATAGTCCGAAAGCTGTTGTGAAGGTTGTAAATGGTTTTGATTCTTCCCTCATAGGAATCTCGTAATAACCTCTAGATAAATCTAGTTTGGTGAAAAATTTTGCCTCTGAAAATTGTGTCATAAGATCTTCAGGGTTAGGCATGGGATATGAATCGAGGCGAGTTATTTTGTTTAATTGTCTGAAATCGACGCACATTCTTGGAGTTGATGCTTGTTTACGTTTGATAAGTACAATTGGTGCAGCATATGGTGAATTAGAATGTTCTATGATGCCTTGTTCTAACAGTTGATTAATTTCTTGTTGAAGGAAATCTCTGTAGTGTATTGGTAAAGGATAAGGTCTTGATTTTGTAGGCTTGGCATCTGTAAGTATGATTTCATGTTCGACAATAGAAGTTTTTCCTGGAACATCTGTGAATATTTCTGAATGTTCTTTGAGAATGTTTGTCAATTCTTGTCTTTTCTGAGGTGATAATTTATCAATTTTGATATCATGCCAAAATTCAGTTTGCTTCGTTTGTGTATCTGGCATTATGAAATCATTGCAATCATCCATATCATTTTCTTCTTCTTCAGGTATGACTGCTAAACATGACATAACTCTTTCTGTTTGTTCTGTACTTGTATCATCATCTGTTTCAGTATTGTACTTTTGTAGCATGTTGATATGATATATTTTCTTCTTGATATGAATGTCAATTTCATAATCAACATCTGTGATTTTTTTGAGTACTGAGAATGGACCTTGCCATTTGATAAATAGCTTGTTGTTCTTATCTGGTAACAATAAACATACTTTGTCTCCTGGTTCAAATTGTCTGAGTTTTCTGGTTTTGTTGACTCTAGCTTGAGTATTTTTGTTAGCTTTATCTGTGGCTTCTTTAGCTTGCTCACATGCTGATATGACAAAGTTTCTGATATCTATAACATGCTGGAATGCTGTTTTGGACTCTAGTGAATTTGAATCTGGTTGTATGAGAGATTCTTTGAGTATTGACATGGGTCCTCGTGGGTTGGCGCCATATATCATCTCAAAAGGAGAGAAATCTGTAGTTTCTTGTTGACATTGTCTATAAGCGAATAGAGCTGCAGGTGAGTACATCCCAGTTTTGTGGATTGTCGTGAGCGATTTCCGATAAGATTTTCTTCAGAGTACCATTAGATCGTTCACATAGACCGTTGATTTGAGGAAAGTAAGGCGTTGTGAACTTCATCTTGACTTTGTACATGTTCATAAAGGCTTTGATTATATCTGCTGTGAATTGTGTGCCTCTATCAGAAAGGATGACTTCTGGGAAACCTTTTCTGGAAAATATTTCTGACAAAGCTCTGGTAATGCCAAGTGCTGATATATTGACTAAAGGAATTGCCTCTGGCCATCTGCTACATGTATCAACCAGAGTTAAGATGTACTTGTGATTTCTGTCTGAAGCTACTGGCATATCACCTATCAGATCGACTGACACTTTTTGAAAAGGCTTGTTTGTCAGTTCCAGTGCTTGAATTGGTGCCTGTATTCTGTTGATTTTAGGACCTTTCATTTGGTAAACATGGCAAGAGCTGACATATTTCTTGACATCTTTGGTGATGCTTGGCCAATAGAATTCTTGAAGGATTCTTTTCTTCGTTCTGGTTACACCCATATGACCTGCATGTGGAAGATTATGTCCTGTTGCCAATATCTCTCTTCTGTATCTTTGAGGTACAAGTACTTGTTGTATTGTTTCGTTCTTATTGTGACTGTTCTTCATAAGAATGCCATTCTGAAAATATGGTTCATCTGTGAATTTTGATTGTTTGTTTGCTTGCGCCTTCTTATAAAGTCTTTGCAATGATGAATCGATCTTCTGTTCATGTTTGAATTCATCATGTTGGAATTGTGGCATTACATCGTCATTTTCAGGTAATGATCTGATCTCTGTAACTGTTTCTTTTTGAATGGTCTGTACTTGAGTCTTAGGTATTGATTCATTTTGGCTTGCTCGTTCGGATGAAAATTGTTCTTTGGGTTTGGTCATTGATCTGGTTACCACTGCATAACAATCTTGATTTCGTTCAATGTTGTTTGCCCACTCTAAAAGTTCTTGTGGTGTGCAGTCTCTGACTCCTTCAATGTTACCGATGATTAAGTCAACTGGTAAGTCGCGGACAACTAAGGCTTCGGTTGGACCGCTTAAGAATGGCGTCTTAATGTGTATTATGGCTTCTTGTAGACTGCTGACAGTGCCATTGAATGCTGTGGCTTGAACTGATTTGCCTGTTAGTTGGTTTGACTTGACAAAACGTTTCTTGATTAATATAGATGTGCTTCCGGTGTCACGTAGCACCTGTACTTTTTGATTTCCTACACAACCTGGATAGAATTTAAGACCATTTGTTTTCGCTATGACAGTCATGGTTGAATGTTCATCTCTATCATTTCTGTTAGAAAAGTTCTTCTTATATACATGTCGTGGTCTAGAGTCTTGAGAGTGGCTTCTGTAACGAGGTCTTTCAGTATATTTTTGATTTCTTGTAGCTTGTTTGCCATGGTGTGGATTGCTGGTGCTGAACTGCTTTCTTCTGCATTCATGGGCTTGATGACCTTTCATATGACAATATGAACATTCAATAATCCTGGTGCGGCATTGAGAAGAAAAATGTCCTATGTTGTTGCATCTATTGCAAATTATTTTATCATATTTTGTATACTGTGAATTTCGTTTGTCTTCTGAAAAACAGACAAAGTTTTCATCTGCTGCTGGTTTGACTGGCTTGTTTGGATAAGCAGCTTTATATTGTCTGATGATTTTGGTTAACGTTGGAATATCAGAAGGACTTCTTTCAATTATATAAGATTGGATGTCTTCTGAATGAGCATGCGTGATATTGTCAATGATATGTTGTCTGATAGCTTGATAAGTGTTTTCCACTTTAGCAAGAGATATCCACCTGTCGAACCACATGGTCATGTTGGAAACAAAAATTTGAGGATCATCATCTTGTTTTGGTCTTGAGCTATAGAATTTCTTTCTATAGTTGTCTGACGTTGCACCGTACTGGCGTAATAAGGCTTCCTTGATATCATGATAATCACTGCGCTCGTTGACCGACAACTGCGAACAAATGTCAACTGCTTTTCCTGTCAGTAAACTAAGGAGGGAACTTGACCACTGGTCTTCTGGTAAATCAGACGTTGTTGCTAATTCCTCGAATCTAGTAAGGTATGAGTCCATGTTGTCTGTAGACTCATTGTATGAATGAATCTTTGACATGAGTTTATATCGATCAAAGACATTGGAACTTGCTTGATTAGTGTTGGCTTCTGTTGATTTGGAGTCTGACTTTAGTTTATTTTCTTCATGTTGCATTTTCAATTTTTCAAATTCCATTTGTGCTATTTCATGTTCTCTTTGTCTTTCAGCAGCTTCTTTATCTTCTTGCCGTTTCTTCGTCTCATATTCTCTTTGTCTTTCTGCTTCTTGTCTTTGTTTTTCTTCACGTTTTTCTTCTTCTTGTCTTCGTTTTTCTTCACGTTTTTCTTCTTCTTGTCTTCGTTTTTCTTTTTTCTTCTTCTTGTCTTCGTTTTTCTTCACGTTTTTCTTCTTCTTGTCTTCGTTTTTCTTCTTCTTGTCTTCGTTTTTCTTCTTCTTGTCTTCGTTTTTCTTCTTCTTGTCTTCGTTTTTCTTCTTCTTGTCTTCGTTTTTCTTCACGTTTTTCTTCTTCTTGTCTTCGTTTTTCTTCACGTTTTTCTTCTTCTTGTCTTCGTTTTTCTTCACGTTTTTCTTCTTCTTGTCTTCGTTTTTCTTCTTCTTGTCTTCGTTTTTCTTCTTCTTGTCTTCGTTTTTCTTCTTCTTGTCTTCGTTTTTCTTCTTCTTGTCTTCGTTTTTCTTCTTCTTGTCTTCGTTTTTCTTCACGTTTTTCTTCTTCTTGTCTTCGTTTTTCTTCTTCTTGTCTTCGTTTTTCTTCTTCTTGTCTTCGTTTTTCTTCTTCTTGTCTTCGTTTTTCTTCTTCTTGTCTTCGTTTTTCTTCTTCTTGTCTTCGTTTTTCTTCACGTTTTTCTTCTTCTTGTCTTCGTTTTTCTTCTTCTTGTCTTCGTTTTTCTTCTTCTTGTCTTCGTTTTTCTTCTTCTTGTCTTCGTTTTTCTTCTTCTTGTCTTCGTTTTTCTTCTTCTTGTCTTCGTTTTTCTTCTTCTTGTCTTCGTTTTTCTTCTTCTTGTCTTCGTTTTTCTTCTTCTTGTCTTCGTTTTTCTTCTTCTTGTCTTCGTTTTTCTTCTTCTTGTCTTCGTTTTTCTTCTTCTTGTCTTCGTTTTTCTTCTTCTTGTCTTCGTTTTTCTTCTTCTTGTCTTCAATTTCTTTATCTTCTTGACGTAGCTTTGCTTCTTTTTCTTCGTCTCTATCTGTTTGCTCTTTTGCCCAGGCCATTAATTCATGTGGCAGTAATTTCAATATTTTTCCTTTGTCAAGATATTC
This sequence comes from Biomphalaria pfeifferi, assembly GCA_030265305.1. Taxonomy (NCBI): domain Eukaryota; kingdom Metazoa; phylum Mollusca; class Gastropoda; family Planorbidae; genus Biomphalaria; species Biomphalaria pfeifferi. The sequence goes on from JASAOG010000086.1 coordinate 267,227, forward strand.
TGACATTCTTTGTGTTCTATCTCTAGGCTTTGAATCCATTGTATAGTTCTTGTGTTTTATAATATATGAACTTGAATATATTAATATAGTACTTTTTGAATGTAATAATGTCAGTTATGCCGTCACTGGCTAATAATCTTGAACAGTAGGATTATGTCTACTACTGGAGTCGTTGTAGGAAGTGTAGATTTATTCAACCGTATCAGGTTAATGAAATATTGCTGAGCCGTGCAAGGCTTTGAACTTTCTCTCTTGAGATTGTAGATCTAGTAGAACTTGTAGTATTAAAGTCGTCGTTTTGTACGATTGACTTGATATCAAATAGTAGAAATGTCTACTTTATAGATTATAGTGCCAGGTAATTGCTACTGGGCTTATCTATAATACTAATGCCAGTTAAATGATACTGGGCTTATCTACTGTGTCAGTTAAATGATACTGGGCTTATGTATCGTGCCAGTTAAATGATATTGGTCTTATTGCCAATGCCAATACAAAACAATAATATTAGATCTCGAGAGTTATAGTGAAAACTCGATCGTAGATCTATATTTATGATAAGATAAAATATCGATAACCAAACTGACCTTTGAACACAGCAGTACTATTCTCAAGTTGAAGAAAATCGAAGTTTTGTAATTGACGAAGTTTTGAAAATTTTTCCTTAAATCTTGAAAAAAAATTTTTTTTTTTTATGATCTTTTTGATGATCTTCTGATGATCTTTATGGAAGGTCGGAGGTGCCAGATATCACAATCATCAATTAGTGGATGTCAGATGTCTATGAAGATGCAATGATAGATGTCACGTTGAAGATTATCTTAGTCTACATCACACTAACAATGATCGTGATTGCCGAGGATCTTGAAATCTTCTTTTAATAAGATGATCGTATAGGAGTAGCTAGATCTAGTTGATAATACGATCATTCAAAATGTTGCTAGTTGATCATCTAGAAGTTGTCTATCGCTAATTTGATCTAAGTATGTTACTGTATTCAATGAAGAAACTTCTCTTCGTCTAAAACAATTACTTTAGTTCAGAATTTGAAAAAGCTATTCACAAATAATTACAATGGTTCAACGTACTTGAATAAAATGATAGATCTACACAATAATATAATTGAGTTCTAATACAAAGCTTTAGTGGATGTTTCACTTCCAAGTTCCATACAATGACTGCCTAATAAACCAGAACCTTCCCGGGCTCAAGCGATGTCACGTGTCCCACGTAGCTCATTGCAACCAATAAATGCAGCCCAAGTTACACTAATTAACATATCTCCGCGTGAGAAATTACCCGAGGTTGCTGACGAGCTAAATATAGATACTGTGTACGTGACACTAGTCTTTTACTAGTCACAGATACCGCCTAGATCTAAAAAAAAATCTAGATATAGTTGCAAAGTTATAAGTAGATCTAGAGATTCTAGTCAATCAGATTGTTAATACTAATTATGACTAATAATTGTAATAGAAAAGTTTAGTAGAGCAGTAGAGCCTAGATTTAAATTTAAGTCTAAAACTGATACTGCGATATAATTAATAATGATACTATAGCACTGATATAGTATATATATATTTAATATATATATAAGTAGTGTAGGTACTTTGAATATTGATAATTTTAAGTTCAGTGTAATTAGATACTTTAACGTCAGCCATTTTTGTTTGCCCTAAATGATTAGTAAATGTGTGCTTAAGGCTGGTCCTTACGTTTTCGGTCGCATCCTCAGTTATTTTTTAACCAATATTTTAGTTCAGAGTATCATTTTGTCGAGGAGAAAAAGGTGATTCTTTTGATGCCATCATTGGATTGCTTAACTCTTTGATTCCGGAATTATTGTCCATGTTTGGATGAAATTAATTTTTCGACCATTTCGAAATGCACTATTTTGCTTCAATTTAACTTGTATAACTTTTTTATTTATTATTTGAAAATAATAAATTTGATATAGAATTCAAGAGCAATGCATGCTCTTTCTATTTCTTCTTTTATTGTATTTTCTTCTAAAGTTCTTCATGTACTTAGTATATAAATATTCCTTAGCTGAGATATTCATGGCAGCAGTCAACATGAATGTGTGGGTTCAACACCCATGCAGCGCAAACATAAACTGTTCTCCCTGACCTACAGTGTTTACATACGCTGTCTTTCTTTATAGTTATAGGTCTCCATTCTTCTAGCATGAGTGCTCAATTTAATCCTATGGTCAGCATAGCTATTTATTGTGCGGACAAGAATATCATCAAAGTCACTGTCAATAAAAAAAAACAACATTCCAGTTCCTTTGATGCACTGCTAAGTCCAGGTTGACACCCACGTTTCTTGCAGGAACAAATCTGAAACTGTACTGTTTCAGTGCCTAGATCTAGAGATCTACATTGAACTTTAGCTGGGGGTGGGGCTGCTTCATCAGCTGATAAACTTCATCATTACTAGGCCTATCCCTGGGTCTAGATCTATAAATTAATTTACTAGATCTATATCATTAGATTTAGAATCAATATCACCATCAGGTAAAACAAAATCACTGTCATCTGAATTATTATACTTCCTCGTCAAAGAAATATATAGATCTACAAAGTTTAGACAACCCCGCTTGAGGCTCCATGTTAAAAAAAACAACACGCACACAGAAAAATAAATGTAGTCTCTATAAAAACTTCGTACACAATAAAAACACATTGATTGAAGGAAATTCCGATTGTTTAGCAAAAGGAAACTATTCTAGATACAAAATTAAGCAATAAAAAATGTGAACCTGAGAAATAGAAACAAAAAAAAATAAATTTTAAATTACCAATGATTTCAGCAATGAACTGACCTTTTTGCTGAGTAAAACCAACATTCAGTGCGTTGTTTCGGAGTCAAAGAGTTAACTAGGTTTTTTTTAAAAAAAAGATTCAAAAGTTAGGGTGTGTTCCACTATGATTTAAATTTTGTGTTCTGTAATTATTTATATTGGTTGGTAATTTGTAGTATCCATATCTACATAAGTAAGAATCGTGTGATTATTTAGCTATTTCGAAAGTAGCCATTTTGTTATCAATTATACCGGAAGTAGTAATAAATAGTTTTAATATATTATTCAAACAAAGTTTCTTTGTTTACTAATGTACTAATATAGATAATGTAGCAAAAACTCGTATTAATGTAGATCTAGACTTGGTAGATAAAAGATCTAGAGAAGCGAGAGTTAAAGTAAAAAATCAGATTATTGTTTTAATCATAAGACTACTCAAATCTAGTTATTGAGACTAGTTTGAGATCTATTCTAGATTCTAGTAGTTCTAGATTTTCAATTCAGTGTCTGGACATTACCTCACTTTCTAGATCCAAAACTAGACTTAGAATGACTTGTATGATGTATTATTTATTTTTATCATATCAAATAAGAATTGTTTAGATTTAGCTTTAGATTCAAGTTCAAGAGGGTGTACTCTAGACTTAAATTTAGTAAAAGATCTAGGACTAGACTATTATGACGGGTACAAGTCTTTAAGAATATCTAGGTTGATGATCAAAATTGAGTTACCGCAGGCTGGGAAGTTAGTTTTTTTGCCTAGATATATATGTGTGTGCGATCCTCCCCTTCCCCCCCCCCCCCCCCCCATTTTTTCCAAAAAAAAAAAAAAAAAGAAAACAGATATTATATCTGTTGTACTAGACTAGCCTGGACTTATCAGGAATAGATGCAGACCATTTATGTGCTCCCATCTCCCTGAATATTGAGTAGCCAATTTTTAACCAATGAATCAATGAACGTCTTGATAATAGCAACTTAACCACAGTGCTTCCACTGAGGTACATTTGAAAGGCTACGATATTATTGTAATAAACTGGAATTCAATAACCTAATGAGGAGTTCGTGGCAGAGCATGTACACTTTATTAATGGTGTGAAATAGTCTATGGCACGATTGTCATGATGTGATGATTTTTGTTTGCACATAATCATACTATTTGACTAATGGCCTAGAATGTGATTAAAGTTGGTTTTTTTTTTGTTTTTTAGGGCATTGGAGGATAAATCCTTGCCAGCTGTCTTTTGATATGATAAATTAAAAAGTTTCTTTGAACAAGAGTTTACAGTGCAGTATTCTGCTCTTGATAAATTAGCTGGTTAAACACTGATTTAACTGCCTTTGCAGGGTTTGTTGGTTCCACAGCCACTGCTGCAACTGTGATGAAATTGCAGATTTTTCAGGCACTGTGCATGTGTCTTTGGGCTTTTTATTTGTTAATAGTGATTGCATTTGAGAAGACTTCATTGATTTTGTTCCTGTTGTTTATAGAGTCTGTAGTTTTTTTTATTTTTTTCCAGGTCAGTTCTAAAAATGTGTTCACGTGTAATGTATATTATGGATGATGATGAACCATTTGTTCCTGTTGCTCTTCATCAAGATTCAAATGGTATGATTTTGCTGTGGTTTTTTTAATATTTTTTTTAACATTTGTATCTGCCCATGTAGGGAAAAACTATTCACTTTGTGCAGTCAGTCTAGATCTCTTTAGGACCTCAGGGTTGTTTCAGCCTGTTATGTAGCTTAGATATTAAGCCTAGCTAATTGCTTCTATTGACAGTGGTGAAGAAGAGTGTCTTTCAAACTTCCAGAAGCCTTTCACTTCTATGTACTCTCCTCTTTGCCTGAACTTTTCCCAGTCAAAGTCAAATTGTTCCAAACTATTTTTTTTTGTTTACAGATCCTGCAAAAGCATTTAATAAATTCTTGTCACAGGCTGTCTTTGGTGACTGAATCTTTGAGCTGGAAACAACTTTTATATTTCCAAAAAAATGACATGTACATATTAATGTGCAGTGTCTTGTATAACTTCATTTCTTCAATTGCAAGAGAGTTCTACAAAAAAACAACTGCTTACATTATATTCAATAGAGGCCTGACTTAGACTTAGGTCCTCCCACACTGTTCAGCGCATTAGGTAGCAAGCTTTCTCCATAAAGATGCAATAGGAACCAAGCTGTTAAAAACCAAAAGAAGCTTTTTTAATATTTTATCTGGCATCAACACATTTTTCCCTATATTTATTAGTTTAAAAAATTGTATTGAAGATCCAAATCATTGTGTTTAATTGTTGTTTACTGGTAGTTGCTTAATTTTTTTGCAAATATAGACAGCCACTGGGCTTTGCCTCCCCCCCTTTTTTTTTTCAAAATAGTATTTAGCATTTTTTTCATCATTTAAAAGCTTCCATTTGAAATCCTGTAAATTATAACTTTTTTTTTACCAGAGTTTTTAGAATTATAAATATGTATAAAAGGGTGACCAGACACCTTTTCATACGAGACATTTCATCATTATAGCAATTCATCATTGCACATTTAGGGATAAGGTTAGGGTTAGAATTGCTATAATGATGAAATATCTCGTATGATGAGATGTCAGGAAACCGTAGAAAAGACACTTCTATTTAAACCTAATCAAGCATTCAAACAAAGTTACTCTAGTAGATTTTTAATGGAACTTACTTTTGACCAACTTAAGCGAAACCCAGACTAATAGCGTAGTATGGTATATAAATCTGTGACAACCTAGGTTTTGAATTTTAAAATGCCATTAAAATATAGTAGATATTGCACAAAATTTAATGGACCAAAATGACATTGACTTTAAGGTTATTACATTATGTGCCAGCAGTTTGCATGTAGCCCATTTTTCCCCCATTACTGCTATAAAATATACTTACACTAATTTTGTAGGAAATTGAATTACATTTTTAATATTTTAAAAAATATCTTTTTTTTTTTAAGCTGAAAGCGGTATTTCTTTCCAGACACATAGTGATGTTAATAAGACACCTTTTAGTAGCGTAGTCTGTGAAAAAAGCACAGACCATAGTCTTTTTAAGGACCTTGGAAGCTTATCAGTAGAACGCCTACCCAAAAGTTACCAACATGAGAAAATCCTTGCTCTAATCAAATCAGTAGCTGATTTGGCTGTTTTGATTTGTGTACCTGTGTTGAATCAAGCTGGACTTTACTGGCAGGGAACGGGCAGAGTTGAGGATGCCTTCATTTTCAATGAAAACACCATATGTCAGTGCAAAAAGTGCCAATTATCTGAAAACCCAAGTAAGGCATGGGGCAAAGTTCAGATAGTCACATCCACAAAACTACCCACTGCTTGTAGGTATGTGGATGAGATTAAATGCACATTATTTCATGATGATGAAGAGAAAACAGAGAATCTAGCTTACTTATTTGGAGATGCCTACATTTTTAACGAAGGAGGTGTTTGCAAATTCTATTACTACTCGTGATATGGACCTGTTGAACAAATTGGATGCGTATTTAGATATCTTTGAAAGCAAGTGGACTTCTGCTTTTGTCAAATACTTTGAAACAGTCAAGAGTGCAGAAGAAAGGCTGTTGGTCATGATCTGTCATCCTCATGGATGAAAAAAGTATGTATCAATAGAAAAGTGGTGCAAACTGAGGCCCAGTGTCAAATTTGAAGCAGCATCATGTCCAGGATGTGAAGGGTCTTTCTTGCTGATTCCAAACTTTGAGGTTGACGATGATGAAGGGATTATGGTGCAGCTGTCTCTTGATCTGTAGTCCTATATATATATATTGTTAAGGCTTCCGCGCGGTGTTGATTCTTGGAAATATATCTAGTGTAGATCTACGTCTGACTGGAAGTAATGCTGAACTCGAACTACTTCAGTAACACCGGCGAAAGGCCGAAACAATCAAAATATGTAGTCGACGCTGATGTTGTTCTACAAATATATTTAATAATCAAGAAAGGAATCGTCCGATGTCAGCTATGTCCGTAAATCCGTATATCTATTCTACTGCTCTACAAGAAGCGTCTTCTTTGTAGCGTCACTTAGAGCGTTCTTCTTTTTTAACCAACTTTACGTCATCGTCTCTAAGTAAAACTTTACCCTATTCCCGAAACAAATAACTAATTCCTAATCATGTCATAACAATATGCATTAATTTTCTTGTTCTTGTTATTCTAATAGTTTTCTACTAGTGGCATTCGTTTTCTTTTTGACTAACTTAATTAATGCTGATTAAAGTTTTTAGTTTGTTACATAAAACACTTTTTGTTACTTAAAAATCATTGTTTGAATGACCTTGCTATGCAGCTTTTATGCCATAATTTGTTGTACCTGTACAATAAAACTATGCATTATTCTTGTATGTGATATTTGTTTTCATATAACTTACTCCTAAAGTACTTGCATACATGTGTGTTTTGTAAACACCTAGATCTAATTCTTATGCTTATTGAACGGTATTTTTTATGGACCTCCAAAACATTATAAAAAGATAAATTTAGGTATTAGACTTTAGACACCACCACTATATATACTCAAGTACCTCGACTGCTTTGTCTGACTTTATCAGTGATGCTAAATATGCAGGTCGGTACTGGGGTCTGGGATCTTCACTGCTCTCATCTTTTACAGTTCCAATGCTCTAATGATAGTACTCTGGTACTTGTTTTTACAATCGAATTTACCTTAATGTCTCAAAGCTGTTGGAATAGCAACCATTGCTTGAAGGAATTTAATGAACACTAACTGGTGGTTACCAAAGTGGCCCATATAAATTCCCAGGGAACCTTAGCATCATTTAGTGACTACAATGGGACTGTGGGAAAATACAAAATGTGAACTAATTATGGTCATCGTCCTTGATGCTGGTATTGGGTTGTTAATAGGAATCTGTTTGTGTCTAAGAGAGATTTGATGATGGACATTTTGCATCTTGTAACAATTTATTGATTAAAAAGTACATAAAGCCGCACTGTTAAAACGGGTTACTTTCACAATTTTTCAACTTCAAAATGGATTTTCGCATTATTAAAGTAAACTTCAATTATTATAAAAATATTTTCGCACGTTGTGAGTTCAGATACAGTTAGGTTTTAAACGAAATTCCATATTGTTGATTAAGAGAGTGCAAATGTTTACTCTATAATGAATGTGTGTTAACTTCAAGATACCCTATGGCAAAGTTGACTTCGCCTGTCACATTGACAATGGGGTTTACTGCAGGTTGATGGTGTAAAACAATTATTAAAACCAACAATACTTTCTGTAACGTACCTATACCACCAATATCTCATTCAGGTTTTAGTATTTGTTACTTTATTACAAGATTAACTCAAGTACATAATAAAATGATATAGTAAAAAATTACAGAAAGTCCATTTTAAAACAACCTTGAGAAACAGAAGAATTAATGATCCCTAAGTCTTTGTGCTGGCCATAAAAATTAACATCTTTTCCAATTGCAACAGGTAAGCAAATAACTATAAACATATGGCCACTCACACCAGCATTGCACTCAATAATTGTTGATGTACTTTTTTTACCAAGTGAATTACCAATATGAATGCAGTGGAAAGATTCACCTATCTTGGCAGCACACTCTCCAGAAAGATCGATAATGAAATAGACCTGCGTATCGCCAAGGCCAGTGCATCCTATGGCAGAATGTCTAAAAATGTCTGGAACAGACGAGGTATCACCACATATACAAAGCTAGGGGTCTATCGTGCTGTCATCCTCCCTACATTGCTCTATGCCTTGGAAACGTGGACAGTGTACAGAAAACATGCAAAGAAACTGAACCATTTCCACTTGACATGTCTAAGAAAAATGCTGAATGTTTAATGGCAAAAAAAAAAATACCAGACACTGAAGTCCTTCAAAGAGTGGGTCTGCAAAGCGTCCACACACTCCTGATGCAGTCCAAACTGCGATGGGCAGGACACGTCTGCAGAATGGAAGACCACCGCATCCTAAAACGACTCCTGTATGGCCAATTAAGGGCAGGAAATCGCTCACAAGGCGAACAAAGAAAACGCTTAAGGGACACCGTAAACCCAGCCACCTGGGAGACAGAAGCACATGGCAGAGCATCATGGCTTCGCGCTGTGAAAATTGGCGCACAAATAGCTGAGGAAAAAAAAAAGGCGCTTGCAGAAGAAAAGCAAGGCCAATGACACTAGCTCCAGCTGGAATAACCTGCCCAGTGTGCAGCCATAACATTACGGGCTCACATAGATCTCACCAGCCACACGGAGGCACAAAATCCCAGTGCAAAGCCCTCAGCTCCAATAGATGACAAGAGTGGTCATCATCGAACCAAAATAGACGAACTATATGTAGGCCTATAGGAAAAGGGGGCTACAGCAAAGACTGAGAAGAGGTTTTCACCCACCACTTACTACAATTATTCTAGCTAACCTCCGCTCAATTAGAAACAAAGTGGATGAGATATGTGCCCATGTTTTTAGGGAAAGTTGTTTACTGAGACATGGTTAGAGGAGGATGAAAACGACAATCTCTTGTGTAAGATCTGACAGAACGGCTGAGTGGAAAAGAGGAAAGGCGGGGGGGGGGGGGGGGGGGGGGGTGTACATCAACATCAAGTACTTTAACATCTGCACGGTTTAAAAGAAAATGTGCTGTCCTGATCTAGAACTACTGGCGCTATCATCTCATGCGATTTTTCGTTTATGAACATAGCATTATTTAGGACCAATATTTTACAAAGGCTGCTTGGAGAAATCAGGTATACCCATTAGAAAAAAAAAACGACCCCTTTACTCAAGAAAAATTTAAGAAACTAGAACAGACACAAAATAAACAGTGACATTCATAACAAAATAATATTCAAAATTTATTAGAGTAACACCTTTTTAAGTAATCATTTAAAGTTTAAAATCAATACAATTTTTTTCAACAATTATTTTGTGTATCGGAAAATGCGGGTACTTGAAATAAGCTAGTCCTAAAAAACAACACAGATCTTGGGTAAAATACTCATCAAATAAAGTACTGTAAGTTAGTTTCTGGTTATATCCCAACTACCCGTATTTTTATGCAGAATTTTTTTCTCTATCAGGCACACTTAAAATTATAGTATAATAATGTCATGTTTAATTTAAAAAGAGAACTGAAAAATGCAAAGATATATAAGGAAAAAAGTAACTTCCGGCCCAATTTGTGATTTAACTTTTTCGAAACGGACTAGTCCAACATAGCCCATTACAATAATAATGTCAATGTATTCGATTCCGAAGATTAAGCATGAGTGCAGTATTTCACTTTTTTAAAATTAGAATCTAAAATAAACAAATTGCAATAAATGTTCATTTTTGTGTTTTAAACTTTTTTTTAAAATTCATCTGATTATGTATGTCATTAACATTTTAATTTGAAGAAAATGCTTTCTTTAAAAAGAATTGTATACACAATATAATGTTGAGCACTATACAAAAGTAAATTTTATTGAAATTTTGTACAATATATTTATATATAAACAAACAAAAATTGTACTTAAAATATGTTGCATGTACATTTTTAAAAGGAAAATTAAGAAAAATATAAATGCCATGCGTGTGCAAGATTAAAAAAAAATATACAAATATCTATAAGCAATTATTGAACGTTGTAAAAATCCATAATATAACTTCAATATAAGCAGTTTTTATTTCTATTAATTTATAAATGTTACCGGTCTATCTAGATATTTTTTTTTACTTTATGGCAGCGTTGAAGTCATTAATCTAGATTTAAAACAATATTAAAACAAAAAGATCAAAGTATAGACATGTGAACTATGGGATGCAACTGTTAAATTCGTTTGCCCACGAAAAAGGAAGAGTTGATTCCCTTTTTCCTTTGCACTTAGGTAGGAGACAAAATACGAATAGGCCCTATAAACAAATGGCAAAACTTAAAGTAGAAAAAAAAGCGCTGCCTTATTATTTTTTTTTTTTTAAAAGAAGATCTATAATGATCTACTAATTATCAAACATTAAATTTGTACTAAAAACTAATCGAATGACGGAAACATAGTGTTACTGAAAGGGGAAAAAAGTGCATAGATCTAGTTCAACAAGGAGAGACAATAGTCCAATGAGTGGAGGGGGGGATAGCAGAAAGTTCATGTAGGTAGGTAGATGTTGCTTTTTACGAGCAGTGTTCATCTTCCGGCCACGTGACAGAAGTTTTCTATTTTAATTTCGAAGATTCCACCCCTTTCGGTGCAGTTGTTGAAAGCCTGTGCGTGCTGTGTTGCATCAGACGGTGAGAGGCAGCCTGTGGGTTTGGAAGAGGTCAGAGTAAAAAAAAAGTTATTTCCGCCAAAAATGTTTCCCCTTACAGTACACGTAATTCAGCTGTGTTATTATTAGCGTAGAGGCTGTGAAATGGACCAACACAAAATCTATAAGAGCCCGGACTACGCTATCCGGACTCATAGGGTGGAAACGGTCGTAGGAGAAAGCTATTGGGTGGCTAAATAAGACTCCCGTTGGAGTGTCTAAGAACCACGTTCATTGCGTCAGGAATTGAAAGAGAGCTCTAGCAACCATGTCATAATCCACACGGCATTCCTAAAGGGGGGAGGCGGTGGTCGAATGGTTAAGCGATTGGCTTCCGAACCTGAGGTCCCGGGTTCGACTCTAAGTGATACTGGAATTTTGAATTTCGGGATTTTTGGGGCACCCTGAGTCCACCCAACTCTAATGGGTCCCTGACTTTAGTTGGGGAAAGTAAAAGCGGTTGGTTGTTGTGCTGGCCACATAACACCCTGCTCGTTAACCGTTGTCCAAAGAAACAGATGACCTTATCATCTGCCCCATAGATCGCAAAGTCTGAAAGGGGAAACTTTTTATTTAATTTTATTCCTAATGAGGCGTTCTACGACTGGCGAGCTCCGTATGCTTATCGTGGTACAGAAAAGAAAAAGTGGCGGAGGTACCCCGTGAACTTGGCCTTCGTCTCCAGCCCGAGCATCCTGAGTTCCGAGCTCCTGGAAAGAGAGATGTGTTACATAGATATCCATGGGACCTATCCAAAACAGAGCAATTGTTCAGTCAGGCCATCGGAAGGGAACATTTACTGGCCTAGAGTTTCAAGAGCCTTGGTCGAACTCTCTCGACAATTAACAAATCAACAAGACCAGAAAAGAAGAAATCTCTCTGAAATTCCATCCCAGGGGACGCCTTTTAGTGGACGTTATGGTATATCTGGTGTTGACGGCCAAATTTTGGCCCATGGGCAACATCCAGCCCATAAGGTGATACTATCAAGCCTGTAAATACTTCCCTGAGTCTATATTCAAATTCAATAAGCAGAAACTATGTGTAACAGATAAAATAGTGAACTAATTTGTACCTTGTTATACTTAGATGAATTTTGTTTAAATTCAGAGAGTTGAAAGGAATTGTGAACACGAGTTTTGAATGACCGGAAGTACGGACGTTTATGACTTTAGTAAGCTAATGAAGTAACCATGTAAGAAGTAAGTAAACAAAGTAACCATGTAGTGAGACAGTAAATTGTCAGTCTCATTACAGTAAGTTAAGCAATTAGTCATGTAGCATCTACTTATCTTATATATTGTAAACCTGGTGGTGGCACAGATGGGGGGTAGTGGTGTGTGTGTAGCCAACCGACGCAAATCGCCCCAGGCCAGCGCTAGACGAGCGGTCAACCGTGGCGAGTTACGACGGTCAGCCGAGACAAGTGTCTACATGACTGTTCGGGAAGGATCGGCGTCGAGAACAGAGCTCAGGAGCGTCACGAGAGATATAGTCATGTGACGAAGATAGAAACGTCGAGCGATGTTCCGACCGGTTCGAGAAGGCCAGCAGGGACCCTATATAAAGAGCGGAGGTGTCGCAGTCAAAACGGTTCAGTGCCCGGTTCACGACAGGGGTTCAGAACACGGTCGACTACAGCACAGTTCAACGGCGTGGTTCTGTACGGAGCATTACGACGGTTCAGTGCGTAGTACTGTCAAGTACAGTTGAGACGACTGGCGTCTTGATCTTGGTCTGTGATCGAGTTCGACACAACGAGCCCAGTGTGTGAAGTCAGTCCTGAACTGTTGAACCCAGTGCAAGCCCGGAACGAGACGTAGAGGCCAGTGCAAGAGTTGATACGGCGGTACGGTGTTATCGGAGAGATATTTGTACAGTGTACGTTTTGCCAATTGTACAGTATTGGCTGTTATTTATTCAACTATTAAAGTGTTACGTTACTTTGGAGCCCTGAGTTAAGTTCTTTAAGTTGGTGGTATATGGTGCAGTTTGCAGAGAGCCTGGATAGTGAGATTCGTAACACTATTACAGACGCTACTTAAAAAAAAAAGATAATTAAGTCCTACGCATTTTATGTGTCAATCTAGTCATGCAAGTTAGTCAATGACTTAATTTTCTTGACTGATTCAGGCAACCCATTCCATTCTCTAATGACACTTGGGAAGGATTTGTTCTAGCAATGGAATAAGAACAGTGCCTCTATCTTTGTGTCTATCTAAGTATTTCATTAGGTTTTTGTATTTGTAAATTATGGTTTTACTTCATATTCTTCTGTCCTGAATTGTCTCTAAGTTAGATTTTACTTATGGTGTTACTCTAATCATATTGCAATATTCGCTTCTTATAGATCTCACTGCTCTATTTTGTATTTGTTCTAGTTTCTTTATGCATTATTGACTTGAGAGACCCCAAACAGAGGATACATATTCTGATATTAATCTAACTAAAGTTAAATAGCCTTATAGTTTTATGTTCTTGTTTGATTGTAAAAAATTCTTTAAATAGTGCCTAATGATTGGCTTGATTTTTTAAAAATAATTTCATTAATATGGAGATTTCATAATAACTTTTTATTTATTATTACACCTAGATATTTTGAGTTTTAGTCTGTGGGACTGGTTTACCATGTATAAAATAAGTAGTTTTTATTTGTTTAATTTTTTTTTTTTGATACTCTTAATAACTGGCATTTTTCTGGGTGGAAAGACACACTCCAATCTGATTCTTATTTCTGTAATTCTTCTGATTCTTTCGTAAAATATCAGTATCTTGTGTTGTTTTTATTGTTCTATATATTATGCAATCATCCACTTTAGTTCCTGAACTAATGTAATTTGGCAAATCATTTATGTAAATTAGAAACAATAGTGGGCCTAAAACTGTCCATTGAGGTACAACTGAGTTGACTCTACTTGATGTTGATAAGCTGTTGATTTGGAGCCATTTTATAGAAGCTTTGTAGAATAGAGAAACTCTTGTTCGAACTTACCGACTTATCATCCACTCCAGCTAAAGATTTCTTTTGTCGATGGTACGGTCTGCTGTCAGACGAGCCGGAAGAGATGGTCAGCTGTTCGTCGTCAAATTCCGACAAGATGTCGTCTTCAACAAAGAACTCGTCCTGGATCAGATTCTCCATGAACGTACCCTCATCAGTGACTAGAGTCTTTAGGACCAAGAATATTACTCGAGGACCTTTATCAGGCTGAGACATAAAGAAATAGTTTTAGTAGTCACTTGTGGACCTTTATTCAACTAGGAGAAGGCACATACATTTATATATTTTATATATTGTATATAGTTATATATTTTTTTTCTTATATTATATATAATATTAATAAGTTACTTTATGTATATTTTATATTTATTTATATATTGCAAGTGGTAGCCCGACAAAGTAGAGCGGACAAAATAGAGAGGAACAAAGAGAACACATTTATTTTTCTCATGATTTTTTAAATTTATTTTGCCGTAAAAATTTTAGATCTCGTGAAATGTGTAAACGCAAACATAATAGATTACAATTCATACTATGCAAAACATTATATATATTATATATATATATATATATATACATACATTTACATTTCCAAACTGCAGTTCAAAAACATGCATGCATACGTCCTTACATGTCAGAGTTACAAAAAAAAAGAACTTTCACAAAACCAAATTGTGTGCAATGTTATATAGAAACTCCACCTGTGGCTTGTTTCCATACATTGGGAATGTAGCTGCAAGACGTCTGTTAAGTTGGAAGCACTTTGTCTGGCTTGCAGCTTTACTTCGTTCTTCAGTATCGTATCTAAGAATCTTGTTCTCAGTGTACTTCTGTCCTCCCAATAGTCATTGAAATTCCTTACATCTGGCTGAGCATCATTTAATTCTTCGAAGGTAGTATTTAAATCGACAAGAACAAACAAATGAACGGGCTAACAGCATCTTAACCAAACATGCGTACATTTTTATCACTACGATATCTTGCTGCAAGACTTTCATCTGGATAAGAACTGGGATCGCAACTTTAACTAATCCTTAGCTGCAAGACTTTCATCTGGATAAGAACTGGGATCACAACTTTGGACTAATCCTGATACACGTCTCGAGAGACGATCTTTTCCCTTTGAAACTTCTTGTGTGGCTAAAGAAGCCAATCCTCTTATACAAGGCTACTGTCACAGGTTGGGCATCTGTAATTACCAGGAGCCGTTGTGCCAGTAATTGCAGCTTGAAGAAGGTAGACGCCTCAGCAAAAAATCCTGCCCAGGACCTTCACTAACTAAAATTCGGAATTTATTATGAATATCATAGATAAGTCCGCATAAAATTATCTTGCGCTATTTTGTTGGGAAATTTCGCACTATATTGTCCGCGCTGATTGGCCTTTCGCTATTTTGTCGGGATGTTTTTGGCAAAACACCCCGTGTGGTTTGTAAATCGGTACATACCTTTTGTAGGCTTAAATCTTGAATTAAGAATATTTATACATTTTCGCATTTAAACTAAATCTATACACGCGAAAGCCCTAACTAATTCACAAAATTCTCCACTTGAGGTAGTCGAAAAAATCTGGCAATTGTGCCTGTTTTACCATGTTCCCGCAACTAAGCACATTTCTATATCTTCCAAACCGAGGTCCCTGGTTTGAATCATGGGATTTTTACTTTCGGGATCTATGGGCGCCTCTGAGTCCACACAGCTCTAATGGGTACCTGACATTAGTTCGGGAATAGGAAAGGCGGCCAGTCGTTGTGCCGGCCACATGACACCCTCGTTAACTTTGGGCCACAGAAACAGATGACCTTTACATCATCTACCCTATAAATCGCAAGGTCTGAAAGGGGAACTTTACTTTTTATAGTCTGTTTCGATAACTAACGAAATTTGTACAAGTTATATGTACATTATTTATATAATATATATAATGTAAATATATAACTGATATGCCCAAGAAAATGTGATTAAAAACTTATGGAAACAAAAGTATCCGCGTGTTTACGGCTTTTAAAGTGGACTGTTTGAATTAAATTACTAAATGTCCCTGCCAAAAAGACATGAAATGTCTGAGTTGAAAGTTGCTTAAATACCGAGGTACTATTGTAAATGAAAATTGACATGAAGCAAACGAGTTAGACACGTTCATAGTTCAATTTGATTTTAAAGTGATCAACAAAAGACTTGAGGGATGCTTTAAGACACCTTTCTAAAAAGACAGACAGATAAACACATGTTCCCAGACTTGAGGGATGCTTTAAGTCACCTTTCTAAAAAAAAAAGACAGACAGATAAACACATGTTCCCAGACTTGAGGGATGCTTTAAGTCACCTTTCTAAAAAAAAAAAAGACAGACAGATAAACACATGTTCCTAGACTTGAGGGATGCTTTAAGTCACCTTTCTAAAAAGACAGACAGATAAACACATGTTCATGGACCTGAGAGATGCTTTAAGTCACCTTTCTAAAAAAAAAGACAGACAGATAAACACATGTTCCCAGACTTGAGGGATGCTTTAAGTCACCTTTCTAAAAAAAAAAGACAGACAGATAAACACATGTTCCCAGACTTGAGGGATGCTTTAAGTCATCTTTCTAAAAAAAAGACAGACAGATAAACACATGTTCCTAGACTTGAGGGATGCTTTAAGTCACCTTTCTAAAAAGACAGACAGATAAACACATGTTCATGGACCTGAGAGATGCTTTAAGTCACCTTTCTAAAAAAAAAGACAGACAGATAAACACATGTTCCCAGACTTGAGGGATGCTTTAAGTCACCTTTCTAAAAAAAAAAGACAGACAGATAAACACATGTTCCCAGACTTGAGGGATGCTTTAAGTCATCTTTCTAAAAAAAAGACAGACAGATAAACACATGTTCCCAGTTACCTCAGACAGTAACCGATGAATGTAGAAGGGAATGATGCATGGTCCAATGAACCTGGCTTCGCTGTAAAAGTTTTTAACCACACCTATAAGTGTGTAGAAATAAAAATAAAATGTGAGAGACTGCAAGAAATAAGAACTATTTTGGCAGCACTCAAACATTAACTTTAACAATTAGAAGTCGTGACCAGACAAAAATAGAGCTAACGTCATGTGCACCAGAAGATTATATTGTATTTTCATGACGTTCAGTACTTATATTACTTTCATCACTAAATTGAGTTTGAGTTTTTTAGCACATCGGCACACTTTAGGCCATGTCGTGCCCGTAATTGATTAAATTACAAACTGGCGTCGCTCTAGTTAAAGTACTCAGGCCAACTAATACATGATGGTCACTTACCTTGTACAAGAATGACTGCGGACATTTCGTGTGGTCGTATGTCTACGACTCTGGTCATATTTCCATCTATGATGTACGAGTCGGACATTCTATTGTAGATCAACATTCTTGTCAAGGACTGGATGGTCATACAAGAACAAAATGAATTGATAACAATAGCTGCAGAAAACTTAACTGCAGTGTAGTCATCTGAACACTGGGTTCTCTATAATTTGTGTAATTTGTTTTTTAGACTAAGAATACAACAGAAGAGCCCCATTTGCGACCTTCATATTTTTTCCGCTCTCATTTAGACAATATGTTGAACCTCACTTTACCTTTTTCCAAGCATTTAAAAGTTTCAAATTTATAGTGAAAATAATGGTATAGTTCCATGCATAAGGTGCCTGCAACCACATTATCATAACGGCTTTAAGATTTCAAATGTAAAAAATAATAACTTAATTGGCGCTATAAATCTATATCTTAAATGAAAATAAGGTCCATGGTAATTGATGTAAGTCCTTACCAGTGGCGTAGCTAGGGTGGGGGAGAAGGGGGGAGAATTTGAAAATGAGTGTGTTTTACATTAAATATTAAGCAAAATTGCAGTGTCCCCCAAAGAGGTCAAGCCCCTCCCGGGTCCCCAAATGATGGAAAATACCTAGCTACGCCCCTGGTCCTTACCCCACTAGAAAACTCGCTTAAAATGAGTCTGACAGCCTGTCTAATGGAAACAGTTCTCCACAGTCGCAACTCCAAGTCTCTCAATGGTCTTTTGTTGTCTGGTACTCCTTCCATCATTTCGAACATGTGGGAGGCGTTGATATAGAACACCTTGGGTCAAATAGAAATTCGGTTTTTTTTTTACTTTATTTTTAAGGTTAAAGAAAATGTTTGTGCTGAATTTACGTAGAAAAATAGCATTCTTTTTGGGACCTAGCTTATCTATAGGTAGCAGAGTAACACTAACTGCTTTCAAATGTTGTTTTCTAAATAATAGCCTGTTTCATTGATGCTGGTGGTCATTTTCAGATGTAGAATGGCTTATTTCGTAGAGAAATTGTCTACTATAGAAATATGATGGCATTCTGGAGAGACATATTTCACTGTCAAAAGTTTTAATTTTGTTTTAAAAAACTATATTAAAAAACACAAAAAAAGGCTCACTTTAAGAAGACTAAAAGTAACTGTTACATATTTTGAGTACGAAAGAGGCAATTAGCATATTTAGGCGTCGAAAAAATAATTCGCGAAATAAGTCACAAACCAGGATCAGAACATCTCAAGATTAGCTTATTTTTCGGGACATATTATGACTCTCATTGCTATCTGACGTTCTACTTATTTCATCCATTACAGACATTCCCTCAACACAGAAGATAATTACAGTCTACGTGTTATTCTTGTCTTTCATGTTAATCGGAGACTTAAAACCTTTGCTAAAAGATTTGTTTTCCTGAATGAGTCAGGTAACCTGGTCGTGAGGTGTGAGCGCTATGATGTCGTTTGGTCGTCTCTATGGTCCCCTCGAGAGGTTTGGACCGGGATGTAGATTATCTTGAATATGAAGGAACATTCGAAACGTCTAAAACATTTTACAAACATTTAAAATCCTCTCCAAAGTTGCACATTCTGATCATTTGTTTGCTTTCTCGCATATTAGCCAGCACCTCGGATATTATAAAACAATCACACAACCACCTCACGACATCTTCAGGTCCCCACATTAGACATCCACAACCACGACTTCTTCAGGTCTCCACATCAGACATCCACCTCACGACATCTTCAGGTACCCACATCAGACATCCACCCCCACGACATCTTCAGGTCCCCACATCAGACATCCACCCCCACGACATCTTCAGGTCCCCACATTAGACATCCACTCCAACAATTTCTTCAGGTCCCCACATTAGACATCCACCCCACGATATCTTCAGGTCCCCACAACCTCCCAACAGAGCCCTACGCTTACCTACCTCTACATAGGTGGCGCATTTGTAGGTCTTGTGTCCAGGCTTTCTTGTCAGTATTGACATCTCGTCAATGACGTTGCCGCGGGTCATGAACTCAATTAGCTCGACCAGCTCCTTGTTGTGGCGAGCGCTTATAGGATCCTGCATCTTCAGGTCCCCACATTAGACTTCCACCCTCACGACTTCTTCAGGTCCGCACATCAGACATCCACCTCACGACATCTTTAGGTCCCCACATCAGACATCCACCCCAACAATTTCTTCAGGTCCCCACATTAGACATCCACCCCACGATATCTTCAGGTCCCCACAACCTCCCAACAGAGTCCTACGCTTACCTACCTCTACATAGGTGGCGCATTTGTAGGTCTTGTGTCCAGGCTTTCCTGTCAGTATTGACATCTCGCCAATGACGTTGCCGCGGGTCATGAACTCAATTAGCTCGACCAGCTCCTTGTTGTGGCGAGCGCTTATAGGATCCTGCACCTTGCTGTAGTACGGAGCTGGCGACACACGGGCAGAAGTGAATCACAAAGTAAAAGAGAATGGGCGCATCTGACAGGCATATTACGCGTTAAGTTTCTGTTGGCAGTTGCTGTACGCCATATGCTCATTGTTGCCCTTTTAACAAACAAGTGTGCAGCTTTTAGTTGATTTTTTCCTATGCTTTATATCTACATATATAATTCTCTTCTTCGGTCAAGAGTTTGGACGAGAAGAAGAAGTAAAGGAAAGATCACTCTCTTATTTCTGATTTAAATTAATAATTTATGCACTTTGAATTAGCGCGGGTTCTATGAAAGTGCGGGTCCTATGAAAGTGTTGGGCCCACTGCGGTTACGTTAGTTGCAGTGGCCTTAGGCCACCCCCTCAAACTAGCGGCGTATAGTACGCCGCCGGCCGACAAGTTGTTTATAATGCCTTACATCTTTTTATTTTGAACACGACTTCAGCGGGAATTACCGCTTTGGACTCGCATGTTTCTTTGTATTCAGTAAGGTGCTAACTAAGAAAGGTACACGAACATTTGGCATAAAAAAAAGTTTAAACGATTTGCGAACAAAGCTACATCCTCACGGTAACAGATGTTGTAAAGGTCATCTGTCTCTGTGGCCTACGGTTAACGACCAACCGTCTTTTCCCCAACTAATGTTAAGTACCCATTAGAGCTAGGTGGACTCAGAGGCGCTCTAAAGATCCCAAAAATAAAAACCCGTCTTTACCAAGTTCGGAAGCCATGCGCGTTACTACTTAGTAATCGCGCCTCCTAGTCGACTAAACACTGCCATATTTAGGATCGCTCAGAATGGGTCTCTAAGAGAGTAGGTATCAAGACTGGCTTCTGACCTTTAAACGTGGAGATCCTTTAGTTGCGCGCAGGGCTTCAGCAACACTATGTTTCTAATATAAAAAAGAAATACATTAATTATTCTACCTCGATTTTTTTCTACAATTGGCTCAAAAGGATCTTCACAAAGGTCGATCACAGACTCTACCTGATCGAAACACAGAAACACAATAATTAATTTTATTGAGAGATTTGCTTCAGTTGAATAATTGTGTACAAGACGAAACACTCACGAGCCCCCAGCGACACACCTGTTCTTAAAGTTGTTTCAAAACAAAAAACTAAATATTTAATAGTTTTATCCACCGGCTAGGCCTGTTGATATAATCTTTGGATTGAGATATTTAAGTTACCTACCCTAACAAGGCCGTGCAAGATAACAAAGATCCCCTTAGAGAGGTGACCTTGTGTGACGATGATGTCATCTGGGCTGAAGAGAATTGTTTGACCATTGTCCTGAAACGATGATTATATCTTTAGGTTTGTGTGGGAGGAGGAGATAAAGGTATGAAGTTGGTCTACAGGGACTAGCTGGTTTAAGACTGGAGCTATTTATACTCAATAACGAAGTGTCACTGCGGCCTGTATGGGTGACATGGGCGTAGACATCAGCCACCAGATTCTATGAGCTTAGCCAAGAGGGGTTTGAAGGTAAAAATACCTCAATATAAAAAAAAAGCAAATTACACACTCAAGTGCTATGAGGCTAGCCTAAGGGGCTTTGGAGTTTAAAGTTTAAACTCCTTAGCAGCGGGGTTTGATCCTAAAAATACCTCTTCAATATATATATATATAGTGTGTGTGTGTGGTTTATATATATATATATATGGACGTGGGAGGGGGGGGTTACCCGAAAAATATCCTGTCTACGCCCAAGATGGGTGATGATTATTGGGCCTTGAAATGGCAGGCCATAATGATCATTGTTGTAACACACAATAACACGAGTAATCAAATTAGACTAATGTGCTATAACTCAATTTATTGTAAGTTCTTTTAAAAATACAGAGTTATCTGTGTATAGGATTAACTTATTCTGACTTTTTGTAAGAGAAATAAAAATATAGAAACCAAAGAGAGGGTAAGTCAAACATCAGTCTCTAGCCCCGCAACACAACCAGTCTGGTGTCTAGCAATCGAACATGGTTAAACTTTCATCTCGAGACATGGGTGAAAGACGACTTCAGAGCGAGAGATGGTGAGAAAGGGGAGCAACGAGGGAAAGAGAGAGAGAGAGACAATGAGAGACAGAAGACGTGAAGAGAGATAAGAAATAGCACATTATCAGGAACCTCTGATCATGAACAAATATAGTATCCTTAATCATCTTTTTTTAAAATTAAAATTAGGATACGATTTACATCATAGTTAATCATAGTCTAAAGACAATGTAGCCTGAGTGTTAAGTCAGAATCAAAATATTTCAACTTAGATTCTGCATTAAATAAATCAAACATCAATTCTTTAATAAACAATAACAAAAACAAAAAGAGATAAATATCTTCAGTTTGGATTTTGCGGTACAACACACTACGACATCTGATATCTTTGACTCATCAACCCTCGACGTATTAACTTGACCACCACTTCAGCTTAAAATATCAACCAAAGATTCACACTCACTCTCAAACACACCAATAGACTTACTTCTATAAACTGAGCGTACCGCTCGTTACCATCAACCCATGGCAAGTTTAGTATGACCGACCTGTGACCTAACACTCCGATACTGGTTGGGAAACTCAAGTTGTCTGACATCTTCTTCTCGAGGATCTGTAACAACATCAAAATCTATTCCATTCATTAAGGTACAAACAAAATGAGTCATCAAAATTCACAATTGCTAATCCTAACTCTGGTCAATTCAACGATGTAGGCTCCAGAACATCAAATGGAGAAACAACTGCGATTTTTTATGTCACTGTAAGTCACTAACACTGTTAGTGTGTCACCCACATCAACAGGAAGGGTAAGGACAAGGGGAATCACTTGATCTCTGTAGGATGAGAATCACTTGATCTCTGGAGAAGGAGAATCACTTGATCTCTGGAGAAGGAGAATCACTTGATCTCTGGAGAAGGAGAATCACTTGATCTCTGGAGAAGGAGAATCACTTGATCTCTGGAGAAGGGGAATCACTTGATCTCTGTAGGATGAGAATCACTTGATCTCTGGAGAAGGGGAATAACTTGATCTCTGGACAAGGAGAATGACTTGATCTCTGGACAAGGGGAATGACGATCTCTGGACAAGGGGAATGACTTGATCTCTGGACAAGGGGAATGACTTTGATCTCTGGACAAGGGGAATGACTTGATCTCTGGACAAGAGGAATGACTTGATCTCTGGACAAGGGAAATGACTTGAGCTCTGGACATGGGGAATGACTTGATCTCTGGACAAGGGGACTGACTTGATCTCTGGACAAGGGGAATGACTTGATCTCTGGACGAAGGGAATGACTTGATCTCTGGACAAGGGGAATGACTTGACCTCTGGACATGGGAATGACTTGATATCTGAACAAGGGGAATGACTTGATCTCTAGACATGGGGAATGACTTGATCTCTGGACAAGGGGAATGACTTGATCTCTGGACATGGGGAATGTCTTGATATCTGGACAAGTGGAATGACATCTCTGGACATGGGGAATGGCTTGATCTCTGTACAAAGGGAATGACTTAATCTCTGTACATGGGGAATGACTTGATATCTGGACAAGGGAAATGACTTGATCTCTGGACATGGGGAATGACTTGATATCTGGACAAGGGGAATGACTTGATCTCTGGACAAGGGGAATGACTTGATCACTGGACATGGGGAATGACTTGATATCTGGACAAGGAGAAGGACTTGATCTCTGGACAAGGGGAATGACTTGATCTCTGCACAAGGAGAATGACTTGATCTCTGGACAAGGGGAATGACTTGATCTCTGGACATGGGGAATGACTTGATATCTGGACAAGTGGAATGACGATCTCTGGACAAGGGGAATGACTTGATCTCTGGACAAGGGGAATGACTTGATCTCTGGACAAGCGGAATGACTTGATCTCTGGACATGGGGAATGACTTGATATCTGGACAAGTGGAATGACGATCTCTGGACAAGGGGAATGACTTGATCTCTGGACATGGGGAATGACTTGACCTCTGGACAAGGGGAATGACTTGACCTCTGGACATGGGGAATGACTTACTTTATGTAAAACATGAACGTCCTTGTCCTCTAATAGCCCCATTTCTTTAATTTCAACCATCCTTTGTTCCTGAGCGTTTAGTGCCAGCCTAATGGCAGTCTTGGTCTTCAGTGCCTGCATGACCAAGGGATTGTCGACTTGGCAGAAACCTGAAAAAAGGAAGAAGAAAAAGTAAAACATCGTTCCAAGTTGATGCATGAATTCTTTATTCAGGATTTATTCTGGTAGCTTCATTGTTTTGGCAGGATTCTCATTATTTCAAAACACATTTATTTCAAACGATTCCATAACATTTCAGAATGCGCTCTTTTGTTTTCAAAGAATTCCGTAACATTTTAGAATGCATGATGAGAAAAGATAACATAAACTACCGGTATAAAATCTTTTTAATTCATTTGATACGCGTCATTGTAGACTCTTTATAAGAGCATCGGATATTTTTTCCGAAACAAAACCTAACGATAGGGCTGCACGAATACGTGTGTTATGAGGGAAACAATGAACTGTATGTATGAATATAAGTATAGGAGTACTTTTTTTTGTAGCGGAATGACGTGAAGGAATTACAATTTAGGTGACACAAGTCTGTGTGAAAGAACGTTGCGATGTGAGAATGGTTGGGGTTGGCTTGTGGGAGATTTACGGGCTAACAGTATATATATATATATATATATGGAGGGGGAGGCGTTTCAAACCGGGTAGTTCCTATTCAACGAATCAGATACTAGAAATAAAGGCCCAAAGTAATTAAAGAGGCTGTACAGTTCGGGCAGTTCAACTGAATGTGCAAAAAAAAAAAAATAGGAGGATTCTGTCTAAAATAAACAACAAGATAAGACAAGATAAGATAAGATAAACAACAACAAAAAAACAACAAGACAAACAGAATTAAAATACTTTTAGAAACAAAAACAAACAAACAAGAGCCCCCAATATCAATCATAATTCTGTTATTTATTAAGAGAAAAGTCATGAGCAACTAGCGTTGAACAGAAGTTACCTAAATGTTGAGAAAGTATCAGACGACATAAGTGGCAGACGTAGCGGATGCTGTTGCAGACCCGGTCGTCATCAACGATTCGCTTGGCCTAGCAGACGTGGAATAACAGAGGTGTTAACAGTATTCAACATCTCCCTCTCTTTCTCTCTCTCTTTTTCGCTCTCTGTATTTCTCTCTTTCTCTCTCTTTGTCTCTTTCTCTCTCCCTCTGTCTCTCTCTCTGTCTCTCTTTCTCGTTGTACAGTCGTTAATTATTTGTCTGTATGTTTTCTTGTTAAGAAAACGATATGGTTCGAGCACTATGTGTATAGACATATGTCTACTGGCTACTTTGAATTTGTATTATGTGACCGCTTTTTAAAATGACCTCTAGGTCAAAGTATCTCATGCTGGGTCTGATACATCTAGGAATGTTGTTTAAACTTTAAACTAAGTTACTCGATCCAAATCTAGTTAATCAAAACAATTTAAAACCAAAATGTGAACCGCTCATCTATGGGAAGATTTCTGTCTCTCTGTATGCGCTCCGGACTATTGTCCTGATGGTCTCGGGTTCAAACACTTCCGTCCCCCACCCTCCTTCCGATGAAAAAGTTCATGCGAAAGTTCATGTGAAAGTTCATGCGAAATGAATGTACCACACGTAAAGACCATTCAGAATATTCTGGTACAGTTCACAGATTTATTGACATTGAAACAAGACAGCGTTGAGTAACGAAAAAACAACCTACACGGCCTTAAGTAGCAAAAAGTAAACGGCTTCATGTCTGTTAATCCTCGACAGAAGGAGGCGTAGTGGCTGAGTGGTAAAGCGCTTTGCTTCCGAACGGGGGGGGGGGGGTCCAAGGGTTTAAATCTCGTCGAAGACTGAGAATTGGAATAAGGGCGTCTCTGGTACACTCAGCTCTTATTGGTTCTTGACATTAGTTGGAGTAATTTTAAGGCGGTTGGTCGTTGTGCTGGCCACATGACACACTCGTTAACCGTTGACCACAGAAACAATTGGCCTTTACATCATTTACCCTATCGATAGGTGTGAAAGGGGAATTTAATACTCGACAGAACCAAAGCGTCGTCGGCAGATGGCAAGGTTTGATCTCTAAGAATTCCGAAGACCTTCCGAAGCACAGACTGTGTCTTCATCTTGTTAGGCGCTTCAGCGGTGTCTAATGCAGATAAACAAAACGGAGATAGCACTCAGCGTAATCCAATAACACCGTGGAAAGGCCGAACATTGAATAGAAGTTAGTCTTCGCTGATACTGAACAAGAAGTTTAGTAACAATGAAGGGAACTGTCGAATGTCAGCTAACTCTCTAAGTTCATAACAAGCTTCCTATCTCTATGGCGTCCTGGAAGTAGTCTGATTACGTCGGCTATTTCGCTCTGCCTCAAACATATTCTTGTTTTTACGAGTCACGTCATTGTCTGTAAGTCAAAACTTCCCCTATTTCCGAAACAAAAAACTAAGTTCTAATCGTGCCATTACAATCTTGAAACTGCGTTTATAAAAATATCACCTTTCTGAAAGATTCCATGGTTCCCTGTATGAAGCCCGCAGCCATGTCACATGCTATAAACACTTTAGTCTCCATGACGTTAGACGCGAAAGTCAAGAACCACTGCTGCATGTACTGAAAATAGAGAAGGCTGTCACGTGATCAGACGCGTTACTAACTATTTTTTCATAGCCTACTAAAATATCGTTCAAGATCTTACATTAAAAGACCACAGAAGTAAAACAAAACTATCAAACACACAATTTTTAAACTACGCACAAAACAGATTTGAATTTTGTATCTTTAAACCACAGACCTATATACATTATACTTTGACTGGAAAACAAGGACAAAGTCATATCCAATCGTGATGTACGAAACTTTTTTCAAATTGTAAGGGAAGTTACCCTGAATCTTGGAAAATTGCTCTTTACAATCTTATAAAAAGTAATGATCTTTAGTTTACAAAGTTTATACATAATGCAATCCCATTTTGCGGTTTTTAAATAGAATGGGTTTATAATCACTAAACTATATACCGCTACTCTCGTAAATCTATGATATAAAGCCAATTCCATTTAGTTTAGTTTTGGTATAGAGTTGTATCTTGACAGACTTAAGCGTGCCATGAGAATTGTGTGATGTAGCCATAGAGTTTTTTCGTGACCTGCTAACCACTGTCAAAAAACGTAAACTTAATCTCAATGGCCACATCACAAGGACCTCAGGGCTAACAAAGACCTTCCTTCAGGGAACAGTACCAAGAAAAAAAAAGAATAGGCAAACAGATAAAGCAATGGGAAGACAAGCCTGTCATTTAATGAAATTCCATCAAATGCAAAAGACAGAGGAATGGAGAAAGACGGTTTACAAATGTTAATCTTGTGTGGTGCTCCCACGGTTCAACATACTAGGGGATGAAGGTGAAAATAGTACAAACAAGACTACGAAAAAGACCAAACTAAGGACCTGTTTTACTAACTATGACATTCTTAAAGATCAAAATTTCAGAGTTACCTTCCGAAAATTCAGAAACAAAACTACACTAAGAATGTACTTGGTTTTGATAGACTGGAATTGCATTGGAGAGCGTTCGATTTCAACAACGAAAATTATGAGGAATAGGCTTCAAACGACGATGCGATAAAACCGGTTATTGAAGCTAACTCTACATGGTACTGGAAGCGATGAAATCTTACGGCTACATATCTGCGGAATCATTAACAACTTTCCGTCGCAAAACTTCGTGAAGTAACATTCGTTAATGTGTTGTGTTTTGAATCATGTGTATTTGATAGGAATAAGCAACTAGTTTCTTTGACATGGTTGTATTTGTTGTATAGGAATTATATTTTTGACGGTAATAATTGTTTCTTTTATTAATTAGAGGCCTCATCTTATTAGTTGCCCCTGGGCCTCCAGACCTCCAACTCCAGCTCTGCACTCCCCTGCATTATCCTACACGCCAGAGGCGTAGTGAGGGGTCAAGGGGGTCATCTTGCATATATTTCAGTTAGGTAATACATTCTAAGTTTAATTGTATTATATTATTATTAAATATTTTTTTATTTCTAAACCTAATGTCTATGTGATGTCCATGAAAAATGGGGGGGGGGGGGGGCGGCCAATAAAGTTTCTTGCCCCGGGCGCAAGTTTTGCTCACTACGCCTCTGCTGCAGGCTAAGGGACGTAAATGGTTTGGTCAGAGGGCCTTAACTTCCACACATTTGAGAAACGCTGTTCTACTTACCGGCGACGTCCGTAGGATCTGTAAGAAGCGAACGAAGCGCGTGACTGTGACAGCTTGTATGCCCAGGTACAGGTGGGGGTTCTCTTTAAAGAACGTTTTATCGTCTCGGACCGTCAGAAAAAACTGTCCAACAGAAATCTCAAATTGTTTCCTATTTTATCACCATACAACAACAAACTACATTTGAAAACCAAAGCTTTATATTCAGTGTATTGGTAATCAATTAGTTTCGATCTGTTCTTCATTTTAATTTGTAATAGATCTAGAATAACAATATATATCATTTATAAAAATAAAGAAAAAAAAAGGGGGTGGATCGACCTGAATTAAAACTCAAGGCTTAAGCCTTCTCAGGCTTCTCAAGCCAACACAGTAACCACTCTACTAGCGGAGAGCCTAAGAAGATGGACGATTGTACAGTTTTCAGTTATCAACAATACGTTGATCAATTAGTCGTTATTAATTTGTTATATGGAAAATTTAATAAGCTAACGGAAGGTAATCCTTGCAATAATGAGATATACGACAGCGACTGAATGGTGCTCCCACCGAGCGCGAATGGGACTCTAACATGCATCATAGCAGACAGTTAAAAGTTGCGGACCAGGAGATTTACTTACGTAATAGTGTAGAGATATGAAAGTAACTTATGTAATAGTGTAGAGATATGAAAGTAACTAATGTAATGGTGTAGAGATATGAAAGTAACTAATGTAATAGTGTAGAGATATGAGAGTAACTTATGTAATATTGTAGAGATATGAAAGTAACTTATGTAATAGTGTAGAGATATGAAAGTAACTTATGTAATGGTGTAGAGATATGAAAGTAACTTATGTAATGGTGTAGAGATATGAAAGTAACTTATGTAATAGTGTAGAGATATGAAAGTAACTTATGTAATAGTGTAGAGATATGAAAGTAACTTATGTAATGGTGTAGAGATATGAAAGTAACTAATGTAATGGTGTAGAGATATGAAAGTAACTAATGTAATAGTGTAGAGATATAAGAGTAACTTATGTAATATTGTAGAGATATGAAAGTAACTTATGTAATAGTGTAGAGATATGAAAGTAACTTATGTAATGGTGTAGAGATATGAAAGTAACTTATGTAATGGTGTAGAGATATGAAAGTAACTTATGTAATAGTGTAGAGATATGAAAGTAACTAATGTAATGGTGTAGAGATATGAAAGTAACTTATGTAATGGTGTAGAGATATGAAAGTAACTTATGTAATAGTGTAGAGATATGAAAGTAACTTATGTAATAGTGTAGAGATATGAAAGTAACTTATGTAATATTGTAGAGATATGAAAGTAACTTATGTAATGGTGTAGAGATATGAAAGTAACTTATGTAATAGTGTAGAGATATGAAAGTAACTTATGTAATATTGTAGAGATATGAAAGTAACTTATGTAATATTGTAGAGATATGAAAGTAACTAATGTAATGGTGTAGAGATATAAAAGTATCTTATGTAATAGTGTAGAGATATGAAAGTAACTAATGTAATGGTGTAGAGATATGAGAGTAACTTATGTAATGGTGTAAAGATATGAAAGTAACTAATGTAATAGTGTAGAGATATGAGAGTAACTTATGTAATAGTGTAGAGATATGAAAGTAACTTATGTAATAGTGTAGAGATATGAGAGTAACTTATGTAATAGTGTAGAAATATGAGAGATTTAAAAATAACTGATGCGATTTCAGTCAACATAAACGAGTTTTTTTTATTATTACTTAAGTTGTTTTTCTGTCTAATTGTATTTTAATTTTTTTAAGTTTTTAAAATTGAAAACATTGAGGAAAACACTGTGTTGAAAATGTAACCTGAAAATCCCCAATTCAAGTCAAGAGCAAGCGGCTTCCATTAGCCTGTAAACATTTGAGCGCGATCATGCACTGTCTGTGTGTCCTTTTCTAGAACTCTTGGGGATTTTCAAAGTCATTCTAAAAGTTAACCATAATAATCTGATATCAACATTATCATCAATATCATATGACTGTGGATTCCTGGACGCATTGGCATCAAGAGAAATAATAATAATAAGGCTTGTCTTCAACTCCGAAGATTAATGAGAAATATAGTATTTCCCGTGGCTGCGCAGCCCCAGCTGTGATCTGCATATTTTGCCACATTCAGGACAAGCATAACCATTGTCCGCAGGTGGTCGATTTTAGGGAAATAAAGAGGCCGATAAACTATGAAAGGCCGGGTAAAAGAACCCTATAGACCTGTTAACTATCTCACCCTAAGATCAATGTTAGTCAACAACCATGAAAAAGGAGTGGATCAACCAAATGGGCATCAGAAAACACAGGCAGAGCTATGTACAAATAAATGACCCACCCAAACGATCTGGACAGTATTAACTTCCTCCCCCGCAAAAAGCAATCTACAATCTTCCAACTAAAAACAGGACACACAGCTCTGTTAGATTATCAACTTAACAAGATAAATCCCTCTCACCCACCCCTTTGTAGACACTGCACCCACCCTTTTGAAACTGTAAACCACATCCTCTTTGAATGTCCATTACTAATCCACCCTTGGTAGACCCCACTACAGCCCAACATAACACTCTATACGGCAGTCCTGAACAACTGAATAAAACAGCACACTATTTTTCCTCGGCACAGTCTGCAAAAGAGCTCACAGCTAAAAGCATAGTCTAATAGAGGCTATTTCGCTAAAAATTGTTTACAATACTTTCTGAATACCGATTCGCAAAAAAAAGCTAGGTATTCATAGTCTTACCAAAGGGAAGACAACTAGCGTTACATCTATAAATGTGTTGAACAAAATAATCCTGTTGATCACATCCCATGGTCCCTCCATTCTTAGTGACTTGTTCCTCACTAACTGAGAACAGAACAGAATAAAATCAAGATGTAATATTTAGTGATGGCCGACATTATTTATATTTTGGTCACACCAAAGTTGTCTACGACAGTAGAGAGAAGTCCATTCTTTATGAGAGAAAGTCTAGAAGACTCGTGTTAATGGAGACATTTGGAAGTGTCTTTTCTAAATCATTTTGAGACGATATTGTTGCAGACACTCGTCACGAAAACGTAATACATTTTAAAAGTAGTGAGAACCTTTTAGCTGTTGAAATCGTTGTCATTGTCACGTAGCATACTGAAGCCAAGTCTATTTTTAGTTCTCTGTAACAATATACAAAGCAACGCCAAGATTGATTGTGAACGGGATCTTGCAGCGAGCTTTCTTGAAAAAGAAAGAATTCAATGATCATAAAAAGGGTGAAAGGCGTCGCTTGTTCGCAAATGCAGAGAGAGAGAGAGAGAGGTCAAGGAATAAAAAAAGTTTGGGAAAGGACAAAGAAATGTCAGTTGAAGAAAAAAATTCTAGTTGACTTAAGTTGTAGTTTAAGAGTTGCAGAACCAGAAGCAGTTGTAGTTGTGAGCTTAAACAAAGATAGTTAACATGTTTTGATTTTATTGTACAGTGTGTATTTTATTCGTGATACCTACTTTTAGTATTAAAGTTCTGTATTTATTGAAGGATCGTCATTGTTTGAATTAATAGTTTGTATTTGAATCTCCGGCATGATAATCTTATTTGAGTGTTCAGTAATTGTTTAAAATAGATATCTACATTAAATTATTTTATCAGAAACGCATTTTCTGATCCACACAATCTCATCGTAACATCAAAACGTCTATACATCAAGCACTCAAATACAAAAGATCGTCACAATAATAAATGAATCAATAACTACAAGAATATTTTTTTTCTGGCTTCATCCCCACCTTCATTTGGGAGTGTGTCCCTCATTTTGAGACACGATGCTGTACGTAATTCATATCTGCATCAGAACAGTCACCAGTAATACAAGAATACAAAACGTACGTCTACAACAAACGAAGTCACCTAACAAACAAGCTGTAGCTACTGTCACATTTAGAAACAGAAGTATTTTTCGTGACCTTGCTCTTGCAAAGTTGTCAATGACATCATCGCCACCAATTTTACGTCAGACAAAAATCTCACAACTAGGTTAAACCGAATTTCAGTTAATATTCTAAGCGCCAGAGGCGGCCGCCCTTCAGACCCTTCCCAAGTTACGCTACTGGTTGTACCAGGAAAGGACCAGAAAGTCATGTGGTCACCTTGTAGAGCTCCAGAAAAATGTAGAACAGCAGAACAAGCACGTTGTAAGAGTGCAGGCAGAACATCTTCAAGAAGCCAACGTACTCAAACCTCATGGCTGCGATGGTGTACATTGTGATGAAGCTGTCGATAAAGATCAAGATCATCAGCAGCAAGGCTTTGGACATCGGGAGGATGGTAGAGTGCAACTGGCGGGACATTTCAATCACCTGAAAGTTAGAACCAGAGAAAATAATAATCGTGAGCAGTCTAGCTTTTAGTTCGTCCTTTCTTCTCGTTGAGCAGTAATCATCTCAATTAACTAAAAAGTGAGGGGGGGGGGGGGAGTAAAATATTGTTTAAAAAATGCTATAAAAAAAAACTCGATCATATCACGTGAAATTGCATCAATTAGTTTTATAAATCGTGTAATTAATTTTAAAACAGATCTGGACTAACAATAATCAGTGACGTAGCTTGGCAAAAGGGTCCAAAATTTTTAAATCCCCTAGAAACCCCACTTTTTATATGTCATGTAATCTTGCTATTCAGGTGGAGTCAAAAATACTATACAGCATTGATCTAGATCAGTGTTGGGCAACTTTATTGTATCGAGGGCCGCATTAAAACAATTTATGGAATGGGGGACCGCATATATGTATTCATGTATACATATACATGTAACTTCAACTTGAAAAATACACTAGCTAACTGTGTATAATGTCTTGTATTTCATATTTATACCGTATTATATATTCACTTTTCATTTTTTCACACTCCCGATTGAGGAATGACAACAAGAGTTATGGCATTTCTAAAAATCAATTTTATGATTTTAAAAAAAATTGCTATTGTCTTTTTACGTGTCAACATTTCACCACAAAATGTAAAAATGTGAAGTATTGAACTGTTGACACTCGTGCGTAATGTTCAAGAACTGTGAAACTAGCTAACTAATTATTATCCTTGTGACTGCTGTCAAATTACAGCCGAAGTATTGACTGGAACTTCTCTTTCATGTCATAATATGCATAGAGTTATGTTCTCTGGAGCTGAATCAGCTTCTGCGCTAAATGGTGAGCTGATGGTATTGAAAACTGGTTCTTGACGTCTTTATATTTGCTTTTATAAATGCCACACTTAGGGAATCTAAATAAGTCTTATCCTATTAACCATTTCACTACAAATAGTTTCAAATTTCAGCACAGGAAAATCACAACGCTTGTTTGCACTTGCCTGACTGGAGAAACTGGAAAGCCTTGAATGAAAAGATTTAACAAGCACTTATATTTAATATACAGACGACTCATGAAAAACATGAAATCTGGTCTTCCACTCTTCATTAGAAATATTTATTACAAAGTCACAGTCAATGTCCTTCAAGGAACATACACATTTCTTTCTTGAGATTTTATATTCTTCTCAGTACCTTGCCAATGCTAAGCCAGCGGATACATCGGAATATGGAATATTTGGTTTCTAAATCTTAAAGTACTTTTCAAACTACCTGTGATGAAGACGCCTAGCTTTGATAACTTTGATTATTATGTTTCATATGTGTCAAGAAAAAAGTTATTTTATGCAGCTTTGTGCCAACTTTCATGTTTATGGTTGGGATATTATTAAAAAAAATGAAAATTTCTCAATGAAAGATCGATCTCTATCAGTTGTAACACTTGCCGTCTTGTTCAAAGAATACCCAACACTCAACACAGATTTTCATAGCATTGAATAAAAACTTGCCTGAGATTGTGTCTTTGACTAGGTGTATTGAACTAAAGCCAATAAGAATAATCTTCGTTTACTTGAAACTTTTTATAATGATACAGTTTCAATCATTTATAGAGATATTAAGAATTATTTTTTATATATTTCATTTGTATGTGTATATACTTTGGGCACACCTAATTTCTGCAGGTGTTTGCGGGCCGCATAAGGTACTCCGGCGGACCGCATGTGGCCCGCGTTCGTAATTTGCCCACCCCTGATCTAGATGATGTTAGAGATGCCTTTGCTGCATAGAAAAACTACGTGAGCCGATATGAATTGAGATTTGTCACTTGTGAATTACCTCTCCAATAAACAACGGTATTATTCATTATTTTTTGTTTTAAATTTCACTTATAGACTGTACCAATTAGAATTTAGACATATATTTATTAAGTACATTATCTCATGTTATAATGTCGATGGCAAATTGCAGGAGACCCTAAAAAGGCCAAGCCTTCCTTGGTTCCCCACTCACTAGCTACGCCACTAACAATAATAAAATTTTTACAAAGCTTATATAAACTCTGCCTGTCTGATAAAAAGTTAGTACACGTTTTTTCTCCCACATTCAATCTTGGATCAAGGTGAAATTTTGCACAATTATTTATTTTATCTGACAACACAAGAATAAAAAATCGTATCTATATTGACAAACTCTCTTGTCTTCTCGCTGGATCCTAATCCCGTTAGCAACTACACTCCTGATCTAAGCTTTTGACCTGGGCTTGACAGCAGCTACATCTAACTGGATTCCTGTTAACTGATTAGGCTCCTGACTAGAGTTCTGGAGGAACCCCTTCTCAACTCAAGGACCATTGGAATGCATTTCTAGATCTGCTTGCAGTGGGTGAATGCGTTGCTTTAGTAAAAGGCTTCAATCTTAAATTGTGCAATGTGTCTATAAATAGTTCATTAATAACCTAAGGGATTAGAAGTTTTAAGTCTCTGTGGGCTAAGTTATAGACATCACAAATAGTTTACTGACTAATTTATGGAAGTAATTCCTATGCACGGCAAACTGTACAATTTTATAGGGATCCACCAACCTGTGAATGAGAACATGGCATGGAGTGTAAAAACTATTTATAGTTTATAGTAAAATGAACATGGAAATGTCTCCTGATTGTTAGTTTGTAATTTGTAGAGTTCATATAGAGAGAGAGAGAGAGCGAGAGAGAGAACCGAGAAAAAGAGAGTGAGAAAGAGAAAGGGGGAAAGAGAAAGGGGGGAAAGAGAAAGGGGGAAAGAGAAAGGGGGAAAGAGAAAGTGAGAGAAAAGGAAAGAGGAAAACATAGAGAGTAAAAGAGAATAGGCAAAAGAGAGATAATGGGGAACAAAAGAGAAATATTGAGAGACAATGAACACATTAAAAAAGAGAGAAACAAAGAGATAATTAGAGAGAGAGAGAGAAAAGGAAGAGAGAGGTAGAAAAAATATGGAGGGAGAAAAGTTTAGGCACTTTTGGTCTCCCGCTTTGGCACGCCTAATCCGACTGGGGCGGGCTGCACGTAGGCAGCACAGTCGTCGAAAAACCGATGAAACCAGGAGAGCTTACAACAAGCTTACGGCGGAGGTGAAGGAAGCCATTGCGGAGGGTACGAGACAAAAATGGGCCAGGACATGTGCTAACCTGGATCTTGCGGACGGACGACAGGCATGGAAACTTCTCAACAACCTAACCAGGGCGAAAGAGCCAAAAGCAGCTGCGCCCCTGCAAACGGCTCAAGGCTTGGTGGTCACTGACTCTAAAAGGTCGGACGCTCTAAACAATGCTTTTGCGGCCATCTCTAG
Source organism: Biomphalaria pfeifferi (assembly GCA_030265305.1). Lineage (NCBI taxonomy): Eukaryota > Metazoa > Mollusca > Gastropoda > Planorbidae > Biomphalaria > Biomphalaria pfeifferi. The sequence continues at coordinate 303,063 of JASAOG010000086.1, forward strand.
GACGGGTGAGAGGAGCGAAGTGTCGAAAGCTCTAGACGGCATCAGGAAGGCTAAAGCGAAACGCAGTTACGTCTATGGTGAGGACGAGACGAGCACATTCATCAACTATTTCACCTACGGAGAGCTAGATATTGCACTTCGGAAGTGCAAGTTGCGCAAGGCACCGGGGCCAGATGGGGTCAGCAACGAAATGCTGAAACATCTCGGTCCTATTGGCAGAAGGAAACTGTTGGATTTGATCAATCGTACTTGGACTAAGGGGGATTTCCCTAACGCTTGGCGCGTGGCAACGATTGTTCCAATGCTCAAAAAGGGGAAGGTCCCAGATCGTGCAGAAAGTTACCGACCCGTTTCGTTGACGTCCAACGTCGGGAAGGCGGCCGAACGCATGGTCAACAGAAGGCTCACATGGTTTCTAGAAACGAAGGGTCTCAATGCGATCGATCAAGTGACGTTATTCATGCAGAAAGTGGCGGATGGCTTCCAGTGGGGCAACACAAATCGACCTGGTCAGTCGACGCTAGCGGTATTTATCGATCTCAAGCAGGCCTATGACAGGGTATGGAGGCCCGGTTTGTTGTTGAAACTGATGAACTTAGGTGTCGGTTCATATATGCTTAAGTGGATCCAAAATTTCCTCACGGAAAGAACGGTACAGACTCGTGTTAGAAAGCACTTGTCGAGGAAACTTCCACTCGAGCAGGGGGTGCCGCAGGGATCGACACTCAGCTGTACGCTTTTTTTTTGGGTCTATATCAACGACTTGCCGGCCCTTTTGAAATGTCAGAAGCTGTTGTTTGAAGATGATATCGTGTTGTGGGAGTCAGGGAGGGACCGCCAAAAGCTCATTGGCACTCTCCAGCAGGCATTAACAACTTTATCCTGCTACGCCAGAATGTGTAGCCTTGAGGTAAACCACTCGAAGTCGGTTTACTCATGGTTTACTCTGGGTCGTGATATATTGAAGGAACCTGTCGAGCTACGAATGGATGGCAAGATTCTGGAATTGGATAAAAAGCCCAAGTACCTTGGAGTTATTCTCGATCAGAAACTGACTATGTGCGATCATAATCAGCAGGTGACGGAGACAGCTTCCGATAAGCTGAATATCGTAAAGAAACTAGCTGGAACGAAGCGGGGAGCGAGAGCGGATGTGCTGAGAGGACTGTACATGGGTGCAGTACGCTCTCACTTGGATTACAGTCTCCCTGTTCAGGTCTGGGCTTCGCAAACGACTCTAGCAAGCCTAGATGCTGTTCAGAACCAAGCCATAAGACTAATTTATGGAACCTTTAGGACAACGCCTATTGCCGCTGGCGAGATTATTGCAAACATCCCACCGTTGAAATTCGCAGAGAGCGAGCCGTCATACTAGCTCACGAGAGATATATGCGGCTGGAAGATGGATGCCCACTCAGAAGTCTAGTCGACAACTGGGAGGGTAGGAGACGCCTCAAAAACCGGCCCTGCTTCATGCATGTGGCGCGCGGGTTGGTCAGAGAGGCGAATATGCCGGTGGAGCGGGCTGCTCTTTCCCCGTCCGGTTCTATCTTCCCGCTAGAGGCCCTCGGCATGCCGACGATACGGAAGAGCCTACTTGACCCAGTGGTGACGAGGCAGAGTCACCCCACACGGCTAGTACAAGCAGCCAGAGAGACTATCGCATCATACCCAGCCGGAGTAACCACAATCTACACAGACGGTTCTGTGCAGACGCTCGAGGGAACTGTGAAAGCTGGGTACGGAGCGGTAGTACGACTCTCTGGCAATCCCGAAAGTGACGAGCTCAGGGGATCCTGTCAGCAGAAAAGCAGCCTCGAGGCTGAACTCGAAGCAATGTTCCAGGCACTGGACTGGGTGGCAACTGCGTCAGCCAACGACATAGTCCTTTTCACGGATTCGATGGCCGCACTAAAGGCCTTAGAAGGGCTTGATGAAGGTGTCAGAAGGGCATGGGACGTCCTAACGGTCGGAGGGCGTCTCCTACGATTCGGCGTGAACGTTACTTTGCAATGGGTGCCCGCCCAGCTCGCGAAAACCGCGGTCGCAACGGCGCTCGAACATGATGAACCGTGCACTTATCAAAGTGTACGAGCCCTAGTCGACAAACGCATGTTGACACTTTGGCACGTTGGCTGGGATTCTTCGGACAAGGGACGTGAGCTTTACCTGGCAATGAGTAGACCAGACAAAAGAGATGCATGGTGGCAACTGAATCGTGCGGAACAGGCGGTCCTAGCCCAGTTCCGGGTCGGACACTGTCCTATTGGTGCTTACCTCGGACGGTGGAAGGAGAATTACGACACACGGTGTCGCCATTGCATGGAGGACGACGAAACAATAGACCACATTCTTTACGAATGCAGAGTTCTGCACGAAGGACGAATGGGACAAGGATTAGATTGAGAGATAACTGGTTCATGGCCGACACAGTGGCTGTCCTTGTACGGGGACAAGGCAACCTAAAAACTCACTGCTCGCTTCCTCTCACGTGCTCTAAGGGAGTAACTCCCAGCATGCTGTTCGCTGCCAATGGGGTTTCTGACTCGGAGGGAGACAAAGGAAGGGAGAGCAAAAGAGAAAGATGGAGGGGAGCTCATTCAATTTCAGGCACACAAAAAAATTAAGTGTCTGCTCAAGTGTGTATATTATAGTTGACCCATGATTTATTGCAGAGACGGCCTTTGGGCGTGGCGAGTGGGGCACCGCTGTAGATTCTCTTGTCACTTCAGTTTGGGAATCCAGACCAGTTCTCATAAATAATGACTTGTTACTGTATACTTTGTAAACCGTATTCGGCATCTCTATGTTACCAATTACGAAGAATGCTCTTCCTATGTTGTTATATTGTTTCGAATCACCATATTACCTAGGTATAGTACTATGTCATGTAACAATTATAAGGCATACGAGGTAACTAGCGATGTGGTACAGTATGTATAGTCTAAGTTTATTACTCGCCCGGGGCCCGCATACTACTTCTTCGTTCTGATTTTATATGTCGGAGAGTCAGATCAGTAATCCTATATCTGGGTGGTTTCCAGATCAGGCTATTCTCCGTATAGTTTTTGTTCTATAGGAAGTTTTTGGGGCCATAGTCTTGTTTGGGCCTTTTGATATAGTATGCAGCTTTGAAAGACATGGTCAGCATTCAGCGAACTGCTAAGGCCGCCTCTGTTGGTTGGGTCAAGTACATGTACAATGTTTGGGCCGAATTGCGTGCACAATCATTTGTCACGTGTATAGTGTTGGGGTCAATGTCGTGTAAATGTGTGCGTTCCTAGACGTGCACAATGAGTGGGTCTAATCAAGACCAATTGATTATAACGGTCTTGGTTTAATTGCGCGTACACCGTGTGTCTTTTAAGTGTGTACACTTACTGTTTCTCCTTCAGTGCCTCGTTGACAAGTATCATGAGATTAATGACAGATTGCCTCGAGAGAACACCTTCTTCAAATTGGCGGGCATAGCAAGTCTGTGGAGAGATTGATAGTACTCAAAATAAAAAAGAGAATTTGAAATTTAAAAAAAGGCAACGTAGTTGAACACAGTATATGAATTCTAGAGTTCTAAGAAAATAGGACCTACGAAAAGAAAAAGGTGTATTAAAGAAATATCATTCACAAAGGCTTTGTTTACTTTTGCAGTATTATCAATACTTTATCTGTAGCTGCGCAGGCCAGATCCGACCATATTTGACAACGACGTCAACAAAAAAGCTAGCTATGGCATTCATACTCTCCTGCCTTGACAACTGTAACGCAGTGCTAGCGGGTCTACCCGATGACAAATTTCTCAAGCTGCAGAGAATTCAGAATAATGCCGTACGAATAGTCCTAAGAAAAACAAGATGAGATTCTGCAACTACTCTCTTGCAAACACTGCATTGACTTCCTGTGAAAGCAACTATCGACACTTATTCATCAATGCACCTACAATGAAGAATGCCCAGTCAACTGGTCACTCCTTAAGTTCATCAAAGAGCCCTGCGCTCCAAGGACTCAACGCTTCTATTGGTGCGAGGTTAAGTAACCCTGAGTCATGGTAGAAACTTTAAAGCTAGTCTAACAAACATTGAGTTATAGAGATTTGCTATGTTAGATATTTGATCCAAGTTTCGCTGTTTTTTTCTCTTTTTTATTTTTCATCGGCATATGGGGCACTGGAGATTTAAATATAGTTTCTTAGAACATTCTGATTTGCCTTGCTTGCTTACTGCGAATGCTCTTACGCTGAGCGAGTTTATCGTCAGACGATACGATGTTTGCACTTACCCTCTCTGTGATTACAATTTGGCGTACGGCTTGTTTTCTCAGGGCCTGTGTACCTAAAAACTGATTGATGCCATCACGCTTCTTCTCCAGCTAAAAAATAGGAATTTTTTAAAGCCATCTTTAGTGTTTGTATACAAAGCAACGAGTTAAACGCAAACAGATTAACTTCTTCATGTTCTAACCTGGCTAGAAAAAAAACCATTCAGACAAAGATGGCAGACGTCCCTAGCCACTTGGTGCTATCTTTCCGCCATTGTTTACATGTAGACTAGCAGTGTTTCCCATATTAAGATAGATAGATAGATACAACGCAGAAAGGTGTTTAATTGGTGTTTATTCTCATTAAAAGTACTAGCTGCCTGTCATGTGATATGCTCTGTAATTGTCGTCTCCATGTCCACCATGTCCACGGCGGGTTTGAACCCTACACCGTCGTTCTGCGGGTGGTTTGGGCTACAATGTATTGATCTTCTAATCTGAACATAACATCTAATACATGTTAACGAACCATTTTTGTTCCCCCTCCCCCCCCCCCTCCCGTCAATTCGATAAGTCATTAAAACTTACATATGCTTTATTTCCGTAGAGCTTCATGAAGTCATCTTTGAGTCTCGTGTATTCGGTAACTGTGACCCAGTCTGCGTCTGTGGTCAGCCTGAAACAGTAGGGTTATCTATATCCAATTGCGTTTCTCAAACTCTGGGGCGCACCTAGGGGCGCGCGATCCGAAGAAAAAAGCGGCGTAGGGACTTGATCAGTAACTTTGAAAGATAAATCCACATTATTCAGTTGTACCCATGGTGTAGGTAGATGTTGAATGCATTTAGGTCATATGTAGGCCTATATAATGAAAAGCTGTTAAAGTCAAGTGCAATCCTGGTTATAGAGTGGCTAGATGTAGATGTATGTCTATTTTATTATACAACTAGGGACGGTATCTGGCTAAATCCGGCTCCGGCCGAATATCAAAAAGTACTATCCGGTGCAGCCTAATAATTACCCATATATATTTAAAATGTAACGCCAACTCTAAAAAATACAGCATTGTAGAGTTAATTTGTTTCTTTTGTCTTTTAATTTCTAGATTATATTTTAAATATACAAGACTGGTTAAAAATTGAAAGGTTACGTACATGCTGGATTTTAAAGAACGTTTGACTGAGGATTGCAGATCTTTAATCATCTTGGCAGCTCTCTCCAGCATGATGACTTTATCATTGTTTATATTTCGAGTCTCTGTGGAGTATAATCACTTATGTATTTTTAATATTATCTCTCAATCTTTCTTTATTTCTATTATGCATAGAGCAGCTTTTCTACTCATATTGTATGATCAGTGAGCTCTGGTCTAATCTGTAGTGAAGCAGTGAGGAATGAGGTACTGAAAGAAGGTTTCCATTCTGTCTACTCCTACACATTCACGACTGAAGTTAAAAATCGAATTATAAATTTTACGTGTTTACTTCAGATTTGAGCTCGCGCCTCCAATGGTAGCTGAGCGGTTAAGCGCTTGTCTTATCATCCGAAATCCCGGGTTTGAATCCTTGTTGTGATTATGTTTTGTATATAATATTGTAAATGGTACGTCATAGAACCTTGGTTGTAAGACTTAAAGAATTCTTATGTTTATTTATTATTTTTACTATTATTTCATTGGTCCATAGGTGGGGACAGAGTGCCAGCGCTTGAAGTTTTGTTATTGTTGACAGGGGACCGGAGTTTTGTGATAGCATAGTAGGAGCCATTATAAGGCAGTTCTGATAGTTAATGTATATTTAGGAATTCAGCTTCTGTTGGCGTTATCTACAGTTATAATTTATTCCTATTTCTTTATTAAATATTTCTTATTTCTAATGCAACCCTGGTGTTCTTGAAGTATTGCATACGTAATGTATCCATGTCAAAGTCATAGGCTAGGAGTTCACAACAATCACAACAATCCTGGTGAAGACTGGGATTTCCATTTCGAGATATTTGGGCGCCTCTGAGTCCACCCCAGCTTTAATGGGTACCTGACATTAGTTGGGGAAAAGTAAAGGCGGTTGGTCGTTGTGCTGGCCACATGACACCCTCGTTAACCATGAGCCACAGAAACAGATGATCTTTGCATCACCCCATCATCTGTCCTATAGATCGCAAGGTCTGAAAGGGGAACTTTACTTTTATGATCTACAGATTGATCTGGGTTAGCGGGTTGGGTTATATTCCAATTAAAAAAAAACCTTTCTCGGACGGACACTCTCCCTCAAAGTGAAGTGTTGACTGAAGATTCGCGGACATGTCCTTAGACAACACGAACCACGTTGAACAATGTCAAAACTAACATGGAAACGGAAAGAGGAAAGCTAAAACAAGGCCGTCCACGTCTATCATGGAAACCGAAAGAGGAAAGCTAAAACAAGGCCGTCCACGTCTAACATGGCGTCGCATCTTTCTAGAAGACCTCAAATCCGTGTTCATCAGCTGGGAAAAGGTCGTGGAAGGCACTTTCGACAGATCTTTGTTGAAAGAGCTTACCGCCCTAGTTGCTAAACGGTGCAGGAGGACCTAGATCTAAAAAAGAAAGGCCATCAGATGCCTGACATAGTGCTTTTTTTTTCCTCCTGTGTTTACAGAATGCGACATCTACGCAACATAGTAGCTGTTTCATGTGAATAGTCTTGTCTATAAACTCTAAAGAACAATGCATCATATAGAGAAAGCGTGTGTTCATCTACTTAAGCTATAAGTTCTCCTAATCGCTGAACATATTTCATATAGATCTATCTAGTCCTTTTTTTTTTTTTTTTTTAAATTTTTCCAGTGTCAGGATCTTATGAATATCCGTGGATGAAACAATCTTCGATTAGTAACGTTTAAACTTTCTAACCCAGAGGTTCTCATACGTTTTCACCAGGGGACCCTGTTACACAAATGCATAATATTTAAATTAGGTCGTCAAAGGACAGTACGTAATAGACATATAAAACAGCAGTCAGGGGCGAGTTGATTATTATTAAAATTATCCAATCGGATAAACTGACTTTCAGCGACAAAGTCATTTTAATTGTATACAATGTTCATATTTCTGCGGACCCCATACGGTCGTCTCATGAATCCCCAGGGGGTCTATTATGGATCATCTGCCATGATTTCTCCAGCGCACACTAGGGTCAAACAATCAGACGAATAGTAGGCCTACTAGTGTGTCCGTTAGAGCTGTTATGTGGAATAGAGCTGTGATGTGTTCTAAGATACCCCATCATAAGTCAAGTCACACAAGCAGATATCAATGGCGTGGTAGGACTCAGAGGGGAGTGTAATCCGTTTCTTCAGACAACAGTCTAGCTAACAAATTATTTTAAAAAAATAACACTTACGGACATATGATACGACGGCTGAGACCAGGGGGTAATGGGCCAAGAAAGAGTACACAATGTGGAGTATTAAAATCGAGAAGAGCTGAGGAAATCAACAAGGAAAACAAACTAAAAATTGTCCAAATGTTTGGTTTAAAAAGTTATTCCTCTTGTCTGTGCTAAGTTTCAAAATCACCTGACTCTGGAGATATTAGAACTCAATAGTTTCCTACTCGTATGCAACCCGTTTTTCTAACTAGAAACTGAGTATATCTAGAGTTCTAGATCAGCAGCCCCAACTGCAAAATATTCTTAATTTTATTTGTCTGTCTGCCGTCGCATTTAGATCGAAAAAAAAAGAACAAACAGCTTTTAAATTTCTTATCTAACCTTTTAATGTTCGTTAAAATTGCATTATTAATAGCTTTGACTATGTCTAGGAAAATGTTTGTAGTTTGTACTACCTATTTTTTTCCCACGTTTATTCTCGTATCAAGTTAAAATCACATAATTATTCATAGACATAGTGAAGACATAAATCAAATTAAATATTTAAAAAATTAACATAGTAAAGACATAAATCAATTTAAATATTTAAAAAATTAACTAATTAATCATTTAATTATTGGTTATTAATTACTTTGTTTGATACCAACAAGGAAAATAAATCGTTCAGTATTCAGAGATATTTATAGATATCAAATAAGGGAAATAACTTCTACATTATTGTGATAATATAGCTGTAAATGCAGAGTTCTTTCCCTTTTGAAAAGCGGGCGTTTTTTTTTTTAAAGGATTATTTATAGCTTGTTGAAGCAGTTAGTTCGCTCTCTACGTAACTGCAATTAGACATAAGTATCAAAAAAAAATATTTAAAGCCCCTGAAGTTTCAAAAACACAATATCAGAAAAGACAAAAAAAATTGAAAACCTCTGAAGGCGTCGACGAGGCAGTGATACAAAATTCTCGCTACCTCGTGCAGGGATACATACGTCAGTATTGACTGTCTTGTGCAGGCTCGTGTCAATGAGGGTGAAGATCAAGATGCAAGAGTAAGAGTCCCTTAAGTGGCAGGCGCAGACGACATAGAGCACATGCAGACTGTTCATGTACAGACGTGAGATTGGATACGTGATGAACAGGACCAGAGCTCTGTGAGGACGTTCAGTAAACAAGGTAATAAGAGCATTCAATAATAACTCTGAAATAAAAACTGTGATTATTAATCAATTAATCATCATTACAATGTTGGAGATTAAGGAGGAGTCCATATCATCACTGATGATTAAGGAGGTGAGCAATTAATTATGCATGTAATTATTATGTGAACTTAGGCGTACTAAGAATCATTATCTCCTCTCAGCCTGTGGTCCCTTCTGGGGCATAGGTCACCAACCAGCTTCCTCCAGGCATCTCGGTTCTGGGCGAGTCTCTCCAACTGTCCCCACGTCTTGCCCATCTTCTTGGCATCTGCTTCCCAATCACCTTGCCATGTAACAAGGCAAGCCCTAACCTGGGACCCCAAGGAAAGAGGAAGAGGGGACGGCCAAGGAATACATGGCGCGTACTAAGAATAGATCTCATTTGAAGAAGAAATGTCAGATTGCCACTGGTGATGTTAGCAAAGATGAGAAGATGCTAGATAAGATATCAGCTAGCCTTCGGTCAAGGCCAATGATGATGTCAGCTTCTATTGGGGGATGTCATCTAGCCTTTGATGATGCTAGCTACTCTTTGATGATGTTAGCTAACATTTGGTGATAACAGCTAACATCGGGTGATGTCATCTAGATTGGTATTGCCAGCTAGCCTTTGAAGATGTCAGCTAACATTGCAAGTGTCAGCTGGTCATTGGTGATGTCTGCTAGACTGAACTAATGTCAATTACGTTATAGCGAAATCAGACTTAAGCTACAAGCGATCGATATTGAAAGTGCCACGAACGATTGATGTATTTTATTATTTATTTATTTATTATTTTTTTATTCAATTTTAAGGTTGGCTTTGTGTTTGTCACTTCGTGCCAATGATTGAGAGATGTGTTAACAGGAAATTTACTTACATATTAGTTGAGCGAATATTCCAGTTTGTTTGAAACTAGCAGATAGTATAGAATGACAGCGTGCTAATTAGGAATGAACATGTGTATATTTCCTTCTTTTCAAAATGTTTGTCTATTGAAAGCCTATAAAAAGAGGTAAGTTTATTCAAGGACTCTTCAGTTTATATGTTTATGGCTGAATTTGAACAAAGTAGACAACATAGAAGATATAGTAGTACAAGAAAATGGAATTCAAAAACTATTAGCCAACACCAAACCAAATAAAGCGTCTGGACCTGATGGTATTCCAGCTAGTAACAAAAAAACTAAAACAAATTAATTCCACTTATCTTATTCATGGCACACCAGTAACACAGACTAAAAACGCAAAATACCTAGGTGTTATAATAAATGAAAAACTGTCATGGTATCCACATATTGATGAAACTATAAAAAAAAAATCAAACAAAGCATTAGGATTTATTAAAAGAAATTTCTATAATCAAATAAGAACATAAAACTAAAATGTTATTTAACCTTTAACCTTATTTAACCAATAATAGAATATGCATCCTCCGTTTGGGACCCCTCAACTCAAGAAAACATTAAGAAACTGGAACAGACACAAAATAGAGCAGTGAGATTCATAACAAACGAATATTCACATTTGACTAGAGTAACACCTTTAGTAAAATCACTAAATTTAGAAAGCCTTCAGGACAGAAGACTCAAAAGTAAAGTAGCAATTATACATAAAACACTGAACCATAATCTTCAAATACAAAAACAAAATTTAATAAAATACTATGAAAGACACAAAGATAAAGGCAAATTCCTCGTTCCATATGCTAGGACAAATTTGTACAAATGTTCCTTCTTCCCTAGTGCTATTAGAGCATGGAATGGGTTGCCTGAGCTAGCCAGGAAAACCATTGACTTGCCAGAATTTAAGTCATTGGTTAATATGCATGACTAAATGCATGATGCGTAGGACGTAATCATCTTTTTTTTTGAAGTAACGTCTGTATTATATAAGATAAGATGACGTTTTTTGGGTGCTTATATTTTAAATATATATATATTGTTTATCATGGCAAGACCGCACTACAAACAGCGATGTCCTTGCGAACGCGGTATAGACAGTTGGCCTAGAGGGACTTCTTATGGTTCGAGAGTTATGCTGGGCAGGGCACGAATCCCATATGAGGGACGAAGATATACCAAAAGCAGTCTTTTTTGGTGAGCTGAGATATGGTCGACGTAACAGAGGTGCCCAACTGTTTCGCTTTACAGACCAGCTTAGACGCCAACTTGCTTTAACTGATAAAGAAGAGAGCACCTGGCTACAGGTGGCTTCAGAACGAGACAGCTGGAGGTCACTTACAAAGGACGCGGGATACACATTTGAGACCAAAAGAAAATCCGCTGCAGGGGACACACGTAGCCGGCGATCTAAATCGTCCACCTGCGGACAATGGTTATGCCTGCGCTGGATGTGGCAAAATATGTTGGTCACAGTTGGGGCTGTGTACCCACGGGAAATACTGCATTCCTCAACTCTATTATTATTACTTTTATTATATTAAAAACGAACTAATATTCATTCTCTGGCACTGCCAGGGTCAAGCGTATTTAGAGAGAAACAAAATTCATTGTAGCCCCTATTGTTATTATTATTATTGTTGTTGTTTGTTCAATCTTTTCCTAACTTCTACTTGAGAAATCAAACATTTTTTCTTTAACATTTCCGGCATACTTTGGAGATCAGATTTATGTTTTCACAATAAGAAGTATTACTAAACTATCAGTTAAGTTTTGACAATTTGGAGAAAAATGTACAAACGTGACTTTCATAAAACGTTGTGAATTTTAGGGGTTTTCTGTTCATTATCCCCCCACACACACTAACACCTATCCCCCCAAACTTACCTAATAAAAGAAACTGTGATAAATGACAAGACTGAGAGCATGAATAATGCCAGGGTCAAGTGGCCCCAGACATGAGTGACAAGGTAGATTCCAACTTGGACAGTGGCCACAGATGAGAAGGTGAACAGCGTTAGTTCCATAAATCTGACATTGAACAAGTAAAATAAAATAAAATCCTTTAAAAAAAATATAAAAACACAAAACAAAGCTTATCTAAAGGGGAAGAAATCCGTCATTACAAATATATCTACCAATAATGTGCAAGTAATTTCTTTTATTCGATATCAAACAAAATACGTGATTACCAATAATTAATTGACTAATTAGGTATTTTTTGTTTATTGATTCATGTTTTGCTAGGTACAATAAATAATTGTTTCAAGTATCCACTTGATGGGAGAATGCGTGAGGGAGAAGCAGTGTTAACACTTATTTAAGGGGACTTAGCCCAACAAATTTGGCCACAACTATGAAGACTGAAGGATTAATTTCTCTTGTTGCTCTTTAACAAAATAATAAATTACCAGTAATTAATTGTCTTATTGAATAATTGTGTGAAGTTTCAATTAAATTTGCTTCATCCGAACATGGGTGAGGGAGAAACAACGTGTACAGACAATTTTAGGGCGCCCTTGAGTCCACTCAGCTCTAATGGGTATCTGACATTAGCTGGGGTAAAGTAAAGGCGGTTGGTGGTTGTGCTGGACACAAGATACCCTCGTTAATTGTGGGCCACAGAAACAGATGACCTTAACATCATCTGCCCCATAGATCGCAAGGTCAGAAAGGGAACTTTTTTAAATTTTATTTTTATTGAATTACTTATAAAAATAGAAGTTTTTTTTAATACTTAGTTTAAAATTGTTAGTGCATGACCTCTCTACACGTGGCATATCGCCCCTTACCCTAGTACATTTTCTATATAAAACAAAATAGATAACGACTAATTGAATTATTATTATTAAGTTATTCTCTTCCATGGATTCAGGTGATGTCATCGCCAATGAATAATTGCGCAAAGTTTCAGTTTGATCCAAGAATGGATGTTTGAGAAATGACGTGTCAAAGATTCCACCCAGACAGACAGACAGACAGACGCAATGTGTCAATAGAAGCGTTGTAATAAAAGACGACGTGTGACGTATTAAGTCCACATACTTGTTTAGTACTGACGTAGTCTGCGTGGACATGACTGCACGCCTGTCTGCCATGACCAGCCCAATCACAACGACACACAGAAATCCTGATATGTTGTTCAGCTGACCTAAAAGAAACAGTTTTATATTAGTTAATAATTTTAGTATAGGTTGAGTCAACGGCTTAAGGGACAGTCAAAACTTTGGAAAGACCGAAGACATGCCGAAAACAAATCTTAAAAAAAAAAAAAAAAATTATCCAAGGGAAATAGCCTCAAAATTACTGTCTTATATATTAATACTGCAGGAATAATCTCCCTTTTTCTATAAATTTATTAATTGCCACTATTTGATTTTTGTCCTTTAATTGATAAACTATTTGGTTCTTTTTAAATTGATTCCTATGTTGTCATTAACTTTGAATAACTGTAAAATTTCAAGTTGATCCGAGAATGGAAAGTGGGAGATCAACTTGTGCAAAACGTAGGCCTATTCAGGGAAATAGCTCCACATATACAGCCACATGTCTCAATAGGTAGCATTTATTTTTCCCTTATTCCATACCAAACAAAAAAATGGACACTAAATGAGCTATTTGGTAGATTTTGTATGGATTCATTTTTTTTTGTTATGTACAATAAATAATTTTGTAACGTTTCAACTTGATCTGAGAATGGGTGTGGAAGAAATAACGTGTACAAACATTACACCAGACAGACAGACAAACAGACAGACAGACAAACAAACAGAAGGAGTGGTTAAAAGCTTTGTAAACTAAAAAAAAAAGATACGGTACGGAAAGATGCACTACAACATGATTATACAGACAAACTGCCAGACATACAGATTGATAGCTAGAAAGGATGATTGTTTGACAGATTGATGATTACAAATCAAATAAGCAAAACATCAAAATATATTGGGCAGAACTTACATATTGAGAAAGCAGAGTACACGAAAGCTATGACAATTGTGGTCTGGTTGACTATATCTTTGAACATTTTGCTAATCCACATGATCATTATCTTGCCAACAATGAAGCCAAAAGAAGCCGACAGAATGATATCCAACAGGAAAGGAAATGCGTACACAACTACAAGATAACAATAAAATAATAATAGGAATGTACTTGTTGAAGTGTAATATGGAATTTTGTAGCGCACACTTTAAAAAAAATTGAAATCATAAATTCATAATAGTACACACAAAAAAAGTACTTAGATATAGCATCTTTCTAATTTCTAAAGCTAAGCAAGTATGTCAAAGGATGGTTTGATGTTATTTTTCATGCTTACTGATGTTATCTATTAGTTTCCTATTCGTTGACTGCATATGTATCTAATGTTTTCGCATTTTAATACATTTCATCTCTTGACCTGGTCCTGTCTGGGACATGGGCTTCTTACCAAATCGATTCACAGCCTATAGTAGACTAATCTCAAACAAAAAATGTCTAAATGAACTAAATGTAAATAGCTAACTGACTGAGAAAATTAGGAAATGGTGGTATAATTATATATTTCTGTATTTCTCTATTTTTTTCTTATATATATACATTTATCACTATGTTTTCTAGTTTACGAGATTAAACGGGACAGACGAACAGACATTTCACACAAAACTAATAGCGTCTTTTCCACTTTTGGGGGCCGCTAAAGATATTTTAAAAAATACTCAAGTATATTATTGTTTTTGATATAAAATCTTAAACCATTTGCATAAATATGGTAAAAATATGGTAAATAGCAATCTCCCCTTGTAAAGAGCCTCCAGTTTTGTTTCAATTAATAGTGAATAGTTGTAAAAGCGGTGTATTTTTATGAAAAAACTGCTTGCATTAGTGATTTAAGGTGACAGATGGACAGACATTCCACACAAAACTAATAGAGTCTTTTCCCCTTTCGGGAAAGGGGAAACTACTAAACTCATTTACTTGAAGTATGGAAGGAACGGGTTGTCACAACAGTGTAGAACATGTAGGTCACACAGCTACCAAAGAGAGACTCAGCTTCAAGAGGCACCCGAAGATCGTACTCTGCACCTGCATTGTTCAAAGTAAAAGAAGCAAACTTTTGTTTTCTAACTTCATCTAAAAGCAAAAGGAAAGAACCGAATGTATCTCAATACTGAATTAATAAGCTCCCTTTTTCTATATTAATAAGTACGGTAATTATGCAAAATTTCAGCTTGATCCGAGAATGAGATATGGTAGGGAAATAAAAAAAAGTGTACAAAATGTAAAAAAGGGGAAAACTCCATATATATATATATATATATCCACATCACTAAATAAATATAATTTAAAAAGAAAATTATTTTTAAAAATTTAGTAAAATTTATTTTAAAAAAAAAATTTAATTGTATTATGTGTTTCATATTTCAACATGTAGGTTAAAGTCAATGTAAAAAACAACAACGAAATGCACACTACATTTGAAAAAATAAATAATTAAAAATAAAAAAAAAAATTAAAAAAAAACATGACAAGGGGTGTGTAAGATGTGAGATTGTTTATGTGTTTGTTTATTTTATTAGTTGTGAGGGTGAAATGACATATCACGGGTTTTTTTCAAGGGGGTGGCAGTAAGGTTTCCAGTGGTCAGTCTAGCCAGTTGGAGAGCTGACCAGGGCTGAGTAGGGAGTTGGTAATTTTTGTCAGTTGTATTGCCTAGACCAAGGAGATATTATTTCTGCCATATGTGGGTACTTGATATTTGGGCTAATGTTATGTTGTGTCATGATACCCTTATGTAATCTATTATTGCATCTAGTCTAGGCGCCCTGGAGTATTTAATTTGATGCTTTTGTATTCTATATTATATGTGTAACCAGTTGAAATGCTGTAAATAAATACTAATTTCTACTCTGTTGTTGACTGTACTTTTGTAATGCTTGTACGCCTTTAAGGATCTACAATAAGGATCTATACCCCGTTAAATTACGCCCCTCAAAGAACTACCCTAAGTCCTTTACAGTTATTGTTTCAACTAAAGAAATCTATCAGTCATCACATTGTGCCCATCAGACACAGTTTCTGAAAATCTTCGGGAGATGTTCGCTATAAACTTCACAATGTCCAGAACCCTATAAGTAGATCTCAAACATTGCCAACTCAATTGAAGTTACAAATAAAAGAGCTTACAAAATTTGATGCTGTCATTCCTAAATTTTTTAAATACTTATTCATATCATTAAAAACCAAAAAAAAAAACATAGCGTATCGACGCGTCCTTTACTTTGTACACCGGATACACAAAAAAAGATTACAATTTATAGGTTTTCCGCCATGTATGAAAATCTGCAAGGCGTATTTAACCCCACAATTCCATCGTTACATTTCCATTTATTAGACTAATTACTGATAGTTTTCTCTTACTATTTCGTAAATTGTTTGCGGCCCATATTCCAGTAGTGGTGACGGGCTGTGTGTAAATAGCCCCCCCCCCTCATATGGATGAACTATAAAAAGTATAGACACTTACTTATACTAGACAGAAAGATCCTGGTCATTCGTGGTCCTGGTGGCAATGATAAGGTCATCATAACAATGCTCTCGAGAGGATTCATGGGAAAAATTAGCATTTGCCTGAAAGCAATGGCAGATGCTGAGGCCAGCACTAAAATGAATCATAAATGAAAGGTTCCCGTTAGCATAGTGCAGCGATAATTAAATCAGGAGAGAGACTTACATAGAAATATTTATGTTCATTTAACGTTTAGCACTGCATGGGGGGGGGGGGGGGATTTACGAGTAATATCAACAGGGAAAATTACAAATCAGGTGGACACAATAGCAAGGTCTTTTTGTTTTCACAAGCTTATATTAACTCTTTCCGTCTGTCTGTCTGGTACAAATCTTGTACACGTTTTCTTTTCTCCCACTTTCATTCTCGGATCAAGTTCAAATTTTGTATTTATTCATAGTCGATGAAAATACATGAATCAATTTAGAAAAAAAACTGAGTCAATCGTGACATTGATAAGCAAATAAAGGTCTTTTGACTTTCTCATTGTGTCAATCTAATGCAAAAGAAAACATTTCTAATCAAGAGGAGCTCTGAGTAACCCAGGTTTCTGTTGAATAGCCTTCATTAGAGGGCTCATTAGCGGTCTCATTAGACAAACTTTAGTTTATGAAGGATGTTGGCAAAGCATTTGTCATATTTCTAAATTTACTAATAAGTGAGTTTTTTTTATTCAAAGAATTGTCACAGTAAAAGTGAAGGCCTATTAAAAGTGTGTGTTTTAGTAAGGACATTTTGTTTAACAAACATCGTAGTTTACTCAGGGACAGGCTAGGGCAGGGGTTCTCAACCTGTGAATCGCGACACTGAATGACCATTTGGCAGGGGTCGCCTAAAATCATCGAAAAAGTGTTTGTTTTTATTATTGTTGTTGTTTTTTTGTTGTT
Organism: Biomphalaria pfeifferi; assembly: GCA_030265305.1. NCBI lineage: Eukaryota > Metazoa > Mollusca > Gastropoda > Planorbidae > Biomphalaria > Biomphalaria pfeifferi. The sequence goes on from JASAOG010000086.1 coordinate 320,193, forward strand.
TTTTTTTAGAGTGGTGTATTTCTAGCGTGTTGTAACAAGCATAGTCGTACTATAGTTGTTGAAATACATTTATACATATCATGCTGTGAGAAAGGGAGATAACTCAGATTACATTATTGCAGGAGTTGCAAAACGATCGTGAAGTATCAATAGAATAAAAATAAAAAGTGGGGCTGAGAAAAATAGATGTAAGAGCACGTACATACTGCCAGAGGATATAGAGGGCATTTTTAGTGAATGTAACATCATTATTTGATGGTAGACCTGCTTTCTATTTATAGTTACTTGTTTGTTTTTCTTTTGTTTTTATAATTGCCATTCGAAAACAGATAGTCAGACCCCATATCTTCGTTGCTAAAGAAATTTTTGTTTTTCAACTATTGAAATTAATGTCCATTAACTGTTTCTGAACACCATTACGGGATCAAACATTTCTATGGTGAAGATCTAATGACGTCGTGTAGAAATTTAATCAATAAAACGCGCTCGTATTATGGTTTATGTTAGTGAAGGAAATAAATTCATTATGGATCAACCCATGAACTTGGACACACAAGAAAGATAAGAAAAGAAAACAAAATTTTTCATCATTTGTAATAGAAGTTCTCTCTGCTAATGTATGAGACCGAACAAATGTCCGAGCTTTGCCGATAGGGACATCCAGTATTTTAGTTTTAAAGGCTGATTGAGTCAAGAAATTCAGACTAGATACAGATGGTAAGTACCATAATTAAACATAGCAGCCCTTGAAGCTTCTTATTTGGTGCCTTTCAGAATTGTCGGAGCTATGAAACCTCGCACCATTACCAAGGAGTGATTATCAGGGGTCAAGTTCATTACACGAAGTATGATTGGAGACTAATTCATTTATAAATTTAGTGCGATTTCCATAGCTAATGTCACTATCTACAGAAGAATAGTTGACATACCTTCTGATGTTATCAATTTGGTAATTCAGGAAATGATGTTTGCTCCTTTTTTCACTATTTAGCATCCAGCTTGATGAATCCACAGACGTTGTAAATTGTTAACAATTACTGGTGCACATGAGATGTATACCATGCATATATAATGGCGAGTTTTAAGATTAGTTTCTTTGCAAACTCTTGAAACGACCCGTAGAACACGTGATGTAATGGACAAAGTTGGTGCAGTTTTGTAAAAGTAAAAGATCTTTTGGGAAAAATACTTGTGGTGTCTTCACGATGAGAATTCATCGTTACTCTCTGTACTATTCATCGACCTATATAAGCAACGCAAACACTGCCACAAGCATTACATCAATAACAATGCAGTTAAATGTTATTTCTCTTCAATGTCAGTTACACTATTTTGTTTTATTTGAGATTTTTTTACGACTTTCCTTTCCATTTCCAACAACATAGCTCAGCCTGTTAGTTATCTAATACTAAATACAGAAATAAACTTGATGCAGAAAATGTGAATTCCTAATCTAATGAAAAACAAGCTCAACCTTTGCAATAACTTTGACGGGTTTGAAAATACTGACGCAACAATTTTGTAGCAATGTAGTTAATTTACTGTATCAAAGACAGTACGTTTTACTATGATAAGCAATACTTTTTAAATTATCGTTTATGAATAAAAAATGATTTATATAATTATGCAATAGAAAAGTAATTAAATGAAAGTAAAAAAAAATATACTTTTTTTTTTAAATTTAAGTGCGAATTTATTAAACATTAAAGTAATTGTTTTGCTATGTTCAGTTTCTAAGAAAGAAATGAACATTATGGATATCAGATGTGTACATTTTGATAACGATGTTGTAACACTAGCTAATTTACATTTAACTAGGCCTATGAACGAAACATTTTTTGATGATTGATGGTCGCCAACTTGTGGAAAATTGTATTAGGGGGTCGCGGAGCTAAAACTGTTGAGAACCGCTGGGCTAGGGTGAAAAGTCAATGTGGAATTGAAACATTAAGAGTATCTATATATATAATTCTCTTCTTCGCTCAACAGTTTGGACGAGCAAGAAGTAAAGGAAAGATCACTTTCTTATTTCTGCGGATAGTCACCCCACGAAAAAACAAGAGGGGGGGGGGGGAGAACAAGTGGGTATTCACACGTCGCTACGGATGGCTGTGCGCTAAATTGTCAAACCCTGCCCTCTCCCATCCCCCTTCGTCCTGCGGGAGGTTTGGACTAAGAAGTAAACTATCTTCAACTCTGAAGGAACATCCGAAACAGCTAAAACATTTTACAAGCAAACATTTTACAAACACTAAATAGCAGAGACGGACTTAAGCATTGTGGGGCTTATGCGAAATGGATTTCGTGGGGCCAAGTTTGGGTAGGGAAGCGGATAATAAGTGAAATTTAAGAGTTTGTATTAGAAAATAAATTCGTCTGTGCATTTTATTCATTCTTTACTATGTACAAAATTACTTTACGAGCCTTGCGTGTAGCAAAGTCATACAGTATATCATGATAATTCTGTTTTCTACATAGATCACGCTCAATAGCAAGAATTACCAAATGTTTATATCTATCTTTGAGAATTGTTGACCTCAAGTAATTCTTCATTAGTTTGATGTGCGAGAAGCTTCTTTCACCAGATTACACAATTACGGCTAATGTATAATGCCGTTTTTATGTATCGCGAGTAGGATTGGCGTTTTCCATATTGAATGACACCCCAAAATTAGATTTTTTGTCTGTATATTTCCGTATATTTTAAGGACTTTTTCGTAAATTTTGAAAATTTGGGAGATTTCCAGGAGCTCCTTGTAAATTGAAAGGAGGGGGTGGGAAATCTGTTTTAAGTTATAATATGGTTTAATTTAATAATCTATACACCTTGAATTAGCGCGGGTCCTATGAAAGTGCGGGGCCCAATGTGGTCGCATAGGTTGCAGTGGCCTAAGGCTGGCCCTGCAAAATAGCGGCGTATGCAACGCCGCCGATCGACTAGTAGTAAATGTCTCCTTGTTGAGTTGACAAGTCAAAGAAAAGTTAAATATTTTGTGTAGAGTAGAACTAATTTTTTTAAAAGGGGTGACGGGGGAAATGATACTAGTTTGTATGCGTGTGTGTAAGCTGGGGGAAGGGGGTATAAAACGGTTTGTTCCAATTCAAGCCAAGAGTGTAAGGAGTGTCTGAATGAGCGTATACTTGAAGGCCTTCCTTTTATTGTCAATAATGACGTAGCAGGCTATACTCACGTAGTGTGGGTATCACAACCAAAATCAAATGAATCAACATGGTCTTCATATAATGAATCTCAAGGTTAAAGGTCGACTCGAAGAACATCATGGGTATGAAGAGTTGCAGTAGATGCAGCTGGCCAACGCTGTTGATCAGCATAGGATCCTCCAATCGCTTTTCAATGTAGGATAGATGCCCTTGGTGTGGAAACAAGAAAGTAGAGTGTCAGCGCCTTGTTGTTATTGTTGTTTTTACAATTAGCTTGCAAACTCTTTATTTTAAAAAAAGTCCCCCTTTTAGACTCTGCGATCTATACTGCAGATGTTAAGGTCATCTGTTTCTTTAGCCAACAAATAATGAGCAGGATGTCATGTAGGCAGCACAACAACTAACCGACATAACTTTCCCCAACTAAGGTCAGGTACCCATTAGAGTTGGGTGAACTCAGGGGTGCCCTAAAAAAAACAACACAAAATTCAAAATCACAATCTTCACAGAGATTTGAAACCAGGACCCCAGGTTGGAAAGCCAAGCACTTAACCTTTCAACCTACAAGTACGCCTTAAATGACGACGTAAAAATTGACTAACACTTTATTAAAACAAAACGTAAGGTCTGATTGGAAGTGAATTAAAATTAGCTACTAAATAGCCATGGTCTTCGATTCTTTCAAATTAGGGAAAGGGTATAGTGTTTCGCGTGACTACGCAGACCCATTTGCGACCTGCATATTTTGTCAATTCCGATGCTAACAAAGCTGTTGTCTGCTGGGGGTCTATTTTAAAGTTCTCGTTTCGTCGTCTGCTCTATCTTCGGCAACGTCTTTTTTTTTTTTGAGTCTCAAATGTGTATCCCTCGAACTTCATGAGAGTTCTCGCGCTTTTGTTTTTCACATGCTCTTTCTTACGCTAGTGAAGTTAGTCAACACAGACTACTTACGTTTATGAAACTGACCAAGGTACAAACAAAAACCATAGAAATAGAGAAGAAAACGAAGATAATCTTATTACCTACAATGATTCCTAATAAGACCAAAATAATATGATGACCTAGAGCGGATCGTCTATTAGTTGTCACTTGGCGAAAGAATACTGTAAAGACGAAACACGTGACAGGTAAGTATTATAGTCCTAAAGAAAAACATGAATATAAATTTAAAAAATTTTCCAAAACAAAGCTTATATTGAGTGTACTTGTATCCATTAGTTTGGATCAGGCAAGTAATTAAATAAGTAATAGCTGTAGACTAACAATACAAAAGCACGGGCGTAGCCATGAATTTTTTCGGGGATTTTTTCTCCACCCCCCCCCCCCACCCGCTAAATATATTTATATATTATTATTACTTATATATATTACTTATATATATGTGTGTGTGTGTATGTGTGTATAATTTATCTTCATTACATTCTGCCCTTTTTATTCTTTCGGAAGACGTTTATTCTACCATAGAATATTTTCTTCCTGGAGTTAGTGAGAAAATTGTAGACTCCTCGCCCTAATCAGCAAGTGGGTCTGGGGGAGCGCTGCGAGTCAAAAACTATTTCCGGTATTGAAAGCCAAAAAATGCATATTCTGAGGTATCTACAGTGCATTATCCTGCTATTAAAAAGTTTTATTTCAAAAACCTAATGTGCTATTCTTACTGACTTAGATCCTCCCGCGCCGTTAGGCGCATTGGACGGCAAGCTTCCACAAAAATCTGTCACTGGTAATGTCTGAAGCCTCTTCCCACCTGCTCTGAGACCTCCACGAAAGTGTGGAGCCAAATTTGTACTAGGATGTTCCTGTTTGCGCTTTCCTCATAATGGCCTCTATGTCATCGCAAATGTTATTACGCGTAATTCATTTTTTCGAAGAACATGTCCCGCAAACCTCATGCGACACTCTGACACAACCTTACAAAGGGGGCGACTCCCAGTTCGTCATAGGATTTCCCGATCTCTATAACTGACTCCTAAAATCCGTCTTAGCCGTCTTTGTTGAGCCACATTTAGTCTTTTTCAATTTCGGCAGATGACTATTCACTGCACTTTTTTAATGGAGCACAGCCACTGATAGAAATGTGTATCCTCTCTTGGCTACGCTCTTGGAATTAGGTGACTGTAGTTTGTTTTAGATTTTATATCGAAAAGGGAAGTTTTATCGTCAAAATAATCTGTTGGGGGTTTTAAACTAAAAAATGTCTGTAGTTTTTTTTTTTAAACAAATTCAAGACCCCATTTAGTGAGCTTAGTTTGATTTAGACTAATATTGAAGAGGAGGTTTTCAACTTCAAAACTCTCTGTAGGGGGATTTCAACCTCAAAACCATCTGGAGGTGTTTTTGTGACGAGCACATTTGCCGGGGATTATATTATCAATACTTGACAATTCAATGAAATGAAGAAAGAAACATCTCTCTGTATTTTCTTCAAACTTCTTTAATAACTTCTCCAACTTTCACATCAAATTAACTTCTTAATTCAATAACAACTTGACATGATACTTCATGAATAAAACTTAAATGATACATGAAACTTCACTTAGTATAACTTCAACTTCAACTACTAAAACTTTACTTAATGGACCCGCTAATATCATAAAACTTATTACTGAGCGAGAACCAACGCTCTACAAGAACTACTACTATGCGAGGACCCCGTCTAACTCACTTTCCCTTAATTTATACTTTCTTTTATCGTACATTCCAGAATCCTGGAACTTTCTCCGATAATTATTTTAGTAACTTTGACCTTCTAGAAGCTGACGTGTGCTATTTTTTTCCCTTAACCTCTTTCTTCGATTGGATATCTAAAATTAACTTGTTTACGCTGGACACTTGCACTGGTTGAACTTGAGCTTCTAGAAACTGGTCGAAATAGGTCACAGACTCGACTCGTGACAGTTTTAAACTTTAAAAAAAAAAGCCATCTGGAGGAGGGGGTTTTAAACTCATAAGCCCCATTGGCTTGGCTACGCTCAAAGAATTTTAGTGTGTAATTTACTTTTTTTTTGTATTGAAGAGGTATTTTTGAGCATCAAACCTCGCTGAAGGGGTGGGGGATTAAACTCAAAACCCCTTTGGCTACGCTCATAGCATTTTGAGTGTGTAATTTGCTTTTTTTTTATTGAAGAGGTATTTTTTAGCTTCAAACCCTGCTGAAAGGGGGTTTAAACTCAAAACCCCTTTGGCTACGCTCATAGCATTTTGAGTGTGTAATTTGCTTTTTTTTTTATTGAAGAGGTATTTTTTAGCTTCAAACCCTGCTGAAAGGGGGTTTAAACTCAAAACCCCTTTGGCTACGCTCATAGCATTTTGAGTGTGTAATTTGATTTTTTTTTTATTGAAGAGGTATTTTTTTTAGCTTCAAACCCCGCTGAAAGGGGATTTAACTCAAAACCCCTTTGGCTACGCTCATAGCATCTTGAGTGATTAATTTGCTTTTTTTATATTGAAGAGGTATTATTTAGCTTCAAATCCCGCTGAAAGGTGGCTTTAACTCAAAACCCCTTTGGCTACGCTCATAGCATTTTGAGTGTGTAATTTGCTTTTTTTTATATTGAAGAGGGGGTTTTATCGTAAATTTCGGAGGGGGGGTTAAACCAAAATCTTCCTTAGCTATGCACTTGGAATTTGGGGATTGTCATTTGCATTCTTTTTTTTTTGTTTCTTTTGCTTTGTAGAAGAGGGGGAATTAACTGCAAACCCCCCTGGTAGGAGGTTTTAATCTCAAAACCCCTTTGGCGGCGCTGGGGCAAGTGATGGTTTAGTATTAAAATCTCACCTAAAATTTAAAAAAATCAAAGCAAAAAATCAGTCACTAAATTCCGCAGGGGGGGGGGGGGGGATTTCATTTGGGGGTGGGGTGGAGGTTTGAACCCCAAGGCTACGCCTATGTACAAAAGCATTTATAAAAATTTAAAAAATGGGGGATCAACTTGAATTATTATCGTTAATATTTCCTTGAAGACGGAATAGCCATTGAATCAGAAATAGATTTTACTGGTAAAAAAACGTCATTTTATACATTGCCTGGAGCTTGCACTCTGTCGTTAACACATATCTACTCAAAAACCTTTTTTTTTTTTCATTTTTGAGAAAAATGTCATTCGCAGATGTTCATCCGAAGCCCTTCACGTTTTGAGATAGGAGGCAAACATTTGGGCAACGTCTACCATTATCTACAAATATCAAAATGGAATCGAGCGGTCAGTGTATGTTGGTATTTTCATAAATTGATTCTGATCGTCTGCCGGAGATCCTTATTTAACGGATGAAATGAAGTAATTTAATCTTTCAAGTCAAAATCTTTAAATAATTAGACACACATAACATGGCTAAATTATAACAATAAATTCACAAAAGTAAATTTAACATGAAGCTTGCAACTTATTGATTGACCCGATTAGTCTTCCTAAAATTGACTTTCCCATAGACAGGAAACAACCAGAATCTTCAACTGAAAAGATCCATTCATATTTTGAACTCCCTTGGCTATTTTTAGTTCTATCCAGGGCTGAATTTAAGGGAGGTCAGGCTTGGCTACAGCTTCAGGCGTCCACAAAAAAGGGGTCTCCAAAAATGAAATAAAAAATAAAATCGGAGTTGTTTTTTTTCTAAAATATAGGGTGCTTTTTTATACTTATTTTTTTTTTTATTCATAAATGGAGTTTGCAAAAAAATTGTAGAGAGCTCCATACAAAACCTATCGAAATTGTATCCTTCTATTAGAAGCTTACTGTTGTTTCTCGAAATTTAAACACATTGTCGATCGGCCAATTGTTAAAATAATACAACACGTTACCAGTATGTAGCAATGAATATACTTACAGCCAAACAGCAGGAACAAGAATCCGTAGAGAATTATTTGAAGAGAGCTTATCTCCTCGTCATGATTTCCCCCACTATTAGCAGTGATACTCTCTAGCCGCTTTGGCGCCATTTTGTTGTTTTACGTATCGGAACGCCTCGTCTGTTTGCTTCCATAGAAAAGACATTAAGTCATATATGTATTATTGTTACAATCGAATTGATTGATCATTACATGAGTATAAGCCCGTACGTTCAATCTGAGGGCCAGTATTCAATTGTATGATGAAGGTCTTGGTGAGGTGAAGAAATAACCGAATGCGTATTTAATGATAAAATATTTTGATCCTTCAAGTAGAAATAATGAAAAGATTAAACACTTATTATTATCATAGTGTAGCTTAATTTCAACAATAGATTCACAAATGTGGACTTCGAATGAAGCTATAAACTTATTGACTGACTCTCCTTATTGTCTTCTCTTGAATTAATACCCTCTTTACAAAGCCTCTTCAAAAAAATAAAGAATCTTCGAAAAGATATCTTTTTATTTTTAACTCCTTTTTCTTTTACTTTAACTTTTCTCATTACATGATCTCTTTTTTTTTTACCACAAAATAAAATCGGAAAAATTGTGTTATAATTATAAGTCTTTAAGCTTCCTAAATTATGGCTCAATAAAAATAATAAACTAACAATAGCTTTTATTGGGATTTTTTTTTTTGGGGGGGGGGGGGGGGGGGGGTAAAGTTGAAAGAGGAAATGGAGTGACATCTTGAGCTAACCATACCGGGTGACACCGACCCTATGGCTAGTGCTAGTGGCTAGTGCCACTGCTACGACGTTATACTTTTCCATAATCATAATTATGAAGGAACTTCCAAAGTATAGAATCTTTAAATTAAATCACGTTTTCGCAAAGGGCATAGAGAATAGATCTTGAGTCTAGATTATTGATAGATTCTACTTCTAGATCTAGATTTATGATAATCTAGCTAGCTAGATTTAGACTAGATAAATATAAATTATTTTTATTTTACCCCTTATGTTTCACTATGAATATACGAACCGAAAGAAGTCTAGATCTAGATCTAATTTGAACTTCTGAGCTGTAATTATTAGCACAATGACTTCTAGGTCTACGTGATGTGAAACGTCTTTATCACTTGAACTATGCTTGTGTACCATGTAAGCCTACATTCAGTAACATTCCATTTAGTCATGCATCTCCATCCTGTTTACTACGTCACATAATGATGATCTACTCTAGAGATCCTCAATCTGTTTTGGAGATTTTCCAAAATCCAAATCCATAAATAGAAATTTTTTGTTTGGTGTCTCCGGTGTGCGTTAAACAAATAGAGAATCCTTATCAGCGAAGGGGGGGGAGGGCGGCCGAGTGAGGGGGGGGGCGATCGCCCCTACCGCCCCCCCTGGATCCGCCAGTGCCACAAAGCCAGGAAGCCTTCTATTTTTGGCCCTTAATATTTTCTTAAAATTTAAACCCATACATATATTATTATTAATTGAAGAAGAGCCCGCTTCCTCCCCCACCCACCCGGGTGCGCTATAAAGATAAACTAATTGGAAATTTTGTTTTCACTGGCACAGAGAAAAGAAGCTGGCAGCAGATGTTCTCGGAAAGAATAAGCCGGAATGAGATTTTTTTCCACCATAGAGGAAATCTATCTATCTATCCATCCATCTATCTATCTAAATTTCTATCTATCCATCCATCTATCTATTTATTTATCTAGAGTTAAATCCATTCATCATTTATTCAACTGTGTTATTCTCGAGTTCATAAACCAGGCACCACTTTCTATGTGATTCCGCTACATTGCTAGCTGACACACGTGTGTCGGTTGGACACAACTATGAGATATACTGTGGCGCTTTCCAGCCCGAACCAAACTGATTAATTTTATTATCCCCCACCCCACCCCTATTTTCCCCCTCCTTGCTTTACACCTGACTTAAAAGCAAGCTCTAGAAAGGAAACAAAAACGTACCTCTCAAAGTTCGATATTTGAAAAAGGCTTGACTTTTGTAGCACAAGCCCTAAGTTATAGGGATATAGTACAACGACACGAGGGAAGTGAAACATATAGACAATGCTAATCTCAATGCACTGGTTCCCGGAGTGCTTTTAATATAAATAGATTATGACTGTGAGTCCTTTGTAGGCCTATCGGGCTGAAAGAAAGCATGTCGTTTATTTGCATACTTGTGACGTTGGCCTTTGTTAGTATATTCAATTTTACCACTCTAGAAGTTCGCAATACAGCATGTTATCCAAGCGTAGACCAGGATTTGTGAATTAGTATTCATTAAACATAAAACTCTATGGCCATATTATTATTACAAGGTCCTTGGGGCCTACAAAGACCTTTCTTCGGGGAACAGTAGCCTACCAGAAAAAAGTGAGGCAGACAAAAAAGGCTATGGGAAGACAGCATAAGAAAATGGACGGGTGTGCAGTTGAAAGAGGTTCTATCCAAGGCAAAAGACAGAGAGGAATGGAGAAAGATGGTCAACAGCAGGACCATGGGATGATAGCAGCGGGCGCGGTTCGAACACAGTGGCCATCGCCAAATTTTTGCCAGTTTTCTACACCTTCAAATCAATTAACTTCTGCTAGGAAGCAACTTAACATGTAGTGCTTCCACTGAAATAAAGTAAATAAGGATAAGCTTTCATTGTAATAAGCTAGAATAGGCTTGTAGTTTATGTATGACCATGTACACTTGCAATTCAGTATTCTATAGCATGTTAGTCATAACGATTTGTTTTCATTTGCATATGATTAATAGTTATCATTATATTTAGTAAAGACCTAGAACATGATAAAAGTTGTGTTTTGTTTCTTTGTTGTTGTTTTTTTTTGTTTGAGGGAGGGGGGGGGGGATTCTAACCAGCTGTCTGACGATTTGATATATGTGAAAGTTTCTTGGAACAAGATTGAAGAGTGCAGTCAATTTGGTAAATGTACTTATGTACTCCGCCTTGCGGAGTTGCGGTCAGTGTTAGCGTTCGATAAAATAGCAGGTTAAACACGTCCACCAGTAGATAGACGAGATATAAAAGAAAGTTCTTTCCATACCACCCGAGTCAAAACGTTGATTTGTATTTGCAGCAGCAAGAAACCCTAAAATATCGAGCAGCAGCATGAATTAACTGCGTTTTCTTGGTATTTCGTTAATAAAAATGCAGATATCTCAGGCACTGAACAGATGTGTTTGAGCGTTGGGTTTGTTGATGGAGATTGTACTCGATAAGAATTCATTGGTTTTGTCATTATGGATAAGAGATACGCACTGTCTGTGTCTAACTTCATTGTCAGCGAATACATTATGTATATTTTTCACATGAAAAAATTACTAGACCAAGGCTACGATGGCTGCCCTGTGATGGGTACTATAGCATTCAAAACTGTGTTCAGGCAAGGATTCGTGAAAAATATTCTAAAGCAGACTTTGTCGTTGCGAGTTCCACAGACTAAAACTTGTTATCATTGACCTGAATGCCATTTCAGATATATATAATGCGTAATGCTAAGGGTGTCATCCGGAAGATGATCTATTTCTTCCATAACAGTCCCAAGTGATAGCGTTGATGCTAAATTTACCTCTTTTGTGTGAGACACGATGGACAGAGAAAAAACGAATTCCTTCACTCTTTAAGTCACAACTTTGAGAAGATCTTTTACTGTTTGGCGTATTTTAAAGTAACGGCCTGTAAGTGAAACCTGACAAACTGCATATGTGTAATCAGTGCCTGCTTTCATGTGTTTCAGATTTGTCTTTTAATTGTCAATTATTCATCTTTTTATGAGCCAGTTTCCGTGATGTAGCAGTCTGTCCATCTTATCATAAGTGGCCGCTTAACAGCACATCAGCAGTCACATTAAAGACATAAATACCAACTTGGCCATGTTGAGGAACACTTCAAGGATGGCATCTTGAGGAAGGCGAGACTGCTGGCAGGCAAACATGGTATTGAGTTGGTGTTACCGAAAATTTACAGTCGACAGACACGCCAAGAAAAAAACATGTTTGGATTTCGGGAGTTATTACAGAACACGGCTTTACATTACGTAACTTAGTTCGTTAGTTTCTTCATTAACGTTTCGCTTTTCAAGCAATAAAAATGCTCAGTTCAACCTGTTTTGTCTACATCCTAAAACGATGCAAGAGCTAAAACGAAAAGAAGATATAAGAACTGCCAGATAAGCGTTCATCGCGACGAGAAGCAATTCAGTAGTAAAGTTATTGAGTTTTGCCAGCGTTTGCAATTTTTGTTTGATCGACCGTTAAGATGCATGAGCTGCACTGATAATCTTACCAACGTGTACAGTGTACAGTAAATAGTTTTTTCACATGTTATTTTTTATTTCATGAAACAAGTATTTACAGTGAACTTAATATCACATAGGTATGGGTGGCGAGGTGCACCAGTTCTTTTCTTTAATATTCTTTGTAATAAAAAAGTTCAAGCTGCGACTTTAAGCAATAGGAGGCAACTTGCACCCCGCTGCAAAAAAATCCTGCGGGCGCCCATGGGCCATCGTGATCACCGAACGGGAGTCCAGAGCACATTCCTCCCTATCAGACAGCAGTCTTACTTCAAGTATAAATCAATTCGAATAAGAAATCCATAAGCACATATGGCGTTGAGATAAGCCAAAAAAAATTTCACATTTACCCCTTTTTATACTCTGTGACCTCGTAACACGTCTTGAATAATCTGGATTATCGTTACTGAGAAGTCTAATTTTTATATTAAACTCCCTGTGCGTTTTTAAGTTATTTTAACTCTTCCTGTGACTTTTTGAAATTAAAATTAATTCTGACAAAACAACTTTTGATGACATTTTTGACCTTAACAACTTGTATCATGTGGCAATACTTTTTTTCTAATATTATTGTTTAGGATTTGGCACAAAGAAAATGTCGCCCAAGGGAAAAGTCGCCCAAAGAAAAAGCTGTCTGGATAAAGTCAAAGAATGGTGTGCTAAGAACAGCTGGTGAAAGGGAAATGTGGCATTTAGTTAGGCGAACTGTCACAGCACACCTACCAGTACCTCGAAAGTCATAGGGCAGATAATGACGAACAGAGTTAAAAAAAAAATCTTCCGAAAATAACGTAAGAAGATTGGGGGGAGATTTTAAAATAAATAGAAAATTAAATAATGTCAAGTAGATCTCAGTGAAGACAGCTGCCAACTAAAAAATAGCTACGAGTGAAGAAGATTGAAACTTGATTCAACAGTGCTAAACCGCACGCTGGACTGTCGTTCGGATTTATCGACGGTCGAGGGTTCAAAACCATGCCAGCTCCCATCCACCGTCGATACATGTCAAACATTTTACAAACAAACAACAAATAGTGCAAAAGCATTAATAGAATCTAGATCTGTGGTTCCTAAACCTTTTTTTTTTGTCTTCTAGAACCCTTGCCATATTCTCTGTTTTTCGTTGTTTTTTTTCTAGACTCCTTTCTTTTATAAATTCATAAACTACTTTTCTTCAGTTTTATTTGTCAAAGCTTTTTCAAAGAGCAGGGATTTTTAAGTTGATTTCTGTAACGAATACCAATAATAACGATTCATTACCAGACAAGGTAGACTCGTCCACATAAAAGTAAAAAAGCCATATATGTGTGTATGAGGTAGTTCCATTAATGGGAGCTCTATAGCACTAGCTTCATAGATCCGAAAATAGGGATTCCAGGAAGAGATAGAGAAAAAAATATGAGAGCGGGCCGCAATATTTTTCTTTGTAACATATAGGACTAACAAAGGTCTAATTCGCGAGCTAAAAGTCATGTAAGTGGGTCGATAAAATTTGGTTCGATTATTGAAAGATCAAAAATAAAAAGAGAGCATTTTCCGGCCAATTTAAAGAATATCAAGCCTGGCACAGGATTTTTTCCGGGGGGGGGGGGGGGGGGGGGGGGGGGGGCCTGCGTGATTTTTTTCCCCTTTGCACATAAACATTTATAAATATATATATTGTAACGTTTCTCCCTATTCAGGCTCTCTGCAAACTGCACCACACGACACCACCAAGTTAAAGAACTTGACAACTCAGGGATCCAAAATAACGTAATAGTTTAATTTTAATGTCCAATAAATCACAGCCAATACTGTACAGATGGCAACACGTAATACAGACTGTATAAGTATCTTTCCGTTTACAACCGTACCGACGTATCAACTCTTGCACTGGCCTCTTCGTCTTGTTCCGGACCCTTCTGGTTAATCATATGAACACATCCCTCGCTCTCTAGATGTTTCTACAAACTTCGTCAGTCATCGCAGTTGACCGACTTGGCTCGTCACCAGACCTGCCAGCTGAATTTTTTTCAAGATTTCGGCTGGCTGACATAATTTTTCGGCTGATATCTGGATTAGCCGGATTTCTCCATGAATTGGCATTTGTGGCTGATTAGAAAAATATTCGGCTAGTTCGGCTTATGCCTTGCCAATAATAAAGTAATAAAACTTCATGAATAAAAGACTTCAGAAAAAAACTCTATTTCAAATATATAAAAAAAAACAAACTTTTATATTCTGTCATAATTTACATTATTTAGAGTGCATGAAAATGCAGTCCATTTTTTAAGTTAACCACTCAATATATCAGTTTGTAATTGTCATGGATGAAACAAACACGATGTAGCTTATCAGCTGTTAGACTTGATCGTTTGCTGTTTATTATCAAACCGGTAACCGAAAACATGCACTCAACTGGAAAAGATGATGATGATGATGATAGGTGAAGTCGAGCCAGTTGAGTAAGATATGGATACAAGGATGATGCAGCACTGCTACGCCAGAAATCGAGAACATCATGAAACTGAACAACAGGTGCCGTCAAATAGTTTGCTACTTCCACTGCTACCTGAAAAAAAAGTTCAAAAAATCAAAATACAATTTTACTAACTGTTTGGTTATAAAACATTTCAGTAAATGTAATATTTATCTTGTTCAGTTAATAGATAACAGTAAACAATTATTGGAATAAAAACCTATACTAAAATGTCACTAAAGGTACTTAAATAGCCAAATATTAAAACTACTGCTTGAATTTAAAAAATACAAATAAAATAATATAAAATACCTTATTGGTACAATCATTGGGTAACTTCAATTTTCAATTCATTCATCAGCTCCATTCGCAACCTCTTACATCTGCTTTCTTCGGAAACATCTTCACTGACTAGTTGCGAATGTGATACATCAGCTTCAGACACGATGAATCCACGGGTCATAGCTGACTCTATGGCTTTCTCCAGAAGTGTGGTTGCTTCTGGCCGTGGAATCAATGATTTTAAATCTGGATCAAGGAGCTGATGCAGCTTGATGTTATCATTGACAGGAAATCGATGGTCAAGTTGGTTGAGTACTGACTGCTTGATCATTTGCATCTTGTCAACACTTGACGCTGTGCAGATCTTTTTGATATGCATTTTCATCAGTGGAATTGCTGATAAGGTTGGCATTGAGCAGCTAAAGAGATCAGTTAGATTTTGGAAGGGTTTTAAAAAGGTAACAAGTTCACCTAAAAAATCAATTTCATCTTCATGAAGGCATAGGTCAACACGCCCAATACGCTTGATAGTATTTTGGACCTCCCTTTTCAAATTAAGTATTGACTGAATCATCATCAGTGTTGAATTCCAACGTGTTGGACATGATCCCTTCAATGAATTATGATTGTGTGCATGCATACTGTTAACATCAGTGGAGTCAATGCTGCTTTCCGAGGTATTCACTATTGATACACTGAATTGATCATTCACATGAAGCAATTCACACACTGATGACATGCCTTCTTTCAGGGTTTTAATAATTTCTTTATCCTCTGTAAAAGCTGTCTCATCTTCCATAATTGCAGTTTTGAAATGAAGTGCAGTTTTGAAATGAAGTGCAGTTATGATGTTGCGGCACTTTTGTAGTATATGCAATACATCTTCATTTCTATTAATGCTATCAGCAGTAAGCAAAAGGTGCAATGCATGTGCTGTACAGTGCTGATAGGAATCAACCTTTAAAAGTTTTGAAGTCTTAATCATATTTGCAGCACCATCATGGCAGCTAGTTATGAAAAGCTTTTTGGGATCAACACCAAAGCTTTTCAGAACAGAGCTGATATTGTCAGCAAGGTCGTGTGCAGAATGAGTAGGCAAAGCATGACAGCCAAGTGTGACAATTTTATATGTCCAATCGTGGTCTAAAAAGGAAGCCCGGATGCCAAGGTAATTGATATCGATCAGTCCATCCATCAAAGAGCAAACAAAGTGAATTGACTTTAGTCATTTTAGTTTTGAAAGCTGACCTGATAGCTTGATAAACGTCATCTGGGGCTATTCCAGCAAGTGTTACATGTGCAGGTATGTTGAGAGATGGGCAATTAATTTTGAAGAACTCAACAAAACCTTCTTTAGCTACATTTTCAAAGGCGAGTAAGTCTCTACAAAACCAGAGGACAATATCTCTTGTCACTTCATGGCTTGATGTTGCCTGACATTGACTGGCGCCTTTTACATACTTACTTAAATATCCCATAATTTTGTTTGATTTTTCCTTACTTTGTACTGCTACATCATGCTTAACACTCAAATGAAGATTCATATTGCTACTTGATGTTGTTGCAGCAAAATTCGTAACTTTTGAAATGTGACCCTTGTCACCCAGTGACTGCTGAGTAGTCAGGCACAGCTGACAATAGACCCTATCTTCGTCAACATTTCTCCCATCAGCAGAGAACAGGCCACCAAAATATCTCCAGCATTGGGCCTTGGAATTTCCATGTTGGCTAGGCGGTTTAGATTTTACATGTAATTTGGTAACAAACTGCCTCTCTTCTCGGTTTAGATGACATCTACTCACATTTGAGTTCACCTAAAATCATCATGTAGAATTGTTATATAGAAATGATATGACATAAAATCATTATTTATAGATTTAGCTAGTATAGTTCATTGCAACAGTTAACTTAGGCTTAATTAGGCATAAGACCATTTATTTTATACACAGGCTTACCTTTTTACTAGTAGAAGTAGAAGATCGCTGAGCCATTTTTTTATAAAACAGATTATTGATAATAAATCGTGTTATTGACAAAAAAAAAAAAACGGTAACTTAAATTAATTGAATTATTTTTTTAAATTGTATTTTAACTGGGGTTTAATAAAATTAGAATTGTAATTTGACATTAGACAAGAACTCTTTGTCAAACTTCCGGCGACCTTTATTTAAAAATGCAATCGATTTTAAAACGGAATGCCAAGAAAAAATTGAAAAAAAGAAAAAACTTTACGCGCATCATTCATTTTCGGCGAATTTTTGGCGGACAAAATATGGCGGCTAATACGGCCCGCCACATTTTTTACGGCGGATTTTAGGCGGACAAAATTTGGCGGCGAATTCGGCGCCGGCTGAGGGGTCTACTCGTCACGGTTTACCGCTCGTCTAGCGCTGGTCTTGCGCGATTTGCGTCGGCTGACTAATCATATAGGCTACCACTACACCCCATCTATGACACCGCCAGGTTTATTACAATATGTACATACTTAATTCATCTTCATTACATTCAGTCCTTTTAATTTTTCAGATAGAATCCCGGAGCCAAGCACAATTTCTTGTATTTGAAAGTAAAAAAAATAAATACATA
The DNA here is from genome assembly GCA_030265305.1 of Biomphalaria pfeifferi. Lineage (NCBI taxonomy): Eukaryota > Metazoa > Mollusca > Gastropoda > Planorbidae > Biomphalaria > Biomphalaria pfeifferi. The sequence goes on from JASAOG010000086.1 coordinate 337,838, forward strand.
TTCTAAGGCGTCAACAGTGCAACATTCTACTACTCTTCTATTAAAAAATTGTAGCTCAAATATCACACATGCTATTCACTTCATTTTATTAATGGAGCACAGCGACTGGTATAAAAATAAATCAATGGTTGCATTGTTTTAATTAGGCTGGTTTGAACCTCAGATGACTGTAGTTTGCTTTTTTTTAAAATTTATTTTATATTTAGGCTAATCTGTGGCTTGAATTCTTAAAGATTTACTTAATTTAATTTATGGCTTCCAGAAACTGTCAGGGAAAAAAAAACATTTTAGGTTTTATTATAACTGTAGTTTTGCTTTAGTTTTATATTAGAGGGAAGATCAACTTCTTAACACTAGCTTTCTAGATTTTTATTTGAAAGGTCAGAGGAGCGAAGATCTTTCTAACACTTTTAAAATATGAAAGAAATAAAAAAAAAGATACTATAAAATCGTGTTTTAAAACAATATTTGTTGTAAGTCTAGAGTCTATAGATCTAGATATACTATGTGAATATTTAAATAATATTAAATTTGGATTTATAACGTTTATATAAATAGAGATCTAGATCTAATGATGTAGCTTACACATGCATAAGGACTGACGAGGTTAATCCGCCCTAGATTAGATCTAGATCTAGTTCTTAGATTATGGTGTTCTACATGTGTGGTTATCGATCTTGTCAAGCCCCACGTAGAGTAACGCCCCTTCGAACATGGCGTCAAGTGGAAACCTGTATTCATGATCTTGTTACTTTTTATTTTTACACTGTCGCTTCGATTTACTAAATCTATTAAAGAACTAACTCTAGGTAATTTTTTGAACATTTGATTTATAATTAGTTTTACTTTTACTCATTGAAGAGTTTCTAGATCTTAGAGTCTCTAGAGATAATGATAATCATTTATTATTCATTCATATTTATTATTATTATATTCATATAATTAATTATAATATATACTTGATTCTTGATATAGTTCATATATTATAGTATATAGATCTAGAAGATAGTATACTAATACATTCAATTCATTACTCATGACAACACGAGTCTCATCATACTCTCATGTCATCATGACTGATTACTGGTCATTACTTTTTAGTAACTTTTACACATTTACACTAGATCTATTACTATTGTCACTATCACTAGCTATGCTCTATAGGCTATAGATCTAGATATTCGGATAGAATAATATAGGCAGGCTATCTAGACTCTAGACCAGGGGTGGGCAACTTTTTTGTATTGAGGGCAGCATAAAAAAAATATTTGGGAATGGCAGGCCGCATATATGTGTGTATTAGAAAGATATGCTAGATAACTGTGTAGAATGTCTTTTAATTCATATTTACATTGTATTATATTCACGTTTCTTTTTTTTTTCACACTCCACGCTTTAAAAAATTACAAGAGTTAGCAATTATTGAAACCAATTTTAAGTTGTTTTTTTTATTGCTGTTGTCCTTTTATATTACAATATCTCCACAAATATACAATTGTACTTAATGTGCAGTATTTTATTTTTTACACTCAAGCATGATGTTCTGGAAATGTGGAACTATTTTACTAGTTGTTACTCTTGGGACTGCTATCAAATTACAGTCAGTCAACATTGACCAGTGATAATAGTTATTAAGTTTCCACAAAAGAATTCTTGCTCACTGAATGAGACAATATATGTTCCAGAAGTTAAATGTCGGGCAGAGTGAAACCTGCCCTTGTGTAGCATCACCAGAGAATGATGACCATGTCGTTCAATGGTGCATACCAAAAAAAGGGACCTGAACAAGATTATTCAGAGAACAACCTGATCTGGAAACCACTGCACAGTTCATCTCAGATATAGGATTACTGATCTGAACCCTCCAACATGTAAAATGAGAATGAAGAAGAAGAACAGATGTACGTGTACCCAAATAGTGTAAACAGCAGCAAATTTTTTTTAAAGTGTCAAAATACAGCTTCTGGCACCCATAAGACTCCCGTGAAATTACTGACTGGAACTTCTTTGCTTGGAGTCATGTCCTTTGGAGCTGAATCAGCTTCTGCGCTAAATGGTGAGCTGATGGTATAGAAAACTGGTTCTTGACGTCGTAAAATTTGCTTTTATAAATTACACACTTAAGGAATTGTAATAATAAGTGTTGTACTGTTAATCATTTCACTAAAGATAGTTTCAACTTTCAGCATAGGAAAATGACTAAAACTATTTCCTTTTGTTTGCCTGTAGAAATGGGATTTAACATGCATATACATTTCATATGTAAACAAACAATTGCAATTGTAAATATAAAAAACATGAAATCTGTCTTCCACTCATCATTAGAAATATTTGTAACAAAGTCACAGTCAATGTCCTTCAAGTAACATAGCAATTTCTTCCTTTAGTTTTTATATTATTTTCATTTGCCATGCTGAGCTAGTGGATACATTGGATTAATTTGTTTATAAATCGGAACTAACTGTGGTGAACACCCCTGGTTCGAATTTTGGCTTTATTACATTTATTCTAAATGTTACCATTGTAATGATGAAATTTTATTGCAGCTTTGTGCAAACTTTCCTGTAGAGATTGTGTCTTGAATTGAGTGTATTGATGTATAGCCAAAAGCATAATCTTCGTTTACTTGAAACTTTTTATAATGAGACAGTTTCAATAATTTATAAAGATATTTTGCATTTTTAAATGTATAAACTGTGGGCACACCTGATTTCTGTAAGTGTCGGCGGGCCGCATATGGCCCGTGGACCGTAATTTGCCCACCCCTGCTCTAGACTATTATTATAATAGACGTATAATAATTTATATAGACATCTAGTAGACATACTTCATAGTAACTGTCATAGTATGTGTATAGTATAGTTAAAGGAGTAGACTCAGCAGCTTCAGACTCAGATCTATCAAACTATCATACTAATCATAGTCATAGTATCATTAGTATCATCTAGAATCTAGAAATATCTAAAATACTAGATCTGATCTATATATATTGTATATATTATATATAAATATAGGCATTTTTTTTTTCATTCATAGTCTATTTAATATAAATTTAAATATAGATATATTATAATCTATTTGTAGAAACATAAATAAATCTATATATATATAGCTATATAGACATAAATCTAGATTATCTTTTATCATTATATAGATCTAGATCTATCTATAAATGAATTATATATAATTTAATAAATGATAAATGTGACATTTTCAACTACATGTATTTTCTCTCTTTTCTTTTAATTACCATCCATGGAACTCCTGTTCCTAATTTGGACGTTCATTTTATTGCACCTTTTATTTTTTTTTTTCATATGACTCTTTCAAGCTTTCCCCCACTGCCTGTTCAATAGCTTGTGACACTATATGTTTAGTGTATACCTCACTCTCATTGCCGCCAGCTCACCTGGCGTGATCACCTGCAGTAGGCATTGTCTCTGCTAGGAGAGGTTAAAACAATAGCTTTACCAAGAATCTAAAAAACTACCATCTGCTTTGAAAAAACGGAACAAAAGATTATAGTTAAAAAATAAATTAATATTTAAAAACTGGTAGGCTAGATCTACATAAATATAGACTTAGATTTGAATTAGTTAGGCCTAGATCTAGACTCGACATTTATTGGAAAAAATCCAATGTAGGGTAGCGGCATGGTCGACCAGTTGTGTTAAATTATTTACCAATGCCTAGATTATAATAAAAGACTAGATCTGGAATCTACATCTTAAGTGAAAAAAATTATTTATCTTTAAATTAATTGTAGCGATACTTGAGTAGATTAGATCTAGTCATTGATGATCTATTTCTAGATCTAGAGACATTGATCAAAAGCGTGGTCGTCCTGTGGCACGTGGTGATTTTTTTTTCTTTTATCCACATGATAATCCACCAACCGCTTTAGATTATAATAAAAGACTAGATCTAGAATCTGCAAAGTCTATATAATACATTAATTATTAATTTAATTCTAGCAACATGCCCTATTTGTGTATATTAGATATAAAAATCTAAGCCTGGTCGTCTAGGCCTAGACCTAGTTAGTAGCCTAGATCTAACTAAAGATAGAAGTATGCATATTGTTATAATAAATATATTCATCCAGTGGCGTCACAAGGGGGTGCAGGGGTGCAGGCCACACAGGGTGAAACCCAACTGGGGATGGTAAAAACCAAAGGGGGAATAATACACTTTTCCAAAATGCAACTTTTAGCAAATAAAATTCTTATGTCTCTCACGATGTAGTATCGACATGTCCCAAATCTTCTTAATTAAATTCTATTTGACTTTTAATCTTCATATTATGAGAAAAATAATGCGTTGTAGACACCAGGAAAAAGAGTTCCTGAAACTCAGAAATGTAGAAAAACTGTTGGCGCCTGGGGCTTCTCCCCAGTGAATGCTCCTACAAACATCTTATCTAACCAATTGAGTGGCCAACAGCACATTTTTTATTGTAAAATGTTGAGAAACACATAGACTTAATCCCCTCTTGTGCCATTCGGTGCATAGGGCTACAAGGTTAAAGCTAACTTTGGTAAACATTTTTTGTCTTGTCTAATGACATATCTCACAAATGTCAATCAACGTTCATTTGGAAATTCCCTGTGTGGAAAAAGATTTTTCAACTGTAAACATTATCTCGGTACATGTTATTTTTAGGATCCTTCTGAGCCATCACCGCTCAGCCTCTTTTCAACCTTCCACGTCTCGAAGCATAGGTAACAGTTGGGACAATGATTGTATTGAGTAGGTGGATTTTAGTTTCCAGACTAATTGATTAGTTTGTTCAGATAGGCTGTACTTTTTAAAAAATGGCTCCTGCTTTCCAATCAAACATGCAACACCATGATATATGCATCTCCATCGCTTGCTATAACACTTACATAGGTTAATTTTTCTATTTGTTCAAGATCTGTATGACCAATGTTAATTGTTAATGAGGTACTTGGTAACTTGCACACAATATGCATAACTAACTGGGCATCTTTATCAGTCATTTCCTGTATACATTTAATTGTGTTTCAAAGTAATGCTATGTCCTCTGCAAAATCATTTGGTTTACGCCATGGGAACCAGAATGCAGCCTGACTAATGTATTGTATGACATAGTTGATGGCTACAAGAAAGAGAAATAGGGATAAGATACACCATAATCTCATATTCGTCTTGATGTTGAAGAATTCCACCATCTATTGTGTCACAACAGCTTGATTTGCTTTAGACATCTCGCTGAATCTGGACAAAATGTTGCGAGATGCCTTATTCTCTTGCTGTTATCCAGATTGATTCCAATGGACGCTATAAATCTTTTTTTTTTAAATCAACAAAACTGATCAGCATCCTTCATTGGTAGCCCAGGCTTTGCTTGATGATGTTTTGCAGGACGTAAAACTGTTCAGTGCTAGACCTTTATATTATTAACTAAATTAAATTTAATTGAGACTTAATCAATTTTGATATTTAACTAGGTCCAAATCGATCTAGATTTTAGATTATTCTAGATCTACTCTAAGTGTAAGGCACATATATATCAACATAGTTTTTATATTATATTGTTTTATATATTGAATTTACCTATTTAATATAGATCTAGATCTAAATCTATTAAAATTCTTAATTAGATGTCAGCTGGAATCTTAATCTTTTACAGTGATACAATGCATTCAACATTACCATTTTTATGGATTGTAACAATAACAATGATTTACAATGTAATAACATCTAGAACTATAGAAGTTTGTAGATCTACCAAGTGAACTAAATCTAGATGCTAGGCATAATTATTTTAATAAATAATATCTTACCTAAAACTACATCTAGATCTCAATTAAAGGAGAGACAGAATAGATCAAGAAACAAGTTTAGAAAAATTGTAGTGACTTGGTATACTATTTTACTGAGTCTATACTAGCTAAAAATCACAAAGTAACATATATATGTAACTATATCATAATAGTGTAATATACTCATTTCATGTCCATAATATACAGAATAAAGAAACAAAGTGTTCCAAAAAAAAAAATGCAGTGAGCTGGTAGAACTAGCCTAGCATATACAAAAGTAACATATATAATACAATATAAATATATCTATGACTAAAAATATAATATATAAATATACAAATACAATTTAAATCTACTCACACCATTAAAATATAATTTAAATAATATTAAGCTTTAGAGGTAAGAATGTAATTTATTTTTTCATGAATAATTCTAAGTTTTAGTCAATTTTTAATCATATAAAACCTCATCACTTTGCTACTATATAGTCTACAAGGTTGAACTTGGTCTCTTTGTAATCCTTATATAAATAGCTAGCCCAACAGAACTAAATCTATAGTGTTTCTAGTGTGTATCCATTTTGATTTAGTGTCAATGAACCTATGTGACACAATTGTTTTTACACAAGTAGCGCTAAGTCATAAATGTTTTTGAAAATAAGTTGTTTTTTATTTCTTCAAATATTCCATAAATATACTTTACTCTGTGACACATTTTTCTGTTAATTTGTTTTTGTGGATTTGTGAAATTCACGAATTAATGGACATATCTTCTCTGAGTAATGGATTTTTCATTTTGAGGGATAAGTGTGATTAGCCTAATTTTTTAAATATTAAAATATTAAACTGATGTTAATGATTTTACTTTTTTTGAATTCCTCTATTATTGGGCAATAAAATTGATATATAATATATCAAAATTGTTACTGATTTAGTTATTAAATGTGATGGTGAGGTATAATTTGCGACTTTGTTTTTAATGGAAAAGGTGGTGTGTGGGGAGCTCAAGTAATAGGCATATATTTAAAAAAAAATAGTTTTTTGTTATTTTTAAAAAATGTTTTATAAATAGACTTTACTTTTTGACACATTTTTCTGTTAATAATAAAATTTTTAATTTGTAAAACTCATGGATCATTGGGCTTATCTTCTGTGAGTGATGGATTTTTCATTATTAGGGGTAGGTGTATAGACCTAATTTTTTTATGTTTAATAATTGACTGCTGCTTCGGAGTTTACTTTTTTTGGATTCCTCTATTTCCGTATAATATGTCATTAATAACCAATTTGAAAAATAAAAAAGGTCCTAAAAGTAAAGCTCAATTGGTTTTCGCCTTAGGAAATTTGTCTTACAATTTATGCATTACACTGAACAAAGCGGTAAAACTTCCCATCAAAGGCTCCAATTTTCTCAGGTCAATTATTTGGCAGCTCTTATCATCTTTCTAAACAGTATCTTGTATATCCTTTGTGATTGTAAAATCCTAAAGTCCTGACCCAGGGGGTGTTTTTTTTTTTAATTTCTAAAATCTTTTTACCTTTCTTAAAAATGTTTTTCTCAAACAGTTGCCCAAATGGGTTTTGTTTTTGTCAATGACCTTTCTATTCTGTTTGTGAATATCTTGCATCATATTTTTGCTTTTGTTAATTTGTTATTTTTTTCATCTTCTTTTTCATACAGATTTTCTTTCATAGATTTTTAGTCAGTGCCAGAACCTAAAGCCTTTATTTGTGAACTTGTGCTTCAACTTGAGATAAAGAGCAAGCATAAGAAACAGCTTTATTTAAAACACAGTAGGATAATTGGATTTCATTATTTTTTTCAAGTCAATATCATCATTAAGAAGATGTCAAGTTCAGTGATATTCCGTCTTGGTAGACTGGTGTCATTTACTGCACCTGTGACACAGACATTCTGTGTAAGTACAACATTTTATAATTTATGCCTATACATAGCCACAGAAATCCACACAGACATAAGCTACAAAAGCATGCTCAGTATGCAGCACAACAGTCCAGGCTCAGATAGGCTTCAACAGCCATTATTCAGCCTCCATCCATTCATGTTGTGCTACAGCCCATGAAGGACCTGACCTGCTTCAACACATCTTTCCATTCAGATCTCTCCTGAGCTTTTTGTCACTATGCCTGAACTCTTTGTTGTAGATCTGCTTCTATATCATCAAGCCATTGTATTCATGCAAATACAAATGTGACACTAAGTGCAAAAAGAGCTAATGTTGTTGTCAGCACTAAGGACCACATACATTTGCATAAAGGCATTAGGGACCACATACATTTATATAAAGGCTTCACTAGGGACCACATACATTTACATAAAGCAGCATTAAAGACCACATACATTTACATAAAGCAGCATTAAAGACTACAGACATTTACATAAAGGCAGCATTATGGACCACATACATTTACATAAAGGCAGCTCTAGGGAACATGTTTTTTATGGTGTATTAAATATGTAAGATAAACTTTGAAATGAAACATCATACATTTGACATGCCATTCCTAATTGTATTTAACAGTAGTTTTTAAGCGATACACATTGCCCACTTTTTCAAGGCTTATTCTATCAATTTATGAACTGTTGTTTTGTATTGTCCTTTTAAATGCACAGCAGGTCAGCAGTTGTCATCAGAGCCAGCACCGGCACTTCACACTCTCACCAGCCCTATCATCAAAACATTTAAACCCAGGGGTATTTTATGAAGCAATCAAGGACTCTGGTATCAATTTTTTCTGTGGTGTCCCAGACTCATTATTAAAAGGTAGACTTCTAATAAAACTACTTTCTACATATTCAATCTTCTTTATCATCAACTTGGCTAGTCATTTTAAAATCTGTAGTAGTTTTTGTTCTTTTTTCCACTTTGAACTTTATCTAGGAAAGGGATATTCTACTTCCAAGTCCTTCCAACACAAACACACACTGTCTTGCAGTTATAGACTTCACTTGTCAACTTCAATGACTAATTCAGGATTGGGTCTTTTAGATATTGTGAAATCTATCAACTATGGTATTCCCTCTGTCAGTTCCAACAAATGAATTATTGCTAACTCTTTCTCTCCGTAATTATTTTCCACGTCCAGATGGAATTATTCATATTGCTCATTTGTGTTTCACTACCCTGTTAGGATTAAACTTCAATAACTTTTTTGTATGTAATCAAAAAATGTTAAATAAGTTATAGAATTATAGAAGAATGCATGATCTTTTTATATAAAACAAATTAAAGTTTATAAAACCAAAAATTAATGTAATTTAATATCGTCAGTTAGGAGAGAAAGAGTTAACATTCTTAGGGATCACCCTGGCTAAGTCACATGATGGAGTGTGGCACCTAAACCCATGACCCATTTTCTAAATCCAAGTAATGAGACCTGGAGAGGAATCATCTGGTGGTACCCATTTGTTTCCTAATACAGAAGCAGTTTTATACAGTAAAAAAGTTAAACTCAGTTATCCATGTAACGGCTTGTGATTTCAAAGTTGAGCTGAAAGAGAAAAAAAAGAAAGCTTGGTGTGTCAAAGCAGTGCATACTAGTGTGCTAGCTATTCTTGTCAATAAGTTCACACCTGCAGGGTACTGATGGTGTCAATGTTAATTAGCTATTGATTGTTGACATCAATAGCTGGGACACCTGAGGGATGTAAGTACATTGTGTGTTGAGCATTGTCTCACCCTGCTACTTGTGTTATAGCCATGTTATTAAGGTAACATCGTTATCATTGCATCAACATCAGCAGTGCTTCTCAAATCTTTCTTGTTGCATTACAAAAATAAAAAATTGGTTTCCATACTGAATATGGACCAACATTTGTCCTGAAAAACAAGAAGTCAAATCTAAAAAGTAGATAAACTCCTAGGCAGGTGGGAGAAAAAGAAATTGCAATGGCTAGCACAAATCTTCATCTCAACAGTTTTCAAGACTGACTTCTGAAGTGAGGGGTCTTGAGTTCAAATACTGGAAGACTGGAATTTTGAACTTTGGGATTATAAGGACCACCCTGTGTTGACCCAACTCTATTGTGTACCTGAGTAAGGGAAGTATAGGTGGTTGGGCCTTTATAACCCTCATTAATCATCAGCCATAGAAACAGATTTGCCCCCATAAATTGCAAGGTTTGAAGGTGTTAACTTTTTTTTCTTTGCACATCTGTTTAGGTCTTTTAAACACCTGCATTTAGTTATGAATGTTAATGGTATTTTAATGAACTCTGAAAGTAGTCATGAATATTTACCTTATTTTTTAATCATATAAATTATTTATTTAATTTATTTGCTTTAAACCAGAAATCTCTAATTTTTTTTTCAATAAAATAAATTGTCATGGTTAAGGCCTGACTGAAGTCTGTATTAGATGATAACAATTCTTGTCATAGTACACACAAGTCATTGTACAGCTGCCGCTAATCTGTCTAAGTCTAACTTTATCTATTTTCTTGTTACAAAGAGTTGTTCTTTTTTTTATGTGTGCAAATAAATCAGTCAGGTTTCTGTGACAACTTTGAACTTGGATTTGAGATTTATTTGAACAATAATCTGTGTATGCATGGGTGTGTGTGTGTGTTGTATGTTTGAATCTGCCCTGAGTCTTGGTTACTATAAGAAAAATTTTGTTATATGAATCCTGTATGGGAAATTATTGGAAATTATTATTTTAACAGATGTGTATGGCATATCTTAAGCTTTGTAGTAATTCAATATAGAGTATTACTATTGATTCCTTCTTATCTTTTTTCTAATGATTTTTGTGTGCATCAGAGATTATACAATAGAGATACAGAAGTTAGAGCAGAAAGTAACTTTAAGTAGGATAAGTTTTGAAGGCAATACATTTGATCTTGATTGAATGCAATACTGCTGATTGTACATTATGCCTTTGGTAAAAAGTTGTTGGAAGTCTTTAAAAGTCATAAAATATCTTTTTTCTGAAATATATCAGCAAGTTTCCAAACTAAAATTACATTTCAGAATTTTTTTGTGAATAAGCTTGAGGATTTTTTTGTGAATAAGCTTGAGGATTGCTATAAACTTATTAAGAGCAGCATCATCCGTGGACTACCTTTTGGGGGGGGGGGGGGTTGCTGTTGAGTTTTTTTTATTTTTTTAGTATATATTTGACTATGCATCCTCTGTTTGCAAGAAACTACAGCAGATTCAAACTAGAGCCATGAAGTTTATAACAAATAAATATTCTCATTTGACTTGAGTAATTAATAGAATCACTAAATTCAGAGACACTCAGGACAAAGAAAGCCTAAAAAAAAGTAAAGTAGCAAAAATACATAAGTTAAAGTACTAAAATACAACCTTAAAAGATACTCAGAACAACACAAAGATAAGGGCTTATTTCTTACTCCAAAGTCTAGGACAATGTTGTATAAGTGCTCTTTCTTTCTTATTGCCATTAGAGCATGGAATGATTTGCCTGAATCAGTCAGGAAAACCAATGACTTAGTAGAATTTAAAGCTTTAATTATCATGCACAACTAGATTAGCACATGGATACACACAGGACAATTTTTTTTTTATAAGGAGCATCTGTAGCAATTAATTGCCATGTCTTTGATTCCGAAGATTAAAAATAAGTGCAGTGTTTCACATGACTACGCAAACCCAGTGGCGACCTGTTTAGTTTTCTGCATCTTGTGCAGACAAAGCCATTATCTGCTGGCAGTCAATTTAAGTTTTCTTTCCATCTTTTACATAGATCTGTCTTCAATAAGGGCTTTGCTTTGGGTCTCAAATGTGTGTCCCACAGCCTTTTTCTCCAACTTTCTCTTTCAGAAGCCATCTGCTACCAGCTACTTTCCTCTATGCCAGTCAGGGCCAACTGGCACATAAATAGACTTTTATAGAGGCACCTCTGTTACACTGTCCTCCTTTAAGCTCACCAAAGAAGATCGCCTTTTGGCATTTGGTTGACTCCTTTGAGGGATAGGTTTTGGACACAGCACAGCTGTAGAATGGTAGCTAGTGCTTCTATGCTGTCCACACCAGCCTCCAGCAGAACATAGTTATTTGTAATGTAACAATAATGACAATCTCAAATAAATTCTGAGTTATTAAAATATTTGTCAGATTTAATAAATGACCACTGTTGAATAACAATAAAGAATAATCAGATAAATGCTAGTCCATGTAGCCACAGTAAAAAAAAATATGTTTCCAGGATTGTCTGATTATAATGTTGTTTTACTTGTTTAGGTTAATAGTTAAATGAAAGTTATGCACAAAAAAATTAAAAAAAACTTTAATAAAAAAAAATGTGCCTCTCGCGTATGATTTGCTATAGAACTTTCAAATGGTGCTCTTATAATACCTAGCAAAGCAAACTAAAATTAAGGTAATGTATTTTTTGCATAAATTTACATGGCTTTTTTTTTTATCCCACTCCAGACTTCTGTGCCTATGTTACCAGCAATTCATCTTCCAAAGATCATGTAATCACTGCCAATGAAGGGGCTGCTGTGGCACTAGCCAGTGGCTATCATTTGGCCACGGGTCAGACTGCTATGGTCTACTTACAGGTAGAATAACTTTGATACACAACAAGTAAAGACAATCATATCTTGTGGCAATGATTTAGAATATGCATGTTAAAAACAAGAAATCTGTCTAAGAATTATATTTATAAAACTGACATCCTCTCAGGTTGGAGGGGGGTTGGAGTAAATATTGGCCAATGACCTGACAGGGGTGAGCACAATTAATATATTTCCAAGGGTCAAAAAAAAATATTTTGTTTGAATATTGAACAATGAAAAAGACATTTAAAATATTTAAGTAGAGAAGTCCCATTTTCTATATAATAAGGACATTTTTAAAATGTAAAGTGTTTTTGTGAGGGTATCTGCAATAATACTGACTCAAAACTTTAAAAAGAAGACATTTCCAAAGGTCTTCACTAATGTGGTTATTCTCATCTTTATATCAGAATTATCTAAATTCATACGCTGTACACTTGGGGGAGCTACCACCTTCTACCAAGCGCGTCCCCAGGTGGCGGATAGGGGAAAGACCCTTAGATATAAGGGCTAGCTGTGAATAGCAAATAAACAGCCGCGGACCAACTGGTTTGCAGTCATGGAGGATGAGGTGAAGTATTCCAGTGGTTAGAATATTTACTAAAAACATCTCAGAAATCCAGGGAAATGATTGCAAAAAGCGAGTATAGGGCGCTCTAACCCTTAACCCGGGTAGATGAAACTCGTTAGCTAGGGATAGCAGTTCATCTAGGAGAGAAAACTCCGAAAATAAACACCTGCTGCCTTGCAGATGATCTTGGATGATCAAAGGCTATGGGAGCACACCCAGAAAGAAAAGCAGGCTGAAGTCGGAGTCAATGGGCCTCCTGGCGCAAAACATATTGACACGCAACCTCATCTATGTTGGAGTTCAGTAACGATTCTAATAGATGTGGCGTCCTGCCTGTGGAATCCCGCCGCGCAGGTAGGGGGCCGGGCTCTCCGCCTCGAAGGAGCCCACACAAGCGAGCTGGTGGTTCTTCTATCTCTGCCTGTGGAGCCAGGAGCAGGGACAAGAAAGTAAATACTACTGGCCAACACTCCAAGACCAAAAGTTTAAAAATCCTACAATGGAACGCAGAGGGCATCCAAAAGAAAAAAGAAGCTCTAAAAATATTTCTGCATGAGAAAGAAATAGATGTAGCTTGCATCCAAGAAACTCATTTGAACAGTAATCTTCGTTTCTCTATTAGAGGCTACACCTGCATCAGACAAGATAGAGAAATCAGACCCAAAGGAGGAATCCTCACCCTCATTAAAAATGACATCCCTACCACAGACATAACTATGCCCAGCTCCTCAGAATCAGAAATAATGGGAACTAAGCTAATTCTTCCGGATGGAAATATTAATCTTTTTAACTGCTACTTCCCACCAGACAAGGAAATAGAGATTGATCACATACAAATACCTGACCAAGAAGACTGTCTTATCTTAGGAGATATGAACAGCCACTCTCAGAGCTGGGGATACCCAGACCTAAATGCCAGGGGAGAAGAAATTGAAGAATGGCAAGCAGAGAACAGACTTATCCTACTTAACAAACCTGAGGATAAACCAACATTTTTCTCAAGAGCCTGGCTAACATCAACCACTCCAGATCTAGCCTTTGCAACTGACAACTTATCCAAAAAGTGCACCAGAGAAGTTGCAGACCAGCTAGCCACCAGTGACCACAGACCCATATTGATCAGTATGGATAGCTCCTTCAAAATATCAGAAAACTCCACCATCCCCAGATGGAACTACAAAAAAGCCAACTGGCACCTATTCTCAAAGCTCACAGACCTATACACAACTTCAATAAACTGCAAATCAAATCAGGTTAATAAGTCATACTCAGCTTTCTCCAAAGCAATCCTCCTAGCAGCTAAGGAATCAATTCCTAGAGGAGCAAGAAAAGATTATATTCCCAACTGGTCTGATCACCTTCAACAACTCCACAATGCCACCATTGAAGCCAGAAACACAGTAGAAAATAACCCTTGTACAGAAAATAACATAAATCTAAAAGCAGCTAACGCAGTTTTCAGGAAAAATTACCTTTCCGCCATGAGGAAAAGTTGGCATGAAAAAACAGAACGGCTAAACGTAGATAGAGACGGCCACAAACTCTGGCGTATAGCCAAATGTCTCAACCAGGAAGAAAACAGAACAACTCCTATAGTAATAGAAAAGGACAACAAACCCCTGAAAGGCCAAGAAGCAGCAAATGAATTCATTAAGTTTTTCCAAAGCGTAGGAAAAATACAAATCAGTGAAAGTAGAAATAAAGATGTAAACTCAGAAATCCAAGATAGAATTAAAGAAAACAATCCAGCTTACTCCTTGGGAATGACCACTAATCTTAAAATGAAGGAGCTTGATGAATCCCTAAAAGTCCTCAAACCAAAACAAGCCCCGGGCCCAGACAAAATATCTAATGACATGCTTCTTCATTTGGGTCCTCAAGCCAAAAGAAAACTGCTACAAATATTCAATGCTAGCTGGAAATCTGGCAGAATTCCAAACATCTGGAAAAAAGCCATTATGATCCCTATACTAAAGCACGGCAAACCAAGAAACAAACTGGATAGCTACCGCCCCATCAGTCTCACTAGCTGTTCCTGCAAATTGATGGAAAGAGTGATAAATAGAAGGCTGACATGGATCCTTGAGTCAAATAACCTACTCACTGAAGCCCAGGCTGGCTTTAGAAAAGGCAGATCAACAGAAGATCAAATCGCCTTTATCACACAAGAAATAGAAGATGGCTTTCAAGAAAAGAAACCAACAACAATTGTGTGGGTTGACTTAGAAAAAGCATTTGACAAAGTCTGGGAACAAGGTCTCTTGCTCAAACTAATCCAGCATCACATATCCCACAGAATGTACAACTGGATAAAGGAATATCTAAATAATAGAAAAGCCTTTGTTTGCATGCAAGGACAAAGAAGCCACACAGTGGGTATTAAAAATGGTGTTCCCCAAGGAGGAGTCCTATCCCCAACACTTTTCTTAATATTCATAAACGATCTAAATCAAAACCTACCCAGAAAAGTTAAAAGCAGCATGTATGCAGATGACCTTGCCTTAATTAGCACAGAAGAATATGTAGGAACATCGAAATTCCGATTACAAGATGCTCTCGATATACTAAATAATTGGTCCAAAGACTGGGGCATGTCCATTAACACAAAAAAGACCACCTATACCATATTCTCACTGTCAACAAAACAGCAAACAATAAAATTAAAATTAGATAAGGAAGCTTTAGAAAAAAATGACAGCCCTACATACCTTGGAGTCACCTATGACCCGAGACTAACCTGGAAAAGCCAAATAGATAAAACACAGAGTAAAGGCATCCAGAGACTATCCCTCTTGAAAAAATTAGCTGGCACAGATTGGGGAGCAAATCACAACATCCTGAAAAAGACCTATACCAGTTACGTGAGACCTGTACTAGAATATGGTGCCACAGCATGGGGCTCAGCAGCCCAAACCAACCTAAGAAAAATAGACAAGGTTCAAAATATTGGTCTAAGGATAATGACAGGAGCAATCAAAACAACACCCATAAGAGCTATGGAGGAAACCGCTGCCCTGATCTCTCTGGATGAAAGAAGAGAAATAAAAATCCTTTCCCAATTCACTAAATTGGAAACCATGGAGAGGCACCCACTCAGAACAAAAATCCTCAAAACTGGCACCAAAAAACGTCTCAAAAGGACTAATTTCATACAGGAATCTCTAAACCTAAAAAAGAAACACCAACTTGAAAATATTACCCTGGAATCCTCGATACACTATAATGAATCCCCACCCTGGGACGAAAGCCCTCTTCCTACTATAAGGGACCATATTGATAGCATTAAAAGAAAATCTGATTACAGACCAACAGAGCTCAAGAAAATAGTGAACTGTTTTCTACATAATAATTATCCTAGCAATCAGTGGATCAGAGTTTACACGGATGGCTCAACCCACAAAGCCACCACAAATGGAGGAGCTGGAATACTTATCGAATGGCCAGATGGAGGAAAACTAGAAAAATCCATTGCAACTGGAGAGCTCTCTGACAGTCACAGAGCAGAAAGGGAAGCACTAGCACTAGCTGCTACCATCCTAGCAAATCATCCAAGTTCCCCACACAGTCAGATTGTCTTACTAACCGATGCAAAAACAACCCTCCAAAGCCTGCAAATCTCTGATTCCTCATATATTAATAACCTCAAAACAGCACTTACAAAGCTCAACAACAATAGCAAAAAAACTGTAATTCAATGGATCCCAGCTCATATAGAACTAGAAGGAAATGAGAAGGCTGACTCACTCGCCAAGAGTGGGAGAATCAACACACTATTAAACTCTGCACTCTATCCAGAAGAATTGAAGGAATTAATAGTAAATAAAATAATTGAGAAATGGACGAGCTCTCATCCAAATCACAAGAAAGATGACGCTTACTATAAGCTATCCCGACAAGACCAACGTCTAATCTTTCGACTCAGGACCGGACACAACAGAATGCGACAACACATGTACCGGAAACTCAAAATTGGAACCAGTGAAATCTGCCCATGTGGAGAATCACCGGAGAATACAGACCACGTCCTCCAAAACTGCTCTCTATACCAAGAGGCTCGTATAAGACATTGGCCCCAAATCACCCCAATAGAAAAGAAACTATATGGAGAGCTCCCTGATCTGGAAACCACTGCGCATTTCATCTCATGTATTGGTCTACTCATCTGAACACTCCAACATAATCAATGAGAACGAAGAAGAAGAAGAAATACGCTGTACAATGTTATGTTCTTTAATGTGACCAAAATAACATCAGCAACAAGAGGTGTTACTTATGATGATTACAGCCATGATTTTCATGTATGTGCTCTATGTACATCTAATGTTCTTCGCAAATTTATATCTTCTAGTGAGTGCTGCCTAATACTTTGTTTGACTTAATTTGACTCGCATATATTTGTTTTTACTAGACTGAATAATGCATTCTTGATCCCAGGAAAACTAATTTCTCTTCTTTGATTGCACGAAAATATTTCAACATTCAAAACTCCAAACTTTCTTGACAATCATTTTTCTTACTACGAGAAAAAGGCACGAAGCAAAAAGTGTGGCAGTTTTTGCAGTGGTCACTTTGGCGCAGTGGCCATTTTGATGCAGAATATTTTTGTATGTGTGTTTGTGTTCTAATTTATTTTATGAAAAAAAAATTATTTAAGTTTGTTGTGAAATTATTGTTGTCACAAACTTTAATGTGTATGTGGGTTTTAATATTCCCCCCCCCCCCCCCCCCCCCCATCACCAAAAAAATGAACCTGATAAAATCTTTTGTACATTTGAAAAAATTTTATTTACATGTATGTTATCTCCAGAAAAAACAACAACACAAAAACTGATGAATGTCATCCTTTGCGTTTCACACACATCGCCTTTAATAAATTGTGTTTGGGGGTGGGGGGGTGCCAAATATTAAAAGTTGGAGAAACACTGATCTAGAATATGAAAAACTAAAAACAGATTTAACTGTAGAAAAATTTCTTTCATCTGATACACTTACATTCATTCTAGCAATATTTTCTATAACATTTGAAAGCAAGTTTGGATTTACCCAATTATATAACCTTTATTTTATGCAAGCTGCACCTTAGCTAGGAATTGTGTTCCTACATAGAAATAAGTCAATTTTTATGTTATTTAACTAAGTCTTTTTTTTTCTTCAGAAAATGATTTAAAAAAAGATGTAAAAATTAAGGCCTGGGGACAAACAGCAAAACTAAAATGCTCCACCACACAGCTTATTAGTTTAAACATTTTGAAGAGAAGTTTCCTTTTATTAACAGTGGCTAATGCTACCAGGAAAAAGAAAAAAAAAATCAAACAACTTTAATTTCCAAGGTTTTTTAGCTTTCATCCATTTTTTATTGTACTACATAGTCAATTGATCTTTTTTTTTTTATTGACCAATGTAAGAACTCAGGTGTGGGCAATATGGTCAACCCACTGATGTCACTGGCCAACCCAGCTGTATACAGTATACCTATACTTCTCCTGGTCGGATGGAGGGGTGAACCAGGGGTCAAAGATGAGCCACAGCACATTGCTCAGGGTCGGATTACGAGGAACATGTTAGGTGAGCTTCATTGTAGCGTTTGAACTTTGAACTTCCTGATTTTAACTTTTCTGTTGATGAGAATTTTTTGTTGTTGGATGATAGCCTGCTGCCATATAAATTAGACTTTGTGTGTCTTCTGTGTTTTGCATGCTGTGAAATGCCATGAGTGGGTTAAGTATTTGTGTGTGTGGTACTGACATGACCTCAACATCTCATAGTTACCGTATATCTATATATAAAATTCTCTTCGTGGCCCAAAACTATGCAGGACACCACGATGAAAAAGTAATGGAAAGATAACTCTTTTATTTATGCAAGTCTGACTAGAGTTACCCCATATAACTTTCGTGGTGACAGCGAGCCAGACTAAGAAAACTTGTGTTGATACCTTACCAAAAGTAGTAGAGTTATTTATTCTTTGATTACAGAGTGTATGGACATACCATGTGAGGTTCTGCCTAAAGATGTCAATGCCATGAAAGAAGTAAGAATTATGAGTTTGAAAAAATGTGTCCTTAAAATAAAGTATTTGTATTTTGAAAAAAATGTGTCCTTAAAATAAAGTATTTGTACTATAAGTCAAAACACATTCATCCAAATCCTTTTCTTCCCTTCCTTCAAACATGGGAGCTTTAAGAACATTTTTATTTTTGTTGCATTTTATTTTTTTAACTTACATTTAAACAAAATATCCTACTCAAGTACACACCCACAGTAAAAAAAAAAAAGAGATTTTACTAAACTGTAAAAAAAAAAATGTTGTTAAAAGATTTTTTAGTTCAAGACTTGTTAGCATTAGCTTTAAATCCTCTGAATATGTTTGTTTAGTTCAAGACTTGTTAACATTAGCTTCAAATCATTTGAATATGTTTGTTTAGTTCAAGACTTATCAGCATTAGTTTCAAATCCTCTAAATATGTTTGTTTAGTTCAAGACTTGTTAGCATTAGCTTCAAATCCTCTGAATATGTTTGTTTAGTTCAAGACTTGTTAGCATTAGCTTCAAATCATTTGAATGTGTTTGTTTAGTTCAAGACTTATTAGCATTAGCTTCAAATCCTCTGAATATGTTTGTTTAGTTCAAGACTTGTTAGCATTAGCTTCAAATCCTCTGAATATGTTTGTTTAGTTCAAGACTTGTTAGCATTAGCTTCAAATCCTCTGAATATGTTTGTTTAGTTCAAGACTTGTTAGCATTAGCTTCAAATCCTCTGAATATGTTTGTTTAGTTCAAGACTTGTTAGCATTAGCTTCAAATCCTCTGAATATGTTTGTTTAGTTCAAGACTTGTTAGCATTAGCTTCAAATCCTCTGAATATGTTTGTTTAGCTCAAGACTTGTTAGCATTGGCTTCAAATCCTCTGAATATGTTTGTTTGTTTAATGAAGTTTTCTTGTTTCTTCTTCCTCCTCATTGTATTGCTGAAGCTGCTGGCTAAGGCAGACCACCATTTCTCCACCAGAAAATCTCCATTTGCCATCTTAGTGAAAAGCAAAACATTTTCTTCCTATAGTCTGAAGACATCTGCACAAGATAATCAGTAAGTAACTACTAACTTATTCAGAATAGCAACAATGAGGTTGCACAAGAGGGGTGTGTTTCCATATTACAAGCAATTGACTTCCCCAGCCTGTCAAATCAGTATTTGGCAATTCTAAAAAGAATATCTTTTTTTCTTTTGTATACCACACATTTTGTTTTTTAATTCACACAGTGAAAATAGACTTTCAAACATATGGAAATCATATTAGGAGTTTTTTGATTTGGCATGAATATTGTCCACCTGAGAAATAAAGAAATTCAGGGTTATATATGTGATGAAACCAATTCACCTGGTGGGCTATTTTTTAAGCAACATAGTTGGAAAGAATTCAACTGTTTAATGTGGCATAAATATATAGCTTGAAGCATATAATAGTTTAGACATGGGTAGCATCCACCATGCGAAGGCCTGTTTAGAGGACATCATAACTCCACAGCTGAGCTAGCTAGTGCTTTTTTTCTTGAACCATTGTGCTGGTAGATTAATAATTTTAAAAAGGCATGCATCCACCTAACTTGGATACCTGATAATTTTAGGGAGAAAGTAAATTTAACAGTCATGATAACTTAAATTGAAAGCCATATATTAATAAATATTCATTGTGTGTGTGACTTTTCTTAATGCTCTTAAAAATAAAATTTGCTTTGATCTCTTAAGTAGTTTTTTTTTTAAAGTGTTACTGAGAATGAAAACATTTACTTGCGTCTTCAAGTCTCATCTTGTGAAATCAGAAACTGCTTTTTTAAAAAATGCATGTATTACTTTTATGTTCATTCATTGCTCAATGATCTGTGCTTACAGGTTCCCACTTACAAGAGAGGAAGCTTTGTTCAAGGTGGTTGAATGTATGAATGAGAATGATGCAATTGTGGGAACTACTGGCATGTTATCTAGGGAACTTTTTGAATACAGGTAAATGTTATCTAGGGAACTTTTGAATACAGGTAAATGTTATCTAGGGAACTTTTGTAAAGAGGTAAAAGAAGAAAGTGCAACAGATAACTAGCCTGCTCATATTGTTGACCTCTCAACCAATGTACCAAAAATGCAACATTGACACTATTCACCTCCAAAGATAGTTTCTTGATGGTAATAGTGGGCAAGTTATATAAAATACTGTATTGCCTCCAGCCTGCACAAAGTATTTTTAAAATGATAATTGGCTAAATTGGCTAACTAAATGAAGTGGCACAGAAGTCTGAGATGGTGTGAACAACAGATAGTTGTAGCTTTTATATAGATGTTTCCATCTCCTAGACTGGCTGCCGACCAAAGCTATAGAGCCAAGTCTGCCCATTGCCTAATTGCATTTGTATGTAATTATTCATTGCCATATTAGAGCTTATTA
This sequence comes from Biomphalaria pfeifferi, assembly GCA_030265305.1. NCBI lineage: Eukaryota > Metazoa > Mollusca > Gastropoda > Planorbidae > Biomphalaria > Biomphalaria pfeifferi. The sequence goes on from JASAOG010000086.1 coordinate 359,181, forward strand.
TAACTAGATCTAGGTCAAGACTCCGAAATTAGACATAGAAGGTAAATGGCAAATATAGCGCTAATATGTATATGATTTAGTTAAAGAAAATCCACAATGACAATTTGTGTATAATAATTAAAAGTAGATAGACCTTATGATTTGTCGATATTGGCAGTTGCACATTACAATTACGTGTCATAAAGTGAGTGCTTCAGTCCTTAAGTACCTGTGCACAATGGTTATGCCTGCACTGGATGTGAGAAAATTTGTAGGTCACAGCTAGGGCTGCATGTCCATGAGAAACACTGCATTCCTCATTAATCTTTGGACTCGAAGCCAAGCCTTATATAAATATTAGTTAAAAACAGAAATTTCATTACTATGGTGATTCCCTAATACTTTTTTATTTAAAATGTTTATTACACTGTGTATAAACATTAGTTTCAGTGAGTTTCTATTGCTATGACTTTCTCTATCAGGCTCTCTGCAAACACTGCACAACACGACACAACCAACTCAAGAACTTAACTACTCAGGCTTTAAATAAGCTAATTCTTTAATTTGTAATCAATTCAGAGCCACTACTTCACAACTGGCAACACCAAACACTGAATGCACAAATGCTCACCTAGTGCTTGCATTGCCTCCCTAGTTATAACAATATTAACTTAAAATAAGTATTGGTTGGTTCTATAATGTCTGTACATAATTTTTAAAAAATGAATAATAAAATTTGATTTTTGATAATGTTTGTAAAAAAAAAAGATTATATTTTTATTAATAGGGTGTTTAAGAAGATGGGCCATGCTCGTGATTTCTTGACAGTTGGCTCTATGGGACATGCATCTGCCATAGCTTTAGGAATAGCTCTTCAGAAACCTTCTCGCCAGGTACAAGTTTTTATTTTTGTTACATTTTTGTCTGTTTGTTGCATGGCATTTTAGGCTCTTAAATCATGAATTTTAAATCACTGAGTTTTAGCCATATTGTTGGTGGAACACTTAAAATAATTTTTTTATTACACCTAAGAATATTACTTGCAAACATTAAAGGTGAAATAGTCTTGTCGGTATGACAAAAGCTTCCCTTAAAAAAACAGGTTTTTTTTTTTTTTTTTTTGCAATGCTTAATAACTTTAAAATTTCGTTAAGTTCTATGTACCGGTATTTACTACTAATAAGTAAGACAAATGACAATACTAGACCAATGTTTCCAAGACTTTTAACTTGTCACTACCTCCTAGATAAAAAAATAATTTTGTTGGCTTTCTTCTTAGCCAGCTGAATTTAAAGAAATGAAACATTTTTAAGACATAATTATAACATAATTTCTTTTTTTTTCTTTGCATTAAGATCATAATTTTTGAATGTTAATTAAAGCCAGTACACTTAGGTTTTTTGTTAGTTTTTTTTTTTTTTTATAGCATTTTCTGGCATTCTAAGCTTTAAAAATTTTTTTCTCTTGATAACTACAGTGCACATTTTCTTATATTTAGAACAACTCAGATTTCTATGTTTGAGTCAAGATTTGTATCTGGACTACTTGTTCTGTTTCCACAGGTGTTCTGTTTAGATGGAGATGGTGCTCTCCTGATGCACATGGGCACAATGGCCACCATAGGTCAACAAGGTCCAGAGAATTTTAAGCATGTAGTTTTTAACAATGGAGCTCACGATTCTGTGGGGGGTCAGCCCACAGAAGCTGCAAATCATGATGACTTTGACCTTTGTGCCATCGCCAGGGGTTGTGGATACAAGGAGGTGAGCATGGTTTAGTCAACAAGAAGGTGCAATTTAATTTTTGTTTTTCATATTTTGGGAAGTTTAATTTGGTGATTTTATTGTTGAACCAATAAAATGCAAGTTTTCTTCTAACAATTCCTTGGCTTGTTCTTATATCAGGCCCTGGTAGCTGTAACTGCAGAAGAAATCGAAGAAAAACTCAGCTACCTCCACAAAGCTAAAGGGCCAGTATTTCTGGAATTGAAAGTGAAGGTTGGAGCACGCTCAGACCTTGGCAGGCCAACCAGGACAACACATGAAAACAAAGAGGATTTTATGACATTTTTACAGCATTGAATGGTTTAGGAAATAGTGGATAGCTGTTTAGTAATGACAGGTCATATTTTGGTTGCTGTTGTTTTAATGGTATGAATAGGTTGAATGGAGTATTATTATTTGGCTTTAATCATGGGGGAAATCACCTTTTTTTTTTCTTCACTATTTATTTATGGTACATATTTTGTTGACATTTTTTGGGAGTTTATACAAATACTGCTGTATTTTTTTATCTTTCAATGGACTATTTGCTTGATGTAGATTTGTTTTTATTCATCTATTGATCATTATTTATATATCATACATTATCTAGCCTGCTAACTTATTGACACACACACACATGATTTAAATTTGTTTATAGATCTTAGCAGAATGGTCAAATAGGTGAAGATGAAGGAATTAAATCTTAGACAAATTATTCTAGCAAAGTGAAAGATTTTGTTTCTTCCCTCGATATGCTATCTCAGATTTATTAAATATTTTTGTGTACAATCTACTGCCACTGTCATAGTTTCCATACAAATTTTAAAAATCTTTACTTCAATAATTTTTAAAAATGTGTTACATGCTGCCATTACACTCACACAGGCTTCAAAAGTGATGACTGAAGAATTACTTATATCACCAAGTTGTTGCTAAGCCACTTATAAACACAACCATTCAATCATTAAAAGGACTGTTGAGTTGTGTCATTATTAAGATCAATCATACACTCCAAAGGAACTAAAATCTTGGCCTGTAGGCATCTTTAATTAATTTTAATCTTAAGGAAGATGTATAAACTTTTCAACTATTAATGGACAACTGAGACTGCTGTTAGAAACACTTTTTAATGTCTTACTTAACAGCATACATCCTAAGAAGATGTATAACATTTGGAGAACTTAATAACAACATATATTACTTGCACCATTGTTGAATCAGGTCATGTAATTATTGTTCACTTCCAAGGCTAGTTTTGTCATTTTTTATTTTGAGACTTGATGCCATAATGAATATGTTTTATAATGCCATCTTATGTTTTGATGCTGTATTTATTTAAAAGTGATCATGGTCTATGGTTGGGTACAGATATCAACAATGTTGATATTAACTGTAAGTAAAATAGTAACTAAAAAAGGGTTTAATATTGTTTATACATTATATTCTAATGTGCAGTATCCACATTTTTGTCAGGTACATTTTTTTAGTTAAATTATTGTTTCAAATTTGTTTTTGCTAAGATAATGTCAAACAATAACCAGAGTATTTTTTATCAGCAATTAAAGACAAGATCTAACTATAATGTAGAATAAGAAACTATTTTATATTATAGCTCTTTAATGAGGTTTAGATTTATTATACAATTATCCAAATAGTGAGAAAAATCTTAAAAAGTGTAAAAACTACAATAATTTTTTTTTCACCTAGTTATTACACCATCACACTTATCTTTTTTTTTCTTCTAAGTAATTCCTACTTCTGTTCAAATAGATGCTATGAATACGACATGAACATTGAAATTGACAAAACTATATGCTGTTCATTGTATATTGCTGTGCATTTTTAAGTCTGCTGTACTTACAAATATGCAATCTGATAGAATGGATTTTTTCTCTCTCTGTATTTGAATATATTTTTGCTTATTCTGGCTTCTTTCTGAACACAATTTTTTAAAGAAATTGATGTATTTAGCTTTATTTATCTTCCTTTTTTAAGTAGTTGGTGCTAGCAGAGTTTATTTGTTTGAGGCAGGTGGTCAAATTTTTATCTGCTAGTCAATTCTGGCAACAACAATCTTCTTAATAATAAAACAGGTCTTTTTTACCTCAAATGGAGCGTACTTTGCCATTGGATTCTGTTCTAGGCAATACCTCTAATTTGGATCTATGTCCATCTTGCCATTTTTGTTTCTTATTCTACTGAGCTCCTCCATATTAGCTTTGGTCATCGACCAGTATGATACAAATTCAGCGTTTCTTAACATAACATACAATGTACCTTTATTTAACAATCACATTCAAACATTTCATTCAATATGGGATGGACTGAACATTTGAATAGTTACAATATTCAGTATTCTAACAACTTATAGTAGTAGCATAATATGTTTCATTAAAAGGTTTACTGATTTCATGTTATTAAAATACTGACATTCAAAGTTATTTTTTTTTTTTTACAAAGTACTTACAAAAGGTTTTTAAAGTGTGCATTAAATTTGGTTATTTGTATTTGAAGATGTCAATTCTTTCGTCAGTCTAGTAGCAAGTGCTGTAATTGCTGATGTATAGGAAATATAAAATGGCAATGTCTTCAATTCCGAAGATTAAGGATGCTTGCTATGATTCACATGACTTTGCAGACCCATTTGCAACCTGCATAGTTTCCTGCATCTCATGCAGACAAAGCCAATGTCCCGCTGGCGGTCTATTTAAGTTTACTTTCTGTCTTCTGTGCCTATTGACAATAATGGCTTTTCTTTAAGTCTCAAATCAGTATTTGCCTGTTAGAGTTAAGCCTGGGCTAGTCTTAACTTTGCTTGATATAAATTTTTAAATATATCTTGAATTGTTTAAAATTTACTAATTATATCAAAAGTTTTTGTTTTTATAATGATAGCATAATTATGGTACCTACAGTATGCATTTTAAAAACCATAATATAATGTAGTAAAAAAAACAAATCCCAAAGAAAATTATTTCCAGATATATTTACTGTTGTATATGTGTATAACATGAAAGATCATTGTTTAACAATTTTTGTTTTGTCAGCATTATTGGTGTTATTATATAAAATGTTTTCATCCTTTTGGAACTAACAAAAGTAACTACCAGTAGGGTACATTTTAATTGCGTGAACAAATATTTTTGTTTTCTTTACAATGGAGTTGAGAAATGTCTGTGTTTTTGGAGCCTTTTTTGGTTTATTTACTGAGTTTTTTGGTAAGCCAGCATCAGTGTGTCTGATACAATAAGAAACGTCATGATGAATAATTTAATGATTAAATGCTCTATTTGGATTGTTTAGTGCAATGCTCAAACCTTAATCAATAAACATTTTAATCAATTAACATTCCATTAATTATGCCACTTTGCTTCAGAATGTGAGAGTTACTGAAAGGTTTTTAAAACCATTGAAAACTATTGCTATTGGCATTTGTTTGTTTGGGTTCAAGAATTTAACACAGTAATTGTATTAGAAGAATATTTAGGTTTTATTCATTCTGTGTTACTTCATTTTTTGGGTTTAATAACGATTCATTTCATTTGTGATTTCAGGAGCTTAGTGTTTAAAGTTTTAAAAAATTCTATGAAACCTGAACAAAAGCATGGTGTTAAGATGGTGTACCTAGTATCTTGGTACAATATCACTTAATTTGATAATGGTTATTTATATATCTAATGCTGCATTCTCTCCAAATTAAATCTTGTTGGTCAGTTGTGCCATATTTTTAACTAGTTCATCTCTGACAAATCTTTACTATACTCTATACCAAACAAATCTTGATCAATTTTATATTGTTTTGATAGAGCTATTCTGGGTAAGAGTTTCACCATAATGCTTAGAATGTAATTTTACCTTTAGAAAAGTTATAGTGATTTTTTAATTTGGTAAATATGTCAGAAAGTTAGCCTGGAGTATTTTTAAATGAGAGGATTTTCAAATCATTTTCACTTTTTTAAAATTACAATCAAGTCTCTCACCAAATATGTTATTATTATTTACTTATTTGAACTTACCCTTAACTTCAGACTCACTTTGCACAGTGGATCATGCATTTATACTTATTGCAGATGTTTACTGTGAATTGTTTTCTTTATTCTAATGCTTGAACATGGTCATAATCTCATTCTAGCAGTAGAGGAGGAGTACTATATTTCTCAATGTTCCTATACACAGTACAATTATCTACTATGAAATGCAAATATCACTTGAGAATCACTTTGACAAATATGGCTTTAAAATTTAAGAAAAAAATATTAAATAATCATTATGGCAGAGTTAAAAAAATGATTACAATTTATGTCATGCATTGATAATCATATTGTCATCTGTATTTAAGTCTATGCATTTATTACAAAAGTACTACTTTATCTGTTTAAATCAGAGCTTTGTTTGACTGAGATCCACTATTTCTTTTGATTTTACAATCACAAACAGTGTATGTACTTTTGTGTGTGTGGGTCAGGTGATAGCTTTGTTTTGAATGTTAACTGGGGAAAATAATTTTAATGTGCTGGTAAGTACCTTTTTACTGTGATAGTCATCTGTTCCCATCTTGATGCCAGTGACAGTACAGTTAAAAACTATAATCAACTCAGCTGCCTATGAATCAATAATTTGTCTCATCATTTTGTATGCATTTTAACATGATTCTGTCCAAGATCCATTGAGAATTTAGTCTTGTCATCTTACTTCTGATTTTGTTTTTCTGTAAGGAGGGGGGAGGTAGAGTATGTAACTTTAACTTTCTCACACACACACACAAATGCTTTTAAAAATGTCACTAGGGCAATGCTGTGCACAAACACCATTCAAATGTCACTAGGGCAATGCTGTGCACAAGCACCATTCAAATGTCATGCTCTTGTGTTTCTGAACACTTTCTCTTCCAAATCCTGCCATAGGAAAGCAGCTCATGCACAGATATTGTACAAGAAATGTGTATTGATTGGAAAATGCTAGTTATTACTAGGACATTAGCTGTGCTCATGATCCCTTTCAGTTTCCTGCCAAATTGAAGAGAGGTAGACGGATCTAAACTAGTGTAAACTTAAGAATTAGATTTTTGAAGCCTATGCATATCAACAAAAAAAAAAAGTCATTTTTATTGCCACAATTTTATTCTAGAATATTTGTATCACTTTTGTCCATGGTCCAGTAGAGTGAGTGAGACAGACAGTAATAAGTGATTTTTTTCCCCTTTCCACAGATAAAATGTTAAAAACAAATTGTATATAGGTTTAGTGTTCAACTATTTCTGCCTAATTAATGTGTATGCTGCATGACATTTTTCTTATCACTTTCATTAGAGGGAGCTTATCAAGATGGTTTTTGTGTATTACCCACCATTCAAAAGACAGCTTTTTTTTTTTTTTTTTTTATGTATCATTGATTTTAAAAGGTGAAAATGTTTCAATTAGTGTGATAACCAATGAAATAAATTATTCTAATTCTTATAAGTGTTTGCAGTGTCTTCAACAAGTACAAATTTATTTTATGTATTTTAATAATAGATATTTTGCTGCCTTTTCAAAATTGTTTTTAAAAAGTTACTTGAGTCCAAATTTGAACTCCAGGTCTCTCACCACCATGATAAAAGCCAGAAGTGTTAGCCACTGAGCTACTATTCAAGTACTTGTATAAACAATGACTAATCCTCTCTCTCTATGTTGTGCAGTTTCCTCTTGATCCAAGAATGGAACTTGAGAGAAATCCTATACTCTTAGCTTTGTTTTTCATTTAGTCATTCAATAGTTTTAAAGCAACTGCCAAATCAAATAGTCTAAATGCTTCTGTTTGAAGCTCAAAATAATTTCAATATAGATTGGTGTGCACATTAGATTTTCACTCTAAGACTTAAAACTTTTTAAAAAACAAATGGACACTGACTAGCGGTAATTAAGATTTAATATGAATTAACATAAAATACCTGACAGTTTGGGATAAGCATAGTTCTTTTTTTTATTCCAAGGTGGGTAACCTAAGCATTTGTAAGTTATGAACACATCTACATGGGATAAGTCTAGAATTAGTTGTTACAATTTTCTGTGAAGGTTACATTAAACTCACAGCTAGTTAAGTTGAAACAACACATGCTGCCTACAATTATTCCATTTAAGTTTCAAGCAGAAATGTGCAGCCACACTTACATGAAGTAAAACATTTCAGAACAAAACAATTTGTAACATAGAAAATTTATTCATGATAATACAACAATCATACTCTGTCAAGTTGAAAATGCATTGTTGATCTGCATTGGAAGAAGCCTAGTCTTTTTGTTTTGTTTAAAAGATGATGTTCCAACTGATACTGGTCATTAAAAGGTGTCCCCTATCCACATTATGGGAAACATCAATGCAAATAACTTTTAATTTCAGTAAATAATGTGAAGTAAATAATGTGCTTCTAATGAGAAGCCTAAACCCTATTTGACATTCCAGTATCAGTAGCAATGCATCAGCCTAACAATGGCAGTTCCTACAAGTTTGACCAGTGACTGAGTGTCAACTACAGTTTGAATAAATCCGTTCAGAAGGATGGACATTGGTTGTCCTTGTGCCACTTGACCAAATAGTTTATTATAAAAGAAACATGATTAAAAAAAAACAACTGTTGGCATAACTTCAATACTTATAAAAAAAAAAAAAAAATTAATTAAGACTCTGCACTGAAATTTGGATTCTTTCTTAAGATAACGAAACCTTCCATGACATTTGTTAAGGGGATATCTGAACAGTTTGTTAAGGATTCAAATTGTGTGCTTGAAATCTAGTTTAATGGTAATGAAGAGTGATAGTGTTGAAAAAAAAATCTTTTTGTTTTTTGGCCAAGAAGGAAATAAGTGTTAAAATAAATTAGAAAAAATAAGTTAAACATATGAGGGAAAAATAGCTGTACTTTGTTTTGCAGGTAAAGAACTTATCAAACTTAAATTTACCTTAAATTTTGACTTAATTTACCAGCTAGACCCCAAATTAAATACATCAAATTTTGGGGCCACGACAACCAACATTCTAGATGTAATGTGTCTAAAAAAAATATATCAACAGTATCCACTCCACAGCAAAAAAAAAGGTCCTATTGGTGGGACATGTAGTCTGGATGTCAGAAAAAAGGTCCTATTGGTGAGACATGTAGTCTGGATGTCAGAAAAAAGGTCCCATTGGTGGGACATGTAGTCTGGATGTCAGAAAAAAGGTCCTATTGGTGGGACATGTAGTCTGGATGTCAGAGAATCGCCTTCCCAAACTTGTTTAAAGAGAGCTGAGATCAGGAAAGTGCCTCGGGTGGGGGGAGGGGGGGCATGACAGCGTTACAAAGATACCTATAAGAGCTCTCTCAAAAAGTGTGATACTGACTTTCACTGCTGGGAAACACTAGCTCTCAATCTCTCCTCATGACATGAAGTCAGTATCAGAGTCCCCGAGATAAGAGGCAAGGAGAGCAGCAGAGCTGACATAAGGAGGAGAGAAGAAACAGGAAATGAGAAATGAGTTATCTTCAATCATGAAGAAGGAGCTACAAATAATGTGTGGACCACTTTAAAACGCTATGTCTGCACTATGTTAACCAATATGTCATTTATATTTCAAAGGATACACTCTTCTGTTGCCAACTCTGCTCTCTCACCATATGCTAACAAGACAGGTGTTGTGTGAGTCTGAAATCCTGTGATTGTTTTTGGTTTACCAGCCTGACCAACGACATCTACAGCCTGTAAATAAATATAGAAACAAACAAAGAGTTAGCTCTGACAATTCTAACAGATCAGCTTCATTTACATTAAACAATGTTTGGCTTTATACACTTCAGTTGGTAACAGCATTTGTAGCAGAAAAAAAAAAGTTTTCACTTGGAAAAACAATAGTTTTAAGCTCATCTTCTCATTCTGATTGATTCATAAAGTGCTCTTCTTCTTAAAAAAAGTTGAAAATAAACTGCTGCTAACTTCCTATCAAATAAGAGAAACACCCCATTCAAAAGCAATAAGAACTATAAACTAAGTGTTTATTTTAAAACTCAATCAAATGTATACAATTCCTAACCTTAAGATAACAAGAGGAACTTGATTTGCTTACAAAATTTTGTTAAATCTCACAGAACTCTCTTACCTGTCCTACCCTGACCGTTGTTGGCAATGGCTTAAGGTTCTCATCAAAGGTAACTAACATACGAGGCTGCATGGCAGACACCAATGTATACAGCATATAATGAGATTTTCCGAGTATAACTGTGATTAAGATATTTATAAGAGCTATAACAGCTTAGAATTTATACAAGCATAACTAATATTATTTAAGTATCTGGAACAAACATTACAAATGATCTAAAAAACAAAAAACAAAGTTAAGTTCCCCTTTCTAACGTAAAGGTCGTCTGTTTCTGAGGCCCACGCTTAACAAGGTGGTCATGTGGCCAACACTACGACCAACAGCCTTAACTTTCCCCAACTATGGTCAGAACCCATTAGAGCTGGGTTGACTCAGAGGCACCCAAAAATCCAGAAATTAAAATCCCAGTCTTCACCAGGATTCAAACCTGGGACACTGGTTTGGAAGCCAAGCACTTTACAGTACAGCCACCATGCCTCCATAGCTGATATTAATTTATTACTTTTTTATTTCTCTTAGTAGCATCAATGCTCAACTTAGAAGGCATTACATATCATAAATTTCCTAGCAAAACACAATACTTTATTAGTAAGTAAAAAGAATGATATCAAATTAATTAGTTAAATTGCTAGACTTCAGATATAATACACACAACAAAAAAAAGTCTAGATTGCTATTAAAATTGTTTAAAGGTAAAAATTAAATGTCTATATTAATAATATAAAATTTTTTTTGCTTCATTGATACATACAGGGCGATTCAAAAAGAATGTGACAAAGTCTTCATGTATTCTATTCATTTCAAACACGTTGTAATGGACTGAATTAGTAGTTAATTGATACAGGAGTTATCCATGTTTAACAGGGTGTCAATTTCAATTTGTCTTTGTAGGAAAATCACTTTTTTTTTTACACTCAAGATGGCAAGTCAGCGGTGGACTGGCAGAAGATGTGCTAAAGACATTTCTCTCTGCACTTGGCTATCCACGCCACCTTCGACCTCATTGTGTGCAATTTTATCCTGAGGGATATATTAAAAGACGTTTTTCCACCATTGCCCAAAAATATCAATGCCATGAAAGAGCAACAGCTGCAATCAACACATTGGAACAGGAACATCCTGAAGCATGCTTGGAAGGAATTTTCATATCACCTTGATGTTGTCCACTACGCTGGTGGTAGTCCCATTGATCACTTACAAAGCATGAGATAAAAAAAACTTATATACAACACTTGTGTCCAGCTAGGTAGCAATATTTTTGATGTTGTTTTTAAATAAAGCCCAATGATTTTGGTGCATTCCTTTGGAATCCCCCTGTATATAAAACTTAGAGAATGATCTAGTCTGATGTAATGTTATTTGAACTTCTAAAAATTACATTTTTTCTCCCAAATGCAAAATAACTGGAACGCCATTAAAGAAAATTAGTTATGAATAAAGTTTAGAGTATAATCTAAACATTTGACAAAATCAAAAAAAATGTTGACTTTTCAACATTATGAACAAAACAATTATGTCTGTCCAACTTACTATTTTTAACATCTAAACATGAGACCAATACAGAAAGAAGGCCTGCCACGGCAACACCAGACATCAACATGCGATCACTGTGGTATGGGCTCAGTGTTAGTGTGCCCTTCCCCAAATGGGTCAGGCCCTGAGCTAGGCGCACCATGAAAAGGTTGTTAGGGTCTTTGGCATGGTAGACTGCCAGCTGTCTGAGCATGGCAGCCAGGCGTGCATTGTTGGTACCTGAAATGGTCAAAAAATGAACAGTCAACTAGAACTTTTTTTTTCAATTAAATATTGGTGACTAAAATTCAAACTAGATAACATCATGGCAGACTTGTACAGTGCCTAGTTAGCAGAGTTTAAACTCGGAGGAAGGGAAGTGTCTGAGTCTCAACCAGTTCTGATTTAAGTCTTGACATTTTTCTGAACAAAGTAAAGGAGAATCAAAAATGGCAATTACTCTTAAGAGATCCTTTTCAGCTGAACGATACAGAAACAGAAGGGACTATCATAGTCAAAAGTTTAATAACATATATACCTTCATGTTTCCAGTCCTACCCCCCAAACATTCTAAAACTAGTACTTCTGGATATTATCAGGCATAAATATTCCATTTCAGGAAACTAAAAAAAAAAAAAACAGGAAAACTTAAGTAATAGATACAAGAAGGAATAGCAATGATACATTCCCATAAGTATTAAAAAAAGTTTGCAGTAATGTCTCCATTTAGACAAAGAATTTAAAAAAAATACAAAGGTAGTTTACATTGCTCCAGCAATCACAGTCATTTTTTTGTCATAATGATGTCTTTGCTTTGGCATTAAGAAAGTGTTTTCTATGGAAAGCACCAAACTAAAGATAGTTCAGTAAGATTTTTTAGATTATAAGCAAATCAAGGTTTTAAAACCTTGTCAGAAGCAAAAGATTGAAGAGGCTTTAGACAAGAGAATGAGAAAGAAAGCTCCCTTTCACATAGCCCTAAAACAGGTGTATTCATTTGCACAAAACTATGGCAAACTTTGTCCCTCAAGAATCAACCACAAGTGGCAAACTCTGACCCTCAAAGAATCAACCACACAGATTCTGCCAGGACTCAAGAAAAAAACAACACTACTTCTGAATCATCTGGGCGAATCCATTGTCTTTCAAGACAGAAGGAGCCATGTTATATTGTCTTTATCTATTTCTATAATATATAGGCCTAAACTATTGAAAACAGAGAAAGTCCTAATTTACCTGCACCCACAATTCCCATGGAAAGGATTGCATTATGAGCCACCTCTGGGTCACTGTCATGAGAGAACTTGCTGAGTGTGTCTAGAATGTTGAGCTTGGGATTGGAGATGGAGATCAAAGCCAGGGCTAGCGGCACGGCCCTCCTGATTGGGAGCTCACCATAGCGCAACAGATGACCAAAAGCTCTAAATGACATTTCACAGCCTACCTCCTCACCCATGGCAATAAGTCCAATACCCAACACAGCAACACCTGTCAATCAATTGAAAAAAAAAAACAACATATAAAATATATCCAAAATCATATTATAAAGTAGTTTATTTCATTAATTTGATATCTTAAGTCAAAGTCTGTTCTCTTAAATTCCACTAATTGAAGTCTTCAAGTTAAAATGTTTAAAATAATAAAAAGAAACTAGTTTGTTTTTTTAAAACTATCTTCAGATAAATTGTATGAGATTAAAAATTTCCCTTTCTAAAAAAGAAAATTGAATTGAAGTCAAGCTTAACTTCAGCCAAATATCCTCAAATTATCTTTTAGATCTAAATAAATGTGTTACAAAGTTTTAATCATAAATTAATTTTTTTTTTCAAAATATTGTGGAAAAATAAAAGCATGAATGTAAGTTTTTTTTTTTTTTGATGAATAGAGAACTAGACTCTATAACATCTTGAAGTTAATATCAAACCAAATTTGCAAAAGCCTAGGGTGGGAATTAAATATTAGGACAATACATGTTTATAATTGTCACATAGATGCTCAAACCTTGCTGAACTGAAAGATCAGGTCCGACTGGTTTCTCTTCATCTTTTTTCTTATCATCCTTGTCTTTCTTTTTGTTCTTGTCTTCCTTCTTCTCGTTATTATCAGCATCTTTGGACTCGTCATGCTCGGAGCAGACATGTAGCAGGCGCTGAATCTTAAGAACATTTCCAGTGCCAGCATAGGCAGCGACATCAACCAACATGGTGGCCATAGACCTCAGGGGCTCAGAGATGACTTCTAATGCAACTAATGTAGCATCACATGCGTCTTGTTTACCTTTCAAATACAAACATTAAAAATGCAAGTTTTATAATGAAATTCCCTACACAACCTGAAACACATCTTTAGTTTAGTATTATCACTTTGATTATTTAATTTACATTCGGAATGAATAATAGAAACTAAATGGAAATTTGTAGTTCAGGATAAATAGTCTAAATTTTTTCAAGCTTAAAAAGCAATTAGATCTAGATTGTTGGACATTTATCTATTTTTTTTTAATGATGTGACAGGGAAGGTTTGATCCCACTCTAATGATCAATGTAACAAAACTTTCTAGTTTTTTTTTGCTTGTTCTATGGCTAGATAAAAATCTACACCCAAAAGTTAATTGTAGAAATAGATATCTAGGTCTAATTTAGTTTGGACTTCTTAAAACCAGAAAAAGATTGATATTTAAATGAATATCAAAATGCCCACATATCAAACTTAGCTAGTCTAAACTTTGATTACAGATTTATTTTGTTTTCTTTTTTGACAAAAAGAACTGGAAATTAAGTAATGTAACCTTTTGACATTTGTTTAAATTGGCCCACTTATTACAATTAAGTGAAATGAAAGCTGATGGTCTTGACATAAACTGAAAATCATTTACAATACCACACAATCAAGCCCAAGATATCTTTAAAACTTTTGAAAAACTGTTAGAACATTGCAGGTCTAAAATATTTACAAAAAAAAACAACAAACAAAAAGGTGCTCAAACCTAGGAAGGCTAAGGCTAGACCTAATGCTAAGTAGCGACCAAATGTTTCTTTCAGCTCAGCATCAGATCTCTCCATCATTGTTTGTAGGATGGTTGAGGTCACTTCTCCATTCATTGTACCCACAGCTATCATACCACAGGCTAAGGCAGCATTGCCAACAACCTGAAGACAAATTTTTAAATGAACTATTGAAACCTTTAGACTTTACAATGGAATAGTCTCAGACATACTACTTAGATCATATGCAATGACAAGCACACTAGAAAAAAAAAAAAAGCATTAGCACTAGCAAAACTGGAGAAGACACAATTTACACTTTTAATTTAAGAACTACCAACAAACCATACCTCCATATTTGCTTTGGAGTCACCAAGGACGGGCAAAATTAGATTCAAAACATCCACACGATTAGAACCAGCATAAGCTAGACCTAGGCTAAAAAAAAAAACAACAACATTAAAATGAATATAATCCCCATCAAACTAAATAATCAATAGATATTTGGCAGAAGTAATGATATATTAGACTAGTGCTAATATATTCAGTATTTGCTGCATTCAGACTTCAAAGGATTCAACTTCTTTTTAATTTTAAATTTTAAGCCTATTGGTGGCAGAGGTTATATAGCTTAAATCTCAGTATAAAGAAATGATATGTCTTGGGCAGTATGAGCCAGCCACAGCAACCTTATTTATTTGTAGACAAAAATAGTTGTTCTCAATGGCTCTAACAAATGTCTTTAAACTATACAAAACAAGAAAAACATACCCAAGGATGGCTCCGATCCTCATGAAAGCATTTGTGTGCATGACATGATCACTCAACAAAGCCAAGGCTGGATCACACTCATTGCGTACTCCAGAATTGACTATACCACATGCCAACAGTGCTCCAGCCTACAAAAACATCTAGATCTATACGACTTGTCCACAGTGGGTGAGTTTTTATTTGCAAACCAAAATTAAAATCACTTTTGGTTCTATAAACAATTTGTTTTATAAAAAGGGTATTTGCCATTAATTCTATTCCACAACACTTTCTGATAGCTAACAAAAAAGTAATTGAAGTTTTACCATAACATGGTAGTGCATGATGAATTGAACAATTAAATATTGATGTTGGAAATTTATCATAGAGAGAAAGTGTGAAAGCTCTTTGTTGTTTTGTTTAAAAAAAAAAAAAAGAAAATGTTGATATCAACTGTGGCTATCTAGAATGGTGCGAGAATTAACATTTTGTTACCAACTTTTAAAAGGATGATTACATTTAAACTTCACATGTTAATACTGCTGTCATAAAAAAAAACAAGAAATTATTAGGTGAAATGTTATGCTAAATGAAAAGAACTTATACATAAACTTGAATTAAAATGTAGAACATGAACTTTGGATATTGTTACAGCTCTTCTTCTTTTTAGTATACTGAAACTACTTCAACTCTCACCCCTATCATACTCAGCTTCTGCTGTAACTAGAAAATAAGAAAACACTACAAGAATTCTATACTATCAACAGACACAAACTTTAGTTTCTCCTCATAACATGACACTGCTAACTCTTCTTTCTAAAAGTTACACACTTGCGGACATACTCTCATTCTGACTGACTATATAAGTACAAGTAGATTGTACATACACACATTCATCAGTGACAGATATCAATAGCTCAAACATAAATTATAGTCTAAATTACCTTAATATATTCTTCTGAAGAGTAAAGGAACTTGTCAATCTGAGTGAGACCTCCGTCAATGTCCCAGAGTAGAATTACCCCCAGGGATGCGGTCGCACTCAGCATGCCTAGAAATGGGAAATAATTTAGTAGATAGATTCTTTTAAGTACCTCAATTTTTTTCAGTAAACAATATTATGAGTGAAATCCTTTTAAAACATTTAATTTAATATTTCTGTTATGCCCTAAGAAGAAAGCTAGACAATTTTTTTCCCCTATAAAAGTTATGTTTAAAAAATGAATTGAAGTTATCTTTTCAAACAACTTAGTGCAACAAAAGTAAGTTATAATTTCTATTACTATCAGAAAAAAACCTTCTCTGATTGGCATTCAAAAAAAGCTTTCAAGCCACAAAGACTCAAAGCTTACCATGCTCCTTATTTTTATACAACCACTTATGACCATCTTCTGGGGTGATTAGTTTGTCTGTGCCAAAGGCAGCATTCACTAGACCATTTACAAAAGAGGCTGCCAGGTTTTGACGAGCAGAGTCCAAGTTACTAGGACCAATGGTGTTTCCTTCAAAAATATATCAATTATTAACTGTTACATTTTAAAGAGTAATTTCACTAGAAAGAAAGATAAAAGTCAATTCTCAATAAAGATAACAAATCCTTTTTTAGGTAAAGCAAAATTATTTAAAAAAAAAAAAAAAAAAAATCGGTCTTACTATTTGGTTCAAGGTGTGTCTTGTAAATATCCTCTGGCACTTTAGGGTCCATTATATCCAACTAAAACAAAAAAAAATTTAGTCATCTGTTTATAACAAACTAAATCTATTTTTCATTTCAATAGGTACAGAATTTCAAATTAAGATTGTAAATCTATATTGCTGAATATGTCTAAATTGTTTTCTATGTTGTTTAAAGCAAACCTCTCTGGCTAGAGTGAGGAAATGTTGATTTAATTGTCCATTGGCAATAATTTCCCTTAAGTCATCCTTATCATCCAAAGATTCAGAAAGTTCTAGTGAGATCTGCTGACGTCCTAGCATGTATGCTAGCTGCTTCTTCATTAGGCTGAAACAAAATGTAACCATAAGCAGGCTTTTTTTACTTTAAGAAACAACCAGACAATTATTAGCAGATGGAATATAATTTAAAAAAAAAAAAAAAAAACAACTAACAAACATTCTTTAGTTATTGTTTTCAACATAAAAAAGTGTTGCAACATAAGACAATAATCAAGAAATGCACAAATGTTTTCTTCAAATGATTCAATTTACCATAGCAAAGGTGAAAACATTTTTAAAATTCAGTGATTATTTTTTAATATTTAATTTGTTTTGCTCCTATTTGGTTTTAAAGACAATTCCATCCTCCATTAGGAAGCTAAATGTAACCACCTTGTTGTTAATATGAAGGGCTCTATTAATTTTTCTTTAAAAAAAAATGACTTGCCTATCTGGACATTCCGTGAAAATCTCCTCTATCAAGCTCATATCATTCAAAGCCATAGCAAATCTCAGAGCCTGTGTGTACTGGTTGAACTTTCTGTACAGTTCCACAGCACATTTCAACAGCACTGTGTTTTCAGGGTCAGGGACATAGGGAACACAGCTGAAAAAGAAGAAAACACTATGAGCATAATCATTATTTTAAGTATTCACTCCAAAATTTGTTACAAAATTTCCAGTGACAATCCTTTTATTTTATTGAAATATGAAATCACTACTGTATATATGACCCAATTCAAGCAGTAAAAAAAAATTACAGTTAAATAGATAAGTTAATATCAATATCACTTGTGTGCAGACTATACAATATTCTTAGAAGCGATCCTTTTCTGGAGAACACGACGTCTGCAGTACAATTATACTACATGATTTCAATAAGAAATCATTGTGAAATGAAAAACAAAACAGCCCATTTCTTAATGAAACTTTACCTTGTTAAATATAGACATGCTCTGGAGTAAGCTGACTCATCCACATAGTCCTTCAGCAAGTCCAGACGCTCTATTTCCATGAGAAGGTCGCTGGCCTCTGCTTCAGCATTGTGGTTCATGTGGTAGGGCACAATCTGTTTGGCCAGGCTGATGAGTTTGTTCCTCATATCAACATCAGTCTCTGTGGTATCTTGCCACTCCTGAGCAACTTGTCCTGCTAAATGCCTGAAAGGGGAATAATGAGTTGAGCTCTACAGGATGTTCAAAAGTGAAGCAAGTATTTTGTTTTGTCAGGGACAAGGAAGTATGTTTCAAACAGGTAACAAAGTAATATTTCCATCTAATTACTTAAATGATTAATCATATACTTTGATGCCAGACTGCATTTTGATATTTCAAGCCAAGGCCTCCTTTTGTGTCATTTTTTACAATCAAGAATTCAATTCAGAAACTTTAAAATGTTCTTATACATATATGTAATCTAATGTCAGATGCTGATGGATTAATATCAGGAGAAAAAAAGGTCATGGAGGGAAGTTTCATGAAAAAATAAAGCAATTATCAATTCATTATTAAGGCATTAAAAGAATGTGCAGCATTTCAAGTGGCTATGCAGAGACAAATGTCATATCTACATGTTAAATCAAATTAATGTAGACAAAGCTAGAAAATATGACAGCAATGATTTGTTTATACTATAGCAGATACTGTATCTGAGTCCTTTCTGTTGTTTTCTTATATCCTTGACCCATAGGAAAGCTTTAAGAGGTCAGTAATTCACTTAAGAACAACAGTTTTACACCACTCATCAGACACATACCTTACATACTCATGTCCCCAGGAACCTATCTCTTCCCGTGATCCCAATAGTCGATATTTCAGACTGTCTCTAGAATCACTCATAGTCATGCCAAGCACAGAGATGATGTCAGCACAAAATTTCTAGATATAAAAAAAGATTATAAAAAATAAAGGGAATTAACATGACTAGATTATTAGTTTAAATGTTTTCTCTCTTTTAAAAAAAAAATTAAAATGAAACAGTAACATATATATAATAAAGCTAATGATTTTTCAATAAACCTATGATCAGAAAGAAAAGATATAAATCTGGAAGGATTTTGTTTATTATATGAACAAATAAAATTTGATTGGAAAAGATTCTGGTTAAGAATGAAATGCTGGATCAAATAAACTTTTTCAATAAAATGATTGTAAGTGTCCTCTAATGCTTTAGTACTAGTTTAGTACTATTATATATTTTTTAAAGACATATTTTCTTTACCAGGTTAACAACATAAACTAAAACAACATGAAATAATCCACCACCTGTGTTTCTTTGTCAGCAATTTTTTCATAGATGGTTTTAAAAGTTTCATAATGCTGTCTCAAAAATTTCAGTGGTTTAGGCACTGAGGTCATAGAAGTGGTAGATGCCCTTATAAGTGTTCTGAGACTTTCCAGAGCAGCTGGATAAAGCCTCTGATTTGGCTCTGTCAATCGTTCTACCAGCATATTCAACTCATCTTGAAGTAGCCTGTCTTCTTCTGACTGAAAAACAAAAGACATTATCTAATTCACCAACATCTAGATTTCTACTACAAGTAACAAATACATTATATATTATTAAATGAACATTTATATCTTTTTTATATAGAATAATATGGATCTAGATTATATATACAATTTTTAATTATAAAATCTAGAGTAGTTTATTAAATTTATATCTGACATTAAATGAATCCTTACAACTCAAAATTTTTGAGGTTATTACATCTTTTTAAAAATATTTTATATGAAACTAGCATGCGGTATAATTTTAATGTTCTTCCATTTTCTAATGATTATGACCCAATTTTACTTCCATTTACAATTTAGCTGTCTTTTTATGTAAGAAAAAAGAATTTCAAATTTGTAAGTCAGGTTGTTTTTTTTCCTATTAAATGTTACTTGTTAGTAACAGGATAACTTTACCTCTTCCTATCTAATCTATGGTTAGTAAAAAACGGTAACTTGAGTCACAATCAATCATTAAATGAAATAGATCTAAATGAAGTAAATGAATACTAGATCTAGATAAATCTAGCTTCTACTAGCTAGACTCTCAGCCTAGAGAGGCCTAGACTAAAAGTGCCTAAGTAAATCAACTTACACCTAAGTAAGACTAAAAAATTGTCACTAGAATAAATGATAATCATATTATAATCATATATTTTATTAATCATGACATGCAAAAATTGAACATTGATTAAGTAAGCTAAGAGAATTTAGATAAACTATAAAATAATACCGAACCAACGTATTATTAATGCAGGTTTGGGCATACCAGATCTTGTTCGGTTTTAGCATCTCCTTTCTTTTTATCGGCATCTTTCGTATCGGCATTATCATCTTTCTTAATTTCACTGTTCTTAGTGTCCGCCATGTTTGGTTTATATTTATCTCGCAATGTCTCACAAGGCTTTCTTTACTTGTAGCTCAAAAGAGCTAGCGTTTATCACTGACATAGATAAACTGCTCATTTGCATTTTGTATATAATATGGAACGCCGATATGGACATATAGGACTTCTTATAATCCCACGGTACGTAACTCAGGGCAGAGCAGGTAGGCTATCCCTTAGTGGTGACGAACGTATGCCAAAGGCAGTCTTTTTTTTTTTGGTGAGCTGAAACGAGACGTAACGATGTATCCCATGGAAACGCTTAAAAGACCAGCTTAGGCGCAAACTTGCTTTAACTGACAGGAGAGATCAATCAGCACCGGGCTGCAGGGGGCTTCAGAGCGAGACAGCTGGAGATCACTTACAATGGCCGCGGGATACACATTTGAGACCAAAAGAAAATCCACTGCCGAGGACAGACGTAGACGCGAAAAGAAAATCTATATCGACCACCCGCGGACAATGGTTCTGCTTGCCCTGGATGTGGCAAGATTTGCAGGTCAGAGCTGGGTTGTGTATCCACGGGAAATACTGCATCCTTCATTAATCTTCAGACTCGAAGACAAGCCTTATTTTTATGTAGACCTACAAATTGTAGTTTTTTTTATTATTATTAAAATAAAATAAATCCCTTTTTTGGGGGGTGGGGGTGGGGGAGGAAGCGATGGGTACTCAGCGCTACGAAAATTCTAGAAGGGGCACGCATATGTCAAAAGCTTGGGAAACACTTCTAGATGCTGGCTAAGAAAGGTTTTAGACAGAATCGCAACCTTGGGACCGCTATTCGCGAAACAAAAAACGTAAGCTTTCTGTTAGACCTTTGTATTTTATTTTCGGTAAGAACCAATTTTTTTTTGTTGGCGGTTGGGGGGGGGGGGGGGGGGAGCGGATAAGTAAAAGTGCTACTAAAATTAACCGACCAAAATATGAAAGCGTGTGTGTGTGTGTGTGTCGGGAGCGCATTATTAAGCGGGTCTTTCCAAATCAAGTCAAAAGTATAAGTGGTAGAAATTACATTGCGCAGGGACAAAATGGGGGTTCCAGGGTGCGAAAGAGACAGAGAGAAGGAAAGAGAGAGCGGGCCGTGAAATTTCATTGTAACATATACACGAATTCACGGGCTAGAAAAGTATGTTAGGTTGATCGTTAAAATGTGGCCCATTCATTAAAATAAAATAAAAAGAAAGAAAAGAAGGGATGTTTTCCAGCCATAATAAACAACATAATGAATAAATCAACGGGCGTCGCCAGTGGGTGCTGTTAGTAATCTTGAAATACAGATGTTACTTAAGAAGATGATTACGTTGAAGATTATGTTATTGTTCAAGTGAAGAGAAACAAACAAACAAACAAGAAAAACATTTATAAAACACATTAAAGAAGACAATACTTCCAACTGTGCCTAAATGTATAATTATTTCTAAGTAGTTTCAGTGCCGTCACTAGGGTTGATGTTGACTGCCGTAAAACGGGGTAGACTTTAGAATCATGATGAAGAGGCATTAAAATATTTTTCTTAAAAAGAGCCTTTTCAATCGATATTGCTCCTAACATAGGAAAGTTCTAATTGGACGAAAAATCGACGTCACATAATTAATAATTTTTTTTTTTCTGAAAATGTAGTAATAAAGTCGCTTTCCATTAATTAATACTAAAATATACAATAACTATACAAATGCAACCAATGTTTGTTCTTAAAAAAAAAACGACTGCCTATGAAGTTGTGAGTTGAATAGAGATATTGTAAAAAATTGAAACTTTTAGACCATGTTATGAATGAAATAAAACATACAGATCTATCAAACTATTTTATGCGATACAAATAAGAGAAAGACTAAATTATTTTATAAGAATGTTTTTCTCTTGTTAGCTTGTCCAATTTTCTACTTTGAAATATGTAATAAGTATCGATATATGCTATATGCATGTTCTATTTAAAAGGGGAGATCACCATCGCTACTTTCAAGAGAGGTATAATAAAAATTGAGTTACATTTCTTGCAGATACTCTGCTGGCTTGTGTGAGTTCTCGAGTTTTACAGGTAACGGCAGGGAACTCTTGTCGCAAGCGGATAACTAAAACAACAGGCGACTACCAAAAAGCGACAAAACCCGAACTCGCGCAATCTTTCAAAAGAAAATCGGGGCCATATAACTTGTCGAGTTATACAAGTCAGTGTGGACTGCACAATTGCCTTCTTTTGAACGAATGAACAAGTACGCGCGTTTTGTTTGATATATTTTACCAATGATACAGTAAAAAATATAGCACAACTATGTAAATATAGTAGTGGCATTAATTCATGGATTATACTACAGTAGCATCGTTGATTGAATATGTAAGGTTAGAACTCATATTTAGGGTTGTCTGTCATATTTAATGTTGGTAGTCTTATTTAAGGTTGGCAGTCATATTTAAGGTTGGCAGTCATATTAAAGGTTATTCGTCTTATTTAGGGATGGCAGTCATATTTAGCGATGTAGGATTTTCAGATTTAGTCCAAGTTTCGATTTAGAGAAGACTATTACAGAAATAAACCAGATAGATAGATAGATAGATAGATAGATAGATAGATAGATAGATAGATAGATAGATAGATAGATAGATAGATAGATAGATAGATAGATAGACAGACAGACAGACAGACAGACAGACAGTTAGATAGATAGATAGATAGATAGATATTACTAGTAAACAATTTTCCTTGAAATATCCTCTTTTAATTAACTTCAACTCACTTCAAAAAAGAAGCTAATTAAGTCCTACGCATTTCATGTGTCAATGTACCCGTGCATTGTCTTTATCCTTTATGATAGCCCGTCCTTGCCTACTTTAAAACAGTAGAAGACAGATTTTAAAACATTTGTATATTGACCATATTCTACGTCGACGCTATAATAAACTCTTTGCCTAACTTGAGGAGTTTTCAACACTTTTTTTGCAATAATAGCCATTAGGAAATATTTCTTTGCAGAGATTAATTCCATTAGATGTTGACTCGCTAATGAGGCAATTAGAAAACTTAATTATCTGTAGATAACTGTCTATATTTAGACCTAGATTATACACGTAGGTTTGACGTCTTGGAGGTGCTAGTGTACATGTAGACTTATAATATCCTGCACGTTAACGGATATCACAGATTTATTGTTCATAAGTCAAGTTTGGATATACTGTTCAGAAAACGAGGATATTATTTTTACATGGATTTATTGTCTTAAACTTGGTAAGTAATTTTTTTTTCATACCTTTTTGAACGTAAACGTGATCACAGAATCTAGTACTGTATTTGTTATTTTAGTTGCTGAAACAAACAATAGGCCAGCTTGTTGCTACTTTATACATTTTGTCTGGTTGTGGTTTTTCGATTGCTACTATTAGTTCATATTGCTGTCTAATTTTGAACAATTGGAAACATTTATTTTGACAGCTTTTTATTATCTTATCGAACTGAAAGTTGGCGTATAAACTCTTGCTGCGTGACAACACATTTTATTAAAATTTCGAAATATTACTTCGTACATTGAATAAATAACCTGAGAGATTGAAATACACGTATGACTTAAAAAACTTTAATGATTGTAATATCCAGATGATAGAAATGCCTACATCCATATGATTGAAGTACGTACATGACTGAAATACCAACATGATAGAAATAGCCTACCAACAGGAATGAAATACCAACAGGATTGAAATATCTATATGATTAAAAAAATTCTAAATGGCAGAGTTACCCATCTCGCCATAAAAGCTTTCATTGTTATACCATATCACAGAAATAACCATTGTAGATCATAAAAAATAACCATATCTATAACTATTTTAGATAGTCCTAAATAGTTTTTGATGTGATCTTGAAGTAATCAGGGGCGGACTGACTGTGTGATTATTCGGAATGGCAAAGCACTGTAAAAGGTCTAATAATATTCCCTTTGAAAAATGCTCGGTGCATTTTCAAACTTTACATATGAGGATAGGAACGAATGGATGCCTATCACATGGAAAACAAAATCTGGGCCTGATTGTGTCATCATGTTTGGGCCGTATGTTATTGACACAGACCTATATATATTATATCTAGACAGGAAAACGGAAACAAATTTGTATCCGCGATTGATCAACTCACAGACCTATATATATTGATTGTTATGTATTAATCAAAGATCTATATATTCACTCAAATTCACGAAATAAAGCCATTTCCTGTTAGTTTCCATTAGATAATGTATCAAAAATCCTAGATCGAAATAATTCATGTCTGTTGATTTTAATCATCTTATGTACATTTAAATAGATTGACTACCTAGATCTTTATAGATTATGTATCTAAAAATTGCAAAATAATAACTATAGGACGAGAGTACTCTTTTTTTTTTCGAAGCACAATTACTAGATCTAGATCTCTGTTACATAGGTTAGGGTTAAAAAAAAAAAACAACTTTACTTCTAATAACTACTTTACAAGACAACGCCTTGTTTCAACTTTCTAAAAAAAAAATTTCATGACATTTTTTGTAGTGTTAAAAGATCTCCATGTCCAGTCTAGATATAATATATGGTCTGTGGTTATTGACTTTCTTGTACATGTATGTGAGTGTGTCTTACAGTGCCCAACAAAAGAACTGCTGTTATATCTTCTTAAAATATCTGACAGGCTTAAGTATCTCATTTTAATTTCGTGATACAAATCGAATATATTAAGATAAAACCTACTGGCCTACCCTGGGGGATGGAAATGAGGTACTAGATGGAGAGATAGAGCCGATGGGGTAACGTTAATCTGTGAATTGCATTTCACAAAAGAGAGTTTGTTTTGTTATTTTTACAAACAGATGCAGAAGACTGACAGGTTGTAAACAAATATATTCTACCAATGTCTCGCCTTGGAGGTTGAAACTAATGTCTAATGATGACAAACATTGATTTCGATGAAGAAAACTTCGCTACTAATGTAAAAATAAATCTTTATATTATAAAGCAGACTAATTGTAATCTTAATGTTAATCTTTTTGGACACAGAATTAGCCCTAATGGTCTCCTTTGAAACTTCTCTATGCATCATGTAAAGAAGTTACTACAAGCTAAGAAAAGTAAATAACAGCACACCCACTAACACATACGTACACACAAACATGCATATACTCTAACATACACACATACAAATTTACAAGTATTTCACTGAAAACAAAAGATAATGAAAGATTTTGTTTTTTAAATCAAATATCGTTGAACGGAGCGTGGCCAAGCACTTGGCTTCAAACTAATGTCCGAACTCGAATAAAACACACCAACCTTAAACACATGATAAAAAAAAAACAGCCTTAAATAC
Source organism: Biomphalaria pfeifferi (assembly GCA_030265305.1). Classification (NCBI taxonomy): domain Eukaryota; kingdom Metazoa; phylum Mollusca; class Gastropoda; family Planorbidae; genus Biomphalaria; species Biomphalaria pfeifferi. The sequence continues at coordinate 384,925 of JASAOG010000086.1, forward strand.
ACGATAAAACACAAAACCTTAAACACAAGATAAGATACGTCCGACTCTAAACTTACGATAAAACACGCACCAACCTTAAACACACTATAAAACACGCCAACCTTAAACACTCGTTAAACCACACCGACAATAAACACACGATAAAACACACCCAACCTTTAACAAATGATAAAACACACCAACCTTAAACACACGATAAAACACACACCAACCTTAAAGACACAATAAAATACACCAACCTTAAACACACAATAAAGCACACCAACCTTAAAGACAACGATAAAACACACCCAACCTTAAACACACGATAAAAAACTGGTTTGAGCCATAACGTTATTTTCTTAAGTTGAAAGCATTGCTAAATCATAAGAAATGACAGGTATTTTTTTAGTGAACTTTGACACGATCCTTTTGGCTTCCATTGTCATCTGGACCAGAGTGGAGTTGTTAATCACTAACACATTCTGTTGGGATTCAAGTTGTCTTTAAATCAAAGCTCTCATTATCAAGTTGGTCTCCAATGACATCTCAGGACGTCCCTAACCCTACTAAGTCTTGTTTCATCTTTGTTTTCTATGTTTTTAATATCATTTCCATGTCATCTCAAGTACCTAATTCATATCTCGTCTCTCTCGTTTTTCTGTCTTGAGATAACCACTCTCCAAGTATGTCTCCAACTAGTGTCATTTAACCTCTCTCTCTCTTTCTCTCTTTCTCTCTCTCTTTCTCTCTCTCTCTCTTTCTCTCTCTCTCTCTTTCTCTCTCTCTCTTTCTCTCTCTCTCTCTTTCTCTCTCTCTCTCTCTCTCTCTCTCTCTCTCTTTCTAGCTGTTTCTCCCGTTGTCTTTCTTTCTCTCTCTCTCTCTTTCTCTCTCTCTCTCTTTCTAGCTGTTTCTCCCGTTGTCTTTCTTTCTCTTTCTCTCCCATTTTCTCTCTCTCTCTCGCTCTGTTTCTTTTGTTGTCATTGCAGTTGAACTAAAACCTGTTTCTCTCCTTCTTTCTCTTTACTTTCTTTCTCATTCTCTTTTTATCTCTCTTTCTTTCTCTGTTTCCGTTTGCCTTTCTTTCTCTTTCTCCCCCACTTTCTCTTATTTTATATTTTCCCCTCTCTCTATCTTTCGTTCTCTCTTTCCCTTTCTCTCTCTATCACATTCTCTTTCTTTCTCTCTTTCTCCTCGCTACATAATTTTTCCTTCACATGCTACTTTTCTACTAAACCCTGCTGAGGGCTGAGCTAAAACTAAGCTCTTATACCTTCCTTTCCTCTATAAGATATCAGTAAGAATGCAAAAGTCGTTACTGGGTTGTCGACCTTGTCACAGTCTCTGCTTGTCATTTCTGCAGTGGAGGTTATTACAGAGGCGTTACTTAAGAGGGAGATACACCAACATGTGTATGACTCACTTTTGTAAGTCTTCATTACAGCGTAACTGTAAAGAATAAACCTTACACTTCAATGTCACGTGTATGTGAAATTATTAATAGTTCAAATGTTTATAATATAAAGTAAGAAATATTTAATGAACTAATTAATCATGAAGATTATTATTAGCCTATAGTTGTTATTTTAGCATATCTCTAAGGTGCATTCCAAAACTAGCATTTGGCTATCTTTCATTCCTTCCTTGACTATCTCTCTCTCTCTCATTTCTAGAAGTTTTTAGTCTGAATCACAATTCAAGTACATGTGTGGGTTATTTGGCTAGTTCAATTCCTTCCTCTTTTTCTCTCTTTCTTTCTTTCTATATCTCTCTATCTATTTTTCTTTCTCTCTCTTTCTTTCTTTTTTCTTTCTTTCTTTCTACCTCTCTTTCTTTCTTTCTACCTCTCTTTCTTTCTTTCTACCTCTCTTTCTTTCTTTCTACCTCTCTTTCTTTGTTTCTACCTCTCTTTCTTTGTTTCTACCTCTCTTTCTTTGTTTCTACCTCTCTTTCTTTGTTTCTACCTCTCTTTCTTTCTTTCTACCTCTCTTTCTTTCTTTCTACCTCTCTTTCTTTGTTTCTACCTCTCTTTCTTTGTTTCTACCTCTCTTTCTTTGTTTCTACCTCTCTTTCTTTGTTTCTACCTCTCTTTCTTTCTTTCTACCTCTCTTTCTTTCTTTCTACCTCTCTTTCTTTGTTTCTACCTCTCTTTCTTTGTTTCTACCTCTCTTTCTTTGTTTCTACCTCTCTTTCTTTGTTTCTACCTCTCTTTCTTTGTTTCTACCTCTCTTTCTTTCTTTCTACCTCTCTTTCTTTCTTTCTACCTCTCTTTCTTTGTTTCTACCTCTCTTTCTTTGTTTCTACCTCTCTTTCTTTCTTTCTACCTCTCTTTCTTTCTTTCTACCTCTCTTTCTTTGTTTCTACCTCTCTTTCTTTGTTTCTACCTCTCTTTCTTTCTTTCTACCTCTCTTTCTTTGTTTCTACCTCTCTTTCTTTGTTTCTACCTCTCTTTCTTTCTTTCTACCTCTCTTTCTTTGTTTCTACCTCTCTTTCTTTGTTTCTACCTCTCTTTCTTTGTTTCTACCTCTCTTTCTTTGTTTCTACCTCTCTTTCTTTGTTTCTACCTCTCTTTCTTTGTTTCTACCTCTCTTTCTTTGTTTCTACCTCTCTTTCTTTGTTTCTACCTCTCTTTCTTTGTTTCTACCTCTCTTTCTTTGTTTCTACCTCTCTTTCTTTCTTTCTACCTCTCTTTCTTTGTTTCTACCTCTCTTTCTTTGTTTCTACCTCTCTTTCTTTGTTTCTACCTCTCTTTCTTTGTTTCTACCTCTCTTTCTTTGTTTCTACCTCTCTTTCTTTGTTTCTACCTCTCTTTCTTTGTTTCTACCTCTCTTTCTTTCTTTCTACCTCTCTTTCTTTCTTTCTACCTCTCTTTCTTTGTTTCTACCTCTCTTTCTTTGTTTCTACCTCTCTTTCTTTCTTTCTACCTCTCTTTCTTTCTTTCTACCTCTCTTTCTTTCTTTCTACCTCTCTTTCTTTCTTTCTACCTCTCTTTCTTTCTTTCTACCTCTCTTTCTTTGTTTCTACCTCTCTTTCTTTCTTTCTACCTCTCTTTCTTTCTTTCTACCTCTCTTTCTTTGTTTCTACCTCTCTTTCTTTCTTTCTACCTCTCTTTCTTTGTTTCTACCTCTCTTTCTTTCTTTCTACCTCTCTTTCTTTCTTTCTACCTCTCTTTCTTTGTTTCTACCTCTCTTTCTTTGTTTCTACCTCTCTTTCTTTCTTTCTACCTCTCTTTCTTTCTTTCTACCTCTCTTTCTTTGTTTCTACCTCTCTTTCTTTCTTTCTACCTCTCTTTCTTTGTTTCTACCTCTCTTTCTTTCTTTCTACCTCTCTTTCTTTCTTTCTACCTCTCTTTCTTTCTTTCTACCTCTCTTTCTTTCTTTCTACCCCTCTTTCTTTCTTTCTACCTCTCTTTCTTTGTTTCTACCTCTCTTTCTTTGTTTCTACCTCTCTTTCTTTGTTTCTACCTCTCTTTCTTTCTTTCTACCTCTCTTTCTTTCTTTCTACCTCTCTTTCTTTGTTTCTACCTCTCTTTCTTTCTTTCTACCTCTCTTTCTTTCTTTCTACCTCTCTTTCTTTCTTTCTACCTCTCTTTCTTTCTTTCTACCTCTCTTTCTTTCTTTCTACCTCTCTTTCTTTCTTTCTACCTCTCTTTCTTTGTTTCTACCTCTCTTTCTTTCTTTCTACCTCTCTTTCTTTCTTTCTACCTCTCTTTCTTTCTTTCTACCTCTCTTTCTTTCTTTCTACCTCTCTTTCTTTCTTTCTACCTCTCTTTCTTTCTTTCTACCTCTCTTTCTTTGTTTCTACCTCTCTTTCTTTCTTTCTACCTCTCTTTCTTTCTTTCTACCTCTCTTTCTTTCTTTCTACCTCTCTTTCTTTCTTTCTACCTCTCTTTCTTTCTTTCTACCTCTCTTTCTTTCTTTCTACCTCTCTTTCTTTGTTTCTACCTCTCTTTCTTTCTTTCTACCTCTCTTTCTTTGTTTCTACCTCTCTTTCTTTGTTTCTACCTCTCTTTCTTTCTTTCTACCTCTCTTTCTTTCTTTCTACCTCTCTTTCTTTCTTTCTACCTCTCTTTCTTTCTTTCTACCTCTCTTTCTTTCTTTCTACCTCTCTTTCTTTGTTTCTACCTCTCTTTCTTTCTTTCTACCTCTCTTTCTTTCTTTCTACCTCTCTTTCTTTCTTTCTACCTCTCTTTCTTTCTTTCTACCTCTCTTTCTTTCTTTCTACCTCTCTTTCTTTCTTTCTACCTCTCTTTCTTTGTTTCTTTCTTGCTATCGTTTTAGTTTTCTATCCATTGAAGAAGTTTTGGATTATAACATAATGATCATTAAACTCCATGAGTGTGAGGCCTTAAGAGGCTGCATTCTTCTCGCAAATACCCTTTACAAAAACTGAGCGGTTATGCCCAATGCACATAGATCTCTGCCTCCTGGCTGACTGGTCGTGTAAAATACTCACTGGGCTGTCGTTCGATAGTCCCGGGTTCTCTTCTCTCCAAGTGAAAAAAAAACAACATAAAACATAATATCGGCTCTATATGACATATGACACATAACGTCATGTTAATACAGACATACACGCTCATACATATACACTCATACACACTCATACCCAAAGGTCTTTTGATATTCTCCTTCTCACTTTTGCATTCAGACTTTTGGTAATCATGTGATCTATTCACTGGTCTGCACACACTCGACTCTGTGCAATTCAACAATGGCTCTCAAATCAGTGCGAAAGAATAAAACGAATAACAAATTTCAATGTAGAAACCTTCACCCCCCCCCCCCCCCTGTGACTCCTCCTTGTTAAAAACACTAATAACACTGAACGGTTACTTTTGTTTTTCTTTTTGTTAAAGTGGTAGACATTTTCTCTTTAAAACACTTTCATGCTTTAAGATTTTGAGAATCATTGATTGAGCATGATTGTAGGCACCTGCTACTTCTAGACACTGAGCGCTAGGACTAGGTCTAATCCTATTGATTACATTCGAGATTCTGGTTTCCAATTAAAAAGTCAAGCTAACACAGAAAGGAGTGGGCGCTAACGCTGATAATGTTGAAACACAAACCTTGCATTTGTTATTTTAAAGTCTCACAACAATCTTATCAGAAAGTCTGAGAGCAACAGAAGTTAATGTATTAATAAAATAAATATAATAAATTAATAAAAGTAAAGTCCCCTTTCAGACCTTACGATCTTTAGGGCAGATAATGTTAAGGTCATTTGTTTCTTTGGTTAACGGTCATGTGGCCAGCACAAATACCAACCGCCTTTGCTTTTTCCAAACTAATATCAGGTACCCCTCAGAGTCTGTTAAACTTTAAATCCCGAAATTTCAAATGCCAGTCTTCAACGAGATTTGGGCTAAGGACCCCAGGCGCTTAACCTCTCAGCCACCGCGCCCCCTATTAATTAATATTAAATTAATAATCAATAGTATTAAACACTGAACCACAACTTTATAAATACAAAAACACAACCTTATAAAAATATTCAGAAAGTGGCCAACAAGGTCAAGACAAAATTGTATTCATGACACCGCAGCTTATCGTTCTGAGCTTAATTCAGATCATATCAGTTGACGACTGATGTCATTTTCTACACTTTTTGTTACTCTTAATGTTTGAAATGCAATCTTGCTTCCCATTAAAAAGTAGTAGAATTTATAGATTGTCCACTAAATAATAGATTCTCGCAGTTTACTTTACCTACAAATTTGCCAACATTTTTTTCTGGCAAATCTTTCCTAAACCTTCCTATCTCGCCAAGGCATAACCAGTCCTAGTTAAAGAAAGAAATGGAAATAAAAAGGCGTCGCATTACATCCGGAATCGTGTAAATAACTTGACCTCGCATTCCATCTCTTACCGAGATAATGTCCCTTTGAGTTGTCGTTAGAGGTAATGGGGCTTTTCAGGGCCCAACAGGAGATTAACTCTTTGTCTCTTGAGGTCTACACTTGGGGGGGGGGGGGGGGGGGTTAATAAGAACCTGATCGTGAAAGATGAAGGAAGGTGTTGTCAATGGAGCAATGTTAGCAATGTCATTCTAGGCTTGGTATTGCTACGTACGCGTACTTAGGTTCATCTGATATCAGGGAGAGAGAGAGAGAGAAGAGAAAGACATGGACAGAATTGATACATTGAAGGTAAAAATAAAATTGCACTTGCATTGGTAAATTTAGTACCATAAAAAATCAAAACATCTTGTAAAGACGAGAATTAATGTTATAAAAAAATGTGACGTTTTGAAAATGAGAAAGGTTAAAATGAATTAGGGGCGTCTACTCCAACTAAATATGTCTTAGTTTTTCATTGCGATGTTGGAATCAATATATATGTCTGTCATCTTTCTCTCGAAAATTTCCTTTTGAGGATATTTCTGAAAAAGATTGCTGAGCTCAAGTTGCTTATAATCATGTACTTATAACATATATTTGTCCTGCGTGACTCACGGATATGATTAAATGATCATCTAGTATTCTAGTTCGAACTGTGGAGTGGCTGAAGCGTCAATGTCGCGTTCATGGGCAAAATCCTTCCCTGTGGTCAAGGTTTATAGGGCAGATGATGTAAAGACCATCTGTCTCTGTGGCTCACAGTCAACCAGTGTGCCATGTGGCCAGCACAACGACCAACCGCCTTAACTTTTCCCCAACTAATGTCAGGTACCCATTAGAGCTGGCTGGACTAAGAGGCGCCCGTAGATCTGGAAATTAAAAATCCTATTATTCACAAGGATTCGAACCCTGGACCCCGGTTCGGCAGCCTAGCACTTTACCGTTAAACCACCGCGCAATTAATAAACACTCTATAAAGGACGTACCTTCGCGAGCGCCAAATGTCGGAAACACACTACGCTACGTCAGACAGTGTTGAGCTGAATTTATTTTGACATCTTATGTTCATATGTGACCTCTGTCTGACATTGTCTGGTGCAATAGAAGGTCTATTCTAGCATTGTGCTTTGGGAGAGATAGGGCAGGGTGACCTGCTGTGGGTTATCAGCGACTTTTGTTGACAGTTCTTCAGCGACATAATAAAGCTCAAGATGGTATCAGTTGTATTTTATAGGTCACCTTTTGTACTGACTAGATGCTGTCTTGCTATACTGTGAAGGGTGAATGAACAATAATGATATTTATATTTTTCTTTCTTTCGCTGTAGATATCGTAAAAAAAAAAAAAAAATTACATACAATCAAATCAATGAGCTGAATAGTGCCAGCGCTAGGGAGATATGGAGCCGTAGTATAACAAAAATATTACAAAATTTTAAGCCGGCTAAATATAATGTCTGTACTAAACATCTCGTTTAATTATCCTCGGCTAGCGCTGGGCCACCAGTAAAGTCATGGCGCCTCTAGTGAGTAATAGCAGACAAAGTAGGACCAAATGGAGCATTATAAAATGTAAAAATGTACTTTGAAAAAAACAACAACTTGGCTTATATAAGTAGAAGAACCCCACAATAATTGAAAAGATTTATCTGCCCTTTTCATATAAAACAAATTAATTAATAACCACTAATAACTAACTAATTGGTTAATTTTGCTAAATTGATTATTGTGCAAAGCTTCAAATGATCCGAGAATTGAAAGTGGTAGAACTAACGTTTACAAAATTTATACCAGACAGACAAACAGACAGAGTTGACATAAAATTTGTAATAATATAAAAGAAAAAAAGAGAAACGAATAAAACTTTCTGGCTACAAACACAGATGTTCGTGAAGGTGGATGTCAAAAAACAACAACATGCAATGTCTCTGTGTCATGCTCATGAATTGAAGTTACAGTAGGATCACTGGTCAGAGAACTGAACATCATTTCAAAGGCCAATACCTGATTATCTTTTTTTTTTTTTTTTTTGGTGCAGTATATTCTTGAGGATATAGTCTTCATTTAAGGGTACGTTCGTCTGTGTTAACAAATGATAAGGGAGATTCCATTCAATTGCTGGATAATACGTCATAGCATCGACAAGCGTGAAAGCCGGACATTGTCACATTCTAGACCAATGCTTGCTAGGCGGAGGGCGTGTCCTTTTTCCGGACGTCTGGAAAGCCTGCCCCTGCCGTCTGTTGTTCCAGCTCCAAGTCGAGTATGCACCGAGACTTAAGCTCTGACAAAACCAATGCTGTCAGAAAGACGAAATCAATAAGTATTGGACAGATCTTGATGTTAATAAACACTAACAAAAACTAAAACTGATGGACTGACTGAGTCTGACTCTTGGATGTGTGGAGAGAGAAGACAAAGTGAATAGACAGGCTGGTAAGAGGTCCAACCCCAAATGACTATTTTCCAACGATCATAATTATTATTATTAATATTACTTTTGCATAACTCGTCTTCCATACTCCTGTAACATGATCCATACACCATGGGTAACTGATTTTAGGCACTCATCAACACAGAACCTAAAAAAATCAAGTCAGACCGCTAATTTAAAAAATTCATTGTCTACATCGGGATTCGAAATTAAGCCCCCTTAATTATGTTAAGCGGTTTGTGCCACTCGGCCACACAACTCAGACCTCCATTCAGGGCCGGATTTAACTATGTGGAAGCTCCAGGGAAGAATTTTTGTGGAAGACCCTACACTATTTGGAAAGCTTTAAAAATCCACTTATTAATCACATTTTTAGGGTTTAGGCTATGTATTTGGTTTATCCAAAGTATATTATGAGAATACGTGCACACTGTAGGAGAACACTTTTAAACCACGACAGTGTTGCCAACTGTGAGATTTCAACTATTATTGGTAAAAATGCGAAAAAAAAATGTTGCAAAAAAAACAACGAAAAGTTTCTGAACTGTCGAAATAAAGATTTTTTCTCTTTAGTGCAAACCCCTTACTTGTGGTCCCGTGGGCTGTAGCCCCGCCAGCCCTCCCCTAAATCCCTGCCTCCATTGATAAATGCTGAGTCTTGTCAAAACATAATGAAATTCTCACTAGACGTATCTACAAGCAGCTCTTAAATTAATTCTACGTCAGATCCATTGTGTGACGCCCTAATGGTTTTCTTATCAAAGACTTGTGCAGTGGGCATGTATCCAAACTGACCATTCGAGCATACAACTCTCTACTGCCAAACTCCCCCCCCCCCCCAAAAAAATACTGACCAGGTGTGGGGGACTGTGTGTGTGAGTCACCAGCAGGGGCGGCTACTCTGTACCTAAATCACGCGATCTTCCATGTTTGTGTGCAAATACTGAGCCGCTGTCTCTGCCAAGTAAGAGAGTTGACCGGACCAACCTTGGAACTGGACACTGCTCGCGTGCACGACGGTACTGTTGAAATCTAAAGGTTACCTGTTCAAAATGTAAATGGATCAAACTTTTTAATGTCATGTTTAAATCATTGCATGAATAATATGTGTGAGATTTACGTATTTTGGCGAAGAACTATTTAGTTGAAACAAAAATGAACCATGTTGGTTGAGGAGTAGTGAGCAAAACTTGTGCCCGGGGCAAGAAACTTTATTGACGCCCCCCCCCCTCCCATTTTCCACGAACAACACATGGAAATATAGGCTTAAAAATAAAAAAATATTAATACTTTAATAGTAATATGATAACAAAAACTTAGAATATATTACCTAACTAAAATATCCACAATAATTTACTTTTAGGCGCCTTTCTGCGTGTGGCGCTCACTCCCTTGAGAGTTGAGCCCGGGGCATCGTGCCCCCCTTGCCCCTCCCCCAACTATGCCTCTGCATATTGGGGTGGAGCTCAATGGCCGACAATAAAAACCTTTAAAAGTGTTTTATTTCGTATATGACCTTGTTTAACCTTGCTCCGAATGAGAATGTCAACAATTTTTTAATGACAAAATGTAAGAGACGTTTGCTCCTCCGTTTCGACATTTATTGCCGCCTATGTCTTAGCAACGTTCTTCGCCTTGATGTGAGAGTGTGCGAACTTTTTGTCGTGAATTGTTAAGTTTTTCACGGCACTTACATTTGTAGAGTGCAACCAGACATTGATATGTCTTCCAAAACTGCGTACGTCATAAACACGTTCGAATAAGATGCGACCCCAAACCCCCCCCCCTTTTCTCTTTTAGAAGTCAAGCTGTATGGAGAGATGCCTAATCTGGAATCCATTGCCCAGTTCATTTCAGATATATTAGGACTGGTTATCTAAACCTTCCAGCTTCATAATGATAAAGAAGGAGAACAATACTTATGGGCCACTAATGGTAAAAGCAATGGAGTATAGAGTTGAAATTTTCTTATTACAGAAATCCATCCAGGATTTTGATCGGGTCTACAAAGTTAATAGCCATAAGGCATAAGCATGAAAGTAACCTTTACCCCTTGGACTAATTCCTTCTACTGCCTATTGGACACCTTACCTGTCTATCATGTACTGCTTCTTGCAAGTTCTTGGACACGTTCCTGCCTACCATAAACAGCCTCTTGGACTAATTCCTGCCTATCATATACTACCTTTTGAACACCGTCCATGCCTATCATATACTACCTATTGAACACCGTCCATGCCTATCATATACTACCTATTGAACACCGTACATGCCTATCATATACTGCCTATTGAACACCGTCCATGCCTATCATATACTGCCTATTGAACACCGTCCATGCCTATCATATACTGCCTATTGAACACCGTCCATGCCTATCATATACTGCCTATTGAACACCGTCCATGCCTATCATATACTGCTTCTTGGACACGTTCCTTCCTAACATAAACGGCCTCTTGGACACATTCTTAACATATGCTGCCTCTGGACGCACCCCTACTAACCATCTCCTGGCGTTAATCTGGGCGCCTTACCTTAAAAATGTTTGTGTATCGACAATTTGGTTTACCGTGAATGTAATGTTAGAGAAAGAGAGAGAGAGAGAGAGAGAGAGAGATGAGGCGGTGGCGTATCAAAGGAACTGACCACATACCATCAAGTTGTCCAATAATCGCTCAACTAGATGCAAACATTCCACTATTTTAAATTTGTTCACTTTCCATGGTCGTTATTTGCACTGGTCCTGTGTACATTCTCATACCGCCCCCCTCTCTTTTCAAGTCCCAACACAATTCAATCTTTTTTTTTTCTTCTATGACCAAAGATGTCCCCTATGCACATCTGAATCCGACTCCAGTTATCTTGTATTTTGCTTTCTTTTGACTCCAAATCATACATATGTGATATATATATATATATATATATATATATATATATAATTTAACTATAACTTTATTGTACGCCTCGCCTGGACATGACCCCCCCCCTCCCACCAGCATTTCTCATTTTATCACATACTTTGTTACTTTGACGCTATAGGGTGCGGTAGATTAGCGGTAAGATGATTTGCTTCCGAAATGAAGGGTATCGGTTTCAAATCACAGTGAAGACTGGGATTTTGAGTTTCCGAATGTATAGGACGTCCCAACTCTAATTAGATTGGGAAAGTAAAGGCGTTTGGTCGTTGTGTCGGCCACATGACACACCCGTGAGCTGTAAGCCATGGAGCGTTGTGGTTAGGATGTTGGTCTCCTTCAGTCGTAACGGCTATGGTTAATCTCCTAGAACACCTTTTCATGTCACTGTGGGGCCTTATTATGGAGAAACACTTCCGTAAACATATATTGCAGGTCAACATGACTTTCGCTTTGGTGGTAGAGGAGCCGGCCCTTTTTCGTATGGCACGCTTGTCTTCCAGCGGTCTTTCTCGCGGTCCATAGCTTTCTTGGTCACCATCTCTCTCTAGGGTTATGTCTTCCCAATGGTCAGTATCAATGTTCACTGTTTGGAGGTCCTGTTTGATTGCATCCACGTAACGAAGTAGGGTTTTGTCAGTTTTTCTTGAGCCAGACGCCCGTAAAAAGCGACTTCGGGATGCGATTGTCCTCCATCGGGCGAACATGTCCTAGTCAGCGCGGGCGGCGTTGTCTGAGGACTGTAACTATTCTGGGTTGACCCGTTCGCGCAAGGATCTCAGTATTGCACACGCTCTCTCGCCATGTGATTTTTAAGATCCTTCGGAGGTAGCGCAAGTGGAATGAGTTTGGTTTTCTCTCTTGCTTTGTGTAGGTGGTCCACGACTCACTGCTGAACAGTAGCGTGCTCCGAACGCATGCCTTGTGGACCTCCCTTTGGTCGCTGTAGTAGAGGCCATGGTTAAGATGGGGACCTACATGATGTCACAGTTCTCACATTATTTTGTATTCCATTATTTTTTTTTTGTTATTTTAATTTAAGATGGTTTATTTAGATTATGCCATATTATTATTATTATTATTTTTTTTTAGGATACCTCAGCTTTTTAGCTTTGACTTCAGTTGTCGAGCTTAGTACATCCTAGGAATCCTTGGGCTTTTGCCTCTTTTCTTTGACTCTTTTTTTGGGCGTTGCCTCTTTTTTGGGCTCTTGGCCTCTTTATTGGGCTTTTTTTTTTTTTTTTTTTTTAATAAAAAAGAAGACACACAAAACATCGTTCCAAGTTAATAATAACACAAAGAAAATTGCCTTAAAAAAAAAACATTTTTATCAAAGTCATGTTCCAGGATTTTCAGTATGATCGCGGAGTAGGCTGCAGTGAAGATCCATAAAATGGTGCCATATCATCGGATCCATCGTCTATGCGCTATACTATGGCTCGATATCCGCCTACGAAAGAGAGATTTTATTAACTTCTTTCATAATCATAAAACAGGTGAAGACAACCAATAATACGACATGGACAATTATTCCCACTTTTTTTGTTGACATTCTAGTTCTAGTTCACTTCCAAACCGATCTAGATCTATTTCACAATCACGTGACACTATGTGAGTGCCAGTGTGGAAGACATACAGTTTTAGTTGTATTTACGACACAGCAGGCGAAACAAATGGTAACAGACGTGACTGTGATACAACTTTTTAGTTTTTTCGTTGGGGAGAGGGGGGGGCGCCACTTATTCACAGAATTTAGAGACTTTCCAACTGTTGGCAGTACAATAGTGTGAGTTGAGAGTTATTGTTTGTTTCCGTGGGACTCTGTTAGTGTGGAAAGGGAAGGTTGTTAATATGGTTGGAATATTTGTTTTCTTTTTTGGTTGAAGCCAAAAGTTAAGAGTCTGTGTTTGTATTATTAATAATACGTTTATTTATACATAACAAAACATATTATAGAACACGAGAGTTCAAATGACAAACTAATAAAAAAAAAAGTTTTGAAAAGATATGTCATAATCAAATTACTAATAATGATAAAGAGAAATAAAGGGAAAAGAGAGAGAGAGAGAGAGAGAGAAAGAAATAACTATGACAGAAGAGAGTAAGTGAAAATGTAAGAGCGATAGACAGAGAAGAGAAAGAGAAATTACATAAGAGAAACGAAATGTTTTTAAAAAGCAGATAGTCAATTGAAAACAAAAATCCGACTCTCTCAAATCACACATTTATCGTTCATTCAATTGGTCAAACAAATTGGGTCATGGCCTAGGTCTAGTCGAAATTTGACAACAATGTTTTGAAGAACAGTCTCGCACCAAACTTTGAACAAGGAGCAATAAACAAGTCAAACGTTACAGACTTCATAAAATTGTACACATAAAAGAAAATCGTTAAACATCTGAAGCAATAGACTCTTCAGTCTCTCTATGACCTGTTCACCTAGGGTGGGAACAGCCGTACAAAATATGACTAAGATAAAAATATCAATAACTTACCTTCAACTCGCCCAGCCTATTCGCCAGTGTACTGTATGCCTGCATATAGTACAATATCTGCTTCGCCAAGCCTGTTACAAAAAGAAATGCAGTTTGTGGGGGCTTTTGTTGTTTTCATATTTATTTTGTGACATTTGGTACAAGTGAATGTCTCGGTATTAATCACTAGATTTTTCCCATGGGCTGTTGCCACCTAAAGTTTCAGAAGATTGTTTTCAGAAAAAGGCAGTACCAGGCAGGTGAAACAGTCCTCAATTGCTAATGTAAGATTTTTAAAGATGGGTGGGGGAGTAAAGGTACTTTATTGAGAACTTCAGATATAGGGGGGCAGATGATGCAAAGGCTCAGTTGTTTCTTTGGTCACCGGTTAACGAGGGTGTCATGTGGCAAGCACAACGACCAACCGCCTTTATGTCCCTAACGTTTGCCAGCTACCCATTAGAACTGGATGGACCGAGACCATTTGTTATAGTAGGCCTCAACACTTACCTGCGACGTCACAACCTGTGGACCATGGAGACAAATAGCTCGTTGCCACGTCGTACAAGAGCTGTGTCTGAGGCTCGGGGCCTGGAGGGCTGCCCCACTCGCCACACCCTAAGACCGCCTCTGAGTTGAGGCACAAGCAACATATGAATTCACGTCATGCGTCGCGTCGTAGAATGTGGTGCTTACATACACACACAAAAAAATCCAATTTAATGGCGTGTGTTAAGAGAAGTTCTCTTTTATTTTTACTCACAAGCTCAAGGTCACGTAGCAAGGTCACGGACGACGTTGTTGACGAAATTTCATCAGCTTTATAAAGGAAGGGGGTTGGGAACATCCAGACGATGCTAGAAGAGATCGGAGGGTTCCAGAAAACGAAGGGAAGACGTAGATCAATAAAGGGTAGATAAAGACAAGGGTAGTCAGTTTCGGTAAGAGATTAGCGACTAAAGCAAATGTATTTACATTAAATTATAGTGCATGTTTAAGAAGTGTACATATCGTCATAGTGATTCTAAGTTCAAGAATAAATGTTTGGTATTTAGTTTTAAATATTCCGTTTTCGAGGTTATACTTCAAAGTAGTATATTGCATGAGTGTTTTCAAGTTTATTTGCATATACAAAAGTTATGCAAATTGTTTGATCAACGCAATCTCATCATAATAACCAACATATTGTGACACTCAACAACCCTCTCAAATCCCGAGAGAAAATGAGTCCAGCAAAAGCGGCTATTCTTTCTTACTTTTAAGACCACATGATCCAAGAGACTTTAAATTACCAAATGGGAAGTGATTTCCGAGATATTGTGCTTGGCAATCAAACAAGACGTTGAGGGATTTCTTTGCAACTCAAATGAACTTCGAAATAAACGCTTCGATGCTAACAATGACTGCAGTTGGGACATCTCACGGTGTGTGTGAGTGTGTGAAAGGGGGAGATGAGATGGGAGGGGGGGGGGGCTGCGCTCTCCGCTCTAGGAAAGGATAAGTGTCAAACGTATATTGACAGCTAATCTCCTGGTCAAACAGATTGTCTGCTTCTCGTTCGCTGTAGACTGTGCAACTTTCGGAGCTGGTAGGGTGAACAACTCAATGGCTGGATAAACCTTGTTGTGGATATGTGTGTTTGGGGAAAGGGGGGGGGATAATTGAGATTGAGGCACTATGTTTTGGTATGCAAAGATAAGTAGGTAGGCAATAAACGTGCCATCTTCCGATACACCCCCCCCCCCCCCAACCTCTCCTTTGAAAGACACAGTGCACGTAAATTTAACCCCAACAATTGTTCACCAGACACTACTCTTGTTTGTATACACACAGAAGTTTGTTATTGAGACCTAGCTACTGTACGGTCGTTAACATGTGGTGTCACTTCAGAGATGTCCTGGAGGATATATTCGGAAATGTGAGTTCTCTGAGGCTGAGTCTTTTTTTTACCGTTTCTTTCTCCTTTTTTTTTTTTTGATTTCATTCATCTACAACTGTAAGCTTCATAATTAGAGCATAAACGAAATATCACAAGTTTACACAACTGGCTGGGGGAAATCAATTCGTTGCTTTAAAAATGGATCACATTCATAAGGAAATGTGTAGGTTAGACTTTAAAAAAAAATATATTTCTATATAATTGATTTGTATACTTTCGTGCCAAATAAGAATTTTCAAGGTGCTATGATATGTGGAGGCAGGCTAGTAAAGCGCTTGGCTTCCGAACCGAGCTGTCCCGGGTTCGAATCTCGGTGAAGACAGGGATTTGAAATTGATTTTTAAATTGGGAATTTTGAGTCCACCCAACTCTAATGGATACCTAACATTAGTTGGTGAAAATGAAGCGGCTTGTCGTTGTGCTAGCCACACGAAAATCTCGTTAACTGTCGGCCAGATGAACAGATGAACTTAACATCATCTGTCCTATAGATCGCAAGGTCAGAAACGGAAACTTCTTTCTATACTCTGAAAGGGAAACTTTAGTTTACTTACAATGATATGTTTTGTTCTTGTCGTATGTACTTGGTTGTGTACAGTTACACACAGCAAGCTGTCCGTATTTGTTTTGTTTTCTAAGTTTCGGTCTCTCCTTCAGAAATTAAGATTCATTATTAAGTCTTAACCCAAACGTCCTGCAAGGCGGCTAGAGATGGGCAGGGTTCGAACTCGGGACCATTACCATCGTTACGGAAAAGGCGTTAATGTTTTTATGTTCGCGACTAAAATTCCAATCATTACCTAATCTTCTCAATCCTGAAAGTGTCATAAAATGAATCCATAAACAGACCAAATGACACTGACATTTCAAGGAAAGATGTAGCTCACTATAAACTAATCCTGAAAGTGTCATAAGTTTAACCCATAAACAGACCAAATGACACTGACATTTCAAGGAAAGATGTAGCTCACTATAAACTAATCCCTCAAGACTTGCGTATTATTTTTTTCGAAATTTTCAGAAGATGAACAAATCAACCATGCCTAGAGAATATCAATCAAGTTCTGCAAAAACAGCTTACTTTATCAAGGGGTACTTGCATCAGAACAACGTATTGAAAGACAGTATCGGGAAAGGAATGATCAGGAGAAATATTTTAACCCTAAAGAGAGAGAGAAAGAAATAAATTCATAGAACAAATGAAACAACATAGAGTACACTGGCTCTTAGAACGTCAATGCCTCGTTGAAGAGATAAGATTATGGAAGCCTAACGAAGGAATGACACTGAACAGAGAGAGGGTCTGTCACTGTTTGTGCAGGGATTAACTCTCTTGTCATTGTGTTCGGCTATTACAATACATGGAAGAAGTGGAAGACATGTTTCGAAGTAGCAGACGTTCTCACGAAATAATCAATGTCAAGGACGCTACATTGAACTTCCATGTTGCCAACTAAATACAGAAGAAACAACAAAAAGAGCTACAAATAGAAGGGCTTAGAAAATCTGATTCTGCTGGAAAAAGTGCACACAAAATTATCTATAGACATAATTCTCTTACAGGTCCAACCATGCGGGACACCTCGATGAAAAAGTCATGGAAAGGTACACTTTTATTTCTGCAAGTCGGACTAGAGTTACCCCCCCCCCCCCCACACGTAACTTTCGGGTTGACAGAGAGCGAGGCTCAGAAAAAAAGAGGGGGGGGGCGTATGCTACGCCGCGGGTCGGCACGTATAACTTAATAACCATGGCTTATTAACACTGTCTTAGTCTGTACACCAGATACACCAAAAGCTAGCTATTTATAGTTCTTGCGTCATATATGAAAATTTATGATTGCAAGACAGTTAGGGGATAGCAACAAGCGAAGTTGTATCTTGGGATTGTTTTGATGAGGTTAAGGAAGCTCCCACCTTATGATCAGGCAGCCAACAAGTAACTTGTAGTACATTCAGATTTTTAAAGTAGCCTTCTTAATTCTTCATTTAATTAAGTTTACCCTCGTTAATCAAAACTTAATTTAACACATCTGTCAAATTATTAAGATTCAACATGCTAGTATTTTAATTCATTTTACCTAATGGTTAACCGAACCAATCAAGTGAGTTACCCCCCCCCCCCCTCCCGTTCACCTACATGCTGCTCCTAGATTTCATTCCCCCCCCCCCCCTTTTTACCTTTTTTTTAAATGACGCTCACTAGGAAAAGGTGTAGCACTTCTCCCATCACCTTAGTTTCCTAAAAGTTTAATTTGGTCCTCACGTCATCCAGCTTCGAGAACCGTCGCAGCCCCGTGCACTGCAAACATAGCGACACTGAGATCCTTGAGGTTTGTTTAGAAAACAATTGACCCACTTCCACCTGCAGGGAATGTTGGGATACCTTGTGATTTGGGGATTTCCCAAAAACATAACATTCTATTGTGGGAACATTGAGGGGCAGGCGTCAGCCATTGTATAGAAGAGCTAATCCTAGTTTGATAAGTACAACAAGTACTCTATCGATTACTGCTAGACCTTCACGAGAAAAGTAAAACTCCTTTTTCGTTTATAGCTTGACGTCTTTATTTTTAAAGCTTGAAGACTGAAGAAAGGAACAACAGCATTTCTGAATAATAACAACAATGGAAAAGTGCACATGATTATAGAGATCAGAGGCGACATTAGCAAAACGCGGGGCCCGTAGAAGGGCCACGAATATTTTTAGATGGGTTGACGGTGACTAAAGATTATCTTTATCACGGGACCTGGGGTCCATTCGCCTTCCCCTAAGGCCGCCTCTATGACACGTGTAACGGAAATGGCCAATAAGGCTGAAAAGAGATGGCCCACGGTTAACGAGGGTGTCATGTGGCCAGCACAACGACCAACAGTCTTTACTTTTTCGTAATGTCAGGTACCCATTAGAGTTGGGTGGTCTCAGAGGCGTCCTAAAGATACCGAAATTAAAAATCTCAGTCTTCGTCAGGATTCGAACCCGAGGCTCCATCGTCATTACGCCTCTAAAGTCCTCCGTTGGGACACTGTCCTCTATGGGGCTTACTTGGCTAGGATCCGAGAGAACCACGGTCCTAGATGTCGCCAGTGTCACACGAAAGACGAGACGGTAGAGCACATCCTCTACGACTTCAGGATGCTCAGAAGCACATTTGAAGATGCTGCAAGTCAACGGCCGTCAACAATGCCTATACGTTTTAATAGGTCTATACAATACATGTGTGTGAAGGAAGTATGAGAGTACTTAACGAAAGGTAAACCAGGGTTTTTACGTGAGGGGGGGGGGTGAGCTGGGATGACGAGTTACTTTAATATACGGTATCAATGAGGCACAGATCAACAATTCTCTCAGTAAGGAAATTCGAGTCTCGCCATGTTACAGATCGCACTCAGTCACTGGAGACATATTCTCACTCGGCCTGTGCGGTTCTGGAATTGACATATCAGACATTTGCAATACAGATAATCATGACCAGGCTACCGAACTAAACACAAAAACAGCAAGCGGTATAGTCGATTGTTAATAGCTGAATTTAATAAATGACTGGTAGAGGACTCAAACTTGAAATGTTTTCAATAGTCACTGTGAACCAAGTAGCAAGAGTTGTTGTTTTGTTTATATCTTGATGCTTTTCATAGCTGTATGAATACAAGTTATGTTACAAAAGTTTAGATCTAAATACATTATTTTTAACAAAACTTTTATTAAGTCTCTCTGTATGTCTGTCTGTCTGGGTGGATTCTTTTACACTTCTCACACTTCCAATTATAGGATTAAAATGACATTTTCCATAATTAATTATTCATAGTCGATGAGAATACATGAATAAAAAAAGTTACATAATTAATTAATCTTTAGGGGTAATTAATTAATTTTGTTTTTTTTATAAAAAGGGAGCGTTAAACCTTGAGAGATATGGCAGTGATAGTGCAGTTCTTCCCCTTTGATAAGCCTGTTTAATTGAAATATTTTTTTCATATTTTGTTTCTTTTCCTACTCTATTTCACAGGGGCCAATTAAGAAACGGCCTTTATCCTGTAGCGTTAATAAACATCTCTATGACTCTCTCTATATATAATCAATAAATATTTCCTGTGTAGACACCAGGTGCATTTCTTGTATTGTAAACCAAAGCACCTAGATCTCTGTTTTTAAAGCAACATCTAATTTGGAAAACAATGGATAAGTAAATCTCAAATATGCTACACATTAAAACTAAGAATCTATGCTGTACCATTCTCACACCCTCCTTATCTTTGTCAGCCTGGATGGAATGCGAGTAGGCGTGGGACACAAGAAAAAAAGGGGAGGGGGTGAAGGCGAGGACTAATTAAAATGTCCTAGAAAAGTTCCGGGTGGCCCTATCAGTTAAGGCGAGGGAAGGATATAATGTTCCGTTTAACTAGCAGAAGTAGAAAGGGAAAGCTAAGCAGCAAGTTTCACTTTCAACCTTGACATTTTTTGTATGAACTTCCGGTTGGTTTTTTGCAGTTTTTTTTTTGTATGGCAGTGGTTCTAAACTTTATTGATTCTGAAGGACTCTTTATAGGCAGTATATTACATTGATTCATGACAGAAACTGATTCCCGAGAGTCTTAGCTCGAGCTCTCGAAGACATGTTCCTGATGTCTGAATTGAATTCGGAGACTCGAAAACATGTTTCAAAGGAACGATTTGGACTAAAAGAAAAAGATACAATCTGCAGCATTGCAACTTTAATTCATAAACAGAAAATCTTCTTACTTGTAACTGGAACTAGTCTACACATATAAATGTAACATGTACTAGTCTACACATATAAATGTAACATGTACTAGTCTACACATATAAGTGTAACAAGAACTTGTCTATACATATAAATGTAACAAGTACTAGTCTACCTATATACACTACTAGGCTACAATTTTGCTGTTGTTATATGCACTAAAAAAAAACATTTCCACGTGTCCCCAAAGCTTATGTGTAACAATGTCTGTCACGTTGGGTTCCTTGGTCATAATGGTCAGTTGACATATTTTGAGTTCTCGCTATCACCGACAGTGTCGACAAAGTCGTGTAAATTAAATTATTTTCTATCACTATTCGAACCATTACAAAGATGACTGAGGAAATACCCCTCAATACCCTTAAATCACAAGTTGAGAATCTTTATTTCAGAATGAGAGGCAAAAAATATGGTGTTTATAGAACAGTTTCAGATCTTGGCAGAATTGTCTTGCAGATCTCACAGAAACCCTGGAAAGAACTCGCAAAGGCCTTGATTGACATAGTGCAGAGTGCGATACAGATTAAGGGGGCGAAGAGTCTGTTTGTAACATGTAGACTCAAACAGAATTAAGCTCACGTGACTTACTTGACTCATGGTCACACTACCACAAGAAGGAAAGTTTTATCTGTGATCTCGGGTATTCCAACGGTATGCAATTAAAAGAAATCTCTTCAGAAGCGGCCACAGTGTAGTAATTGCATGAATCAAGAAGGAGATATCTGTAACTATTTATTCCACATATGAAACAACCCAGCTTTCTTTGTTAAGTACAAAATTGAAAAACCTGAACACAAATTACAATAAACAAAAAAAATATACTCGTAAAAAAAAAACAAAAAAAAAAACTACCCGTAAAAATAAAAAAAAAAACTGACACTCCACTTTCAAAACCCACGAAATAATATAAAAAAAAATCAATGTTTAGATTACTATGTTCATAAATCATACCAGTAGATATATCGTAAATTTTGTCAACTTATTTCTAATTTGGTGTTATTACTGTTATTGACAGACATATTATTATTCTTACAAAATGAACTATATCTAGAACAACAAAAATTGATCACAGCAATATTGACACGCCCAATCCCCCTCCTTTCGTTTAGGACTAAGTTTTTAAAAGTGGCTAGCTTTTTAAAGTGCTATCATTCATTCTGGCAGAATCATTCCTGTTGTTTTTTATTCTCCTCTCCATGACGTCAGTGTTCCTTACATTTCCAGGCCTACCTATCATACTGTACACTCAAGTCAAGCTATTGCTTTCTCCTGATGAAAGGCCAATGCGTGTGCAATATATCAAGTCGGACTCAAATGTCTCAATCGGGAGCGCACTGTCAATATCACGTTAAGGGGAAGTAAAAACATGTCAGTGACACGTCGCGCCAGTTACTGGCTCCTTGTATTCTAGGGTTAATTTTTCTTTTCATGTTCCTTATCGCATTATTTGGTATAATGGTGTGTTGTTGTTTTTTATTAGTTGGCGCAATATCGTGTATACATTATAGTCGAAGCTCTCTGTCTCAGCTACAAAGAAGACTATAAATAGTTCTACTTTTAATGAACACAATCTGTAAGGCTCTGTATTGTTTTGGTACTTCGTCGTTCCAGGATAGAAACGGTTCCATAGTTTTACTGCTCCCTAATGCAGTGTTTCCCAAACTTTTGACCTATGTGTACCCCTTTTACAATTTTGTAATGCTTGGTACCCCTCGCCCCCCCCCCTCCACCACACTTTAAATTTATTAACAGAACATGATAAATGGGTATTTTAAAAAATCAGCGTAGTTAAATCCCTCCAAAGTCTTCCCGCACCCCCTGGAAGTACGCGTACCCTACTTTTGGAAACACTGCCCTAATGGTTTACAGCCCACATTGAAATAGAAGGAATTGAAAAGGATGACACACTTACGAGAATAACAGTACGCCATCGAAAATTCCACTCTTTACGGGAATAATAAAGAAACTAATTGTGACCAGTGTAACCAAAAAATGAGAAGCTATTCCAGCTTGTATTTTTTTCATCGCAGAACCGGGCACAGCATAACGAGACACGTGTTCCCAAAGCTGAAAATTGGGACCATTGAAATTAGCATTTGAGGATGTCACCAGAGAATACTGACCATGTTCTTCAAAACTGGATTCTCTACGGAGCGGCCCGAACAAGGCACTTGCCTCAAAACACCACAATAGAAGAAAAATTATATGGAGAGCTGCCTTATCTAGAAACTTCTGGGCAGTTCATCTCAGACATTGGAATAGTCATCTGAACATCATAATGAGAATGCAGAAGAAGAAGAAAACTGATTGACTGGTTGCCTATAAAAGTCTTTGTTGGAGAATCAAGGCCGGCCTTAGATAATTGGAGGCCCTATGCGGCTGCTCAGTTTGCCTATGCCTACGCCAGGGCCTGGTAAAATAAAGAAGTTATGAATGGTTACTATTTTGTAATTAGTTGGATTTGCATTGCGTTCTGGTCATCTTGGGCAGTTCGTGTTGGTATAAGATTTAAAGTGCATGTCCAGTTAATAACAACATAAAATAAATGGAAATAAAAATAAAGTATTACGTCTCAAAATAAAGAAAGTGTAGTTGAAGTTTAGAATTGTCTTCGAGTTGAATGAAGAGTGCAGTATTTCAAGTGGCTACGCAGCTCCAGCTATGACCTACATATCTTGCCACGTACACCGAGTACATAACCATTGTCCGCCGGTGGTTATTGTTTGTATGAAACAAGTAACGTTCATGAGGCTCCACACAGTGTACAGACACGACTTTCAGTAACTATCTCTATTTGCCATTGCTTACATTGTATTTTTGCGTACTTAATTGTAAAAACAAATGGGAATGCTTTCGGAAGATCATTAGTAGCCGTTGTCTCTATCGCGATACTGAAATGAGATTTTTAAAAAGTTCATATTGATTCACGAGATTGCATGTTATCGAGGGACAGAGAGAAAAAAAAAGCGAACAGAAACAAAATAGCGGCTTCTCACTACCTGATATGCAGCTATACAAAATAAAAATTTCACCATGTATTTTGTAGTTGAAATTGTGGCAATACTATAAAACACCGAATGGTCGAGTTTGAATCCTTGCGAAAGCTGGCATTTTTAGAGAGTCCCTGAATCAACATAGATTACATGACATTTGTTACTCTAATTAACTATTGTCCACCTGAGGTGAATTCCGAATGTCTACAGGGCAGAAAGGTAAAAACCTCAAAGAGTGCCTTGGAAAGAAAAACTTCTGTTCGGCCTGATATCTCCCCTAAGGTCAAGTGATACTTTAAACATTTCTCTCAGTTCTCGAAGCTGAGGACACACGTACTAGATAAGAGCCTGTATTTTCTCTGACCCATCATACTAGTGACACACGGTAGGCATAGATTGGCCGGAACCAGATTCTATCCAAGATTTGAGCCTTTTCCCATAGCTTGGCCGGAACCGGATTTTATTGGATTCTAACCAAGATTTGAACTTTTACCCATAGCTTGGCCGGAATATGATTTTATTGGATTCTAACAAAGATTTGAACGTTTACCCATAGCTTGGCCAGAACCAGATTTTATCGAATTCTACCCAGGATTTGAACCTTTTCTCTGCCGTTGGCCACAGAAACAAGTAAAGAAAGATTTATTCATACTCCCCAGTCCCCATTGACCGCTGGATGGATGCTTACTTGTCCACTACTGAATAAAGAGTTGTTTGCCAATGTTGTCATTTGTTGACATGTACACATGCCAGAAAAAAGCCATGACACTAGCTGCGGCTTGTTCTGGACCATGTGCAATCTTCTTTTTTTTAATGCCCTGAGAAAACTATTTAATGAATGCTTCTCAAACACTTAGACTTTTAGACGAACACAGTGCTTTGAATGTAGCAATCAATGGGATCTATCTTAATATTTGTTTAGCATTGAATGTAGCAATCAATGGGATCTATCTTAATATTTGTTTAGCATTGAATGTAGCAATCAATGGGATCTATCTTAATATTTGTTTAGCATTGAATGTAGCAGTCAACTGGATCTATCTTAACACTTATGTTTTGCATTGTATGCAGCAGCCAATGGGATGTATCAAGTATTTTTAAGTATGAATTAATTCAGAGGTATTTTAGGTTTAGACAGACTAGGTGACCACCAAATGGCCCACAGAGTTGTTTTTTTTTTCAAATGGTCTTCACCTTGACCTATTCCTTAGTCTATTGAACGGTTTGGGCACCACACAAGATCTGTTGGCCGTTTTTCTCCATTACTCTTTTTTTTTTTTTTTTGCTTTTGGATAGAATTTCTTTCAACCACTCTACAACTTGCATATATTTGAGAAGCATGAATTATATCTTGTGGCTGAATGACTAATATGTCTGCGAACCATACTGATAATTCCGGTAAATGTGTATCTGATTCCAGTAAATGTGTACCTAAGTCCTGTGAACCCATATTAACGATGTGAGGTTGCATCATTAACTGGCTAAAATGATAGTGCGCGCCTGATTTAACGTTTTGGTAGAATAAAAAAAAAAACGCGGGGATAAGCCCTGGTGAATGTCAGTTGAGGTGTGCTTAATGAATGTTAAAAGTTATAAGTGTGTTGAAATATATTGGTTAAATCGTTCCCCATCTTGTTAATTCTTATTGATTATTTCCACTTTGAAATTGAAAGTTATAAACATTTTTGAGTTTGAGATTTTCACGATAAAAGCCTAACCCCATGTAAAATCTAAGCCCTAAGCCCTAAGTGAATCCTATATATAAACACACGCACACAAACACTATATATATATATATATATATATATATATATATATATATATATATATATATATATTGATGGGATTCTACATATCCTAGTTCGCCAGTGTTCCCCCCACACCATAGAGAAAAAAAAAAGAAATTAGATGTCATAGGATGGCTGCCTGGTATTGTGGAGGCACTTTGGATTGTCATCACGATAGTCCCGATTTCAAATCCAGCATGTCTCCCTCCCCCCCCTCCCCCGGCGCCCTACTGGACGTCTGGTCTAAGACGTAATAATCTTTATTTCTAAAGGCACACCCGAAAGTTCCTTTAAAACCAGTACGAAAACATACGATCTCGGCATAGCATTTGTCCTGACCAGATACATTATACAAAACAAATCTAAATTATGGAAGCTTTTGCCTGTCAATTTATTTATTTTTTTCCTGCGTTTTATAATGTGTTAGCTTATTTAAAAAAAAAAAACAGATTTTTAAAAAAAATTTCTAAAACAACAAAAAACAAACTGAGAACCACCTATCTAGACTTCTTGATTTAGTCGTCTGCTGCTTCGAGACACCTCAAGTAAACTGCAGACAACGTAACGCAAGATACAGGACGTTACGGTCACGCATGGGTTGCTCCAAGCGCACGCTCGGGTGACCACTCATGCGTGGCTAAATCATTTCATAGAATTTCATCACAATACAAGCGGTGCCGTGTGTTTGGTTGAGATAGATTGCGTAGCACATTCCTCTATTCACGGAATAGGGGCTGTACCTAAACATAGCAAAAGTTCAGGAATACGATATGTGTGTGTGTGTTTGCTATTTGGTGAGGGAATTTTCAATAGGTAGTTAATAATAGTCAACATTATTTCACTGTATATAAAGGAAGACAGAAAAAAAACAACAAATATCTGTCCTCTCTTGGTTCCTCTCTCTGTGTCTGCCTCTTTTGTTCGTTCTCTCTCTCTCTCTCTCTCTCACACACACACACACACATCAACATGGGGGGGGGGGGGCGGGGTAAATGTTCTTTGCCATCGCCATAATGTCGCTTGAAATATTTAGGTAAAACACCAGAAAACATGTAAAAATAATGAAATATGATATAAGTGTATTCAAACTAAATTTAACACTTGTTTTTTTCAACGATTCTCACACATTTTCTCATTTTCGACCTGTTCCAAGTTGAGATCGTTAGATTTCGTTGCTTTTAATAATACAGTTGAAGTTTGGAAAAAAAAGGGGTGTTCACAGTCGTTGACTTGTAGCACCAAACTGATGGTAGACAAATAAACCGTTATAGGCGTATTATATATCAACTTGTATAACTTGAAATATCTTAAATAACTTCTATGTTAACAATCTATCTCTAGATACAATTCTCTTCATGGCTCAACCATTCCTGACACCATCAAGAAGTCATGGAAAGATCATTCTTTTATTTCTGCAAGTCGGACTAGAGTTACCCCACGTAACTTTAGCGGCGAAAAAAAAGAAAGGGGGGGGGGGGAGAACAAGTAGTTTTTACCCGTCACTAAATAGCAGAGCCGGACTTAACCATTGTAGGGCCCTATGCGAAACGGATTTAGCGGGACCCAGTTTGGGTAGGGATACGGATTATAAGTGAAAATAAAGAGTTTGCAGGAGAAAAAAAAATCCTCTTTGCATTTTATTCATTCTTTACTACGTATTGAATTACTTTACGAGCCTTGCGTGTAGCGAAGTCATACACTAGATCATAAAAATTCTGTTTCCTACATAGATCACGCTCAATAGAAAGAAATACAAACTTTTATTAATCTTTCTTGTTGACCTCAAGTAATTCTTCATTAGTTTGAGGCTGAGAGAAGCTTATTTCACCAGATTCCACTAATACGTTTTTTTTTTTGTTATCGCTAGTAGGATTGGCGTTTTTCATATTGAATGACACCCCAAAGTGTCAATTTTTGTATATATATTTCAGGAGATTTGTATGAGTTTTCAAAAGGACTTTCTCGTATATTTTGCAATTTCAGGAGATTTCCAAAAGCTCCTGGTAAATCAGGAGGCCGCGAGAAATCTGTTGTAATTTATAAAATGGTTTAATTTAATAATTTACACATTGAATTAGCGCTGGTCCTATGGAAGTGCGGGCCCACTGCGGTCGCATAGGTTGCAGTGGCTTAAGGCCGGCCCTGCAAAATAGCTGCGCATGCTACGCCGTGAGTCGACTAGTACTGAATATAACTTCAAATTTTTTGGATTCACCCTTGCAAGTTGAACTGTAAAGGGCTGAATAAACAGTTGAACATGCCCGTATAAATCAGCTCAGACTTTTGATGACTTTGGGGGTGGGGGGGGGGGGGTCTAATCTATGCCGCGACACGTTCTGGATCCCCAGGGGACATAGTTATCACCTATATGTCCAGAATACGCTTATCTCCCCTTTGTTAACATGCATCACTACGTCGATCAACATTGTTTGAGAGCAACAGCACGCGCTGACAAAGCGCAGACATTTTCCCGCCCAGTCACTCGAGTCGCTGATAGATATGAATGACAAGGAGATAAACATGATTTTTACGTCTGATTGAGACTGTGATGTATCGGTCAGCGCTTCTCAAACGGTGGTCCATCTCCTCATCGGCTAGATAGCTAATGATTGTAGAAGCGCATCCTTTTCATTTTCTTGTTCAAAACCTACTTGCAACCTATTTTGGGCTAGAATTCTTTCTCCCCATTCCAGCCATTTTCCCTACTATTTTTGTTTCTTTAAGACAGTTAAATATTTCGAAGTCCATACCTTGAACGCAAGACTACTTACTGTCACTAAAATTTTTAGAAGCGGGTTGTTTATTTGGAGGCTGGTTTGTGCTTAAAGTTTAGTTATAACGAATTAGGTATTGTTGTGTACAGCCTTTGTTGTGGTGTAGCCTTAATCACGGAATACAACCTACCATTGTATACGTATTAATTTAGGCTGCAATTTAGGCGCTTCCAAGACCAACATGAATAAGAAATTAATTTCATGACTCATCCTGTAGTCGTGGTCACTCTGGTCAAACAGTCACGGCTGTTAGCAGAGTCACGTGACATTTAATTAATATTCTACTGGCTTCTCGCCTATCGTCATTAAGGATGGACTAATTATGCTTTGGACAATCGGAGCAGTTTTTTTTTTAACAGATTTTCATTGATGGAATGATTTAAGAATGTGTAATTTGTATAACACAGCAGATTGCATAATCGTTAGGTCATTCTAAAATTAATTGAATAAAAACAAAAAATCTTTTTTTTCTTTCTTGAAAGGGGTCTAAACGAAAGTTTGTATTATTAAGTAAAGTGTAATCAATCCTATAGTTTCAGAACAGTTCTTACATACAAAATGTTTCAAATCGCTGGTTACAAACATAGTTGAAAACAAAAAATTTGACAGTGTCGGATTGTTTTAATCCTTTGAACCTATAAAATTAATTTTGAAATAGAACTTTTCGCCCTTACCTTTTTCCCATGTCGTCATAACTTCAAGAGTAGATGAATTCCCTTTTGTTATTTCTAAACAGCGCATGTGCAATTAATTTCTCACTTTTGAAATAATTAAGATCTTTGAACTTTAGATCTGGAACAAATATACTGATTAAAACGTAAGCAATTATCACTGAATTTGTTTTTCAAGATAAAAAGAACATTATATCCATCCCATCCCTGCGGCGCTACAGCCCATGGAGAGACCTGGCCAGCTTTAGCTAATCTTTCAAAAGAATAGTATAGTCCAGGAATATTAAAAAAAATACTATCTTTTGAAAATATTATTACGAAAAGTTAAAAGAGTTTCAATAGTTTAAAGAAGTAATAATTTAAGTGTAAAAAAAAAATTTAAAAAAAAATATTTTGTAGGATGTAACGCATTTGTTTTCAATATTATTTTGCCACATCCAAAAAAGAAAAAAAAGAGAAGTAAATGATAACACTGGTCGAAGGTAAGTTCTCCCTTGCTTGAACAGCATCTAAATACGTATTTTTTAGAGGCCCCCGAAAGGGGAAAAGACGGTATTAGTTTTGTGTGGAATGTCTGTCCGTCCGTCCGTCCGTCTTGTTTAGGATCTCGTAAACTAGAAAAGTTAGTGAAAATCCAACATCATAGTATTTTAGGCCATTCAAAGCTCTGATGCAACGACTACTTTTTCTCTCCTGATAGCGAAAAACCCAATTTTTTATATCACTTATTCAAGCTGTTTTTTCATAAAAAATACACCAGTTTTACAACTATTCACTATTAATAGTAACAAACACAGGACGCTCTTTAGTAGGGGAGATTACTATTTGCCATAAATTCAACACATTTATGCAAATAGATTAAAAAATTTTTGTCAATTTTTTTTTACATTTGTATTGCTAAGTTAAATAAGTTTTGTCGTACTAATTAGATCAACTACATTTACACACACAAAAAATGTTTACTTTTTTAAAAGCGAAAAAAATCTATTTAGCATGCATATAAGTTGGACTTTATAACAACTATTAATAAGTAGTTTTTCATATTATCGCGTGAACTACGCGATACGCCATCAGTAGTGCCAAACTCAACAAAAGAACATTTTTTTTTACGAAGTCTTTTTTTTTTCTTGATAAATGGAATAAGAGATTGAACCCTTACAAAACAATGAGATCAATCAGATATTCATTTAAAGACATCAGTTAGGCCAGGTTCACATCTAACTTCACATTCACTTTCCACTATTCTTTGGTCTGCTGTATCGCTGGGGCACCACACAAGATCAGTCAACCTTCTTTCTCCATTCTTCTCTGTCATTTATCTTTGATCGAATTTAATTCTGATGTTCTTTCTGAAAATATTGATACCTGCCTTTTTATCTACCTCGGTGGACCACTTCGGGGGCCGATTTTGAGTTTGCGTTTCCACACAAACTGTCTTTGTAATCTTTCTCCGCTTACTTTTAGTGTCTAGTGAAGGAGAACTTTTTTTTAATTTAATTTATTTCTTAATGGCAACAAGATTGATTGGAGTGTTGGTCGAAACAAGGTTTGACGATGATGGCGTTTCAAGCGTCTAGCAAAGAGTGTGTCAACACAGTTCTTAAGAGAATTTTACATTACTCTTCTCCAACTGAAGACATCAGGAGAGAGGGTTTGACAAATACATGACATAGGTACACTGGGCTAGACAGATGTGTGTACTTCAGAGATCCCTGCGCTCCATTCCTACCTGTTTTAAAACAGTATCCTTCTAGCACGATGCTTAGGCCAATAAGTAACAATCTCTATATTTGTTTAAAATTATTCATTGATTAAAACTATGTTCACATATATTTGGCGACCAGGCCGTGGATTATGCGTCGTCATACCAGAGTTTGAACCCTGTTCGCTGTCATCCCTGTCATTCACTGCCTTCCCGAGAGGGCTTGGGTAAAACGTAACAATCTTCATATCTAAAAGAATGTTTAAAATGAAAGTCCCTTCATATGCTCTATATGTACCACACTCAAGTCGTATCACATACGCTCGATTAGTTTGTCTTTATTTATTGTACCTAACAAAACATGAAGGAATAAAAAAAAATGTACCAATTATTGGTAACTACTTATGATGTCATTTACATCATCTGCCCTATAGATCACAAGGTCTGAAAGAGGACTTTACTTATTTCGATTGATATCGAATAAGGGAAATAAGTTCTACATTATTGATAGATGTAATTGTAATGGAGGAGTTCTTCCCCTTAGATAAGCTTTGTTTTTTTTAAAGGATTTTTTGTATTTTGCTTGTTCTAGTTAGCACCAGCTGAACCTTAGTTATGACGGTCATGACAGCTTAGTGCGAATCAATTACTCCATAGAAGACAACAACGTCTGACAGTGGAACTAAATGAACTGTAAGAAAGAGGTAAATGAATGCCTTCCGCTAAACCAACCGAGGTGGGGGGGGGGGGGGGGGGGAATCTACCAAACACAATGGTTCAGTCAACGAAATATTTGGGGTAGTAGTAATTGTTTTAGGGGGTCGCTAAGTGCAATGCATTCTCCAAGTCTGTTTTACTGTTATAGTGCTGCCCAAGCTTTCTAAAACAATGCCCATTGGTCGAAATCACTACATTCGTACATTGATTAGTTAAACAGTAGCCCCACGAATCTAAGCCTCCTGACCGTCGTGGCACATCGAAAGTCTTGATCAAAGACGAATCCATTTTGCGATTTCAAAGGGCCAGAAATTTTATTATTAATTATAGCTTAGTGTCAAAGACGTAACTCTCAGAATTGAGAGGGTTTTACACAAAAATTAGTTTTCGATTGGCCATTCTAACGTACACATCTTACATAGTTCTAGTCGATTGATAACTTGTTGTCTTACAGACCACCACAATACGAATCAACATGCAGGTAAAGATCTTTTTAATGTGATAGAAGAGACTCCCCTCACCCGTGTTTTTAAATACACCGGGTCAATTGGTTGGACTGCTGTGAATTTCTTCACATCATAGATGAACAGTGCCCTTGCCTGGCTATCGCCTACACCAAACGATATTTTTTTTAATGTGGAGCTATGCGTCGGAAAGAGCTTTCAATGGCCCGTTGGTTCAACGCAAGTGGCATCAAATACTTCCACGAGCTCTCTCAATGAATTCCTGACTGGGAAATGCTTGTCCTTAATAGCTCATGGTAGCGTGAAGCCTTGAATGTCGGTGTTTCAAGCTACGAGACAAAGAGGACAGCCATCAGCAAAGAGCTAAAAACAAGAACAAAAGCAGGCAACACTACAACGGACCCAATCTACCAGCGACCTGTGTGAGGTGGGCTTTTTTAAAGCCTTTTTGGACTGCAAAGCCATCTTCGAGTTAAATGGAAAAGCTTATCTGTCCATAACGAGCGTGATGCTATAACTAATGTGATATATTATACAACATATTTCCTCATAAGACAAATTTATCTTCTCTACTTTAAGTCTAAATTCTAAATCCTTTGAATACTTTCTTTTTTTTTTCCCTTTAAACCATGGTTTCTCAAACTGTGTTCCTAGGAACACTCGGCCTGAATAGGTGTTACATGAACTACTGGAATAATTAACAGGTACCTCATTACATGAATTAATTTCTGTTAAAATTAGCAAAGTGTTGCGCTAAATACACAGAATTCGCGAAGTGTTCCGTTAAGGAAAAAAGTTTGGGAAACACTGATCTAAACATAAAAAAATTATTTCTGTTTCTTCAAGTTATCGATTTGTTCCTCCTTTAAGACACATTCTTTTTTTTTTGTTTGTTTTAGGATCTTTGCCAAATAATTTACTTTCGATTATAGTAAAGGATAAATACAGATCCAATGTCTGTGTGAGAATCATTGATTGGCGGTTGACGACAGAATTAGACTACCACTCGATGCAGCTCCCTGTTTTATTCAAGTCTGTATGTTTCGTGTAACCGGAAACAATGGCCAGATTTTTTTTCCACTCTCGGGGCCGTCACGCTTTGCTTCCGCCAAAAGTAGGTCAGTGTAACGGTGTCATGCCAGGTTGATCTACACCATGTTAGTGGTGGTGGATGTGGCTTGGTGGCACGATGCAAACAATCGAGGTTCTCACCTTGTCCCTGTTGACGTACTGAAGAGGATCCTTTTTTTTTATTTGTTATGTGCGTGTTCAAAGCGAAAGTAGACTTCAATGTTCATTGTGGACAATTATTACTCCCAAAATACAACGACGCACGACCAGAACCTGATGTTTGCATTGGAGTAGATAAAATTAGGGTCTAAAGCCATTAAAAGCCAGAAAAAAGCAAAAATAGTTCTTTTAAAAAGCATGACGGGAATAGGGAATAAAGAACTCAGTCTCATTACATTTTTACTTCCCTTTTTTAAAAATTTCCTCCCCTTTTTCTCAACAGCTCTCTAGCCATTTGGCTTTTATCAATACTTCGTTTTTCATGTTCAAACATTTTTTCTTCCTACTTCCTCTTTTTCAATGTCATATCTCTCTCATTAATATTCACTCTTAAGTCTTTGATTCTGTCGTTATCTCTTTTCTTTATTTCTCTCTGTATTTAGTGACCGAGTGGCTAAGTGGTTGGCTTTTGAACGGTGGGCTCACGAGCTCTTATAACCGTCTAGATTGAGCTTTTGTGACTTATCTTTTCTCTCTCTCTTTCTCCCTCTCTCTTTCTCTCTATTTCTCCTCCTTTCTTTTTCTCTTCCTCTCGATATGTCTCTCTCTCCTTCTCTTTCTTTTTTTCTATTTCTCTCTCCTCCTATCTTTTTTTCTCTTCCAAAGTCTCTTTCTCTCTCTACAGGAAACAAGAAATGAATTGGCGACTTTTTCTGTTATCGTGGTCACCCTGGTCAAACATTTGCCTTGACCAGTCATGGCTGTGAACGTCACGGATTCACGAGACATTCAATTAATTCTCTACTGGCTTCGTCGTCCATCATCATGTCTGTATTAAGGCGTGTCTAATTAGACATAATCTCGTTATTTCCTGTATCTCTGTATTTCTCTTTCTCACACCTTTTTCTCTTCTTTATCTCTATCTACTTCTCTCTCTCTCCCTCCCTCTTTCATCCCTCTCTTCCTCTCACTCTCGCCCACTCCCTCTCTCATCCCTCTCACTCTCTCTCTCCCATCCCTATCTTCCTCTCTCTCCCTCCCTCTCCCTCTCTCTCCCGTCCACTCTCTCTTTCATCCCTCTCTTCCTCTCACTCTCTCCCCTCCCGCTCTCCACCTTTTTTTCTCGCTTTTTTCCCCTCTCTCACTCCCTCTTTCTCTTGATCTATCTTTATAATGTCGTTTCACCACTCTTATCGCCTGCCTTTTTGTTTAGTTACTTACATGGAAAACATCCATGTTGTCAAGTTTAAACGTTGTATCTAGTGCTTATCATTATCTGACAGTTGTTTCTCCATTTTACGATCTGTCTGTCAGGCAGAAGTTCCAAGTCAACAGAAACTCTCTACGTTCCTCGTGTATGGAGGAAGAGACGTCGCTGGTAGACACCCGAGAAGAACACTTAGATTAAATGTCATCTTCTCAAGGTCACACCAAACAGTACTTCCGGAGACAAACTCTAGTTAAACGTTGGCAGGGAAATAATGACTCGATCGATAATAATTAAAAAGAAACAGTTTTCAAAAGGTGTGCCTTTACATCTGGTAGGCTTTTTTGTGGCTTCAGGGTCATTGTATTTCCAAGTACGTGCTAAATTTGGCATTGGTGTGACAGTGTGACAGTTGACCTATCCCTGGTAGCGTCTATATTAACTAAACAAGAAAAACATTTTTTAAAAATACTATTGTATTAAGCGTAGTTGTATCAAATAGTTTGAACCAGTCATGTAATTAAATTTATTATAGATCTAGACCAGTGATTCCCAAAGTGGTCTGTATAGACCCCCAGGGGTCTACGAAGACTTCCAAGGGGTCTACGAAAGTGAAACATTGAATTGGGGGTCTATGAGATGTCCACGGGGGTTTACGATAATGGATTTCATTTAAAGCAGGTCATGACTTTAATTTTCAGATCCTATTAATGTACTTATTTCATTCGCGAATATATGATTTGTACTTTATTAATCCTTAAATATTCCTGCTAATCAAAAGAAAATTGTATTTAATTTCAATGCTGATTTAATAGCTAAATTGTGTCAAAATTTAACTAAAGCCACACAAAAAAAATATTTAAAATTTATTGATAATCAGGATTCATTTCTTTCTTGTCAACTAAGCGGTTGGTTGCCTAAGTGACTAAGTATTTACGTTGGACTCCCTCTGCAGGGTCATTTGAGATGATGTCACCCTGACAAAAAGGTAAAGGTTTGAACAACTTTCGAACTCTCAAAGATAAAAACGAATTATTTGACACAAACCTACATCTGATATTATTTAACGAATTTCTTTAAGCAACACTACAGTTCAAGGGCACATCGGTGGTATGAGCTATAACACTAAAAGCTTCTTGTGCTTATGGAAATCTTTGCAAATGACATATACAGTTTGGGATCAGTCTTGTCGAAGGCTTTACTGGGTGTAGCGCTGTGTAGCTGCAAACTGCCTAAAAGTCGCCGTGTTGGGGTATAGTTGCACGGCAGCAGAGGTTTGAATTCAGCTTTTCTTCTGCTCGGTGGGTTGCAAGTGAAGGCTAATGAGTCCCTCCTGCCAAAGCTTTGTGGTTTAGGCGCCAGTTACTCGCCTTGGCCCTTTTCCCTCTAAATGAAAACAATTCCGCTGACCCAATGTTTGAACCAGACGTGAAAGATCAAGACATACACGAAAAACCGCTCTTTGCTAAAACTTTTACAATGATACTTAAGGCAAATTTATAAATTAATTAATATTTAATGATTGTAAGACTACTGCATAGAACAATACATTTCTAAATGAAACATGATACCCGTAGCAACGAATGACGAAACTGCTCAACAAGCCCACACATTTCCAGTGTGTTTGGAGATTCTAGTAATATATATTAATTTGAATTTTACCAATAAAAAAGATCTTTCTAAGTTTAAATGTAGCTTTAAATTACTTTTTCATTCTTGGACTCACTACACTTAAAAAAATTTAAAAAAAAAATTTAGTTGGTGAATTTGTAAAAATGCAATTTATAAGTTAAGCAGGGGGTCTACCGTAATCCAGAAAACATGGCAAGGGGTCTACGAGACAAAAAAGTTTGGGGACCACTGATCTAGACTAACAATAATAAATCTGTGCCATTAGAAATATTTTTTAACAATTGTTTTTGTTCAGTGCAATGTCATTCTTTTAGCTTTCTCAGTACGCCATGATCCTAGCACTTGTCTGGACCAGTTGGGAAAGTGGGGTGGAAAGAAAGGAGTATCTGTGATAGCTTTAAAAATGTGTTTATAAAAAAAAAATTTGTACGACCTAAATTCGATCTCGAGGGCTCAAGCCTCCTCACTAAGCACTGTGCCAAGTAAGTGCTTATGAAAAAAGAAGGTTTGTTAATTTCAAACTTAAATATCTTTCTCTCTAAAAAGTATAAACGGAACTAATTCAACTTTTGCCAAAACATCAGTCATGTACAATTGTTGGTAAAACTTCCCATCGAAAGTCCCTTTTGAAGGCAGCGCTGCGCTGTTTTACCCAATGGTTTCCCTTGTTCGATACCAAAAAATTAATCACGGAAGTTCATTTACTAATTGGTTATTTTTAAAATCGATTCTTGTTTTGTCAGGTAAAAGAAATAATTGTGTAAAAATTTCAGCTTTATCCGAGATTGGGTGTGGGAGAAATAAGGTGTACAAACTTTTTACCAGACAGACAGCGTGAGTTGGTTTGTAAAAAATAGATTTAAGTAATCAAAAGTATTTTTTGTTTTTGCCTTTAACTGAATGTAAAAAAAAATACATTATAGTGACTATACTCTAGCATCTAAAATTCGAATTTAGGAAATTTAGGCACCGGATATTTAGGCACCGAATATTTACCATAATTAGGCACCGGATAATTACGCACCCGGAAATTTAGGAACCCGATATTAAGGCACCCGGATAATTAGGCACCCGGAAATTTAGGCACCGGATAATAAGGCACTTTTTGACAAAGCGGAAAATTAGGCACCGGAAAATTAGGCACTTCTTAATTAGCGACCTTAATTTTGAAAATCATTTAAAAATGTTAAAGTATATTTTATCCTTAGTCTATGGGCTATCGGTGACGTTATAATTAAAAGCCACTATAACGATTCTAACTAAAGAAAAACTGACAAAATGGGGAAAATGACAATCATGAGAATGTGTGGAAACAAATGACTCCAGGGATATTATATAATATAGACATTACAGGATTTAGGGAAGGGGAGGTAGAGATGATTCTCCACTCATTGCTTTCCTCCATCACCAACCCCTAAGGTTGACTGGTGAGTTTATTTAAATTGATGATTATGCAATTTCTGTAAATATTTAGTTACTAATGTAAATACTTTAGATTTAAAAGTATTATAAAATATTTTTATAATGTCGGGGAGTGTTGGCGATAAATATAATCACAATTGTCCTCTGCTTGTGGAAAAGGAGGGGTTGTACGCTTAAAACGGGATGGTGGTTGGGGGGGGGGCGGCTCACACTCCCTGTTAGTGGAGAAAATTTCTCGCACGTAGATGTAAACTTGGTCGTAAAAGTTACGTAGTGAGTCTTAAGCCTACAGGCGGAGGTCAAGGGTATGGTACAGCATAGGTGCTAAATTTGAAGTCTGGAGAAACTT
This sequence comes from Biomphalaria pfeifferi, assembly GCA_030265305.1. Lineage (NCBI taxonomy): Eukaryota > Metazoa > Mollusca > Gastropoda > Planorbidae > Biomphalaria > Biomphalaria pfeifferi. The sequence continues at coordinate 422,223 of JASAOG010000086.1, forward strand.
GTCTCCTTACAGTAGGTATGGGAATGAGGAGGGCTTTGCTCTAGTTACTTATAGGGATTAAATGTGTTCATAAACAAAAGTAGTATTCATTTTTTATAACTGCATTAATCTCTATTATCAACACCCCTTTTTATATTATTAATGGGTAACCTCTTTAGGAAGATTTATTGTGTGAGTGTATAGGTGTGTTACCTCCTTCAAATTTTTTTTGTGTGGTAATTATTTTGTACCTATACCTACGCATATATTTAATATATATGTACATTTATGTAATATAATATTTATATAAAATATGTATGGTTGGACATTGCAAAATGGCTAGAAATCACTATAAAAAATGATGTTTTGAAAATAAAAAAATAAAGAGTTTATGGAAAAGACAGATGAGTTGAAAGTTTCTATATTAATTTTTTGGAATATTGGTCTTTTTTCATCTTTTATAAACAGAATACTTATTCTGCTTATAACAAATGAAAATCTTTAAAGTTCTTAATATGATGATTATGTTCCCAGTTTATGAAGCAGGCTCCTTTACACGGACGGGTATCTAAAGAGAAATTGGGTCCCCCTGACATCCTGTTGATCCTATCAGACTCCTGGGCTCGAAATGTATTAAGTCTTTTCCGCGACATGCGAAATATCATGCCGATGCTGTAAACGTGTTTATCCAGCTACATCAAAGTCGATTTGTTGTCCAGTGTTAGTGGCCTGTTTCAGCCGGCCACTGTATAAAAGCAGCTTCTGTGACAACTATAAGTCTTTTTTTTTTAAAGCTCTTATCGTACAATACTAAAGTGTTTTGTTCCTGTCCGTTAATTTGTTAGAGTTCTTTCTGTAACCAAGTGGCGCTTACAGTTGTTAGCCAGAATTTTAATGTAAGTACATTGTTATTAATTTTATTAGAGAGCATTATAGACTGTTATTATTTTGAATTTTATTTAGCATAAGTTAGATAAACATTATAGTAAACTGCTATTTAGTTAATGTAGATTATAAAGCATAAATTAAATAAACCTAATTTAACAGTCGTAATGGCATAGGTCTACTTATATGTAGACCAAACACAGTAAAATTGATAAATTCAGAGCATAAAAGCCATTATCTAAAAGCTCATAACATCATTTTCACATTATTTATTGTATACAGCTTATAATATAGATTTACAAAAATGTTATTACATAAACGCTTGAAAATACTATTATATAAGGAAACATTCTGAAACTCAGTCCTCTTATGCTAAAGATGAAGGACAATAATGACATAAAGGGTAGGATTCGTTTTCAGTTTTTAATTTTGCAATGTTCAAGGCGATAACTTAGTCTACTTGTGCCTCCCATAGATGATCATAATTTATAAACATAATTTTTGAACCTGAATAGCACAAAAGTAAAGGTCTTTATTCAATATAAATTAATATTGAACGAGGAAACCGAAGTTCACCATGTACATGTATTTCTGCATGTAGGTATGTATTTATCCAAGAGTTTAATCCATTCATGTTCAGGAACATTTTGCTGACCGTTTTCTAAGTCGCGATCTAAAGGGCTATTAATAAGATATTATAAAGTTTATTAGATTTATACATTCGCTTAAAAATGTTTTTTTCTGGGGGGGGGGGGGGGGGGGGGGTTGGGAAGAGGGGGCAAAAAAAGTTCCTTTTTAAAAAATAATATTTAGCATTTATTTTGTTGAGGGCAAAATAGTCGCACTTTAAGAAATATATAGGATGTATTTTTCTTTAAAGTTTTTAGCGGCCCCCGAAAAGGGAAAAGACGCTATTAGTTTTGTGCGAAATGTCTGTCCGTCCGTCTCGTTTAGATCTCGTAAACTAGAAAAGATATTGAAAATCCGACATCACAATATTTTAGACCATTCAAAGTTCTGATGCAACGGCTACTTTTTTTTCTGAAAGCGAAAAATCTAATTTTTAAAATCAGATATGCAAACAGTTTTTAAAGAGAAAAAGCTAATTAGTATGCATTATAAGTTAGACCTAAATTAACACGAATAGTAATCTTGTAAACGTCATTTTCTAGCACTTTTTTTTTTATTGCGAAAAGTTTTTTTTTTTGAGCATTTGAATAAGAGGTTGAGCCTTTTCAAAACAATTATATCAATTATAAGACTTCAGTTAGGCCAGGAGAGGCGCGGCAGCTGAGCGGTAAAGCGCTTGGCTTCCGAATCGGGGGCCCCGGGTTCGAATCCTGGTGAAGACTGGGATTTTCAACTTCGGAATCCTAAGGCGCCTATGAGTCCACCCAACTCCAATGGGTACCTGATATTAGTTGAAAAGGGGAAAAGTAAAGGCGGTTGGTCGTTGTGCTGGCTATATGACAACCTCGTTAACCGTAGGCCACAAAAACAGATGAACTTTACATCATCTGCCCTATAGACCACAAGGTCTTAAAGGGGAACTAGTTAGGCCAGGTTCACATCTAACTTTGCATTCACTTGCACCTATTCTTTGATCTGCTGTACCGTTGGGGTACTACACAAGATCTGTCAACCTTCTTTCTCCATTCTTATCTCTCATTTGTCTTTGATATAATTTCATTTGGATGTTCTTTCTAAAAATATTGAAGCCTGCGTGGGTGGACCACTTCGGGGGCCGATTTTGAGTTTGTGTTTCCACACAAACTGTCTTTGTAATCTTGTTTTTTTATGTTTTCTTGTTTTTTTCTGATACATTTTCATAGCTAAATGCTGATTATAAAAGAAATAAGTAATATTTAATGTGACATTATATTTTTTAAAAATTGATATGTTAATTAAACAATTTTTTTTCTGCATAGATGGAAATCTTACCTACTACCAGAGGAAAGCATAAAATTGGCTACCAAGGCTACATGTATACAAAACAGATCTCCAAAGTATCTCATGTACGATGGAGAGGAATGCAACGAAATAATGGTTGCAAAGGAACTATGACTACTAGTCTAGACCTGACTCAGCCTGAACTTGGGAATAGCCACAGCCACACTCCTGACCCAGCTGCTATTTCTATAGCGAAATGCATTGACACCATGAAAAAAAAAGCGAGTACAACAGAGGAGAAACCCGGCCAGATATATCGAAATTGTTTGGAACATCTGACACCCGAAGAAAGGTCTTCTCTACCTTGTGAACATTCCATCAAGCGAAACCTGAGGTATCAGAGAACTAGTCAATGTCCACGGGTCCCAGAGTATCTTACTGATCTAATTATAGATGGCCCATGGGCTATGACTTTGGGGCCTGAGCCAAAACAGTTTTTGATTTTCGATAATGGGCCAGATACAGATAATCGGATAATTGTTTTTGGTTCTGACGAGTCGCTAAGATGACTTGTATCACGTGATACTTGGCTGATGGATGGCAACTATAAAACGGCTCCAAATGGCTTCCTACATCTTTATGTCATATGTGTTCCACTAGGCAATACAGCGGCGGTCTCGACTGTCTACAATCTGAAACAGAAGAAACGTACGAAACTGTTTCCAGCAATTGTTAATCGTTGCCATGAACTAGATTTAAATCCAGACCCATCGACAGTTGTCGTAGATTTTTAAAAGTCTGTTATTAACTCCATTCAAAGTGTATTTGGGCATCATATACACATACAGGGGTGTTTTTATCACCTTGCCCAAAATACGTGGCGGAAAATTCAAGAACTTGGTCTTGTTACCAAGTAAAGGAAAGTGAAGAATTCAGACAATTCTGTGGCCAGATCGATTCCTTAGCATTTCTACCAGTAAATGACGTTCCAGCAGGAATGGCTTTGCTTCAGAGCCTTTGTCCAGAAGAAGCACTTCCACTTTTGAACTATTTTGATGAGACATATGTTTCTGGTTCAATAGTGCGAAGAAACCCACGCACACAAACAAATATTCTGTCTCTTCGTTTTCGACGTGTACCTCCCATCTTCCCTCCACAAGTGTGGAACGTCCATTCGGCTACATTAAACAGTTCACCCAGAACTAACAACATTTGTGAAGGATGGAACAACAAATGTTTCCATTTAGTGGGCTATCAACACTCTTCAATTCGGAAATTAATTAAAACTTTACAAAAAGAAGAGGCAGCAGTTAGTGCATTAATTGCAAAGGACGCCATTGGCAATCCGCCATTAAAGAAATACAAAAAGGTTTTTATTGACCAACAAAAAAGACTACAAAATTTGTGTACTCAATATACGTAAAAAACCAAAACATTAGAACAATTCTTAAAGGGAATTGGCCTCAACATAAGATTTCAATAGACTATATAAGACTTCAATCAGCTTTGTTTTGAAAATGACTTTGTTTTGTAAATTAGAGTGAGCTTTAAGTATTACACCTTAACTAAAACATTTTTCTTTGGTTTTATTTTGTTTTCTTTGTAAGTTTTGTAAATAAATTTGCTTATAAATTTTCGTATCAATTTATGATTTGAAGTGTTCTTAATACAATAGCAATATTCATAGAACAAAGATTAGTAGCAAGCATAAACAATTTTTAATCAACTATAGCTAATATATACTATATATACACAAAACCTAATAAAATACACTAAAAGACAAAAAAAAAAAAAAAAAAAAAATAGAGACATTTTCTGTTACTTCATTAATGTGTTCCTTCTATTCCCTAGTGCTGTTAGAGCAGGAAGATGGGTTGCCTGAATTAATAAATCTTCCAAAAAAAGGGAATTATTTATGTAAAGAAATAAGACTGAATAAGCTCCATATAAAAATAAATTCTTTTGTTACCTCATTACAATATTTAAACTGCAACCATATAAAGATAAATATTAGTCCCTAAGACTAATAAAATAACCATCTCCCCGTCAAACTTAATTTGCTTCATTTTAAAGTATGTCGTACTTTTCGAAAAGGATGGGATGGGGCGGTGAACATGTGGATGTTCCAAATCAACCTCGCGCCTTCTCTATCATAAACCAAATATATTTATTATGATTTTCGCGAACAAATGATTCCCTCTTCCTTTTGTATTCAGTACCTATTGTTTGCTCTTCTCAATAAAAAAAAGTTAGAATAAAAAAAAAATAGTCTCATACATACATTATTAAACACACACACATAATTAAAACAAAAAATAACATCACTGTTTCCCTAACTTTCAACACTGCCCAATGAAATTAAACTATCTGCATTTCCCTTGTATTATAAGTTTTATTACTGTATTAATATTATGTTGATTTTAACAGAAATGTGTCTACCGAAGTTTTTGGAAGGCCTATAAAATATAATCCCCAACCTTCCATTTAAACGCCTTTGTACTATCCTGATCTTAATTTTCTACCCTTCATCCCCGCATGTAGGCTTAAGATTCGCTACGTAACTTTTACGACCAAGTTTACATCTACCTGCGAGAAATTTTCTCCATTAACTTGGAGTGTGTGCCGCCCCCCCCCCCAACCACCATCCCGTTTTAAGCGTACAACCCCTCCTTTTCCACAAGCAGAGGGCGATTGTGATTATATTTATCGCCAACACTCCCCGACATTATAAAAATATTTTATAATACTTTTAAATCTAAAGTATTTACATAAGTAACTAAATATTTACAGAAATTGCATAATCATCAATTTAAATAAACTCACCAGTCAACCTTAGGGGTTGGTGATGGAGGGAAGCAATGAGCGAGAATCATCCCCTACCTCCCCTTCCCTGAATCCTGTAATGTCTATATTATATAATATCCCTGGAGTCATTTGTTTCCACACATTCTCATGATTGTCATTTTCCCCATTTTGTCAGCTTTTCTTTAGTTAGAATCGTTATAGTGGCTATTTATTATAACGTCACCGATAGCCCATAGACTAAGGATAAATGATTTTCAAAATTAAAGTCCCTAATTAAGGAGTGCCTAATTTTCCGGTGCCTAATTTTCCGCCTTGTCAAAAAGTGCCTAATTATCCGGAGCCTAACTTTCCGGGTGCCTAATTATCCAGGTGCCTAAATTTCCGGGTGCCTAAATATCCGGTGCCTAATTATCCGGTGCCTAAATATCCGGTGCCTAAATTTCCAGCTACCCTAAAATTCATTCACCTCAACTTCACCTTCACCTATCACTTTGGGGCATTATACATGATCTGTCGACCGTCTTTCTCCATTCCTTTCTGTCTTTTGCCTTTGATAAGTTGGATATAATCTTTTTTCACTGACAAGATCGTCCATTCTTTTATGCGGTCTCCCATCGATCTTGTTACTCAATGTATATGAAAAGCATATGTTGCAAATAAATGAACGTGTAATCAGGTCAGACTTGGGCAATGGCGTATTTGATTGTTATAAATAGTTCAACATGTATTTGCTATGCCACAGGCTTACACGGAGAGCTAGGGAAAAATGTGTACGTGTTTGAAACACTGCTGCATAACTTTTGAGGTGGTGATCTTTGACATTGAATTCCACCTATTGAAACACCGGGTGACTAGGTCGGGTTGACTTTCTAACGTAACTATTTTAATTGCTTGTTCACAAGACGTGTTTAACGTGAAGCCGTTTTATTTCGATTCTCCTTTCAACACCAAGTGGAATGTTGTCCAATAAATACTAAATACTATTAGTTTATATATGTAATTATAGATAGATAGATTGATAGATAGATAAATAGATAGATGATAGATAGATAAATTGATAGATAAATAGATAGATAGGCCTTAACAGATAGATAGGTAGGCCTTGATAGATAGATAGATAGATAGATAAATTGATAGATAGATAAATAGATAGGCCTTAACAGATAGATAGGTTGACCTTGATAGATAGATAGATAGATAGATAGGCCTTAACAGATAGGTAGGCCTTGATAGATAGATAGATATATAGATATAAAGATAGACAGACAGTTAGATAGATTGATAGATAGGTGGATAGATAGATAGATAGATAGGCCTAAACAGATAGATAGATAGGCCTTGATTGATAGATAGATAGATAGATAGATAAATAGATAGATAGATAGATTGACAGACAGACAGACGGATAGATAGATAGATTGATTGATAGATAGATAGATAGATAGATAGATAGATAGTCAGCCCTAGCATCACCATATGATTCGGCCCACTACTTGATTGCCAATGATATGCCTAAAAATGAATGCATGTATGCGAACTGGGGTTTCTAAAACGTATTGTATATAGGCTATCTCAAATTGTAAAAAGAAAGTCTTCTGTGCAATCGAAATCTTAATTAGTTTATTGCATTATTTTGATATAACTAAAAGAGTAAAGCATAACACTTGATGGCTGCCTATTAGGGCTGGCCCTAACAATTGCGGGGCCCAATGCGAAACATTCGTCTTTGCAATAAAGTTTTATTAAATGAAAGCTGACAATGTTGTGTTTTTTTTTATCGCGCGTAGGATTGGCACCCCTAAATGATAATTTTGTCAATTTTTAGGAGTTTTCAAATTTTTACTAATTTCATGAGATTTCTAGGACTTTTCGTATATTTTGCAATTACAAAAGATTTTCAGGACGTTTTCGTATATTTTGCAATTAAGGAGATTTAAAGACTTTTTCGTATATTTTGCAATTACAGGAGATTTCCAGGAGGCCCTGAAAAATCAGGAGGAGTTATAATGGTTAAATTTAATAATTTACGCTTAGAATTAGCGCGGGGCCTATGAAAGTGCGGCGCCCAACTGCATAGGTTTCAGTGGCCTAAGGCATGCCCTGCTGCCTATGTGTGCGTTATACGCTCGGGAGTGTCATATCGATGGTCCCAGATTTTTTAAAAAAATCTGCCCGCCGCCCATTCCACCCTTCCCCAGCCATCCTGTGAGCTGTTTGGGCTATTTAGTGGGCTGTTTGGGCTATTTTGAAGTAACAATCAAAACATGTTTAACAAATCAAAACAAAAATGTGAAGAGGAAGTGACGTGAAACGTCCTTGCAACAGATCAATGTCTCCGCATTCAAGGCAGGGCCGGCCTCGAGCCAATTTAACCGATTGTTCCAATTAGGTCCTGCACCAGGCAGTGGACCCGCAATTTACATTAAGCATATCAATATCATTCATGTTTCTTGTCACAGGCTTTGAAAGATAGATAACTTAATGGGTTAACATACTAATTGTAGGGCTATGGTACGATTGACGCAACTTTAATTAACCCATAGTCGCCTATTGCGTTTGAGTTACTTCGTATGTATGTTCTATAACAAATCTTGGTATAATGATCGAATTAATAGTAATACTGGTTATTGAAAACATATTTTAGAAGAGTGGGCCTCCCAAGCTCGATTAAATTGGGCCCCGCAATTTTTCAGGCCGGCCCTGATTCAAGGGATAAGAAACTTCTCTTATAAACAAACTACTCGTTGACAGGTCGCTTGTATTTTTATAAAACAATTTCTTGGTAACGTCTTTATCACCAACCTTCAACACGAAACCCGATTGTGCGAGTGCATTTGTGCCCTTAATACGATATCATACAAAATAATTAATTAATTAATTGATTTATGTCTTGTCAGGTTCAATGAATGATTGGCAAAAGTTTTAACTTGATCCGAGAATGGGAAATTGGAGAAAAACATGTTCAAACTTTGTACCATACAGACAGACAAAGTTGATATAAGCTTTATTAAGAAGATCGAAATGTGCAGGCACACACCTGTATGTCCAAGACTTCGAGCGTTGAAGTCTGCATCATTGTGAATATAGGAGTAAAGGTTTCTACGTTGTCTACCTAACCCGTGAGACATGATCTCCAGGAAGAGTTGTGTATGTTCCTTCGTAAAAGTTAACATGAAATTCAGCAACGTTTCTGAAGCGTTTGAGCTAAACTGGCGAGGAAGTCAGTCATTTGACTGCATCTCTTGGCAGAGGATTCCAGTAATTTTCTTTAATTTTTATTTTAATCCCTCAATATTTTTTTTACCTTTTCCATTCGATTTCTACTTAGTTACATGTTTAACTGTTTAAATAAGAATTGTGATTTGTCAAACGATTCTATAGCTGAGAAATCCTGGGATCTTATCCGGCCTTACGCATAGGCCAACTAGGCGACAGCCTAGGACCTCCTATTGGTACCATTCGGCAGCCCCACCACCCCATTTAGGCACCGGTCTACATAGCCAGTCTATAAAATATTTTTGAAAAAAGAAAATAACAACAAAGTAAGCGTAACTATTTCAAGATCATAGAGGGCATAGTGTGACTATGGTAATGTGTGTTTTTGTTGACTATCAATAGTTAATAGTTGTAAAAATGGTGCAATTTTATAATATAACTGCTTGCATATTAAGTCTTCAAATTTCAACATTTCGCTTTCAGAAAAGAGAAAAAAGTACCCGTTCCATCAGAACTTTGAAAGGTCTAAATAATTATGATGTCGAATTTTCAGTATCTTTTCTGGTTTCTGTGATCTAAACGGGTCAGGCAGACGGAATGACAGACATACCACACAAAAACTAAATAGTGGCTATTCTCCTTTCTTGATAGAGACTACAGACGAGACTAAATAAGAACAAAAGCTTCTCCCAATATGTACTTTATTCTAACGCCCTTCACTTTTGGGGCTTAACTAGCTACTCTTCTCGTATTGTTGTCCTTTTAAGAGAGAGTGTAAAGTATTACAAATATTATAATAGAAGCAATCAATTCAGCGTTACTTATCTATTGGCCTTTAAAAAGTATCCGACTTACAAACGAAATTTTTTTACGCAAGACAATAAGGTTTTAATAATCTAGAATTCTTCTTGGGTGTCTTATGGGGGGGGGGGGCCTCTCCCCCGATACAAGAAGAAGGTACTGTTTGTGGTGACTGAGAATGTGTTCACATTAGCCTGGCAGACAGATTGTAAAAATGTAGCAACAAAAGAACTGTCAGACTGTGAACCGCCTGCTCAACAGAAAGGCATAGTCTAAATGCCCTGACGTATCCCACATTACTGCCCACTGAGCAAAGCTGGTTGATTCCCAAACTACGGCCCTGTGAGACATATGCGACTCTTGAAGCTGTGGTATTCGGCTCCTCGAAACGCTGAAAAGTATATAATGAAGCCGAAGAAGCCCACTTACTTTGACGATGTTTTGTGGTGATGCAGCCCCGTTTTACTTCTGTAGGAAATGTAAATGGTTCCGGGTTAAGCTTTACTGGTTTAACATGACTATTTAAAGAAAACAATTCTCGAAGGGCTGATCTTATCTTATCTTATAAATTAAAAAAGAGAAATTAATTACGTGCAGCACGTATCCACGAGTCTATCTAGTCATGCATGTTGACCAGAGACTTAAAGTCGTTGGTTTCTGGCTGATTCAGGCAACCCATTCCATGCTTTAGTGGCACTAGGAAACTTGGAGCACTTGTACGAATTGGTCCTAGCATATGGAATTAGAAATTCGTTTTTATCTTTGTGTCTTGTTGAGTATTTTATTAGTTTTTGTATTGGTATAGGTATAGAGTCCGATAACCAAATATCTAATTGTAAATATCTTATTAATGAAGAATCAACAAAGCTTCTCTTTTCGAAGTAGAATCAATCAACTTTTACTATAAAAGGAGAGAGCACTAAAAGTCACTAAAGTAGACTTGACATGAAGTTACAGACTCACTGAACTGTTTCTCCTTAAACCGAATCTTGTCAAAACTTCTGGTAGAGGGAATATAATACCAAATTTTTTTTATTTTTACATTTTTTTTTATTCTTTTGTGTACAAACTCGAAGCTACCGGAAGCCATTGTGTAAAAACAATTAGAAATGTTTGTTTTCGAAAGTACCGGAAGCCATTGTATAAAAACAGGCGAAATATTAAAAATAAACAACAAAGCTTAGATAAGGAAATAAGTACTCAATTTCTGCCATTTCTCTCTATACCGCAAGATTTATTTCACTTTATCAATATAATACAAAATAATTACCGCTAGTTTTTATTTTTTTTTTGTTCATGACAATGACTTATTGTACAAAGTTTCAAATTAATCCGAGAATGGGAAGTGGGAGAAATAACGTGGACAAGATTCCACCCAGACAGAGTGAGATGAGTTGATATGTGTGGATGTGTTTTATTCTTGGTTTAAATAAATGACACTTAAGAGCACAACAAACACAACATTAATGCCTGTGTGAGATAAAAAGAAAAGGTGATACATTTTTGTCTTCGATACTATTAGGAAAGAAAATAGAGGCCAGATCACGGTGACATTTTTTAAATCAATAGGAGCTTTAAGTCTAAGGTCCGTCAACAGCTGGGCTTGAGTTTTGGCACATTTGTGTTGTTGGTAGTCAGGGTGATGAAGCAGACGTGGAGAACATTGACCACTGCTTGGCAATTCCTGTCAGATTTGACACATTTTTATATTACAAAAATATGTGCTAAGACCAGTCAGAGAGAGAGAGAGAGAGAAAGAGAGAGAGAGAGAGAGTGTTTAGGGACAGATCGGGGGTCCGTTCATGTGGAGAAAAAAAAACATTTGGCACAGATATTGTGTCTGTGGGGAGGTGGGGGGGACTATGCTCCCTACTTTGTTGTATTGTTTTTTACCAGATTCCTTTCATTTTCCTTCATGTCTTCAAAATTCGTTTCGTTTAATGGAGCAGTTTTGTTTTTAATAATACCAAGCAGCAGAAGGAGCAAATAGGAATAGATTTACATCGGTCAAATGACGCAGGGAATGGATGCAGGGTTTGAACCCCCTAACCGTTTTTTAAAATAGTCCGAAGAGCAAACTATTTGTTTGTTTTGTAAAATGTTTTACATGTTTCGGATGTTCCTTCAGAGTTGAAGATAGTTTACTTCCTACTCCAAACCTCCAGCAGGATGACGGGGGATGGGAGCGGGCAGGGTTTGAACCCTGGACCATCGATAAATCTGAACGACAGTTCAGCGCGCAAACCACACGAACAGGCAACATTTGTGAATGTTTGCAAATTGCATTATCATCATCATCATCTTCCCTTTGCGTTCCTCATGGAACATTGGATTAAAAAAAACAAAAACACGCCACTCTCCACAGTCTCTTAATGTTTTTAATGGCTTCCCAGTTCTTCCCGGACCTCTCGGCTTCATCTAATACATTGCGTCGCCATGTTCCTTTTGATCTTCCTCTGCGTCTTGTTCCTGGGGGCTCCACTCTAAGGCCTGTCTAGCTCTGTTGTTGGTATCTTTTCTAAGGGTGAAATTGCATTGTGGGCTAATGAACATATTTGCCTGTATCCTTCAATTTGTTATGTTGTGGCGCTAAAGAAAGAGGCGATTATTAAAATGAACATAGCGTGTGCGTGGGATCCTTCTAGGTAACCTCGTTGTAGGGTCAAGGTAGAATTTTGGGAAGTCTGTAGCGTTTACCATCACTGATGTATGCCCCCAAACAGGACAAGCACCCGGGGCCCCCAAATTATGGCAAATTCCTAGCTACGCCACTGGTCTGTATTTTACCAGTGTATTATTTCAGTTTTTTATGTTATGTCATTGAGTTATTATTGTACAATTGATTACATTTTGAATTACGCATTTGACTGAAAAAGAGTTTTAAAGCAGAAAAACAAAAGGAAAATATATTCAGGACTGTGTTTCTCCAGTGTATCGAAGTTACAATAACTTTTAATTCGAATGAAAGTATGTCGTATGATTGTCAAGAAAATACAAAGCTCTTTCCAAAATAAAGTCGCCATACATATTTCGTTGCCTGAAATCACTCTTTCTAACTATACCCCCAGGCTCTCTCCTTCTCTCCAGGCTCTCTCTCCTTCTCTCCAGGCTCTCTCTCTCTCCCTCTCTCCAGGCTCTCTCTTTTTCTCTCCCGGCGCTCTCTCTCTCCTTCTCTCCAGGCTCTCTCCTTCTCCCCAGGCTCTCTCTCTCCTTCTCTCCCGGCTCTCTCTCTCTCTCCTTCTCTCCAGGCTCTCTCCTTCTCCCCAGGCTCTCTCTCTCCTTCTCTCCAGGCTCTCTCCTTCTCTTCAGGCTCTCTCCTTCTCTGCAGTTTCTCTCCCCTTCTCTCTCTCCAAGTTCTCTCGATAGCTCTCTCGCTTTTGTCTCTCTCTACAGGTTCTCTCTGCCTCTCTCTCCTTCTCTCCAGGTCCTCTCCCTCTCTACAGATTCTCTCTCTCTCTCTCCAAGTTATCTTTCCCTACTCCCTCTCTGTCTAGGCTCAGTCTTTCTTTCTCCCTCTCCAATTGCTTCTCTTAAATATACATTTTAATTATGAGTATAAAAAAAGTGTAATTCTCTGTCTTTCTTTTATTATGACTTTCACCGGACATTCTTTCGTGACATAAGTCTGACAGGTTGATAGCCATCATGAGTGTTCATTGTCCATTGTTCTACAGGAGGTCAAACAGTTAAAAAATGGCAGTTAAAAATAAAATACAGTACTATTCAAATAATGAAATAAGAAACAGGTCTGGGAGTAGAATAGAAAATAATAACAATTTTGTAATAAACTTATAGATGTACATCTTAGGCCCAAAGGTAAAAGTACATTTTTCAGACCTCGCTATGGGGACAGATGACGTCAAAGCTTATCTGTTTCTTAGGCCAATAGTTAACGAGGGTGTCATGTGGTCAGTCTAACAGCAGCCGTTTTTACTTTCCCGACATATGTCTGGTAGAGTTGAGTGGACTCAAGGGCGTCAAATAGAGTTGAGTGTACTCAAGGGCGTCAAATAGAGTTGAGTAGACTCAATGGCGTCAAACAGACTTGAGTGGACTCAAGGGCGTCAAACAGACTTGAGTGGACTCAAGGGCGTCAAATAGAGTTGAGTGGACTCAAGGGCGTCAAATAGAGTTGAGTGGACTCAAGGGCGTCATAATAAAAAAAATCCTGAAAAATCAGCCTACGGATTTAAGATCGAAACCCCTCGGTTCGAAAGCCAATCGCTGTACCACTCGGGCCCTAACCATTATCCTAACCCAAAACTTAACCTTTATTAGTTCCTGGACAGCTTCAAAGTGGCAGTTGCTTTTTACATTTCACAAGTCCGCCCTGCAGTCAGAGGCGGACTGGGTATCAAAATCGGCCCAAACATTACCATATAAACCGACCCACAAACGGCATGTCATATATTTTCGGTGTGGGGGGGGGGGACTTTTACCCCACTCCGCAATGTATATATATATTAGTGTGTGTGTGTGTATGTAATTAATCTTCATTCTTTCAAATGTTTTTTCTACCCTAGAATACTCTCTTCCTATAATTAGTGGAAAGAAAGTACACACCGCCAAGGGACAGGTAGGGAGTCCGGGGGAGCGATGAGAGCTCCCCCAGTGGGGTCCGGAGAAAAGGCCCGGAACCAAGCATCATTTCCGTTATTTTAAGCTTTGAAAAATGCATATTCTGAGGTATATACAGTGCAATTAACCTGCTACTCTTCCGCTAAAAAAAATTCAAAAACTAAATTTGCTATTCACTGGAGACCAGCGACTGGTAGAAAATGGTAAAATGCTTTAGTTTTTGTATTGGATGGGGGGGGGGGGAGGGTAACCACAAAACCCTTTTGACTACGCTCATGAAATTTGGTGGCTGTAGTTTGTTTAAGTTGGCTGCACTGGAGCAGTAAGTAAAGTTTCCCTTTCAGACAATGAGGTCTGAGTCAAGAGATGGTTTGAACCGCTCCCCTCCCGACTACGCCCATGTGTTATAGGCCTATTATTGTAAGCCTAATTCTCTACAAAATATATGAAGTTTGATAACGCATTTAAAACTGCATGGATGCATTCGTAGGATTATATAATGTATTTTATTTATACATGTATGTAGTCTGGAAACTATAAACACTACAATAGCAGACTAATGAGTTTGAAGCTTTTTGGTATTAGGGGCCTACTTCTAGATTACTGACGTTCCTTAAAAAAAAAAAAAGATAGTTACGTCTTACGCATTTCATGTGTTAATATAGTGCATGTTGATCTGTGACTTTAAATATGCTAAATCATTTGTCTCCTGGCTGACTCAGGCAACCCATTTAAAAGAAAGCAGAACGGTTAAAGAAGTACTTTAATTAATGACTTCATACTAAGCATAAGTTTGCCATTAATTATAATAGTATAAATATCTATTTATTTGTAGTATTTTTAGATCTATGTTTTTAAAAATAAACAAAAAGAAACTATTTATTTCTTTTCAAATCGCAGAAAGTAGAACTTTATACACATATTGAGCTGTGAATAAGTTGGGCGGTTTGCAATTTTATGGCTGTGTGTATGAATTTAAGTTAATTTCTATTAAGTATTGTTAAAGAGCTAATTGTAGCGCCTATTTTTTTTTTTGCTGCGTTATATCAATGTTTTCTAACTTAACCTCTCTCATTCCTTCTTTTTCGTTAACTGACAATGGAACCATGAAAAGACGGGGTGGGAAGGAACAAAAAATGGGAGCGCCATCAAAGATCCATGCTGACCAGCAAAAGGATTAGGCCAAACACAGCCTCGAAGACATCAAAGCAGTCTATGCCGCTCGTGCATAGCAGAAACAGTCTAACGTTTTGCAAATGATAATACGTACAGTGTATAGTGTATTTTTCTTGATATTCTTGTTGAATTTCAAACAAAATTAATTGTAATAATAATTTAAAAAAAAACAAGAAAACGTGTTAGGGCCTTTGTGTCTTGCTTCTGTCACTTTTTTTTTTAAGTTGCCTGCATTGATTTTTCTTTTTCTTTGGTCGCGACCAGACTGGCCCATTTGGTACCGGCCCACCGGACATTTTCCCGTTTGCCCATATAGCCAGCCCGCCCTGCCTGCAGTAAACAAGCCATTCAAACATTGCGCTTCAACAGAATGAGACAAGTGTCCTGGAAGATAAGCTTTTAACTAAAACTAAATAATGCTGACCTCGCACTTCTAAGATGCTTACTTTATTAAGAGACCCGAACCTATGATTGCCCTGAACACTCCTTTGGAAGATAAACTGTATGGAGTCTATTTAAACCATCACAAATATGGGAATGTTATCTAAACCTCTAAAGAATAGGAGAAAAGAAGATTTATATTGTTATAAACCTGGTAGTGGCACAGATGGGGGTAGTGGTATGTATGTAGACAGCCGACGCAAATCGCCCAGGTCAGCACTAGGCGAGCGTTCAACCGTGATGAGTTACGACGGTCAGCCGAGACGAGTTACAGCGGTCAGGCAAGACAGTTCGGGAAGGTTCTAGAGTGAGTACATAGCCCATGAGCGTCACAAGGGATGTAGCCATGTTCTCAACAAGAATGGTCGAGCGATGTTCCGTCCGGTTCTAGAAGGCTAGCATAAGGAGCGAAGGTGTAGTCAAGTCGCTTCACGTTACCTCGCAACTTCACAAGTACGAGTCGAAGTCGGAGTCAAGAACCAATCTAGGTGAGGTCGGTCCGGTACAGAGAATCAAGTGCAAGTCTAGAAGGAGGCGTTACAGAGTTAATACGTCGGAGAATGAAGAAATTAATAGTCTGTTACGTTGCTGCCAATTGTACAGTTTTGGCTGTTATTTATTGAACATTAAACTATTACGTTATTATGGAGCCCTGAGTTGTCAAGTGCTTTAAGTTGGTTGTGTCGTGTGATGCAGTTTGCAGAGAGCGTGGATAGGGAGATTTGTTACAATATTAATTGATTGACATTCCATAAAATCTGCTGTAATAGAGTTTGCGATAACGCCCCTTCCCCTCCTTTCTCTCTTGGCGAAATAACAAGTGATTGCAAACTAGTGGACATCGTGTGTCAGTTTCCTGTGAACAATACATTTGATATGTCAAAGACTATCAGGAGTCAAGACTTCTATTTAAGGAAAGGCGAGGATCACTTCGTCGTTTGTGCTCAGGCTTGATAAATCTAACCTCAATGAAACTATTGATTTAAAAACAGTCTCTATTCAAGGATAATGTTTCCATGCTTTGTTCATTAAAGATCAGTTTTACACTTGCGTGAGAACAAAGAATCCGCTAGAGCCTTTCATTAGATCATGTTCTCGACATAATTCCAGTGTAACAATTCCTCACAATGACTCTTCATTTCTGTTGAAAATTGAACTGGAATTCTGCGTTCTAGCATTTCACATTTTCGTTCTTGGGCTTGAAGGCTAAAAGAAAATCTCTATGATATTTAACCTACCACTGTCATTTGTCTTTTATGTGTAGGTCTTTTCGTGTCGTGAAAAGATACGGGGATGTACCACATAGGCCAGTGTTTCCCAAATTTTTTCCCTATCGGAACACTTTACACATTCTGAGTATTTAGCGGAACACTTTGCTTATTTTTTAGAGAGATTTATGTGGTGTCCCACCAGTTAATTATTCCAGTAGTTTGTGAAACACTTATTCAGGCCTCGCAGAACACTAGGGTACCGCGGAACACAGTTTGGGAAACACTGACATAGACCATCCTCGTTGTCTTCGTTAGTAGTATTCTTATTTAACTCACTTAGGAGCTTTCATCTTTAATTCACACGTCAATGGTTTTTTTTTTTCGTTTTTCGATTTCACATTCATATGATTCCAACTTTTTCTACTACCATTTACACCTGTTTGATCCTCGTGTCGGTGTAGGCCTATTTACCGTATTATAATAGCATATCTTTTTTTTTCTTTGAATTTTTTTTTTTGTCTACTGCGAATAGGAGAGGGAATTGGTTGCTACTTCTGAACAAGTATTGTATTTAGCTTTCCAAACTCTGCTAACCCTCCACCAGATCTCAAAATTTTCCAAACCCTAAAAAATCTATCGCTTATACTAAATTCAATTTTATACAGTTTTTAAAGCCTTTGGCGTCTATTTACACAATACGCGTTATCGATATTAGATATAAATTTAGATGCTTTGGCACATGACACAATTTAGGCTATGTCGCTATTATTATAATGTCGACATTAGAGAATCCTAGGCATGTTTTCAGATTGCTAAGATTATAACAAAGCGTTCTGAATACAAAGAAACATTTGAGTCGAGTGAGTGTTGACAATTTAAGTTTAAGAAGAAGATGATTATATTTTGAAAAAAAAATAAAAAATAATAGTACAACTAACCTTTTCACCGTGTGACCAATGAGCTAGTAGAAGACTATTTAACCCCTAAAGATAGACATAAGTCAAATAACTAGGAAAATCGTTAGCGCCGTTTTATCTCATCTAGCTTCCATGTTTCAGTTTCAATGACAAGCGCTAATAAGAGGAACTGTACTAAAACATTATTTTAAAAAGACAGTAGATCTAGTATACAAGATATACAAGTTGAGGCTATAATTCAAAAGTGTACAGTCAATTGGCACGCCTTGCTGACAGCAAAGATCAGTTTGTGAGTATAATTTGATAGACATTGTAACAAAGGCGCATGCATAAAAAAAAAAACAATAGCTTTCCGACTCCACTGTTATATACATTATCTAGACAATATCTCTGTCAGCACAGCATGGGTCTATCTGTCAAAAGGGGGTGTCAATATTTCAGGCAAATGGTTAATTTTTTGTTTGTTCGCTGTGTGAATTATAAATGTACTGAGAGGTGTTTTGTGAAGCTTTAATCCCAGAGTATATCTTCTTGTTAGGGAAAACTTTTCAAGAAGTCTGTCAGTCGTGTTTGCAGATCCTAGATGTTAATGTAGGAAAGTGAGAGTGTGTGTGTGTATGTGTGTGAAGGGGTTGATTCTTGGAGTTTTCTTTCTCTCTCCTTCTCGCTTTTTGTTTCTTTCTCTATCTGCATGTTCCTCATTCTTCTTTCTTCTTTGTATTTCTTTTCTTATCTTATATAATACAGATGTTACTCCAAAAAAGAAGATGATGCATTTAGTCATGCATATTAACCAATTACTTAAATTCTGCCAAGTCACTGGTTTTCATGACTGGCTCAGGCAACCCCTTCCATGCTCTAATAGCACTAGGGAAGAAGGAGCATTTGTAAAAAAAAATGTCCTAGCATATGGGACGAGGAATGTGCCTTTATCTTTGTGTCTTTCAGAGTATTTTATTAAATTTTGTTTTTGTATTTGAAGATTATGTTTTTTTATGTATAATTGCTACTTTACTTTTGAGTCTTCTATTTAAGTATTTTGTTTGATATTAAAATAAGAGGAATAAATGCTACTTAATGAGTGATAAGGATGTATACATGGATTCATTACCTTATTACGTTTTGGAAGAGGGGTGCAAGGGTCTCACTGGTAAAAGTTTCAAAAACACTAAAAGAAAAAAAAACACAACTGTATATCCTGAGGTCATCGTCTCCGTAACCTAATCAGTCTCAATGTTTGGACGTCACTTTCTATCAGAGAAGAAAACATGCTTCATTACGCTCAAGACAGTCGAGAATGGATTTCTCCATGGGAAGCCTCTTAAGCCTTCGGCCGAAGTTTGATGGCAGTAAGGACGATAGCTTCAATTAGAGTATCAATACTTATCGGAGTGATTAATGCGTTACGTAAATTAAATAACAGTTACTATTATTGATATTGTAATGTTGTACATAATTTTTTTAATCTCTAAAATCCCCAAAAAGTTTTCTGCCACAATTCATCTGAATTTTCTTCCCATCTATTATTTTCCTTTCGTAACTCTCTCATAATTTATACATTTTCATAACCGCTACATTCAAAACTAAATCTCTGATGATAAGTTGTAACTCAAGTGAAGATTATGAATTTCAAAGTCGCTTCACAATTTAGGAAAGACATATTCCTATTATATACTTGTTAAAAAATATTTACACTGTCAGGAGTAGGGCATTATTTAATGAACCATATTTAGTTTATTAAAATCATTACTTAGGTTGTTCAATGCTCGAATGTAACGATTTATAACATCATGGCTACGTACTCAGTTTCTGTAAAGTTAAAGCCACAAACTCAGTTTCTTACTGATAATTAAAGTGACTGCAGATTTCAAAGGAGTTCCGTTTTATTCTACTGACGTAGTCGGTAGAAGCTAAGCTCGGTGTCATTGTAAAGATACGCTCTATCATTATGGCGTTGTCTTCGAGTCCGAAGTTTAAGAGATGAATGCACTATTTTACTTGACGACGCTGACCCAGTTGCGATCTATCTAGTCACATATGATTAAGACAAAGCCGTTGTCTGCCGGAAGTCTATTAACAATTTCTTTTTTCTTTCGCCTGCGCATGTTTTCAGCAAGGGCTTTGTTTTTTTTTTCTCAAATGTGTATCCATCTCTCTATCAAAAGCCCTTCGCTGTGCAGCTGTGTTCCTCTA
Source organism: Biomphalaria pfeifferi (assembly GCA_030265305.1). Lineage (NCBI taxonomy): Eukaryota > Metazoa > Mollusca > Gastropoda > Planorbidae > Biomphalaria > Biomphalaria pfeifferi. The sequence continues at coordinate 442,315 of JASAOG010000086.1, forward strand.
AGTTAGTGAGAGCCAATTGATGCCATCGATATTTATATCGTTTTAGGACGAATACATTTTTACTTTTATTTTAATAAACTATAAAACAAAAGGAAGCAGCGATAACAAAAGGAATGTACTAAGATTTAACATGCTGCAAAATATATATAGGCCCCACTTAGTGTACCTCAAACCAATACTTAACAGTGGCACATGAAAGGGTATCATGGCGTCGTGCTGAGGAAAAGAGAACAGCGCTGGCAGAAGAAAGGCGCCAGAGTAGAAAAGCAAGGCAAACGACACTAGCTCCAGCCCAGTGTGCAGCCGAACATTCCGGGTTCAGGTAGGTCCAACCAGCCACACGAGGAGGCACAAAACCCCAGTGCAATGCCCTCAGCCACCTGGATGGCAAAAGTTGTCATCATCGAACCACGATGGACGAACTATATATATATATAAACATGATTAGGTACCTGGTCGCTGTTAGGGATGGCACCGGGTCGGGCCAGTGATCCTCGTCTGGGCTTGCCTGTTTCGTTTTTCTATGTTTCGGCCATATTTTGTTCATTTTCTGTTCTTAATAACCTTGGTACTTTAGTGTTGCTATAATTATATGGTATATGTCAAAGATGGCGAATAAAATTTCTTTAACGTATTTTTTTTGTCTTCTCTAGTCCAAGTGTTCACTGATGGAGGACAACCCTCACCAGTACGACATCCCGATATGGTTTAACGGGACACAGAACTGGATGACGGGATTGACCAAAAGAACCACTTGTGATGACCTCATCTACGCCCTGCTCTACAGCAATGCCCTGCACGAGACGGACGCGACGGAAAGCTACGCCATTTTTGAGAAGTGGCGGGAAGTGGAGCGACCTCTATCGGTAACGAAAACGAGGCTAAAACGTTTTTCATTCTTTTGTTTTTCTGCCTCTGAAATATAATTGATCTTTTTAAAGAAATCAGAAATACAACTTATTGATTATCGAAACTAAAATAAATAAGATTAGCAACATCTTATATTATTGTTATAGAGTGCGTGCGTGTGTTTAATAATAATAATTTTTATTTATAAAGCGCTATTAACAAACAAAATATAGGCTCAAGGCGCTGTAATAACATTACAAACACGACAGCTATAATGACAAACTAATCTAAAAAAGTTTTAAACAGATAAGTCTTAATGTTCTTCTTAAAAGTGGTGTAGCATATTGTCTGTCTGAGATCAATGGGGAGTGAGTTCCAAACCTTTGGTCCGTGCACTGAAAAAGCCCGCAGATCGTAGCTTTTGAGGGAGAAACGTGGCACCACTAAAGCGTTGAGTCCATTGAGCGCAGGGCTCTCTGTGGGACATATGGAGCAATCAGTTCGCTAAGGTACAAGGGCATCTCATTGTTATATATGCACTGATGTTTGTAATGTAATGGTGAAAAAAATTAGGGCGGATGTTTTCATTGGGTAGTCTAGGGGGTTTCTGATGAAACCACGAGGTGGTGTGGCGTAATGCAGGGAATAAAGATAACAAGGAGTTGTTTATTGAAATGACGTGAAACAGAAAGGATGTGCATTAGTAGTGAGCTATTTATTGTTTTAAGTATTATTTCTCTTGTTTCTACATGCATCCACTTTTCATTTGAATCTGGTTATAATGTTAACAAAAGTTACTTTAACATTTGTTTATAATCATGAAGTTTGTTCAGACTGATTATAAGTTCTGCAGTATTGATTTCATGTGCCTACATCCTGTATGGCGATCTAATAGAAGGCAGGAGAGCCTCTGGTCGCCAACTTTTACGTTATACAGATGTATGCAAACGCGACATGAAGCTCTTCAAAATCGACACTGGCAGCTGGGAAGAGGTGGCACTGGACAGATCCACATGGAGAGAGAGCATAAAGGAAGGGTCACAGATTGCAGATGTCATACACAACAGAAGCAGAAAGAAGGGTGAAAATGCAACGGCGCCTGGTGATTATATATGCCCAACCTGCGATCGCAGCTGTGTATCAAGGATCGGCCTCTTTGATCACACAAGAAGTTGCAAAGTGAAAAGATCGTCTCTCAAGACGTAAAATGCCACAGAGACATCGGTTTAGTTGTACTAGCTGTCTAGAGATAGAAACCAACGGCCGACCATTAACAAACAGAAAAAAATATCAATATCTAAAAGAGTCACGTGTAGGACATAAGGGAAAAAACAACAACAATTCGGCCCCACTTAGAGGATTAATTTCAACATGCTTCATGCGAATTCAGTAATCAGTTAATCCTTTGTTTGAGACAAGGGGCTTAGTCTCGAGGGGATCAGGAGTTTAGCAGGTTCATTCAGGAAACTACCAATTGTTTTTTAAATTCTGTCAACATGCACACCAGTGTGGTATTAGATGCACATAATTACTTTGAAACTATTTCTTACAAAGCGTATTCATATCAACTCACTCTGTCATTCTGGTACATAGTTTGAACACGCTATTGCCTTCCCATTGTGGGATCAATTTGAAACTTTGCACAATTATTCAATGTCTATGGCGACACATAAATCAATTTTAAAAAATAAATTATTGACCAATTAGGCTATTAATTATTGATAATTATTTAATTTGTTTTTGAAAATGCACTGAATCAACTCAATAATCTTATACATAAGACTATATTCCAATAAAACAGAATTTCGGTTACTGCTGTTTTATAGAGAAAAGGGAGGTAAATCTTGAAATATTTAGAGATGTGCAAGACTTTCCATTATATAAGCTTTGTTGTTCTTTTCCTAAAGAAATGTTAAAAATATTTTTTTATTATTACTGAAATGTGTTCAATAGCTATACAGTCATACGATCTAGAACAGTGGTGGCCACATTTTTATGAGAAGAGGGCCAAATAGTGAAATTGCAATTTTTTAATGACATCACGTCTTAACTAATGTAATGTAGGAGCTACGAGTGTTTTGATAATAGTTTTTGTTAATTTGGTTCAGTCTGGGGGGGGGGGGGGTGAGAGAGACTAGAAAATGTTCTTATTACCTCCTGATAAGCACGTCACCTGCATAGTTTATACAGTTTACATCCAATTAAATTTGGAAATGGATCGGGGAACTAAATCTAGTATAACAAACATCTCCAAACAGGCGGGGCAACTCGTGAATGCCGGAGGTAACTCTACTCGTACGCTCATGAATGGCATTCTACCGATTCACTTACGTAGACTTCTAGTGGGTATTTTACAATCTAGGCTGCGATAGATTTCGTTTGTCTTCGGTCTTTTCGTTCACCTCAGATTTACCTCGATCGCTGTTGTGTAATAACTATGCATACCTAGAGAGATATAGAGAAAATAAGTGCGGGAGTTTACTTTAGTGAATTGGTTTGTCGGTTTAACATTTCAAGTCTCCAGCAATGAACTTTGTTCTGATTAATAGAACCACAGCTACGATGTAGTGATATATATGGCTCCTTATGTCTGGGAAGACAATGGATGCGCCCAGTGAATATTCCTCTCCGGGGCGCATTCCTGGGCCTTAAGGGATCATGGGTGGCTCATGCGTCATAATCACTCTCTCGACCTTGCTGATGAGATCTATAGGATTCGCAATACATTAGGCACCAACTCAGTTGCAGAAGCTGCAGGAGTGAATTTTACAGTTGATAATCCCAACGCCTAAGGGACTTTTCCCTCGAGGTTATCTCCTGAAGCCTCAATACCACAAGGCAGCGGGGGTTTGAAGTCAGAATACCCCTCTCCTAGATGAATCGCCTTACAAGGCTGACGAGCTCCATCTGCCCGAAGCTCCCGGTTTTGTGGCACCAGGTATATATATTTTGTTACGAATCTCACTATGCAGGCTCTCTGCAAACTGCACCATACACCACCAACTTAAAGAACTTGACAACTCAGGGCTCCAAATAACGTAATAGTTTAATGTCAGTAAAATAACAGCCAATACTGTACAATTGGCAGCACGTAACACAAGACTGTACAAATATCTCCCCTGTTAATAGCCGTGCCGCCTTATCAACTCTTACACTGGTCTCTCTGTCTCGTCTCGGACTTGTACTGAACCGTAGTAACGAGCTGTAGATCGGGATGTTGTCACTCACTCGTCTCTGATACCTTCGCTCTTTATATAGGGTCCCTGCTGGCCTTCTAGAACCGGACGGAACATCGCTCGACGTTTCTAGCTTCGTCACATGACTACATCCCTCGTGACGCCCCTGAGCTCTGTTCACGACGGCGTTCCTTCCCGAACCGTCCTGTTGACACTCGACTCGGCTGACCGTCGTAACTCGTCACGGTTGACCGCTCGTCTAGCGCTGGCCTGGGGTGATTTGCGTCGGCTGACTACCCCCATCTGTGCCACCACCAGTTTTATAACAATATATATAAGCCAAATATTACCCGGGCCCCGCGGGTCTTAATTTGCATACCACTGTCGATATAGTCACTGAGAGTGTTTTGGAAACAATTAAGCGAAATAATACTGTTATAAGAAAGCAAATGCGTGAGAATAAAAATATTATGAATGGGGCTATCAAAATAGCTAATCGACCTACATCCATTTTTTTAAATAACAACATTTGCGTGTAGGCCTATATATATTAAGATGTAGATCTAGAGTCTAGACACTACTATAATAGATGTAGACCTACTATTATAAGAATGATTTCAAGAGGTCAAGAAGCTTATTAATTTCTGTATGTTAGTATATTTATATCCCCCATATAGAGCCTCATGTAGCCTGTCTAATCATAGTGTGTTTACCTAGCGCATATTAGGTATGCACGACACATAAATGTGACTATTAAAATGCATGTCAACACAGCAGCTTTAGCAAACGATTGTTTGTAAAAATGCTTAAGAAACACAAACTTTGAAGGTTAATTTGATTAAAATATGGAATGGACTTTATCGTGATACACGACATCTTGAGCCACCTCCGGGTTCCTCCTTCCCAGATGAGACTTGAGGCCGACACCACGAGAAGTCCCTACTTGTTCCTATAATGTATTGTCACTTTCTGTGAAATTGCCATCAGCATACGCATGACCCCCGCTTGGGTAAGGTGATCGAAGCCTTTCTTTTATACTCCCCAAGTTCAATGCTTGTTCGTTAGAACCTGCTGTGGAAGCCCACTGAAGTTAGTGTAAGCCCACTGAAGTTAGTGTAAGCCCACTGAAGTTAGTGGAAGCCCACTGAAGTAAGTGGAAGCCCACTGAAGTTAGTGGAAGCCCACTGAGTTAGTGGAAGCCTATCGGTGTCCCCCAAATGGCATTTCCATAGGGGTGCCACGATAGGGTCTAGAATATACCCCCGCATATGATTTCTAGACACCAGTAAGCCCACAGGAAGACAAAAGAAAGGACAGTGCCTTACAAATCAGGACACAGGAAAAGTCAATTTTAAGAGTAATTTTAAGAGTAAGGTTTACTATATATTTATTTTTAAAAAAATGCCAACCAATCAAATGTTGCAAAACTACAAAATATTAGTCGAAGCGACATTTCGTGTAAATGTGTATACGGAACCCCATGCACGCCATTTTATCACATTTTACTTTGTGAGGTGAATGAGAACTTCTCTCAGATGTACACCGTGAGTTGCTAAACGAAAACGCTCTATTACAATTTCGGTTTTTTAAAAAAGTACAGATCTTGAAGAGTAATAAGTAACAGGTTTCCGTTGAACTGTCTTGACTATAAAAAAATGTCAACATGGAGGAAGTTGTCACAAAATGTGTTTCTGCTATTTATAAGTGAGTTTATGTTTAAACCAGAAGATACGAAGGACAGAGCTGAATGAAGGGATTAAATGCGACTGCTATGATCAACAGAGCGAAAGACATTTTCATTCGCCAATGCCTGCCGGACAGAGGACGCGACCCCGAAAAAGATGACATGCCCTCCTTTTGGCGGACGTTTGATAACACAATAGGGAGTTGAAAAAATAAACCAAAAAAAAAAAAACTAACAGGAAAAACACAAATATACTTTTTAAAAAAATAAAGCTGTAACTGTATCAATTAGTTTGGATCAGTCATGTAATTAATTATATGTCTAATCGACCTAAACATATAAACCTGCGTGAATAGAAATATTTGTACCGATTGTTTTTGTTTAACTTTTAACTCTCTCGATGCGCTCTGATCCTATCACTATGTCTGGACCAGTCGTGAAAGTAGGAGGGAAGAAAGGGGATATCTTGGTGAATGTTCACATGATAGTTTGGGTTACGGTTACATGGTGTTTTTTATTTAACGAGTTCACAACCTATCAGGTAGCCATTGCGGTGTTCCCATATTTAATGTTTGGCAAAAGGAACAGATTTTTAGAACAAACCAGGGATCATACAAACACTCTTATTATTTCACCATATCTCTACACTGACTACACAGAATGCCATACTGACGTCTTACAGTAAGCCTTTCAAAAATGTTTATTCATAAATCATTCTCGGTCGAAAAGCAGCCAAAAAATAAGCGGCCTATGCGAGCTTAAGTTTTAGCAGTTTTACTGTAATCTAATCACTTGAGCTTTATTTTATTTTCGTCTACTTTTTCCTCGTGGCTTCTATTGTTGAGTGTAAAGAACAAAGTAAACAGATTAACTTAGCAGTTTGTTTTAAAGTTTACACATACGCACCCAACATGTGTAAAGGCACTTGTATATCTACACACGGGAAGAGGTTTTTACTTGTGTTATCAGCGCCTCGTGCAAGTTCCCATATTGTAGTATTGTTAATTTGTCATTCTAGTTCACGAGTTATTACCACTTCTTACATCTATGTTAAACCACTATCATCTTCCTGTGCGTCTTTAGAGATTCAACTTTAAAGCGCCCCTCTATAGTACCTACATTAGACTCTGGATCTAGAGTTTTCTCTTGCACTGTCTGCTAAGCAATATTTTATGTTGTTTTTCAATTTGGAGGCTTGTGTCCTCTCCCCTCCCCCCCCCCTCTTACCGGGCCAAAAAAAATGTCTCCCTTTCAGAACTTTCGGTATATGGTAAATGCTAAATTAGAATCATTTGTTTATATGGTTAATAAGGGTGTCATTGGGTCAGCATAATGACACCGGTCTTTATATTTCCAAAATATCAGATGAGTGGTCATTGGGGAAGTCCCATACATCCCGAAGGTCAAATGACCAGTCTTCACATGGATTAGAACGTACCTTAACACTCGGTCACATAAACCGTTGCAATAATACAATTTCTATCTGCATCTTGAAGAAATCATGCATTATTTGTAAATATTGAGTTTCTGTGTAATGAGAGGGTGAACGACAGGAAACACCATGAACATATTAATATTACAGCTCTACTATTCACCACACAGCTACTCAAATAATAACAACAAAAAAAAAAACAACTCAATACATTGTTTAGCAATAACCAGCATGTAACCTCATAAATAAAATGATAGCCTTTATATGTGTACAGATTACTCTTTTCAATATCAACAACCAAATACTTTGAATTAACCACGATAGCAGCAACGTCTGTTTGTGTCCAGCCAGTCAGTCTCTCATGAATGATCTCCCCCAGCATAGTACTTTCCTTATAGACTTCAGAGTGAAGATAATTACGTCCGACACGTGTCCATGTGCTCATCTGATCATGCATGTTAATAAGAGACTTAAACTCTAAGTCGTTGCTTTCCTGGCTGATTCAGGCAACCTAGTCCAGGCTCTAATGAGATGAGGGAAGAAGGAGCACTTCTACGACTTTCTTGCAATAAGAGATGTGCCTTTTTCTTAGTGCTTTCCAGAGAATTCTATTAGGTTTTGATTTGCATTAGTTGGTTATGGTTGAGTGTGTTAGATATTATTACTACTTAACATTTTTGTCTTCTGTCGTAAATACACATACTTATGTCTGTCGTCAATACTGTTACAATTGCAACACTAGTTTTTGTAGTGCTGCGACACTATGTTCTCTCTATGTTCTTCTAATATGTTCTCTCTATGTTCTTCTAATATGTTCTCTCTCTATTCTTCTAATATGTTCCCTCTATGTTCTTCTAATATGTTCTCTCTCTATTCTTCTAATATGTTCTCTCTATGTTCTTCTAATATGTTCTTCTAATATGTTCTCTCTCTATTCTTCTAATATGTTCTTTCTATATTCTTCTATGTTCTCTCTATGTTCTTCTAATATGTTCTTCTAATATGTTCTTTTAATATGTTCTCTCTCTATTCTTCTAATATGTTCTTCTAATATGTTCTCTCTATGTTCTACTAATATGTTCTCTCTATGTATTTCTAATTTGAAATCTCGCAAACAATTCTACTTTTGTTGCAGTCTCGTACAAAGGTTCTCAAAGTCTGGTCGGCGTGGGGAGAAGAACAGCCCAACGTACAACTGAGCATGCGCAGTCTGGAGGATTATTTCCTGCCTGGAGAGTCAAGCCTCTACCTCAGAAGTCGGCGCCGGGGCAAAAAGCCAAGTAGGCACAAAGTTAGGCACACGACACAGTGCAGGTAAGCATGTTTTCTTTCCTAGAAGTTGTACACCACACACTGTTCCGTTATTTTCTCATCTAGAAGTGATGCAAAGGCATTAACTTTACTGGGGCTCAACTTTCAAATGACTCGTTTTCGATACTTACACCAAGATATAATATTAGATCTAGGCAGTGGCGTCCCTAGGGGTTGCAAAATGTTTGGACCTTACAGAGTGACACAAACAAAGCCCATCAATGATTCAAGAGATTTTAAAAAAGTGTTTTCATTGTATAAAGAATACAAAGCTTACATAAAATGTGAACGAGGTGAAAGGCGTAGCGAAAGAAATATATTTTACATAGTATTTTGATACCCATGTTGGGCCCAGCTTTCCCCCTCAATACTCCACTGTCTACATGGGACCATCATTATATTAGAGTTTTTTTTGAACACTAATGTTTCCAACAACTGTCTGTCTAGTTGACTTGTAAGGTTTAAGTGTAAATGAAAATATGGCACACTCGTTTTGTTACAGGTGTCATAACAAACGAGGCTGTGTCGAGTGCTCCAGGCTCAAGTCTCTAGAACAGCTGGTCAAACTCGTAGTCAATCAAGAGAGAAAGATACAAGAGATAAGTGACCGGATATACGATACAGACGTACTGATCGGGAGGCACGAGTCTAGGGTGAGTAAAACTTGCATTCTAGTTGACAAGAGTAAAGAGAAAGTACTCCGTTTATTGTAGTTTACACTAAGACCGGGGCGGCAACCTGCGGCTCGCGAGCCACATGCGGCGCTTTGGATGTGAAGCTGCGGCTCTTTAGTTCCATAAGCAAATATTATTAATTTTTTAGAAAAAAAATATTTAAAAAACATTTCTAAATGTGTGATTAACGAGCATTAGACACCGATTCTATCTTTCAGCCTTTTGTACCGCACCCCTTCCCCGTGACACGCCTCGTCACTCTCGTCTGTCTGTGAAAGCTCTCTAATGACGCCGTTTCTATGTAGGTTTTTATTCGCTTTTCAACGCAAAACAATTTGGCGTCTTCACCACGTGCTTTTGCTGTGACGTAGGGTTTGTTGCTTAATCTAGAAGAGTTTGAAGCCAATTATCTTCTTAAAGTTTTATATAGTCACGAAACGTAAGCGTTTCAAGTCATAGAGTTGAAAACAAACTAGTTATTTGTCACTGGTATATCTGTAGAACAGAGCAATTGCGAAGTAAGGTCGTAAATGAAAATTGTTTGCTAGTTAGTTTATAATTAGAAAAAATAAATGGACAACAAAAAGATTCCTCGGAGCAAAATAGACCACGAAATTCTTACGTTTCACTACATAATACACCAAGAAGCGCTTTGTGCCCAAACATTTTCTGCTGAAATAGTTGAGGTCATGTATTTGCTAGGAGATCCAGGGTTCGAATCCTGGTGAAGACTGGGATTTTTTTTACTTAGGGAATTTCGAGCGCCTTTGAGTCCACCTAGTTCTAATGGAAACCTGACAATAGTTGGGAAAAGTAAAGGTCGTTGTGCTGGCCACATTTCACTTTCGTTAACCGTGGGCCACAGAAACAGATGACCTTTACATCATGTGCCCTACAGATCACAAGGTCTGAAAGGGGAACTTTACTCTTTTACTTTATGAATTTGGTCATCAAGATTGTTAAACTAATAGCATCTTGTCTAAAGCACTTTTTAAAGAATTCTTAAACGAAATGGAGTATTCCGACCTCTTTCTTCACAGTAAAGTTCGACGGCTTTTCGAAGGCGTGGCATTGAAACGTTTTGCTATGTGCTTGAATGAAATAAAAGGGCATCACCCTGAATTAGAAAACGACAAATTTTGCAAACATTTTACTTTATGGTGGATATAACAGCGAAAAATTAAATTAGCTGAGTCTAAAACTGCAAGGAAAGGGAAACCCAGCCGATGTTTTGGTAGAAGAAATCGTTTGTTTTGGAAGAAAAAAAAATATTTTTTGCATTTTTAATTTTTAAAACAATATCACGATAAAACCAGTGCAACTCTTGACAAAAATTACTTTAACACAGAAAAAATAAATAAATATGAATTTGCTGACAAATTTGAGCAATTCAAAACCAACGAAACCATCAAGCATTCATAGTTAATTCTTTCAACACAAATTGTAACGAAATCCACATGAGCCACTCAAAATCTGTACCGGATCTTTAGAACTGCTATTGATTAATTTAAAAAGTAAAGCTTTGTGGAGAGGAAAAGCAAGTTGTAAAAGCTGGAGCTCCAGAAACGCAACAAAAGTTAACAGCTTAGAATGAAATGCCTTGAGTTGAGGAACTTTTATTAGACGCAAGGAATAGTCTTCCAGAATGTTACAGTGAGGTAAAGAAGTTGGTACAATGCTCTGTAGAAAATACAAATGAGCCAGGTTTCCATCTATCAGCTGAGTGGCCCACAAAGTCAGTTTGTATCTGAATGATTTGATGTGGTCAAACATCACGGTAATAAGCTGCTTTGTGCCCTGTAGTTGTGAATTGAGTGCATTGAGATGTTGCGTGATGTCAATAAGAAAAGCAAGATCTGACAAAACATTGGGTCACTGAGCTGAGGTATGTCTCCGTCTTTCTTTGCCATGAGCAATGCTATATCCCGTCTCAGTTCAAAAAATCTCTGCCATACTTTTCCACGACTCAACCATCTTACTTCCATATGATAAAGCAACTCACCGTATTCCGTTTCTAAATCAGCTAGAAATGACACAAACTGTCTGTGGTTGAGACCCCGTGCACGTATGAAGTTCACCGTCTTCACGACAACATCCATCACGTTCTTCATTCTTAGACTTTTGTCACATAGTGCTTCTTGGTGCAGAATGCAGTGTATAGCTGCAAAAGGTCCCGCCAAGCTGAGCTGATACCGTTTCTCTACCATTAATTCAACAACACCAACCTTCTCTAAACACATTGCTGGTGCACCGTCCGTAGCCACTGAAACAAGTTTTTCCCACGGTAGCCCACACCTGTCAATACAAGCTTCCAGTTCTTGAAACACGTCGCTCCTTTCATGGGGAGTAAGTCCAATAGCTCTTCAACAATGTTCAAGTTTTCGTCAACCCCACGAATGAATTCGCACCGTATGCGGTGTCTGTTTCACCAGTAGACTCGTCCAGTGCAATGGAAATGCTACAAAGTCTTTTGCAGCGGCAATCAGTTGCTGTTGAACATTTGTCGCTGACTCGGTGACCTGCTTGCAACTGTATTCGCAGACAAACTTATGCCTTCGAAGAGTTTCTTTTTCTTGGGGCAGATAATTTCACAAGCCTGTAACATACACTCTTTTACAAACTGGCCTTCAGTGAATGGTCGTGATGCCTTTGCTATCATCTCGCTAACAACAATGCTTTTGCATTCATAGATTCTTCGCTTGCAGTGGGCGGACACCTTATTTACTGATTTGTGCAGTTTTAAATCATTTCACGGCTTATATGTGGTCATTGTAAATTTTATCTAATTTTCTTTGAATTCGCGGACGTCGTCTCGGGCCACACAAAATTGTTTCGCGGACCACATGGGCCACGTGTTTGAGACCCCTGGGTTACAGGAATATTTATGTTAATAGAGTCAGTTGGTGTTAGGACTTCGGAGGGAGAACTCAATATTACGTACAGAGACTCGACTGTGGTCTTTTCAGTATTCAACGTCATCTAAGTTTGTATAACGGTTTGGACTTGGTCTTTTATACTTGTTACATGTGGTCTTGTTACATGTTAGTTAAGTACATCGAATACGACCGTACAAGAAACCCAGACATCTCTATAGTAATCTGTCGGAGACAGCCATCAACAACTACAGGGGCAAGGCCAATCACAATGACTACTTTACATATTGTAGTTTCAAACAAGTTTATATCAAGTTTTTATGGAGTATAGTTGATTTGCGTGAAATGCACGAATGTATAACTAAGTACCTTAATATAATAAAAATAGTTTGTTCTATAAAATTATCTCGATCTACAAATAAAATTGTCTTGATGTACAAATCTTGCAACAAAAGGAAATCTGTTCATGAGTAATTTAATTCATTATAGTCCCTTTTACAGTGTCCGATTACGGCTTTTTAATCTTATTTTTAGCCTAAGCTTTGAATTTATTTTTTTTTATTTTGAACTATAGCTAAACTTTCTTTGCACGAAATTTTGAAAGGATTATTTTCCCATGTAATTGGTTTCAATGGTCATTCAAATGTCTTTTGCAACAGATACACCACCACAGAGTCCAGCAAAATGGCCAAGACTATGTCCAGGACTCCTATCTAAACAGCCGCAGCAGCGAAAGCAGCAGCAGCCTTGACCGCCTCAGCTTTACCAGCCTTGACCTTAAAGACATCGGCGAGGTCTTCCCAGAGTCCACCTACCAAGAACTGGAAGAGATCTCTCGGCTGTGCAACGACCTGACCCACGTTGAACGCAGATTGGAGGAAGAGCGCGCGAAAATTGAAAAGCTTGAACCGGAAGTAGACGAGTTGTCGCAGAAAATGGGCTTGGCTGCTGAGAAGGAAGGTGAAACGAATTTGGAGCTTGAAGACACAAGGGTACGTCATGTGTGTGTGTGTTAACGTTCTTACATGTGCGCGCGCATGTTTGCGTATTCTTGCGCACCATTGAAATACTCTAGCTCATGATTACATTGTAAGATATCATTTTGTTGATATGTAATGATAACAGAGTTTCTTTTGAAGACTTTTGGTGGTGTGGAGCAATCCACGGAGATCATGACACTAATGTTACTGATTTATGTGAGCGATGGTGTAATGTGGCCGGGTCTATCAGCCGACTCCCCTGCTACACCAGTGTTTGATATCAGATCAAGTATCTAGATCTAAGTCTCAAGTGTTATTTAATTTGTGTGCATCTGTATGTGTGTGTGTATGAGAGCATTGTTAAAACGAACTTGTGTATTACCTGTTGTGTTTTACCTGTTGTGTTGTGTTTTACCTGTTGTGCTCTACCTGTTGTGTTTTACCTAAGACTGTTGTGTTTTACTTGATTTTTACCTGTTGTGTTGTGTTTTACCTGTTGTGTTGTGTTTTACCTGTTGTGTTGTGTTTTACCTGTCGGCAGACGGAGATGATCAGGGCGGTGACTCTGCACGTGACCAACGAGTACAACGAAAGGGAACTGGACAGGAAGATGGACGTCTGTCTTCATCAGCTGGCCAAGAAGATGGAGCTGTACCGTGAGTTAAACAACGATCAAGTGAGTGCTTTCAGATCTAGACTCTTTTAGTTTGAGAAACCAACCACGTGTACTCTTTAACCCTTTAGATGCGTGTGGTAGCACAGCCTCTAAACTCTAAACACTAGAATTGTAATTCCATTTTGTATATACTCATTGTAAAAAAACACAGCACTCTAAGGGTTAATAGAATAGTCTTTTCCTCCTGGAAAATGAACTTTCCAAAATGTTCTGAAGATGTGAATAGCACGTCGTCAGGTCAGAAGATTGAATTAATAATTATTAAGTTGTCTAGATATTAAAATTGTAATTCGGATTGCAATGTGCGTGTGTGTTATAATTAATTTATAATTTTTATTTTATTTTAAAAATAAATTAGTCAAAAGGTTCAGCCTAACAGACACACCAGACACACCAGACACACCCAGTTGTACATAAATTAATAAACGATGTGTATGATGATTTAAATTAAACTAAAAATTTAATCCAATGAGATTTATACATGGAAATGATATATGCATGCAAGTACATATAGAATAATACAGATCAATTAAATGCTTAAATATTATTTCACCTTATAGTATGAGGTCTAATAGTATTGACCTCAACCATATTCATTTCAAGCCACAGACTATATGAAAGGTTCAGTTCACTTCCTGGACAAATGTTCACGGTAACAAAGTATCTTCTAGCCAAGACGAATGTTTACCAACGACAAAAATAATCAAAGTTCAGAGTAGCACCAAAACTCAAAACATCACAATGTAACATCAAGGCTGAATACTGACAATCTGAAATCAGAAACCTCAGACCCTATAGAAAGACAAATAACAGAGATGCTTCTAATCTAATCACACAATACAAATACGACCTAAACCATATTAAAATTACTTTACAGTGTGAAATAAAACTCCACCCTAAACAGGGGTCAAGTAAATATATAAAGGCCAACGTTTAGGCTGTCCAGTAACATAAGCACAAAGAAAATTCAGGAACTCAGAAGATACAGCTTACTCAGAAAATACAGCTTGCTCAGAAGATACAGCTTACTCAGAAGATATAGCTTACTCAGAAGATATAGCTTACTCAGAAGATATAGCTTACTCAGAAGATACAGCTTGCTCAGAATATACAGCTTGCTCAGAATATACAGCTTACTCAGAAGATACAGCTTACTCAGAAGATACAGCTTACTCAGAAGAAACAGCTTGCTAAGAAGATACAGCTTGCTCAGAAGATACAGCTTGCTTCTGCATATCAATATGGCGTGAATACACCAAACGACCAAGAAGAAGAATTTGACGTCATATGAAAAATTACGACGAAGCGACAAGGGGAGTGAAATTAGTACACAAAAATAAAATAGCACTAATGACGTCATCGCCTATTGATGAAAGCGGCGCTATTAGATTGTGAACATTTTTACTGTACAACTAAATAGATAGTTGCGACACACGTGACGTCTGTTCAAGTAAGTTCGATATTAAGAAGGTAGGCCAGTGGTACAATGCGCGTTGGACTGTCGATGGTCGTCTCGATGGTCCAGGGTTCATACCCTGCCCGCTGCCATCCCCATTGCCCTGCGGGAAGTTTGCGCAAGGACGTAGGTTATCTTCAACTCTGAAGGAACATCCGAAAAAATGTAAAACATTTTACGACAATTTTTACATAAACTTTTCTGTCTCAAGAAATTGGAGATATGCAGGTTCGGAACGAAACCCAACAAATTGTACAAAAAAAAACAAAAACAAAAAAAAAACAAGAGGACACAATAGGCCTATATATATATAACAGATTTAGACTTGATATGTTCCTAAGCTATTTGAGATTTGGGCTTATGTAATTAAAAAGGCTATTTTATTCCTTTGCTGTTTCTTCAAAACAATAGTTTTGGGCCCGAAGTAAAAGCGGGGATATAAAGCTATAGTTTACCTCTATATTTACCTCTAGGTAAATTCAGCACTAAGCATGTCATGCACAAACTATGAATTACAATTTCTTAAAATAAGCTTATTTCAATAATCATTTCTTAGCCCAGTACCCGTACGATCTTTTACTCAGTTTAGTCTCAAAGTAAACCAGAGGAAGAATTTTTTTCCCAACATCCGTTGACATAGTATAAAGTTTTTTTTTCTTTCTTTCTGTAGGTTTTCTTGCCGGATCCTACTACAGACCCCAGGTCAGCAGAAACTTTGGAAGAAGACGTTTTCCTTCCCAGAGTTCACGACTCTACCATAACTTCGCAGCACTCTGCTTCGGATGAACATCAAAATACTCACACAGTCCTAACAACTATGTCTGAGAAAAAAGACTTTGGACGCTATGCTGCGGTCTGGGGAACCTCTGACCCTAGCGTCGAAAATCTATATAAATACCCATTGACTCAATCGCCCTTGACCCCCACACAGGAGGTCAGCCATGAACTGAAACTTCCATATCAAAAAAAGAGCGTTACGTTTGCTGGGGATAACGAGGTTGAGACCCAGTTGCTCGAAAGTTCCAGAATAACTTTGGCTAACCACAACTTGTCAAGTCGATCATTGTCTAGCTCTGCCTTGCCAAATCATTTTCATTCAACTCAAATTCAACTGGCATCACAACAAAGCATACAGAATCAAACTAATCCAATGTATGTATCGCCCAATCATAATTCACCAAGTTATTTCTCTCCCAATCAAAACTCACTAAGTCACTTCTCGCCCAATCAAAGTTTACAAAAACCTTTCCAGTCATTTTCTAATGCACAAATTCAGTTCTCCTCAAATCAGAACTTGCCAACTCAAGACTCATCAGACATAAAAAAGGATTCTTCTTTAGAGAGGACCAGTGATTACGTGAATGGTGGGCGTGATACAGTTGACAACGGCAGGGATTATTTGGACTTTAGATGGACATCTTCATCTGAACATCGGCGGACTTCGATACAGACAAGGGACGGGTTAAAGATTCGTTCCAGATCTGCTGACCGGTCCTCAGAGCATCAAAGAGCTAGGTCACGAGAATTAAGTCCAGAACGTGTGAACGGTAAAAGAGACAGTACTTATATGGACACTCGGAGAGATAGCAACATACATATTGTCAATCAATATGGCTTAGAGTTGGCGAAACTCCCTAACCATTTAAAACACACCACTACCAACATTAACGGTGGTGTCCGATCGGAACATTCGCGCTTCAATAAAACCCATACAACAAAAACGGAAAGGGTGAAAGAAAATGGGGCACATAAAAGGGAGGCCACTCCAAACAAGGGAGAGAATTCTCAACCACAACTCAGGACAGCGCCTGATTTACCGTCTCGGCAGCCTCGCAACAATTCGACACAGCCCCGAAATATTTGTGCACAAGGCGAGCAGTCCTCGCTCGGGGTCAGCGACACACATGACACTGTGGGAGGGCGGGAGAGGCAAGGGGAGCAACTCCTTCAACCTAATAATGCCAACAATAGGATATTGACTAACGTGGACTCTGGATCAAGAGGAGACAGCATTCCTCAAACCCAACGGAGTTTATTGCAAGGGCTAAGGGATTCCAGTATCGCAGTCCTCAATAAGGGTCATTTGTTTGGCCAGGGCATTAGCGATTCACAAAGGCCGAGCCAAAACAATGGTCAGAGCGCTCTACAATCTAATGTCAACAAAAGCTCAGGACAGAGACCAGAGCTGACCACACGAGCCGTTGATTCAAAGGTCGCATGCGACCCGACATTGCGTTCGGTCCCGTTACACCACGGACAGGTTCAAGTGTCCAGTCGGACCAATGCGAGCCAGTCAGACATTAAACAGATAGTAGACCATTCAACGCGACATCAAAGTGTGGACGGAAACGCGCTAGTCAATCCTATTAATAACCCAAACGAAATGTTTCCCCACAAACATTCACACGTGTTGCCAGGCAACCAAGCGCTTGCGCGAGCAAGTCAAAACAGCTCCGCGCTTCTGAACATGGATGCCGCGAAAAGGACCGATCACAATTATTCAGGGCACGATCATTCGTCAGGTAGAGCCAGTGAGTCGCCCCACGCATTTCCCTTACACACTTACCTTCCCAGAACCAATCAAAACGTGTCTGGGTCTTGGATGCATGAAGTGGACGTTCACGAGATTAACGCGTGGACTGGTCGAAGTTTCGCCATTTCTGCGCCTAAATCGGCCACAGCCTCAGACGACGAAAGTATTTCTCCAGCCTCATATGGGCATTTTCCCGAAATTAGAGAACAAAAAGAAGCGAGGAGACCCAGTGTCGAGTCTCTTGGTGAAAGAAATCTCGACCACCCCGTTTCGAGTCCAGGTCACTATCGTTTGACAGAAAGTGATAGTTCAAGCCGCGGCGCTTTGTATCACATTGTCACTAGTAAACTGAATAAAAGCGCGGCCGAATCTAGTCAGAATTTCACACGAGAAGATTCTCGTATGTATACACAAAATGGCTTCCATCCTAATTCACCCTCTTACGATATTACAAAATGTCATAATGTGTTCGATAAGGATAATAGTTTAGGAAAGCTGCAGATGATATTTCCACCTTCGGACGAAGTTCATTTGAGCCAATCAAAACCCGGTAGTGTACAGCATAACGGTTTTCAAAATTTCAAACACAAACACGTTCAGGACAAGAGAAACAATTCAAGTTTTCATAACTTGGCAATAACAGACTCGAGTTACCTAACTTTATTTAATGGCACCTCAGGAAGAGACGTGCTGAATGCGGCGAGACAAGTCCCCCTTGTCAACAGTCGCGTAGAGAGTGGAAGCAGTTTGAATCAGAATCACCACAGACCGTCCCCCGCATCGCACCAAAGCAGCATCGCCTCAAGCCCCCACCTCCCGATGACTAGCAGCACACTCACAGTCAACCTCAAAGACATTCCGGCTAACCACCAGAAAACGACCCGCGTGATGAGCGCACGTAACTATGGAAACACGAGCGCCAGAGTGTTGGCGGACAGGATCCTGGGCAGGACCAAATTTGAGGACAACAACGACTCTAACTCTGACACTGGCTTGAGTTCAATGCACTCTGACGAGACAGCGAACCTGGAAACATTAGTTTAAGAAATACTGAATATTAGAGAAAGTCTTGTTGGCCATTTTCATTTACGGGGGAAAAACTATAAATAGCTGTTTTGGTGTATCCGGTGTACAGAATAAATGGAGTGTTGATAAGCTAAGCATTTTTGAAAAAGTTACATAATCATTTTAGTGCTCTTTTGAGCACTGTTCAATCAGATTTTCAAAGCTCTTCCGTTTATAGAAACAAATAATCTCAATATAGAGAAAGTATGAGGCTTTTACTTTATGAATTAAAACTTATTTCAAACTATATCAGCAACTAACTAGCGGTACTACAAGTAGAGTCAATATGAGGATCCGCTTCTTCGCAATGAGATATTGGTAAAATCATAGCTCCATTCATTTTATTTTATTGGCAATAGAGAAATTCAATTTAGCGTCCTTGACATTATTTAGTTTATCGTGTACTATCTCCAACAGATGCACACAAAAATCATTGTTCAATATTATTGTTATTTATCTGACATTAAGATGACAAGTGTTTTAGTCTACCAGGTTCTCATGGTACTATTAGCATACACTGTGTGTATTACGTCAATTCGTTTCAAATGGGTGCTCATAGCCAAAGAAAGTTACAAAGATGTGTATAATGTAATGTGCGTAAATGTGTAGGCCCATTGCAATATTAATATGTTGAGTGATGTCAAGTTTAGGTTTCTTGATTCGATTTTTTAAGACCTGTTGAACACTGGCAGGTGGGAAAGCAGTTTGTAAAAACTTAATTAGGTGACACTCTAATCCACGGTAGTGAACCTAGACACTAGCAGGATCAATGCTCACCACAATTTCAGGTGTAGTACACTGGAAGGGGAGATCAAAAACACTTTAAACAAATATTACTTGTTATTGCCCTTTCTATACCACTACTGAGAGGAAAAACGAATTGTTAAAAAATCAAGATGTTTACTTGTGGGTTAGTCGAAGCAGGAAGTAAATTTGTTATCGCGCAGTAGTCGTTAATTGTTTATCAACAGTTTAACTGGAATTTAAAATAAAATCCTCTTTGACGAATATCATAACTATGCATAACTAACAATAACATCAGTCACCTGTCTCATAATAAACGTTATGAGATCTAATTTTCATATCTACCAGCCAGTGCAAAATGCAACTGACATAGTTTCCTCTCCTGGCCATACAACCTACACTGCTTCTCACCTGCTGACCACCCTGGCAATGATCCCTTCTACAACTCAGGCGGCTCTAGCCTATCTCTAGTTGTTTATCCATCTACTTAGCCGGAATCAAGAGTCTACCATCTTGTTTCTTTCTACCCTCTGTTCATCACTCGTCTTTAACAGTGCACTGATGCGCACCTTATGCTTCAGCGCAGGAACAGAGATATAACAATTTGCGTTGCTTGCTCAGCGTTCGTCAAATTCTGTGATTCACCCAGTGCTCACGACGTCTAAGTCTGATATTCATCATTACGAAGTCTTCGTTTAATAGAAATTACTGTCCCGATGAAAAAAAAACGGCACTTCACCTAGGACTTTTCGCAACGCTGGACTTTAAACGCCGACTTTATTTCGCCGCAGCCCTGCAATAGTATTTGATATGACCATTTTGAAAAAAATGGATTTGGAACATATAGAAATGTTTAGGCTGGGCCAATAGGAAGTTGTTGATATTATCTTTTTTTTAATTTAGTCTCTATCGATCCACTGATTGTCTTTCACCTCCATCTATCGGATCCTATCTATCCCTTAACCAATTGAACTGTTGGGGTACCGTACCAAATTATGATCCGTCGGCCGTCTTTCTCCATTACTCCATTACGTCTTGCTTTGAATAGAAGTTCTTTCAACGGTAGAACATTCGTCTTCCCATCGCTTTCTCTGTCTGCCTTTCCAGGCACTGTGAACTTTTGTGAGCCATGAAGATTCTGTTTTTCGAAAGTGGTCAGCAGGTCATCATGGAACCCAACCGCTATTGTGATCATGTTTCTTATCTCCTCGTTTTGGCATGTGATACCAAGGATCCTTCTAAAGCATCTCAATTCCATTGCTAGGATACTCCTCTCTAGTTCTACAGTTAGCATCTAATATTCGTAAGCATACAAGAATGTTGCAATGACCAAGGAGCACATAAGTCGAGGGCTAGGCCTTTCAGATAGTCTAGAGCTGGTCAATAGTTCAAGTATGCTTAGCGCCAAGGTATTTACAACTTCTGATGGCTCCAAGGTATTTACAACTTCTGATAGCTCCAAGCTATTTACCACTTCTGACACCAATAACTGTATTTAAAAAATTCAACGTTTGATATTCCCTCATCATCCCAAAGAAAACGTGTGCTACTCAGTTTGAAGAATCTAAATACATAACAATTGTCTTATACTCGAGATTCCTCATTCTGTACAGCACGAAACTGTCAACATTTCATGAGTATCGTCTCTAACTAATTCACAATAGTCTGACTCATAGTACTTCTTCAATGTAGCCATGCTATCACAAGGCTACACCATCATTATCTAATCACATCAATGTTACAAGAAAAGAAAGGCACATTTATTCTCATTGTTAATGTATTTCTAAGTTCCATTATATTCTTTATGTTTAGACCAAATGTGTATTTATTATCTACTTTGTACAATAGAGAGAATACATTAAAAATGCATATTTGTTTTAAATTGAACATGATTGTTTCTGTTTTTTTTTTTGTTTTACAAGTTGTCTGTTGTAGTCTGTGCATATTGGTTATGGAACAATATCTGATCTAATAATATATTATGATCAGGAGACGCTTTGCTTGGCTCTAACATGCATAGCTTTCACAGGCCTTTTAATACAGAGCTGCAGGTCGTCCACTCTTAAGATACTCTGATGTATGTCAGCGCAGCATGAAGCTTGTCTGGCAGAAACAGTTGAAAGAAGCGCAGGATACGCCCACATGAAGGGCAAGGATAAAGGAAGGGTTCTGAATATCATCATGGGCCCACATGAAGGGCAAGAATAAAGATGGGGTCACAAAAATTCCCACATTAAAGAACAAACTAACTCGTAGATTCGCAATAGACGCTTGAAGATAGAATGTCTTTCTCTTATGGAAATATTTCTGTTTGAACTTCAGTGCTGTCTCAGTCACTGGTGACATTGGCTCTAGAAAAACAAAATGATTTTAATGCGGTGAATCTAATCACATTTTGCAATATAGACTCTGAAATGATATCTAGTTCAAAAGTGAAATATGTTAACTTTGAAAGGTGTAGCCCACCAATAGGGTACTTTTCTTTGTATTGTATCCACATTATTTTTAGAACTCTGATTGCAAGTAATTTATTTTAGACTTGAATAATTTAAACAAAGTAAATGGACTCAACATGATCTTAATAGTGTTATTAGTCATGATGTGCCATTAATTGGGATCATCATGATCTAATTAGTCCTGCTAGACCTTTCACTTGACTTCACATGATCTAATTAGTCCTGATGACCTTTCACTTGACTTCACATGATCTAATTAGTCCTGATGACCTTTCACTTGACTTCACATGATCTAATTAATCCTGATAGACCTTTCACTTGACTTCACATGATCTAATTAATCCTGATAGACCTTTCACTTGACTTTACATGATCAAATTAGTCCTGATGACCTTTCACTGACTTCACATGATCTAATTAGTCCTGATAGACCTTTCACTTCACATGATCAAATTAGTCCTGATGACCTTTCACTTGACTTCACATGATCTAATTAGTCCTGATAGATCTTTCACTTCACATGATCAAATTAGTCCTGATAGACCTTTCACTTGACTTCACATGATCTAATTAGTCCTGATGACCTTTCACTTGACTTCACATGATCTAATTAGTCCTGATAAAGCTTTCACTTGACTTCACATGATCTAATTAATCCTGATAGACCTTTCACTTGACTTCACATGATCTAATTAATCCTGATAGACCTTTCACTTGACTTTACATGATCAAATTAGTCCTGATGACCTTTCACTGACTTCACATGATCTAATTAGTCCTGATAGACCTTTCACTTCACATGATCAAATTAGTCCTGATGACCTTTCACTTGACTTTGCATGATCTAATTAGTCCTGATAGACCTTTCACTTCACATGATCTAATTAGTCCTGATAGACCTTTCACTTCAAATGATCTAATTAGTCCTGATAGACGTTACACTTGACTTCACATGATCTAATTAGTCCTGATAGACCTTTCACTTAACTTTACATGATCTAATTAGTCTTGAAGTGCCATTAAAATAATTGAAGCTGCATTAAACTGTGTACTAAAAGACTATATCTGGAACTGTTTTTTCCTTGTTCTGTTTTCATGGTTTTGAATTCCTCACAGTTATAAAGTTGTGAAATAGTAGCTCCCAAAATGTCAATAATCAAAATTTACAATGACATATATTTTAAAATTGTCCCCAGAAATATAAAAATAAAATAAAATATATATAAAAATTGACATCCGAAATTGCAAATATTTCATTATCCTAATTTATTTTTCTTGGATTCCATGACAAAAGAAATGAACAGATGATTGATTTCAGTAACTAGCATAAATAAAAAAAAAATAAAAAGATCATCTATCTATAAAAATATTTTATTTCCCAGACAAATATTGTAAAAAGAAAGTAATTTTTCTATAATTTAAAATAAGACTAGGATTAATAGTAGAATATTCATTACAGTTCATTTAAAGACTACTGTGTTAAGGGTACAACATGGCAGCTGCTACTGAATTATTTTTGGTCTTAGATCATTTGGTAACTTTTTAACATTTGAGATTTTATATACAAAGTATTAGAACATAATATTTAATATCATCAAACAGGTGGTAAACTATGCTCTAAAAAAAAAAAAAAAAAAGAGTCCAAAGGCAGTGTGCTAGTCTACTAACAAAATATAATTTGTAAAATGGCAACATATATTAAGAAATTGCCACTAAAAAAAATATTGAAGTTCCTGGCAGTACAATGCCTGCTTTAGTCTAGCCATAGAGATAAACACAATTGAAATCTTGCTGTAAAGTTAAGCAGAGAGGAAAAACATGAACAAAAGTTATGTGAGAACAATTATATGTCTTTTGTTTACTTGCTGACAAAACAAAGCTCTTTAGGCCCACCACAGTTTAAGTAAATGTCTCCACTAATTCTCTGAAATTAGACAAATCAATGACATCATAGCACCTTGCCGTAACAATGGTATAGGTTACAAGCAAAAAATAAAACATGAAATAGTGACCAACATTGGAACGAGTAGGCCATTTCAAATTAGTGTCTATTTGTGTTACACTTTTTTTTTCTAGTCCTTTCATTTCACAGTAAGGAGAAGTGGTCATCTGACTTGTTATGTTAGTAGCTCCATTCGGAAGTTTTCCTTGTCTATGGGCACTATTGCCGGAAACGAAACTTGCGCCACTGTCTCTGAATGGTCTGCGCCGCTTGCCCCACTGTTCTTTTCACCCTTCTCTCTTCTGCCAGTGTGAACTTCAAATGGCTGTCCTCATGCTGTGGTACAGAGTTCTCACTGGCAAAAAACATGAGATGGGCTTTTAAAGATCCAGTGATGTGACATGGACTTACGGAAATGTGTCTGAAATTTGAGTGTTCAACCTTCAGAAGTGGATTTCTGTCACTTGGAACATATTTGTTGTCACAAGTTTTCCTCAATGGAAATTTTGTTTCTATTTATAAAAATAAAAAACAACATGAAAGCAATAATTATGTGGATATAATACAGTTCTCAAGCTTGATTCACTGTTTGAAATAACCATGTCCCTTTCAATAATGCTATAAACTCTCACTAAGTAAAGCAACTGATCAATAAAATCTCATAACAATTTTAACATGGCCGTCACACTTCCATTTTGCTACCTATGATTTACAGTGGTGTTCCCAAAAATAGGAGTACTATATTTTTTTTATTTACACTAAAAACCTAACCCTTAATCTAACCTTTTTCTTTAAAAATAATCTATAGCTACATCTTTAAAGCTATTCTCATTTTTAATTTGCATTGTCATAAATATTTGGATATGTAGTTAGGTTTTGACCATTTTATGAAAAATAATCCTGGGGAATTGATCTTCATGATAGGCTTTAAATGTAGAGAGAGACAGATTTCAATGGAAATATAGAAATGAGCAAGATGCACAACTTTTGTTGATGGTTTATGACATGAAAATCTTTTAATGATTTTTGTTAAAAGCCTTTAATGACCATATTTGCTTCTGTAACTTTTTTATTTAGATTTAAAAAATCATTTAGATACAAAATAATCCAGAAATTCGAAATGAGAATTCAATTCACAGCACTATCTGGCTAATTTCAAAAATATTTACACTGATAGAAACTGAGGGAAATAAAAATCAAATCAACTGGACAAAAAAAATCTCAACTTCCTGTGATGTTTAATGGTAAAAGCACTTATTTTCCCATCACAGAATTTCATATCCTAATGAAGGCTTTATTTTCCAGTCCAACTAGTTGGAATAGATACCTGTCTATTGCATTGAGAAAGTAAAGGCAGTTGGTAATTATTCTAGACACACATTACTTCACCATAAACAACTAAGTAAGTTCACTTACTTTTATGGTAAATCTAACCAGCGGTGGCGGAGCAGTAGAACTGGGGGTCCCGGGTTGAATCCTGGTGAAGACTGGGATGTTAGTATCAGGATCTTTGGGCGCCTCTGAGTCCAACCAGCTCTAATGGGTATTTGACATTAGTTTGGGAAAAGTTAAGGTGGTTGGTTGTTGTGCTGGCCACACAACACCCCTGTAAACCATAGACCTATACATTATCTGTCCTACAGACCACAAGGTCTGAAAGGGGAACTTTACTTACTTTTAACCAGAGGTGTAAAATCTGGAATTATTGACCAAAAATTGTGAGGTTAGGCAGGGGAGGGGAGGGTCAATATTCCATTGAATAAAAATGTTCAGGTCAAAATATCTAGAAGAGCATTATCTTTAAACTCTTCTTGAATGTTAGTCAATGCTTGTGTTTCGTTGACCATAAAGTCAATATTTCAAACTCTAGTTTTTAAAATGCAAAGAGGGAAAAAAAAACAACATAAAAAATAAAATACCTGATGAAAAATAGCCAGACGAACAATCTTCAGTTCTAGACTTGCCAAGTTCAATAAATTTAGACCTTGCATCACTCAACAGCAAAAAAGTTATTTCTTCACATGCTTTAGAAACCACATTTACCTCCAATCTAATGCTTTTTGTGTAGTTCAGCATTAACTGTGGGTAGGAGTCTAAAGTCAGACTGGCCAACAGATGTCTTATCTTGTGTAACTTTTCAGCATCTGTCTTAGAGCAGATGTACAAGCAAGGAGAGAAATCATGAAATCTGTTTCTTGAATTAGTTTGATGATTGCCTTTTATAGAGTTGAGATGCAATGTTTCAGCAGTCTGAGTTGAGAACAGCTTTTTGATAACTTTATTTTGGGCTAACTCTTCACCTCTCTGTTGAGGTGAGGGACAGATCAGAGATTGTTGAAGACAAAGTGACTCCAGAAATACTTCAGCCCTAGAAGGAAAAGCTTTGATATTTAATTCAAGACTCGAAACTGGATTGAGAAGTGATCTGTTAACACATATTTGTAAATAGCTGGGTAAGCTTGGCAAAGGCTGGAAGTTACAGTTGTTGGAATTGTTATAGTTCTTTGCAGAGCTGTCTCGGCTTTTGCTGGAGTACTTTTTGCTCCCACTTTTGGAGCTCTTGCTACTGACACTCCAAGCATCTGTGCTGTTGTTGAGGTTCCTAATACTGTACAGTGTCTCAATGTTATTTTTTTCTGGTGTAACCAGGGAGCTGGATTCATACGGCCTGTCATCCATGGCAAATTTATGGCTGTGTCGAGGGTCATGCAAAGATTTAACCTCTGTGGGCATCACCCCATCATAGCCAGGAGAAATGTTGTTGTCCTGTGTACCTGCAGCATTGCACAAAGGATTGTTTGAAGTCTGACTTTGTCCAGTGATGTAATAGCTTCTATTAGACCTCCCATCACAATGTCTGTCGGAAGCAAGCTTGTCGATGAAGGTTACATTAAGAACCTGGTCCAGGTACTCCTGAAGCCGTTTGACATGCATCTCTGATGCATCAACATCACTGGCAGAGGAAAACACCACATCTCTTGACCTTGACCCATTCCTATCCTCTGCAACTGGGTGAAGGAAAGAATCAGTCTCGCAGTCATAGTTTAACCTCATTGGATGATACAAGGAGGACTGGTTACTTTCCATTTTATCTATCTCTTTGATGAAAGGCACCTCTAGGCTAGAATTCATTTCTGCTTTAGCATCCTTGAGAAATAACACAAAGAAATATGAGTGAACAATAAATCTAGCTTTGGGTCATTTGGTATACATGTCAAGGTTACTACAGAAATATAAATAGGAATTTTTTAAACAGTTTGTCATCTAGAAGCTTCATGTTTCTACACAGAAGAGTAAATAAACTAAGGGGAGTTTCTGAGTTTGGGTACCTATAAATAGGAAAAACAAGTTATATCAGGGTCCAAAATTAGTCTGATTAGTCCATAAGTTTCAAGCTTCATGTTGAGTCTACTTCTGTGAATTTATTATTGAATTTAAACTTTAATGTGTGTAGTAATAAAAAGTACAATGAGTGGCCTCTAGTTTTTTGTTTTCTACTAAAAAATTTTAATGATTTAGACATTCTTGCTTTCAACTTTTTAAGTAAAAGATTTCTTCGAGTCTCATTACAAACGTGATTACATATCATTTACATTAAAGATTTGAGTAAAATTGGAAAGATTCTTCATTGTTTATAAAATATTTCAAACCAACAGTCTTCAGTGAGTCCCCATCTGGGAAAATGAGTATTTTGAAGCTTTTTTATAATCTAAAGTCATTAAAAGTATATATTTTTTAAACTAGACATATCGTTCTATTTTTTAAAGTTATTTATCTATTTATTAGTATTAGATCTTAAATTGTATTATTTTTTCATAATGTTTATTTTTTAGAATTTTTTAATTCAGTGTTTCCCCTCTTTGCCTAGGGCATGGGAAGGATTTTTCCAAATCAGAAATAGGAGCCATTGGGTTAAATAGGACTTTTCTTTGTTGTTAAAAGTGTATTTAAAACCTTGGATTATTAAAAAAGGATATAAGCATTTATATTTTTCAATATTCAGACATTTCTTCAGGACTGGACAACAGGGGATGCTGAAGAACAGGGGGTCATTTGTGCATCACTGTGTTGTGATGTCTGGTGATTACAGATGCCCAAACTGTGACCGCAGCTGTGTAGCAAGAATTGGCCTCTTTAGTCACATGAGAAGTTGCAAAAGGAACAAAGAATATTTTGAAATGTAAAATGTCACAGTATAGTGTTTGGGCTTATGTTTATATTGTTATAATAGTAGGACCTACCTTGTTGGTTTTATTCTCATTTCTGAGACATTCATACACTTGCTTGCCACTTGCTGGGCCTATGGTCTGCTTGGTACCAGCAGAGAACTCTTCCATTGACACTCTTGAGGATGTGCCACTAACTGGGCAACACAGGCCACTTTCCCTGCGCAAGACTTCCAGTTTGTTCTTCTGAATTAAGACATTTGTCAGCTTATTTCGTAACTTCTCCTGGGGAATGATTTGCAAAGAAATTATTTCAATGACCAAGGGGAATAATTCTTTGCATTTCAAATTACAAATGTCTCTTTTTTAAACTGCAGCCTTCATAGACAGAAATAGAACCACTTTTTACTTTATAAATAATTTTGTCAAAAATTTTTTTAAAAAATAATTTTAATGATTACAGTTGCAATTTATGTAAAGAACAGCAGAAAACATTACAAGACAGGCTCTATACTCTGGAGTCCACGAGGAAAGAGAAAGGATGGGAAACTAAAGCAAACCATGGAGGAGTTGGTAGACCAAGAAGCAAAGAGCACAGACAGAAGGCTCGACATGGCCTCAACTGAGGTGAATTGCCCAGAACAGAGGCAGATAGCAAAGTACTAATGTTGCCCTATGATCCACAGAGAGTCCAAAGGTTGATGTTAAGTCACAACAAATCATCACCTGTCTCTTGAGTAGATGCTTTTCCACAAGTGTTTGTTTAGCAATCACCTCTGGGTCAGCCTGTCTGAGTCGTAGCTCTGTTAGGTACACATGCTGAGCATCAAGTTCTCGTTCAGCCACCAACAGTTTTAACCTGCATTCAAAAGATTAAGAAAATGGCTTTACAGATCATTTGCATTATTTTTTAATTACTGTTCAGAGGAGTATGGATTGCACTTGGCTCCTGAACCTAGAGGGTCTAAAAGTTTGAATCCCGGTGATGAATGGGATTTTCTGCCTTAAGATTTTTAGTCCACCAAATTGTAATGGGTACCTGGCATATATAAAGGAAGTAAAATAACACTTTTGTTACTCGTTGGCCATATAAATAGATGATCTTTCATCCTTAGCCCCACAGATCACCAAGTCTGTCAGGAGCATATATAATGAGCAGCATCTGCAGATGAGTTCATTTCAATCAGCTATCCATTTTAGTGAAACCCTATGGCCACTTAGAAGAATTTCTTGCAGTGGTTAGTGATTATTCACCTGACCCCACTAGTCTGAAGGTTCCTGAATGGTCAATAGTTTGGGTCACACTTTCGTTCCTAGATCTAGCAGCCAAAGACTAAGAACACTAAGGTATTCTAGTCCCTGATGGTGTCAGAAATTTTCACCACAGCACTTAGGCTTGCAACTTGTTTACATTCATAACAATTTTATATCTTTTTTTTAAAAGCTCTTCCAAATAATGTCTTTAACAATAAGTGAAACTTACTTTATATTGTTGTGTGTTATGGCCAGCTCTTTGATCAGCGGGTCCAGTTTTATAAGATCCTGGGGATCAAGTTTGGATAGATGTTCCTCTCCTGGCTTGACAACTCTTTTCATAACATCCACATCATTCTTCCATTCATAGGATTTCTCTCCCTTGGCACAGGCAAGGGTTGAACAGCCACCTTTGTTCATTCCTGATAAAGAGTTGCACATTTCAAAGCTTATGAGTTAATTATACATATTAATAGGTCAATTACATTTTAATTAATTTATAACAGAGTCTAGTTTTATTTCTAATATAAATGAAATTTTAGCTTTTTTTTTAACCATTTAAAATAAAAAAACAATTTTGACTTTATAGCCGGTCTACAAAAAACAGCAGTAGTTTCAGTCAATGTAATGGTCATGAATATGAAGAGATATGACTAAAGAACAATACATGCACCCTAGTGTTGTTTCATTATGGGTCTGGCTACTTTACCTAGGAATATTCCGCCTTCTGCTTGACCAATGTCCTGATTGTCCAGCAAGTAGTCATCAGATGAGTGGATGGTGGCCTCAGAGGGAGACTGATGAGGAGCTTCACATGAGTTTTTGAGTGATGTGGAGCTACTATAGAAATAAACATACAGTCCCCTATGTAAGGACAATAGATGCAAAAATTTGGAACTCTTTTATTCTTTGTGTGAATATTTTAGAAATAAACACAATGGCCATAATATTGAAAGACATCATAGTAATACAACTGACATTACCAAGTGGTTCTGAAGAATGAATGAAACCAAAAGTTTTTTCTACAGTCTGTAATAGTGAAAATAGCTTCAAGCCTTCTTCCATACCATTTATTAAGGTGTTGGTTATACTTAGCAATCTAAGTTTTATTTTTTTCAGGCCCTAAATATCATTAGTACCAGTAAAGTGAATTCACTACTTCTTCTTCGTTCTCTTTGAATTCACTAATTTGTGAGGCTTATGGGAGATAGTGTATAGGTAACACAATGAGAGAAATTGAAATTAACACAATGAGAGATAGTGTATGTAACCCATTTAGAGATAGTATATAGGGGACACCATGAAAAATAACACAATGATTATTGTTTACATTGACGAAAATCTTTAGAACTATTTATTAGGATCTTACGAACTATGCTTTGAAACCAGGTCAGCTCACACTCTGTTTCTATTATCATGTGTAAAAAACATGGGCTTAAACCTAAACCTTTACAACACAAGAATGCTGAACCACCACCCTGTGGAAGGCTTGTGCTAGAACAATGGTTCCCAAACTTTTTTGTCTTGTAGACCCATTGCCATGTTTCCTGATTTATTGTAGACCCCCTGCTTAACTTATATTCCATTTTTGCACATTCACAAACTAATTTTTTAAACTAATTTCTAACTGCAATGAGTCAAAGAGTGAAAAGTAATGTAATCTACATCACAAGTTAGAGATATATCTTTTTTTTACAGATATAATTCAAATTTAAACCTATTAAAATAACAATTAATATGTATTGCTGGAATCACCATGCACATTGGAAATGGTTTTTTTTTTTTTTTTTTTGTATGTTCATCTTCCGTTTTTACAGATATTGTTTCATATAGGAATTTGTTGCTCTATGAAGTAGTCCTTCAAACATTAAATATTAATTTATTAATTTGCCTAATGTATTATTATAAAATTTTCGCAAAGAGTTTCTCGTGTATTTCTTGATTTTTCATGTTTGGCTCAAATATTGAGCCTGCGGAGCTGTTTTCACTAACAGGAGAAAGGGCAAAGGTAAGTTACTGGCGCCTTAACCAGTAAGCAGGAGGGACTCATTAGCCTTGGCTTGCAGCCTGCCTAGCCAAAGGAAAATAGAACTCAAACCTCTGCTGGTTTGCAGCTATACACTTAAACATGGGAAAGGCTTCGTGGGTCAGCCCTGGGGAAAAATATGGAGATGAAGACCATCTGGCAGTTTGCAGCTTTAATGCTCATCCCACCGATGTGCCCTTGAACTGTAGTGTTACTAAAAGAAATTCGTTTCATAATATCAGATGAAGGTTTGTGTAAAACATTTTTTAAAACTACTTCAAGGGCTGGTAAAATCAATGTTTTATCTACAGTGTTTTCCGTATTCGGCTATAGGTAAAGAGATCTTGTAAGACGCTCACAAACCGCCATCTTTTCTATATGATGTTGAAGAAAGATTTTGTGAGTCTATTCTGAACTTTTTTTTCACTCTTCTCTTTTTATCAGGGTGGCATCATCTCAAATAATCCTCGAGTGTAATTGGTTTCATATGGTCATAAAAAGGCTTTTATTATAGACAATCGCTTATTTAACAAGGAAATAAATAATCAACGCTTTAAAATCAAGATTTCTTTTTGTTAAAAATTACTTACATGTAGATAAAATGAACTATTTAAATAAGTATTGAAATTAAATACAACTATATTAGTTTTGAACTATGGAATAGATATTTATAACTAATGTACAAATCATTTATAAGTGTTTGAAATAGTTACATTAATGGGGTGTGAACATTAAAGACATAGACCCCCATGGACATCTCATAGACCCCCCAATTTACTTTTTCACTTTTGTAGACCCCTGGTGGTCTATATAGACCACTTTGGGAATCACTGTACTAGAATGTAATTATCTTCAAATCTGAAGGAACAACCAAATCATGTAAAACAAACAAAACATATCCCCACAGTAAAAATAACATTAAGTTGTACACATCACTATGCCCATGGTTTTGACCCAAATGATTTACTGGTGTTTCCTCCACTAACATAAGCATTACATTTCTGATAGACTGACTTTTATACTTTGACTGCATCCATTGTTTCAGTCTTAGGGTTGTCCGTCCAATGGTGGGGCTTTCCTCTAGTTCAAGTCTGACTCTATCCTTTTATTTTCTGCAGTGGTCTTACCAGAATGCACCATGTCTTTATGCAGCCCAAACCTTGGAAACTTTCTCTCTCATATTTTTATTGACAGCTGTGTTCCTGACACTTACAGACATTACAGTGTGTTAGTGTTATGCATTTACCTGCCCTTGGTGTGTACAAAGGATGTTTTATTTTTAGATTGTGTCAGGTTTACATTCAAAAATGTCCTTGCCAACTGTGTCAACTTAATGTAATGGCCAGTTCCAATAGTTCAAATATCACAGCATGAGAACTATAGCACCTTTAATAACAACCCCATAGAGAACCAAAGTAAAGGTTAATGAGCAACAAGGCCAGTTACCCTGGTAACACTATATTTGTTGGAGCTGTGGGTGATGTCCCTTGAGAAGTTGTGTTCATGACATGGTCACCACTATCCCTGTTGGGGTTATTGGGCAGCACAGCTTCAGACCTGTCAGCTGGGGACTGCCTGCCTGGTTGGGCTTGCTGAGTTGGCAGCTTTGGTGGCCAGACCACATTGCCAATCTGAAGGCACTGGTGTTTCAACAGGTGCAGACACTCACGGAAACGGCAATGGTCACAAATACCTGGAATTAAGGTCAGAATATTTCAATACTTGCTTGGTCTACTAAAACATTTTAATTCAGATACAAAATTAAAACTGGGGCAAGGTGGCTGATGGCAAATCACTTGGCTTCTGAATTAAAAGGGTCATGTGTTCAAATCTTTGTGAAGACATTCTGAGCTTTAGGATTTTTAAAAAACACCCACCCAACTCTTATGGATGAGACTTTCTACATAATATCCTCATTAACTGTGGACTATGAAATAGATTCTGCCCCGTCTCAAGCCGAAACCAAAATGAGTGACTCATCTGGGCGCATCCATTGTCTTCCGAGACAGAAGGAGCCACGTGGGAAGCGTGGTCGAGAGGCCAAGTGCGCTTGAACTTGGCTTGGCTACCTATAAGGGGGTTCGAGGGTTCGACACCAGACTCGAGCAGAGTTGTGTTTACTGAGCGCCTAAAGGCAGCATGGAAAACCAACTCCTAGATACCCCCTCCCCCCACTGGTCAACAAATGAGATTGGACCAACGCACTCTGAGCATGCTATAAGCATGAAAGTAGCGCTATATAAAAGCTATAAATATATATATATATAAATATATATCCATATGAAACATAATTTTTGTATCATCTGCATGGACTGCAAAGACTGAAAGGGGAAAAATTAAATTTTAATACATCATTTCAAGATGAGAAATTTGAAACTTCCCTTCCAACATGTAGCTGGTTTGTTCAAGGAGAGTGTATTAGAAAGGATAATATAAAAATAACAAAACATACTATCATCATCATCATCTTTTCCTATTCCTTCTCTGCATCTAATCAAAACAAAACTTGATTTATATGACCTATATATTATTTAAAGATAAATTTAACCATGCAATCAATATATATATTGGCACGATATTGGTAATCTAAATAATAATATCTAGTGTGGCGTCTACCCTGTTTCTAGACATTGACCTTGTTGCAACAAAATAAGAAAATCCTGGTTTGCACAAATAGATTGTAGAGAAAGGATGTAAAATAATGATAGCTTATTTAAAAATTTTGTGATACTATTCAAACTCAGCAGCAAGAAATCATTCAATGGTTGATTTTTGTATTTTGTTTCAAAATAGAGTTACTGATGAAAACTATCAGATTTTCATAATCACATGCATTCAACCTTACTGGAAAATGGATTCCGAACCCAGGAATTATGATCTCTAGTTTTCATGAAATTTTGCAAAAAGTTTGATTGATTTCATGGCTATGTAAGTGTTCTAAAAATTATTTCAAAAATGTATTTTATTTACTTTAAAATTAACACTGAACGTTTCAATTGAATGAAATGTAAGCCTACTAGTTAATTACTTCAATCGTTCATGAAAAGTAGGAAAAAGGGTAAGAAGTGGAAACAATTATGTGAAGAATATGCAAGGTAAGGTGAAGGAAAATCACTGAGATTTGAAACTATTAGGAACAATCGGGGTCAAATATTGCAAGAAAGCTGCGTCTTACTGATTTATTTTCATGATCTAACCCATCACATATTTTTTGATTCATCTAATTAACAAATATTCATTTTCAATGGTGCTCAATAAGTCTACAGTAAGTCTCTGTTCAGTGCCTACCAGCATCAACTGGGTCAGGGATTTCTCCTTGTAAGAATCCTTCCATTATTTTTGCACAGACAACACGATCTTCCTCAGTAAGTGAACCCAAAAGATAATTGTTAGATATAGGCTCAGGGGTTCCCTGAAAATACAAATAAGAATGTGTACTATATTTAACTCTCTCCTATGTCAGAGATGGGAAGCGTGGTCGAGAAGCTAAGTACAGTTGAACTTGTCTTGGCTACCTATGAAGGGGGTTCGAGGTTCGACACCTGACTCAAGCAGAGTTGTGTTTACTGAGCAACTAAAGGCAGCATGGAAAACCTTCTCCCAGATACCCCCTCCCCTCCACTGGTCCACAAATGAGATTGGACCATAGCGCTCTGAGCATGCTATAAGCATGAAAGTAGCGCTATATAAAAGCTATAATTATTATTATAGATCTAATCAAACTAGTTGTTATACTTGAGAGTTGCTAGAAGATACAAGTGGATACCTAGGCACTAGACATTACAGGCACTAGACAATATAGGCATCAGAAAATACAGGCACTAGACAATATAGGCACTAGACAAAAGCTCATAACTAATTAAAGAAAATATAGAAAACAACAGAAACATTTAATAAATTCATTGAGTTTGTTTTAAACTTCACATTTACGTGCATGGTTACCCCCTTTCAGACCAGTGTCTATAGGGCAGATGATGTAAAGGTTATCTGTTTCTGTTGAACCCGGGATCCTCATATTCATGTGCATCCAAACGAAACAATGTTAAGACTTTCAATTTTTACCTTTGATCTTAAGAATGCCACTTGATTTTCTAAGTCTGCTACTTTGTGTTTCAGTCTCCTGATTAAAGTTTTATCATCAATTTCTTCATTTCTCCTGCAGGACACAAGGATCAAAGTATACAATATTAAACTGTACAAAACTGTTGGCAAAATTGTCGATTTTCATTCATTTCTAAAAGGATATAATAAAAAGGTATTTTTTAAAAAGTTGAAAAAAAAATTAATTTTTTGTATGAAGGCCTGAAAGGGGAACTTTATCTTTGAAATGTAGCAGTCTTTTCTTATGTTATGCTTTCAAAGCTTCTACCAAGTAGAACATTGGAGTCCATAATCTAGTCTATCTGATTAGGCAAATAGAAGCAATGTTTATAGCAATCTTTGTACATTTGAATGATGCTGTTAGATTAAAATTATGGAAGAGACTTCTTAAAAATAATAAATTAGTAAAAGTTCAAATTTTTATTTTACATTTTTCATTAAACATAATATTAAATAATAATAATTAACTATGTCTTTAACAATCAAAATATTTGTTTTTTTAGTTTGATATTGTTTTAACTAAAACATTTTTAAAAAATCTGTGAAGTTTTTATTTTTAAGGAAAATAAACGTATCAGAATAGAGATGATACAACTTTAAACGA
This sequence comes from Biomphalaria pfeifferi, assembly GCA_030265305.1. Taxonomy (NCBI): domain Eukaryota; kingdom Metazoa; phylum Mollusca; class Gastropoda; family Planorbidae; genus Biomphalaria; species Biomphalaria pfeifferi. The sequence goes on from JASAOG010000086.1 coordinate 478,317, forward strand.
TACATGTGTATCCATGAATTGAACAAGTTTATAAACACCTAGATATAAAGTCTGTAAATGGAAGATAATTTGTTGCAAAAGTAATAAAACCGATATTATAATATGCATCCTCCATTTGGAACCCATCAACTCAAGAAACTAGAACATACAGGAAATAGAGCCATGAGATTTATCACGAATGAATAGTCACATTGGACTAGAGTAAAACCAGAAGTAAAATCCCTAAATTTAGAGACACTGTTAATTTAGAAGACTAAATAGTAAATGTGCAATATTACATAAAACACTGAACCATAACCTACAAATACAAAAACACAACCTATTAAAATATCCAGAAAGACACAAAGATAAAGGGACATTTTCTTATTCCATAAGCTAAGCCAAATTTGTACAAGCGCTACTTCTTCTTCCCTAATGCCATTAGAATCTGGAACATATTGCTTGAATCAGCCAGGAAAACCAATGAAATGCTTGACTAGATTAACATATGGATATGCATAGGTATTAATATCTGTTTTTTAGAAGGATTTCTGTAACATAAGATTAGTAAAAAATTGGAGTTGAAATGGCCTTCAAAAGAAAAATATCAAAGTCAATGTTTAAAGGTATTCAATGTTAGCTGAAGAAAATAATAAGGGTGTCACAGGCAAAATAGTTATTGTTATTGTACCTCATTGTACTTTGGTGAATTTTGTGATTACAGAGCGTGAAAATGTAAATAGTGAGCATGAGTTAGGTATGACCAGAAGTAAGGTCGTAGGAGAGATTGAGAGTTTGAGTTAGTTGGCAGTAGTTAGTTGAAGTTGTTAGGCCAAGAAAGTCGAGAGTTTTTAGTTGAAGAAGTGAGTTGAGAGTTTATAGTTAAAAAGGTCAGTCAAGTACAGTAGAGTTACTCAAGTGGAGCAAGTTAGTGAAGAAAATTGTAATAAGTTGAACTGAAGAAGTTGAAGCACGTAGTTGTATTGATGAAACAGGTTTATGTGAAGTTAAGTAGTGAGCTTAGTGATATGAACTAAATGATATAAGTGATGCTAGAAAGTTATTCTGTTCATCTAATATCATCATGAAAGTTGGCTTCATGTCATGTATATAGACATATTTGATCACGTTTACAAGTAGTTAAGCGTTCTTGTAACTGTTGTTAGTTCAGTCTCAGTACTGTAATGCTGCTAATTAACAACATGCCTACGAGAAATATGCCCTCAAGCATACAACAAATCAATGTCATGACAACCATCATTATATCATTGACAAAGGGTTACAGACTGTGATTACCCCACAACAACTTGTTACCACAGTAAAATTTAACCTGAATTATGAAATTTCGCCACGTTATGAAACAACAAACAGAGCTGACCTTGCATTATTGGCAATACGAGCCACACGCTGGGCAAAGCGACATGTTGATATTGACTCTCCCAAATTCTCCGGCTCCAAAGAGATTGTAGCAATCATGGCTGTCAAACAATTGCCACCTAAAGGAAAAATTCACCAAAAGTAAAATCACGACATGGCCAGTCATTGAGGACGGACATAATGAGTTGGCTTAGGACAGCGATAGGTAACAAATATTTTCTTCCCTGCTTGGCTATTACACTTACTAGCACACTGATTGATAAATGAAAGGGGCAATAATTACATTTTTTGTAAAATTGTATGATAATAATAAAAAACGCATCTTGATATAAGCTGGGAGGAAGAGCGAATGGCAACTTGAGCAAAGATGTACAAATAATGTTTAAAGTAAAGAAAAATAAGAAACTAGTATCTAAATAGAAAATCATATTTTGTGAATTTTTTTGTTTCTGACAATGAATCTTCCCTTTAATCAACATTGGTTCACAAAGTACACTACTAATAAAGATTAGAGAATGTCTTATTGTTTTTGAAAGAACCAAATGTTATCCCTTTCTCTCTACTTTAAAGACACAATTGTTGGGCTGCTAATTATTGACCACTGCTTCCAGCTGGTATGTGCCTTAGACTATCATCACAATAGTTCTGAGGTTGAATCCTGTCTGCATCTATTCCCTGCAGTCCTGCAGGTGATTTGGGCGAGGATGTAATATCTTCATTTCTGAAGGAAAGTCCTATACTTAAAAAATAATCAAAACACCCTAGTTTAGATACAATTTTGAGGTAATCTTCTAGGCTTGTATGAATTGTACTATTCACTCATGTTACTAACCAGTGGTGAAAAGATGCATGTATGGTACAGTACAAGTATGATAATTAACAAACTTTAATTTTTAGTGCATTGTCATATATCAGTTTTAGAACCCTTGCAACATTTGGTGACTAGTAGTCACTGAACTATTCCATGCAGTTTGCACAAGATTTTTCCTGGTCGGGAACTGACCACGAGGTGGACACCTCAGTTAATCTTAGACTCTTGTAGAAAGAGGAATGTTATGGATATTTTTGACAAGCAGAGTTATGTATAAGTATTGAAGTTATTATAATTGATTTCTATTCAGGACATGTTTCCTTGGATGTAATTTGCGATGGCTGAAGTCGCCAATATCTTTTGTGATTTATTATTTTATGTAATAAAATCCATGTCTGCTAACCTAGAGTCTATTAATAATTCTAAATGTTGTGGTCGTAGAGCTCAGTATGTTAGTGTTCTCGCGCACCAGCAAATTTAGTACGTGTGAGAAAGTATTTAGTTAAGAAGACAAAAAATATTATAGTAGCACCAGAAGAGGTATCTACAACACGCAGAGACATTCGCGTCATCACGCCTACAACAAGAACTAGGCTGTGACATGCATAATACACTTATTCATTGATTTTTTCATATTCATAATTTTGGTTTCGGATTAAGCTGACATTTGGATTATGAGGACTCCACTGAACATAGTATCATACTAGCAACCTACTATACAAAAACGAAATTAAAAAAGCAACTGGGAGGACTGGAGATGGTTGCACAGATAATGTGCATGCATTTTATTTTTGGGTGCATCATCTGAGCATAGAATTATTATTTGTCCGCTTGCCTTTACAAATGTCTTGTTGTAATGACAGGTGGAAAAGTGCAGAAGGAGCTTGGATATCAGTTCACTTATTTTACAGGGTAGGTATTTTAGTTAAGAGAAAAGAGAAGGTTAGCAGGATATCATTCTACCAATGAGACAATTTCTCTTTCAATCTTTTTGCTAGCCTTGCACAGAATGGGTCCTGTGGTAAGTTACTTATATTTATCTAATAGGAAAGAACTATCAAGGATCATCAGATCTTTAGCTGTGTTAAGTTTAAAACCCACTAATATAATTGAAAATAGAAATGGCATAAAGTGTGCCAATGTGCCAAAAAAAAACTCAACATATAAGAATATTTGCAAGGCTCACTGGTACATCTTAAGAACAAGCATGATACTTTTGGTGCTAATTGTCAGGTTCTTTTCTTAGCTCATTAGGAGTTACTTATAACGAATATATTTCTAAAAGAATCCAGAAAAACTTTATCTCTCATGAAATCCAAATTTTGTATTTATATAGAAACCACTCAGTAATAGCAAAGGAAAATCTGTCCTCTCCTACCATAACAACTGACACAAACACCAGTCCACGAAACAACTGACTACCAATTTCTCTCTATCATACAAGGAAAACTCACATTCAAAACCATCACGTGTATACTGTTCACATTCATGCCTGGGGATATAAACAAAAGAGATATAACTCTTTCATATTAAAATATCAACAAAGAAATAACACATTTGTCATATATGCCCCTGACACTAATAAGCTTGAGACTTTTATTACTCACATAAAGAACATTCAGATGGTGTGGTACCTGCCCAAAGACTTACATTCATAGACAGCTGGGTACTTACCTAATGATTAAATCTGAGGCTGGTTTTTACTTTTAGAAAAAAGTTGCTCAAATGTATATTTAAAAGTAGCCCTAGTCTGTGGAGTACTCACCTAAAGAATCCTTCAGGACCATGGTGAGCAAAGAATTTCTATAGGGGACAAACTTAACTGGCCTGTTTCCTTCGCTTGATGGACCTGAGGTAAATGAAGTACTGTGAAAAGAAAACATTTGAAGCCAATATGGCATTTTGGTTTTTCAACATATTCATTATTTTGGGTCCAACCTTTAACAAGATGATATCTGAGTGTAACAGTATCTGTGACCAACAGATAAAAAGTGACCAGTTACTCTCAGTAACCTTTAATTTAAGCAACTGACAGAGGTTAACATTCATGCGTGCCTGCATTTGACTAGTGTGGGGATAACAGAGGTCATCAAATAAAAGAAACACACATATTTGTGTGTACAAATATTTATAAAAAAAAATATCAATAATTATAATAATATCTACATTTAAAAATTGTCCATGATTTGAAAGTTTAAAGGTAAAAATTACCTCAAAAAATCATAAAGAGGATCATAATTAAGTATGCAATAAAAACATTTAGTTAGAAGTTTGATTTACCTTCGGCTAGCAGTGGGCAGATTGTCTCCCTTACTTTTATCTCCAGCAGTGGTGTTACTTGGGGTATTGGTTCTGTCAGATTGTAGAGCAATGATAACAGTTTCAAGATGATGCAGGGATAAATTAATGGACTTGGCTTCAGTCAGCTGCTGCCCATCAACACCAGTTTTTGATACTCGCTCGGAACCAGCCAGATCAACCAAATGGAGTTTCGAGCTGAAATCATGAGAGTTAATATTATCAGATACAATATTGTATTATTATCAAGGAATGGGGAGTAGAGAAAAAATCTCAGAGAGGCTAATACTCTCATACAGGGAAGAGAATACAATTTAAGCAAGGAATATTCTGGTGATATTAAAATAAATGACAAAGAGACATTAAGGACATAAGAAAATATCATAAAAAACTGGGAGTAATAATTTCATATAGAATGATAAGGAAGCATTTGGGAAAATAAAAATATGATAATGAACTGGGGCGATAATTTACCATCAACACTAACAGGTAAGCTGAACCAGATGGAAATGGGGGGACGAATTTAATTTTAAAATTATAAGTACCCATTCTGCGACCACTCAAAACCATTTACTAGAATACTGTAGTAGCTAACTCAGCTCTGCTGGTACATGTTTATAATGCAACCAGCAGGCCATGTAGACTAAATGATTTGTATTGAACCAGCATAAGTCTAAGAAAAATAGTTTAATTTTAATAAATCTAACTTCAGTATAATTTTTAGTCAGATCAAATTAATATAGATAAGGACACAGCCTTTTACTTTAACTAGCATACTTTTTAGTGTGTCTTCAAAACTTGTACATCAAAGAACTAAGAACTTAAACATGAACTTCATTAAAAATTCTAAAAAAAAATTACTTTTAGTATCTGCTTTAAGAAAAGGGAGTGTGGTGGCTGAGTGGTAAGATGCTTGGTTTCCAAACTGAGAGGCCTCAGATGCAAATCTTGGTGAGTACTGGGATTTTGAATTTTAAGATTTTTTAAGACACCCTGAATCCACCCAACTGTAATGGTTGTTGTGCGGCCACATGAAACCCTTCGTCATCCACAGAAACAGATGACCTATATATTGCAAGATCTGAAAAGCATACCGTACGTAGCTTTCTTACTCAAACTTCATTGAAAGAAACAAAAAGCATCACTATATTTTAAGGAGAGGCTTACTTAACAAGAACTTTAGACTCAAGTTTTCACACTTGCAGACAGACTTCATTGAAAGAAACAAAGGCATCAAAAACAAAAAGACTTACTTAACAAGAACTTCAGACTCATGCTTTCTCACTTGCAGATACACTGTGAATACTGCATGTGATCTTGATGAGCGCTGGTTGACCGGAGTTTCAGCTACCTTCCGATTGGCTTGACCTTGGTAGAGGAGCCTTTGCGCTATTTCTTCATTGGCAGCTAGGTGTAGGGAAAGCCCTCTCAGGATACAAGAACCCCTGGGACCCTCCACCACAGTCACCTATTGGATACAACATTGCGTTAAACCCTCTAAGTGAAGCACATTTTTTTTCACACAGGATTATAAGCTTCCTTAAAGGATAAATTATTTAAAATTTAGAGAGCTATTTTAAAAAATAAATCAGAATAATTAATTGGCTGAAACAGATTAAAGGATTGTAGAAGGGCCAGAGTTCAGTAAAGCACTAATTGCGTCATTGTCTCTAAGTCAAAACTTTCCCTATGAAACAAATAACTAATTCCAAATCATGCCATTAATGTCAATATTAATTTCTGAAAACATTATTTAAAAATGAAATGTATTGAGAAAAACAACTAAATTTTATATCATTATTATTATTATACTAACTCAAAATATATATAATAATCAATTGCATATTAAAACTACAAATGAATTATTAAGTCAAAGTATTAGCACAAAAAAAACTAAGATGAAATGTAAAATAAAAACCTATGATTAAAAAAAAAAAGAGTCACATTCCTTTACTATAATTGTAATATACAAAGATGTAATGTACTACTCCTTTTGAAGATTGCAAGAGCAGAAGACATTTCCTCTAACTGCATCTTAAAGTTTATTATATTTAATACATTTTGTAGAGAGTATAAAGAATTTGTGGAAAATTGCAAATGTCATGATGTGTCATTTTGACATAATTTATGTGAATAACTAGCCCGGTTCTTGTCGAACTACTGATAAATTAAAAGAATTGTTTCAAGATAATATAATAATAATATAAATAATTAGGCTTGTCTTCTAATAAACTCATAAATAAAAAGCAATGTTTCAAGATAATATAATTATCAAGCATATTAACTCAGAAATAAAAAGCGTATGCTAACTAATGTAAACAATTTAAACAAAAAAGAAAGAATTTTAATAAACAAACAGAATAATTACCTCCCTAATAGACTAAAGAAATAATAAACAATAACATTTAGTTCACTATTAGATGACAGAATATTCACTTTTTGAATAAACTATTAGTCTACAAAACTCTTTATATTCTGAAATGTTAACTTAAAAATGAAGAGTAGACTTAAGAATCTAAACAACTACATCAAAATATACATTTAAGTGGAAATTTTTTTAGAATAACATGTAAAACAGTATTCTAGTTGACCGATGTAAAGTATAGTTTATACAATGTACAGAACTAAAAAGCTATGAACCATATATTGTAAAATGCTAAAAATATGGTATAGTACAGTAGGCCTACAAGTATGATAATTAACATATATGCAATTTCCTCTATACAACTAAGCTGAGGGCTTTAATAATATTATCAATGTAAATAGTAGCTTTGAAAACAAGATTTCAAACAATTTTAATTAAACTTGTAGAAAATTATTTCACCTCACTGTGAAACTGTTGGCTTATTACTAAACTAATTAACGCATGTACAACCATTAAATAAAATCTTGTAAAGTTTATAAAAATTCACACGGCTGTTTATGGAAACTTTAAAGATAATAATTATAATAATAATAATTTTATTGTCCGTATGGAAATTTGTCTTACAATTAGTGCATTACACCAAACAAAAAACATTATAACTATAAGAAACCAAAGTCTACATTCACACTAGACTCACTCATAATTTACAAGTGACAAAGTTTATATCAAACAAGTGTTATTTTTGCGCATTTGTTATTTGATGTTTGTTGATTACTAAAAGAAAAGTTTTTTCATAAAAAAAAATTAGAACAGTGTTTTGAGAATCCTTTCTTTTCAGGATGTCTGCTGAGTGGTACAAACTTCTTGGCTACCTATCAAGGGAGCTTAAGTTTTAAGCTCAAATCAAGCTGTGAGCTGCAAGCAATAAAGGCAGCAAGGAAGCCTTCTCCCAGAAACCCCATCCAGTGCACACATCCACAGAAAGATTGGACCATAGTGCACTGAGCATGCTTTAGCATGATGCACAATATAAAAGTAATTTTAAAAAACATATACCGTATCCATAATCCATAAAGAGCATTGACTTAAGTCAAATTTTGTGTGCAATAAAGGCAGAGAAACATTAACAAATTTTAAAGTAAAATAATTAATAAGCTGCAAACATTTAAAAAAATTTATTTGACAATTTTTATTTTTAAAATATTAGTTAACATAGCTATCAAATTCAAAGGATTAATTATTCCTCAAGTTATGGAAAACAATTATATAAAAGCATAATATATTTTAGGTCCTCAACCACTGAGTGTATCAACTGAGTAATATAAACAAAGCCCAGAATGTATCAAAAATACAGTTGGAATATGAACAAAGCACAGAGTGTTAAAAGAGGACAGAGTATATTAACAATGCACAAAGTTTATTAAAAGAGCTCTAAGTATATTTACAATGCATGAAGTGTATTGAGAAAGCATTGAGAAATATTAATTAAACAAAGAGTACACCAACAAAGTACAGAAAGAATACAAGAAAGCACAATGCATTTAAACAAAGCAAAGATTGTACAAACCTTGGCCAATGGAGCCATGGGCAAAGAAGAAGACCTACTAGCAGCATTGAGCAAGTCATATGCCACTTCTTGATATATTTCCAAATAAGAAATATACACAGAAATATGTTCATTTGTACACTTTGACAACTGTTGGTATATCAAGCTCAGGGCTCTGAAAATCAATGGAAATCGTTTTTTTTATACGATTAAGAAAAAAACATTCATCTTAATATGCCAAGCAATCTACTTTAAGGTGCTGTGTAGAAAGAGTTGAATGAAATAAAACAATAAAGAGAACTGAAGCATTGCCAAATAGTCGTCTTCTCATCTCAGGTGGAATGGGATTGGGGGTTGTCTTTCCATAATTCCAGAGCAGCTAGAGTCACAGTGTACACAATATGGACAATCACAATTCTGCCAAAAGAATGTTGAGTGGATTGGATTAAATCTTGAGACTCTACAAGAAGTAGCTTCTTACAAATAGGAGTGGAGAGCCTTTCTTGTTCACATTTGCACATCATCCTTACAACACTATACAAGAGATATAAAGGTAGAGAGATAGGGAAGCATTGTTTAACAAGAAAAAAAGCATAACTCTTGCAGACTGTTATGACCTTAACTAAGAAATTGACATAATGTTCTGCCACTATCTTTAAAATTAAGTCTGGATCATGTTTTTTTTTATATAATGAACAAAATATGCACAGCTTGCACAAATGTCTTTACAAGTTTCAATACAAGTTGAAAGAAAAAAAAAATGAGATGACTGATGACTGATATTATATATTCATCTTAGATTGGCTTATCCTTCATGTCACAGCTTTCCTATTCTATTTATAATTATAACATGATAGAATCTACCTTAGGTCTCGATACGTCTAGGTGTCCTGGTTCAGTTCTAGTTAGTGAAAAAAAACAATTAAACCACTAGATCAAATACATAAACTTTAATCAGCTTTACTGCATATCACACACGCTGGTCTCTCTCTGATCAACCTCTGACAACAAAACACACTTCCGGTCATTCACGCAGAATGTAAAAATAGATTATACATACATACAGACATTCATCCGTGACACTTCACATATTCTTTAATGATAGCAGGGAACCTCAACAAAAAGGAAACTTTTTATGCTAAGATTCAGAAAGAAATGTCACAATGACAATAACGGTGAGAGAAGAGATACAAAAATGAATTTTCTTAAATTAAATTTATCTCTAAAACTTTTCCATTTACCGAGTAGCAAGGCCTCTTGAATTATATCCATTTGAGTTACCCTCCACAGTATATGTTTTGCCTGTCCCAGTCTGACCATAAGCAAATATTGTTCCATTGTAGCCATTGAGAAAATCTAAAACACAGACAAAACAAAATTCAGAGGCTTCGGAATTTTAGTAGCAATTGTAAGACATGCTGTAAAAAATGGTTCAAAATTAAAATAGGATAATTGGATAATGTGACCAAAAAGTAAGATTTGTTTTATGGTTAGTAATAATTGGGATTTTGAATTTCAAGATTTTTAGGGCGCCCCAGATTCCACTTAACTCTAATGGGTACATGACTTTAGTCTAGAAAATAAAAGGCAGTTTGGTCGTTGTGCTGGCTACATGACACCCTGCTAGTTAACCATTGATCAAAGAAATAGATGACTTTAACATCATCTACACTATAGACCACAAGGTCTGAAAGGGAACTTTTACTAGTAATAACTAGATTGCTGAAGTTAGAAGCAGGTAAATACACCAATTAGCATAAAAAGAAAAGCTGATGGCTGTTTCAAAATATATAATTGAAGATTTAATAATAATGTAATATTAATGTAACAGGCATATTAAAAACTATAACAGGAAAAAATGGACATTATAAGAAAACTAGAAGGTCCAAGATATAGTAAAATTACTATTAACAGAATGGGGCATTATAAAAAACTAGATTTCCAAACCAATGGGGATCGAGCTTGAATCCCAGTGAAGAATGGAATTTCAAACTTTGGGCTTTTTAGGACACTCCTGAGTCACCCACCTCTAATGGGTAATTAACATATGTTAGGGAGGAATAAACAGTTGGTCATTGTGTTGGCCAAATGACACGCCTGTTAACTGTCAGCCATAGAATCGATGAGCTTTACATCATCTGCCCCCATAGATCGCAAGGTCTGAAAGTGGTATCCTTTTACCCATACTATTAACAGTAAGTGACCTAGCCATTACATAACCTGCTTAGTAGGACAGTGAGAAGTACAATTATTGATTCAACTAATTGGATATATTATTTCTAAGGTGGAATTGCTGATGTAAGATTCAAATAGAATTTGATAATAGCAGACTGCTAGTCCATCAACCCACTCTGAATGATATCTTTAGCAACCCCCTCAAAAACATCCTCTTGAGTGGCTTCTGGCCTGAAGATATCTGTAAAGATGATGTCATAACTGATGTTGCTGCGTATAGGCTGCTGGTATCCTTGGATAAGAGAATCCTTGCTGTCTGGGATGTGAACTGTTAAGACGTTGTTAGCAATCTCATAGCCTGGGTAGGGTCTCTTGGAAGGTTTGAGGCGGGCATAAGTTTTTATTTGTGCCATGACAATCTACAGATGACTGCTGGGCAGTGCTTAACTCTCACTGAATTTGTGTTGTTTTTATTTGCTGGTTCTCCATCAATGAGACAGCACTGCCCTATTTCAGTGCTTGGACTGCAACAGACAAAAGCAACATTTTACTTTTTTCAAAAAATCAATAAACATATAGTTTATACAAAGATTATAATACATTTCTTAAAGTTAATGCATCTTTAATATTTGTATAAAATCATAAGCGATTAACCTTTTAGACTCTCAGTTACCTCCCTTTAAGTCCCAATTCCCTGAGCTTCTTCTTATCTTAACTTATTAATTACAGATGTTACTTCAAAAGAGAAGATAATTACATCCTAAGCATTCCATGTGTCAATCTAGTCATGAATATTAATCAATGACTTTTTTCTATTAAGGTTTGTTGGTTTTACTGGCTGATCTTATCTTATATAATACAAACATTATTTCAAAAAAGAAGATGATTACATCCTAAGTGTCATGCATGTTAACCAATAACTTAAATTCTGCCAAGTTACTGGTTTTCCTGGCTGGCTCAGGCAACCCATTCCATGCTCTAATAGCACTAGGGAAGAAGGAGCATTTCTACAAATTCGTCCTAGCATATGAAACGAGGAATGTGCCTTTATCTTTGTGTCTTTCTGAGTATTTTATTAGATTTTGTTTTTGTCAACCCATTCCCTTCTCTAATGGCACTAGGGAAGAAGGAGCACTTGTAGGAATTAGACATATGAAATAAGAAATGTGCCTCTATTTTTTGTATCTTTCTGAGTACTTTATTAGGTTTTGTTTTTCTATTAGTAAATTATGGTTTGTTTCTTGTTAGTTTACTTTTTATTCTTCTGTCCTGAAGTGTTTCTAGATTGAGTGATTTTACTAATGGTTTTACTCTAATCAAATGTGAATATTCGTTTATTATAAATCTAACGGCTCTATTTTGTGTCTGCCCTAGTTTCTTTATGTTGAGGGGTACCTACTTAAGTTAAATAGCATTTTAGTTTTATTTAAGTTGCTGTTTGATTTGCAAAAAAATTCTTTTAATAAACCCTAAATACTATGTTGGATTTTTTATGATTTCATCAAAATGGGGATTCCGTGATAACTTTTAATTTATTATTACACCTAGATATTTTCTGTTTTTAGTCTGTGTAACAGAATAAGAATAAGATAAGTACTTTTTATTTGTTTTAGCTTTTTGTTACTCTTTATAATCAATATTTTTTTTTGGTGGAATGACATGCTCCAATTTGATTTCCATTTCTGTAATTCTTCTAATTCTCCAGAGTAATATCTTATGTTGTATTTATTGTTCTATATATTATGCAATAACATTGCAAATAATTCAACTTTTGCTCCTGAACTAATGCAGTTTGGTAGACCATTTAAGAAAATCTCACATATGACATAGACACCATCTATTGATATAGAATACAGAGGTCTGATAGTCTAATTACTAAACTATAGTGCAGATTTTATCTAATAATGGCAATGTCTTCGATTTTGAAGATTAAGGATGAGTGCAGTGTTTCACATGACTACACAAACACAGTTGCGAACTAATATTTTCTGCATATATAGAGAAGAAAATAACTTCATTAGTTCATAATATGCTTGACTCTTATACTTAGATCTGGTGTTAGTTAGAGTCATTAGTACCATTAGTAAAATCACTCAATCTAGAAACACTTCAGGACAGAAGACATAAAGTTAGTCTAGACCAGACCTTACTTTTAAATATAGACCTAGACATATTTACTATTATTAAGAGTATTTTTAATTTACAACATAACATTTTATTTAGGCTTTTTATTTTTTAGCTGGGATCTATTCAATCTTATCTACTTTTTTTCAAACAGGCTTTTGTAAGTTTGATACGACTAGACAAGACTAGTTTTAGAATAGATCTAGACTAGTCTACGTCTAGATAGCTCTATTATTATATTTGTTATTTCTAAAATTTTAAAATGTAAGATAAATGTAACTTCCTTATAAAGAGCATTAAAAACATTAACTACACAATTTGGTGCAGGATAATATGAATCAATTTTTCTATAAATCTATTGTCATTTATTTTAAACAAAGCTGGTTTTGCTAATTAATTGAACTTGTTATTGACCTTTTCAATTTCAATCATCACTAGACATCTAGATAGATGACGACCAAAAAGTCCAGCAATCAAGCCCTTCGAATCATGGGTAGTTTACACGCGCCATCTTGTTTCTAACATTCCCATGATTCAAAATGAGTAAAAGTGCATAGGTCCGTAAAATACAATTGATTACGAATTTAAAATAATCAAAAGTATTTTTGCGAATTGTTTACTAAGCTGCGTAAAGTAGGCTACACAATATGGGCTTTAATTTAGCCAAATGGTACCAAAACGAACTAGATCTGGCTAGTTATCTATAACCTTGAAGTTTTGCTTAAAAAATATTAATCATGTTTTTTTTTACTCAGAAGGAGATGGAAGCAGGCTGGGTTTGAACCCGGGACCATTGAGACGACAATCCGGAGTTTAAACCACACAACCAGATAGCGTTGAGTTGAGAAAATATGTAGATCATTGTTTGCTTTATGCAGCTACATTAAATACGTGTACTTCGCTCCTTCTTAATCTTCCCACTAGAACACAAACCAAATAAATTTAAAAAAAAACACGATAAAGTCAACTTTAAACACTAGGCTAACAATATAGTCTATTTGATGAAATATCACTAAATCAAAGGCTGTAAAAATAAATCATAATTCTATGGCGAAACATGCACGATATTTAAACTTCATTGACATTGTCGCCTACCATGTGAGGATAATAGGCCTATGTCTACTTCCCACAGGACCGTCTATTCTCTCGTTGATCAGTAAATAGGCCTACTTTCTTTACACGTTATCATTACAAACGGAAATTTTAAAAAATTAAAATAATAATAAAATTACAAGTCTAAAGGAGCTCTGAGTAAAAGGTTTCTTTGAAACAAACTTGAATATACAAAGATCTTTACGTACGTCTTAGTTTTGCGGAGCTGTGAAAGTTCGCGTAACCAAATCGCTGTAATCTTCCCCGTCAGCAACCGTTCTTGGCAGATTATCAAGAGAGAGGCCTATCCATTCTTTCTCGTTGGACGACCCTTTGTTTGTGCTGCCTCCCACTGTACCTTGAAGGAGGACTTTTGACAGTGAGTCATGTCTTATAATATCAAGCCAGCTCAGCTTTCGTCTCTTCACAGTATTGAGGAATAGATTCCTCCTTCTTGTTGACTTGTAAAAGTACAAACTCATTTCTCCTCCTGATATCTGATACCCAACATTATTCTGTATCATTTACTTTAAAAGGGTTAATATAGATTCTTCTTTCAGCTTCGACGTCCAGCTTTCACAACCATACAGGAGTACAAAGACCGCTAGCGAAGAATACAGTTTTAATTTTACTGGGAAGCTGGTGTTACTCTTCAAGATTTTCCACAGTTTGCTCATGGCAACGGATGCTAAGTTTAAAAGTGTTTTTTCTTTTAATCACTTATCCATCTCTTGTTATGTTTGACCCTAGGTATTTGAATGAGTAAACTTTTTCTAATGTTTGGACATTCAACAATATGCAACATCTCGTACTATTTCCACCACCAACTAGTGTTTTGCTTTTTTCAACACTGATTTCCATGCCAACTGCTCTGACTTCAGCATCCAGTTTTAAAGTAAGATCTTGTAGGCTACCTTGTCTGCATTTTCTGTAACGAGGTCTATGTAAAATATACGATCTGCAAACCTGAGACTGGAAATAGGCCTCCCATTTAAGGGGAAGATAGTAAGCCTTTGTAGTTTCCATAATGTCCTGGTAATTAGTTAAATAGAGCTGTACAGAATACATCCTTGCCGCACTCAATATAGAATAAGTATTAAGCTTTCACTCTATGATTTAACTGTCTAACAAAATAAAAAAAATTATAATACTTTAAACAAGCAATATATAGGCCAATATATATATATATATATATAAGAAAGCTTACATAAAGGGGAAAAACTTTACCCTTAAAACTATATCATTAATGTACATGTTACTTCCCTTATTTCAAATTTTAAAAGATTAATTACCAATAATTAATTGGCAAATTTTTTTTTTTATCGATTCATGTCTTGTCTATGCCAATGAATATTTTTGCGGTTTCAGCTTAATCCGAGAATGGGTGGGGAGAAATAACGTACGCCTTTTTGGACCAGACAGAGTGAGTTGATATAAGCTTTGTGAAAAGAACATAGGCCTACCTGCTTTAGAAAACTTGTAGCGCGATTGTTTTTCACTTAATAACTAATGAATGTTACATTAAAAACAATGAAATATTTTTTATACCCCCCTTCTCCCGAGAAAGAATCCTAGTTATGCGAATGTATAGATCTACTATCTTTATAGGCTAATATTTAAATTAGGACTCATCTTAAAAACCAACAAAATACAAGTTGTTTTTTCAAAATCACCAAACCTTAATAATAACATATGTTTATTAAAAATGTTTATTTTACATATAGTTATAAAATTTTGACAACCATAAATAAATATACAAATCTAATAAGCATCAAGGTACTGCCAAGTACCAAAAGTTCTTCTAAGTAAGAAAAGACAATGCTTAAGATGTGCATCTTCTATTCCTAAATCTCTTTAGGCACACTGTAGAAAGCAATATAAACATAGTAATCGATACCCGTAGATTCTGTTCAAGTAGCTAATGGGTTCTTAGATTGTAAAGTAGTACTAATATAAAAAGAAGATCACACTGAGGTCTATGATAGTTGCTCAAACACTGAGGTCTATGATAGTTGCTCAAACACTGAGGTCTATGATAGTTGCTCAAACACTGAGGTCTATGATAGTTGCTCAAACACTGAGGTCTATGATAGTTGCTCAAACACTGAGGTCTATGATAGTTGCTCAAACACTGAGGTCTATGATAGTTGCTCAAACACTGAGGTCTATGATAGTTGCTCAAACACTGAGGTCTATGATAGTTGCTCAAACACTGAGGTCTATGATAGTTGCTCAAACACTGAGGTCTATGATAGTTGCTCAAACACTGAGGTCTATGATAGTTGCTCAAACACTGAGGTCTATGATAGTTGCTCAAACACTGAGGTCTATGATAGTTGCTCAAACACTGAGGTCTATGATAGTTGCTCAAACACTGAGGTCTATGATAGTTGCTCAAACACTGAGGTCTATGATAGTTGCTCAAACACTGAGGTCTATGATAGTTGCTCAAACAGCTCTCTCCTGTTCATTCACCATTCTTATGCAATTTCACCTGCTTGGATTGGTCATAGCTACCATATGGAGCCTAAAGTTATGCTCTTTTGGGCAATTAGTGACTGGCACAAATAAAACTGGTCTATCCAATTGTAGATATAATCAGACAGAATATTAAGTGGTAAACATATATGTTGATTTTTGGGAAGACTTAGTCTTTTCCACACTATGTGGAGAGAGTTGGTTACTAAGAAGCTACTGACATAAACTAGCAATGATATCAGCCCATTAAGAAAAACATAAAGAATGACTGGATTGTCTTACACCCAAGAAGGTGCCCCTTTTACCTGTGAAGTATGGGCTAAAGCCACAAGAGGAAAATGATTAAAACGTTTTTAGATTAGTTTGTCATTTTAGCTCTCGTGTTTATATTTGTAATGTTATCACAGAACCTCAAGCCTACATTTTGTTTGCTGCTACGTTTTGAGCCTACATTTTGTTTGTTAACAGCGCTTTATAAATAAAATTATTATTATTATTATTATGGAGTGCTCAATGAGATGAACCAAAGTTGATTTTTTTTTTTGGACTGAAGGTGACAAACAAACAAAAAGTCTTTAATGAGACATAAATAAAGCAAAATACTAATTATTTACATTACTGAATCATCTTCATTTTTGTTTAGTCAGAGCAGTATTTTTATTTATTCATTTATATTTTGAAGAATGTAAAACTAATGAAATGGATACATTAATAAAGAAGTGTACATTTAGTGTACTACATGCAATTATGTCCTAACACATTATGTCAGCTGACATAAACATATTTGATCTAAGGCATTTACATCTCTTGAAGGCAAGATTGAAAAAAGTGGCAACACTGGTTTTTGGACTGTATGTAATAAGGCTAATTTGACAAACATTTTATTTATGACAGTGATAAAAAGAGAGCTAAAAATGTATATATATGTATATATATATACATGGATATATAATAATGGTAAATGTAGTATCTTTAAAAAAATGGTGAACTATCTCAAATTGATTAGGGCAAAGCTTGTTTCTGTTTTTATAGCTGAAGTGCCATGTGGCCAATTCAACTCCTGGAGTGGAATCTTCAGCGAATGCTCAACTTTTCAAAGCTTTAAATATAACAGTCTTTTTTTAACTCAAAATATTTCAGGTTTTACATTATGAGCTACATGTATAAGACAATGAATGAAATACATACAGCAGATGCATAATACAAGGAATACTAAAGCTAAAATATGCACTGGAAATGACATGAATGTCACAAGACCTGTATCCCATTATTAGTTGAATAAACAGAAAGAGTTCTCTAATTGATTTGCATATTAAAAAAACGTGAGCAATATTTTTATTTGATATTGGTGAACTATCAGCAGAAATGACATATGCCTAGTTTACAATTACAACATAAATATTGTCATGTTCAATTGTATATATTTTTACAAGCTTAATAAAACAATTGATTGTGGCTTTATAAAAATATGAGCAAAATAAAAGCATTTCTTCATTTAAAAATGCTAGCTCACATTTACTGGAATATTTCCACACAATTTGGTTCACAATATAGGTGTGAAAAATAAAATATTCATAACACAAATGCAGGCCCCTTATTAGTTTAATCACTGTGTTATAAATATTCTCATAAGTAAATCTGAAGTGATTCAATGCACCAGTACTTCTGTACTGAGTTGTGCATAAAGGTTACAAAAGGTTGGTTGGTAAAATACTAAATAAAGTTTATGTCTGCCTTCCAGTAAATGCCCAAGGTGTTACTTCTATACATCAAGAATTTTGTTGTTGTTGTGCTCGCTCTGCTATATATAAAACAATAAAACAATGGCATCACCAATAAATAGAGCTTGCAGCTTTTAAAAGTGTGCAAATTTCCCAACAACCTGTTTACAGTTTGGACATCTATGTATGACATCTTTGGTGCCATCAATACAGAAAGGAATCAAGCAACACCCTAGCCAGAGCCTGAAAAAGAGAGAAAATTATTGTCTTCTTACAAAATAATGATCCAAGTTTTGAAAGAGGCAGTTCTCAACAATTTGAGAATCATTTGTATAATTATATGATATAGTAATAGATTGCAATTATAGCTTATTGGAGTGCCATATATAATAAAATAAAATAAGCAGTTGTCTGGATGGAGGCACGGTAGCTGAGTGGTAAAGTGCTTGGCTTCCGAGTTCAAATCCTGGTGAAGACTGTGATTTTTAATTTGAGTATCTTTGGGCGCCTCTGAGTCCACCTAGCCCTGAAAGGGGAAACTTTGCCTGGATGATAACAACAGACAAATAATTCATCATCATCTCATCTTTCCTTTGCATTCCTCATGGAACATAGCACCTCAGTAAAAACACACCCACTCTCCATGGTCTCTTGCTAGTTTTTTTTAAAGGCTTTCCAGCTCTGTCCTGTACTCTTGGCTTCAACTAGTATACTGTGTTGCCATGTTCTTTTTGGTCTTCCTCTATATGTCTGGTGCCCTAGGGGTTCCACTCTAAGGCCCTTCTAGCTCTGTTTTGGGTATATTTTCTAAGGGTGTGACCAATTCAGATGAATAATTGATTGAAGATTACTTTTGTTGAGTTTGAAAGGATGATTATCTTGCATACAAATTTAAACTGAATCACCAGCTGTTAAGAGAATGGTGCTTTAAATTACAGCTCAGATTTATACAATGTTGAAATGTTTGGACAACGTAGGAAGATTAGAAAGGGCTTATAATGGGCAATAGAATTAAAATCTCATCAATTGGAACACTGAAGATCTAAATAAACTGTGAAATAGGGAAAAGTCAATTGCCATCTAGAGCCCTTTATTGAATATAAAAACACTTTCTATAAGAAGTAATACCATAAAACTTACACTATCAAACATTCAATTTATGACAAGCCAGTTCAAAATATCTGCATTTTATGATAAGGATGATAATAAATTATTTTTAGGATGGCAGTACAGAAAATGGATCATGGTACCTATACATGTTTCTGTGTAACTTTCCAAATATTACTTGCAGTGGTAGTAAATAGTTATCTATGTTTTTAATTTTAACAAGTAAGTGAGACCTTTATATTTGGTGTTTACATTATCAATTGAAATTTATGAAGGTATAAGATGAACACTGTTAGCATCCAGTTTTAGGACTAGGCTGACCTATTTCACTTTTCATTTAACAAAACAGTTAAATTGCTTTTAACAAAACAGTTAAATTGCTTTAAATAAAAAATCAGGTAAGAAGAAATTTTATTTTAGTTTTCGCTTTGGATAAAACTAATTGAAAAAAAAAATGATATTGAATTCTTAATAAAGGAATCAATATATATGATTGTTTTGTTTGTAAAAGATTGCACATTTCTGATGTTCCGTAGACTTATTTTGAAGATTTTGAAGATTATCTACTTCTTATCAAAACCTCCCACTGGATGACAGAGAATGCCAGCAGGCAGGGTTTGAAGCCAGGACCATTGAGACCACCTAAGGACAGTCCTGAGCTGATACCACATAAACCAGACAGCCATCCTTATATATTTAGTGTGGGGGAGGAAAAAGTTTAAAGGGATATTTTTTAAATTTTAATTTCAGACTTAGATTTTAATATTTGCTTTACACCGAATTATTCAATATGTAAATAGCTTTAAGAAAAGGTTATTACAAAATTAAAAATCTACAATTTTTATCGGATTTGTTTCTAAAGAATGTTTTGAATGCTTCTTCAAAGTTGAAGATAATGTATATCCTAGCTCAAACCTCCCGTAGGACGATGGCAGCAGGCAGGATATGAACCAGAGACAATTTAATCAACGACAATCCAGTATGCATACTACACAATCAAGCTACTACATTGATCTTCAAGAATTGGGAAATATGGCGTCAAATATAAAAAAAATTTTTTATTATGAATTATGTGCCGAGACCTTTGTCTGAATTGATTTTTTGTACAGGAAAGAATTTTACTTGTGTTTCTTAATCGTAACAAACACAAAATGAAAAATTTTATAAGGCTGATGATTGCAGCTCATAAAATTACAAGTTTTTTTTTTCTACAACAAAGCATCAAAAGTACTGAGACAACATAAGGTTTCATAATGTTGCATTGCTTGTCATAAATTGAATGTTTGATAGCGTAAGTTTTATGATATTACTTCTTATAGAAAGTATTTTTACATTCCATGTTTTTATTTTGTCTATGCTTAACACTTTTACCGAAATATATAAAATGTCAAAAGTACTGAAACTAAAGATATCATAAAATTAATTCTCTGAATGTTTTTTTGTTGTCTATGCTTAAAACTCTTACCCAAATAAACAAATGACTCCAGCGACTGCCCAGGTCAAGAGACCAGTAGTGTACTCTGTTGATGTGGTCACTGTGGCTTGACAGTGCTGGCAAACAATATATGCTGGGAACTGCATGAAACGGAAGTTGGCACCAGGCAAAGGCATATTCATTGGCTGAACAATGACAGCTGATCAACAAACAAATTTTTTTAAAAATTAATAAATATATATACATAAAACATAAAATAAAAATAAACTCTGTGTCACATAATAATAAATGTCAAGGTTAAAGTTGTTTTATTTTTAACTGTACTAGAAGTAGCCAGGGATCAAACATTAATCAATGATCTTTCCAATAGAAGGTGCTGGTTATTTCTTGTTTGTAGTACAAATTCCTTTTAGAAATAATATAAAGATAAAGGGAAGACAATAAGTGGTGCCAGTCTTAAAGTTTCAAACTTCATGTTAAGGCACTCAGCAAGCACTTCTTAGTTTGAGTTTGGTTTTTGACCTCAGAGCCCTCTTGATAGTTGACCAAGCAGTTTATGCCTCTATTCCACAATATGTTATTTTGTATGTTAATAGTAAGTGTTTAATCTTTTTATGATTTCTACTTAATGGATTGAAGTATTTTATTTCCTAAAGAGGAATTCTGTTATTTCTATACTTAAGCCTGAATCTCTGACGTTTAATTAAATATCAGGTCATCAGATTTAACTTCATAAATTATAAAGCACATTAGTTCATTTAAAAAAAACAAAATCTAAATTTAAAAATACTTCCTTTATGACGAAAACAATTAATTTTTTTTGGTTTGTACCATTTATATATGTTTTAGTTTAATTACAGGCTAATTATTGAGTTAAATTGTATTAGATGTAGTTCCTTGGTTTTCAAGTTAACCCATTCCTTGCTCTAATGGCAATGTTGCTTGAAACAAAAAAAAAAGCTCATATGAGTTTTTTCCTAGCAGATGTTCATAATGTGTGTTCAATCTTATTGTGAACGTATGGAACAAAATTGTAAGAATCTGACTAAAAAACATATTGTCCTTTGGAAACAAAAAAACAACAACATTGGCTTAAAAAAAAATGTGGTTACCAAAAATTAGCTACAAGTAGTGTAAGACCATCTCTAACAAATGATGGCTAATGCTACAGTAAGCAAGTATCTAATAAAATCATAATACTCACTTGTCTGGCCAGCAGATGCTTGATAGCCTTGGGGAGGAGGGCAGGCACCTGCAGGTGGGTAACCTGAGGGCGGGTAACCCGAGGGAGGGTGGCCTTCATGCTGATTTGGATCTACGTGAAATCCGGCTGAGGGCGGCTCATATTTAGGTGGGGGATCAATATGACCTTTTTCAGTGTGGTCCATTGTAGCCAGTTATCTGGAAAAAAAAAACAAGCAAAAAATAATGTTGGTACATTTGAGTGAATCTGGTTGTCTCTTTGTGAATATAAGGGTTAGTGCTAGAAACAATAGTGTTTTTAATTCTGTTCTTTTAAAAAGTTACCATGTCTCATAGACAACATGGTCAGTATCATGTATATCATGGTAGCTAACATACATAACATTGTAGTCATCGTAAATAACATGATAGTCACATACATAACATGATAGTCATCATAAATAACATATTATGATAGTCACAACATGGTGATCACCATACGTAAGGTAGTCACCATTATTATATATGGTATCTATCTAACACATGGTGAATAGACAAAATGTTTGTTTTTTTAAAAGAAGTTTGAAAAGTTTTTTTCTTTGTTTTTTGACAGACAGCACAAATAGCCCAATAGCGGCGTTTTCCTACAAGATTGAACAGACTAAGCAAGTTGGCATTCAGGCTAATACCCGGTTCTCTGCACTTTATGGGCGTAGGCAAATGTGATTATTAGTCGAACTACGTGACCGGTGGAAGATAGCATAATAGGCCTACTTCTGCTAGATCAATATTAATAAATATATTTGCGGCAGCGCCTGCTCCCTACAACTATTTCCGGCTCTAGTACATTTTAAAGTATGCATGCTACTGCGTTACTAATATAGTTTCTGCATGAAGTAATACAGACTATGAACGCAAAATACCTAGGTGTTATAATAAATAAATAAATAAAACTGTCCTGGAATCCCCATATTGATGAAACTATTAAAAAATCAAACAAAACATTAGTGTTTATTAAAATAAACTTCTACAATTCAAATAAGAACATAACACTAAAATGTTATTTAACCTTAGTTAGGCCAATAATAGAATATGCAACCTCTGTTTTGGGACCCCTCAACTCAACAAAAATTTAAGAAATAGGAACAGACACAAAATAGAGCAGTGAGATTCATAACAAAAGAATATTCACATTTCACTAGAGAGAAAGCCTTCGGGATAGAAGACTTAAAAGTAAAGCATAACACACTGAACCATAGTCTTCAAATACAAAACATAATAAAATAATCAGAAAGACACAAAGAAAAAGGCACAAGCCTCGTTCCATACGCTAGGACTACTTTGTACAAATGCCCCTTCTTCTCTAGTGCTATTAGAGCATGGAATGGGTTGCCTGAGCCAGCCAGGAAAACTAATGACTTGGCAGAATTTAAGTCATTGGTTAACATGCATGACTAGATTGACCTAGGAACACATGTAGGATGGAATCATCTTCTTTTGAAGTAACGTCTGTATTTGATAAGATAAAATAAGAGGCAAACGTCTGTTTGTCGAGATCAAAACAAAGAACAAAAAGAATGTAAACATGCTCATTAAAAATATCTAAAGTTATAAGACCTAAACATTCTTTCTCTGCTGGAACGTATCGCTTCAAAGTGTATACAAGAAGCAGACAAGCCTATAAAGAGAGGTAGACAGAAACAGCAGCCATTTTACTTCACTGGTTCTCAACTTTTCAGAATAATTAGTAAGTCCGTCTGTCCGCTACAGATCTAAAAAAAAAAAAAATAATCATGTCAGTAACGCGCAGATTGACGGCTTTCGCTTAAACATAGACTAAAGCTTAAGGACCAGTGCGTTGGCCATGGGCCACAGCTTGCGAACTCTGTGCTACTTGACATTTTTGTTTGGTTCAGGTTGGCAACAGCAGTGTAAAGACAGATCTTTCATCATGTAAAAAACAAACTGGATTTCAATAAAACTTACGAAGTATCGAGACATGACGGTTCTTATACAGAATCATCTGTAGCCTATCTGTGGCATTTTACGTTTCATGAGACGATCTTTTCCCTTTGCAACTTCTTGTGTGACTAAACAGGCCAATCCTTGATACACAGCTGCGGTCACATGTTAGGCATATGTAGTCACCAGGTACAGGGTGCATTTTCACTTTCTACTACTGTGTAGGGCATCTGCAATCTGTAACCCTTCCTTTATGCTCGCTCTCAATGTGGATCTATTCAGTGCCACTTTTACCCAGCTGCTAGTGTCGATTTTGAAGAGCTTCATGTCGTGTTTGCATACATCCGTATACCATAAAAGTGGGCGACCAGCGGCTCTCCTGCCTTCTATTACATCGCCATACAGAATGTCTTGTGGAAGTCGTCCTACTGGCATTTTATGAACGTGGCCAAGCCAGCCAAGGCGTCTGCTACTGATCATGCAATAATTCATTTGATTCATAGTTTTGCTAGACATGAGTTCATTTATCACTACTCTTCGAAGTGTCAAAAAAAAAGTTCGAGATAATCCCCATTTATGACCCAGTGACCCAGAAAAGGCTTTAACCCGTGGCCAGGATAAAGGATTGTCTCTTCACCCAGCGTTCTGTCTGGAAGCCCCATCAACTAGATGATCATTTCATCACATCCTTTTCAGACAATGTAATGGAATCCCTCATCCCATGCGAGGCCGGAGTCCGAGCACACATGCAATTACTCCCGCTATAGCATACTGTGGTGGCCTAGTGGAGGCTACTTTCGCTCTCGTTCTTAGCCTCTCTGCTTCTCCGGGCGGACGTTTCCACGGAGGCTCCACGCCGAAGCGACGGAAGCTTTTTCCGTTTATCACAGCTCCATTCAAGTTACATTAAATAAAGAAATATCCGACTCAGATGCAATTGACCCTTCAAGGCCATAAGTAAATATTTCATATCTTCTGTTTTAATTAGGCCTACGCAAACTCACTCATAAATAGCAAAGAGGCAGCATGTTTTGGTGGCAAGTTTTGACAATCTCTTTTTTTGGGCTATTACAATCAAGGCCATTAAAAATGTTTCTCGGAACTCCTCAAGAGGTTTCCTTTTGCATTGCTATGACTATTAGTACTGGATGGGTTGTATGCACTTTCTGCCGTCGTCACGATGGTCCAGAGTTAGAAACCTGTCCGTTTCCATGTCTTGCTGTGGGTTTGGACTGGGATATATGTAAAGTGGAAATAAATTTTACATGAAGTAAAGCCTATATTCGATCGAATGGTAAGCTACTGCATAAAGTCAAGTCGTTTTAGAAATAATAATGACTATGTCTTTGATAAAGAAGATTAAGTATGAGAGCAGTGCTTCAAAAGATTGCGCATACCCAGTTGCAACTTGCATATATATTTTTTTTAAATCTGAGAAATAGTATATATTATAATGATCTAGCAGTTGAACAGATTTGTAATTTGTATCAAATAAATTGTAATACTGGGTGGTTGTTGTTTTGTTGCATTCCTTTGTCACTGTCACGAGCTTCAATGGTGCTAAGATAGATGTCATGTTAAAGGTTATCTTGATCTAAACAGCACAATCAATGATCGTGATCGCCGAGGGTTTAGAAATCGTCAGTTGATAAGATGATCGTTTTGAATAGCTCTAGAGCTCTAACCCTTACCACGTGACTAACATCTCTCCGTCGCATGGCCAACCAATAAAATACAACTTAACATACTATTGTTAACTTTTCTGACCAATTACAATTATTCTAATAAAAGGTTTCTGTCTACTTGGATATCCCCGAGATAGCTGAAATTCTGGCGGCAGACCTTGGGCTAAAATTAGATAAAGCGTACGTGACAGTCACGTTTAGCTTTCCATTTTGTCTTCCTCTGGACATGCAAGTGTCTGGTAACCCTAAGCTTGTCATTAAGTCCGAAAATGTTGTAAGAGTGTGGTATTTCACGCGCAAAGGTCACCCAACTGTGACAATATATTTTGTCACATCTAACGCAGCCAAATACCGTTATCTATAACGCTTTTTTTTTGCCGTTTCAACATTGTATATGCTAGTTGTGTGTAGTCACTACTTACCGTTAGACATTAGCTCTGCTTCTATAGGCTAGTTGTGTGTAGTCACTACTTACCGTTAGACATTAGCTCTGCTTCTATAGGCTAGTTGTGTGTAGTCACTACTTACCGTTAGACATTAGCTCTGCTTCTATAGGCTAGTTGTGTGTAGTCACTACTTACCGTTAGACATTAGCTCTGCTTCTGACACCTTTAATGTATGAAAGATGAGCGCATGACAAATACAATTTTTATTTTAGCAAATTTAAAAGTTGCCCTCCCCACTTCTGAAAGCAACTAAGGCGTCATTTGCCCTAACTTGCATTCAAGAAAGAAGCTGACAGCACAAGACCTCTGCAGTAAACAACTGGAGTAGAGAGCTCTCAATAAGGTAGCTGTGCACATATTTAAGACTCAAAAGAAAAGCCTTTGCCGAAGACAGGCGCAGAAAAAAAGATAACTTAAATAGATCCCAGATGTTGCCAATATACAGCTTGCAAATGGTTCTGCGAAATCACGTGATACACTGCATTCATCCTTACTCTTCGGAATCGAAGTCAATACCTGATTATTATTAGGTAAAATAGTCAACCAAAGATTAGATTTTTTTTTAAAACTTTTCTTCGTCTTTGCATTTTATTCATTCTTTACTACGCACATAATTAATACACGAGCTTAGCCTGGCGTGAAGCGAAGCCATACAGTATATCACAAGAATTCTCTTTCCTACATATATCACGCTCAATAACAAGAATTACCAAATGTTTCAGTCTATCTACGAGAATTGTTGACCTCAACTAATTCTTCGTTAGTTCAGGGCCCGAGAAGCTTCTTTCACTAGATTCCACAATTACGGGACGTTTTTTTTTTTTGTTGCGCATAGTATCGGCGTTTTTCATATTGAATGACACACTAAAATGACAATTTTTGTCTATATATTTCGGGAGATTCGTATGAGTATTCAAAAGATTTTAATAATTTCCTGATATTTCCAGGGCTTTTTCGTATATTTTGCAATTTCAGGAGATTTTCAGGAGCTCCTGGTTAATCGACAGGAGGCCGCGGGAAATCTGTCGTAAGTTATAAAATGGTTTAATTGAATAATTTATACACCTAGAATTAGCGCGGGTCCTATGAAAGTGCGGTCGCATAGGTTGCAGTGGCCTAAGTTCGGCCATGCAAAATAGCGGCGTATGCTACGCCCACGGTCGACTAGTACATATGTAACAAGATTACAAAGACAGTTTGTGTGGAAACACAAACTCAAAATCGGCCCCCGAAGTGGTCCACCCAGGCAGGCTTCAATATTTTCAGAAAGAACATCCAAATGAAATTATATCAAAGACAAATGAGAGATAAGAATGGAGAAAGAAGGTTGACAGATCTTGTGTAGTGCCCCAACGGTACAGCAGATCAAAGGATAGGTGCAAGTGAATGCAAAGTTAGATGTAAACCTGGCCTAACTAGTTCCCCTTTCAGACCTTGTGGTCTATAGGGCAGATGATGTAAACTCCATCTGTTTTTGTGGCCAACGGTTAACGAGGGTGTCATGTGGCCAGCACAACGACCAATCGCCTTTACTTTGCCCCAACTAATATCAGGTACCCATTGGAGCTGGGTGGACTCAGACGCGCCTAAGGATTCCGAAGTTGAAAATCCCAGTCTTCACCTGGATTCGAACCCGGTTCGGAAGAAAGGAGCTTTACCGCTCAGCCACCGAGCCTCTCCTGGCCTAACTGAAGTCTTATAATATATGTAATTGTTTTGAAAAGGATCAATCTCTTACTCGGATGCACACAAAAAAAAAAAGACATTTCCGCAATAAAAAAAAAAGTTCACGAAAATGACGTTTACAAGATAACTATTCGTTTTAACGATCTAACTTATAATGCATACTAATTAGCTTTTTCTCTTCAAAAAAACTGCTTTCATAACTGATTTTAAAAATTAGATTTGTTCGCTTTCGGAAAAAAAAAAAGTAGCCGTTGCATCAGAACTTTGAATGGTCTAAAATATTGTGATGGCGGATTTTCAATATCTTTTCTAGTTTACGAGATCTAAACGGGACAGACGGACAGGCGGACAGACATTTCGCACAAAACTAATAGCGTCTTTTCCCCTTTCGGGGGCCGCTAAAAAACTAGGTCAGAATGGTTTATTCTTATTCAATATTTACTTATGGCCTTGCCAAGCCTAATGTGTAACAAGATTTGGTTCGATACTAAGATGGGGGGGGGGGGGGGTTGGCAAACTAGAGCATTAGTTTTATCTTTAAAAAAACAACTTTTGCGCTTGATAGGTGGACCACACAGCTCTGATAACCAAGCCCGTGTGTGTGATTGATATGATAGGCCTCAAGGCTTAGACTTCAGATCCTTCTTGCTGCGGTCAGGTTTCGGACATTTACCAGCACCCGACGATCCCAAATCAAATAAGAAGTAAGTGCAAATGCTAACGTGATGTGGAGCCTATTGAATCGAAAATGAAAGGAAATTACAAAAGTTGTTGAAAAACTTTGTTTAAAAATTTAATAAAGAAAGTTTGTGTTTCACACAAACTCGAGGGTGGTCATTGTGAGTTAGCTGTTTAACAAGTAAGGAGGGTAGATTTTTATAATAATTTTTGAGGATGTTAATACATTTCAATAGTTCTTGTCATTTGTATGATACGAAGACGTCTTTTATCACTACTATTATGGTAGTAACTGTGCATCTATTTGTAAACAAATACTAGATAAGAATTGCCTAATAAATTATGTTTATTTTTTTATATAAGTAAGCACAGTAGGCATACTTAGCATACAATGTGAATACCTAAATTGAAACTATTGCTCGTCTTTCTTATGTTACGTATGGCTTACACCTTCAAAAAGAGAAGAACTACATTTATGTAGGCTTTTTCATTATATTTTTTTGACAGATAAAACTTTGCATATAAATGTTATAAAAAAAAATATTTATCTTGACTTAAAAAAAAACTGTTTTCAGTTATAATTATTCTTATTACTTACTTAATACAACTTTGAAGTCATTTTTTAAAATGGTGTATTTGTTTTATATAGGCCTATATATAAAAGGCTTTCATATAAAGTTTTAAAAACCTATAGACTTCAGAAGACCAAGAAAAGCTGATGCTTCTATTTTTAGAACGCAAGAGAATATGGTGAAATCTGATTTTCGTTTTATTTTGATTTATGCTCTTAGTTTTTGATATCTACAGTGACAGTCTGACGGACAGACAGATAGACCCAAAAAAAAAAAAAGGCGGCTTTTATTCTTTTGGGGGCCGCTAGAAAGTTTAAATGATGCATGTGAACTAAAAATGCAAGATCTAAAGATCTAGACATACGTCACGTCCAACTATAACTTCGATGAAAGTTTAAAAAGAAAGGGTGACAGTATCAACAGTACAACTTTTCTTTTATTTAGCATATCTCGAGATAACAAAAGTAATATCTAGACATGACTGAAGAACGTGCCGAGCCTGTTTCAATCCTGATAAGACAGATCAGTTGCTGCTGCACCCAACTCTAATTATAGTTACATTAGATCACATTTCTATTCCGTAGGTAGATCTATGTTCTAAACGAGACAGAGAACGCAATCCCTGCTGGGCAAAGTACTGACAGTGAATGTAGCATCTAAGGTGTGCAGAATTACCCACTTTTAGGTCTCTAGAATTTATTGATTATTGTCAAATGGCACAAGATAAGATTGAACGGCCGAATTAGGAGATCCAGGGAGCAAGATAAGAACTTTCTGCTGTGAACAGTGTGGGGGGGGGGGGGGGGGGCAACCAGAGAGAAAGAGAGAGAGACAAAAGAAGGGGATGAAAAACAGCCCCAAGGAATGGACGGGCCTGTCAAGGAAAGAGACTCTAATCCGGGCAAAAGACAGGAAGAGAGAAAGAGTGTCGACAGATCATATATGGTGCCCCCAATGGTTCAAAGCCTAAGGAAAATAGAACTTGTGTATCTCAGAGATAGGCCAGTGGTGAAATACCTCAAGCATAAAATATACATTGATTGCATTGCGACATAGATGATTGATTGATAGATAGATGGATGGATGGATGGGTGGGTGGATAGATGGATGGATAAATAGATAGATAAATAGATGGATGGATAGACAGACAGACAGACATAGACAGTTAAAAAAAACCACACAAATAGAAATAAAAGCTAAGACTTTAGTCTCTCATACATTTGTAATTAATTGAAACAAAAGAAATCTTAGGAAGTCCAGTCTTAAGTTGGCAATGTCTAAGTGCTTAATAAAACAAAATAGGCCTATCTATATATATGTGAGAACTCCACTAGCCTCTGGTAAAACAAACAATGTCAATTTTTTTTTCTGTCTCGCCATTGGTCAATAAGGTCACTCTGCTAAGAAAAAAAAATGACGACAGTTTAAATCTAGTCTAGCGCTGCGACCAAATGGCTTCAATGTTAATAGAACGATTCCTTGTTATTTTTTAAGATGGTGGCTCAAGTAGCCCATGATCTCTCCGGTCAGACGGGGAAAAAATGAAGAGTTAGGATTCAAAAGAGACTTACTCTAGCAGTTTAAAACTATGAAGAAACAAAAAAGATAAAAGTAAAAGTAATTGATTACTAAACCACAGATACTAATCATGATTTTAAAAAATGGCATTTTGATGTAATGACTAAGTTATTCAAGCATAAGTTCAACCGTCACAACACTATAGAATTTTTTTTTTCTTTTAAAAAGTAAAGTTATATAAAACTCAATAAAACGCTTGATTTTTTTGTATATATATCTAAATAAAGCTAGCTTTTTTTTTGTATATAGCTAAATAAAGCTAGACTAGTCGACTGTCGTTTTCAGTGTTTAAAAGTTGCACTGACATAGGCTCTATATGGCATACAGACCCATGGAATCAAACTAATGTCAAAAATTGTCACCTTATCAGTAGGATGTTTAATTACTTGAGCATTTCAGAACAAACTCCCCAAATCTTGGCTCGCCGATCAGGTTTCGAACTAACAGAGAACCAAGTCTAACGCTTACCCTACCACGACAACAATGTTGAACTAATACACGTAGCTAGATCTGTAACTTACCGTTAAGCTGCAACTTTCAAGTCTAAGGTATGCTCGGTATCCGTTGAAGGTCCAACTGACTCGATAATCTTAACACGGCTCATACAAATAAAGCAGGCACACAGTTACAAATCGAGGAATTCCCAGTTCTAAATTTAGCCCATTGCTTACATTGTCACAAGGTCAGAGCCCCAATTTAGTTACGAGGTTCTCGATTTGTTTGTTATGCGTCCTTTTTTTTTATTAGAATGCGAAGATAATGAGCATGAAGGCAATAACTAGCTGAAATGAGAACATACAATTGAAAAAGAAGCGTCACTAAGTAAAAAAACAACACTGGTGCTTTTTCCGTTTAAACATTATTTCAACATAGGCCTACATGTAGATAGAAATCTTATTAGTTACAGACGCTATTTCAAAAGAGAAGATGATCACGTCTTATGCATGCCCCTGAGTCAGTCTAGTCATGCGTGTTAATCAGTGACTTAAACTCTCCGAGTCGTTGGTTTTCCTGGCTGATTCGGGCAACCCATTCTATGCTCTAATAGTACTAGGAAATCTAGGCTTTTTCTAGAGGCAAAACAAAAACATCACGATATGTAGGCAAGCTTTCCTATCATGACACTCTTAATCTTTTTTTTTTTTGTCATGTCCTAGTAGTAAATGTATTGTCTTCAATTCCCAAAATTAAGGCCTAGTGCAGTGTTTCACTAAACTACACAAATCCTTTGCGAACTGCATATTTTTCCGCACAGACAGTCAAAGCCGTTGTCCGCTAGCAATCTATTGAATCTATCCATTGAATCTATCCATTGAATCTATCTATTGAATCTATCTATTGAATCCATTGAATCTATCTATTGAATCTATCTATTCAATCTATTGAATCTATTGAATCTATCTATTGAATCTATCTATTGAATCTATCTATTGAATCTATCTATTGAATCTATCTATTGAATCCATTGAATCTATCTATTGAATCTATCTATTGAATCTATCTATTGAATCTATCTATTGAATCTATCTATTGAATCTATTGAATCTATCTATTGAATCTATCTATTGAATCTATCTATTGAATCTATTGAATCTATATATTGAATCTATCTATTGAATCTATCTATTGAATCTATCTATTGAATCTATTGAATCTATCTATTGAATCTATCTATTGAATCTATCTATTGAATCTATCTATTGAATCCATTGAATCTATCTATTGAATCTATCTATTCAATCTATTGAATCTACTGAATCTATCTATTGAATCTATTTATTGAATCTATCTATTGAATCTATCTATTGAATCTATCTATTGAATCTATCTATTGAATCTATCTATTGAATCTATATATTGAATCTATCTATTGAATCTATCTATTAAATCTATCTATTGAATCTATCTATTGAATCTATTGAATCTATCTATTGAATCTATCTATTGAATCTATCTATTGAATCTATCTATTGAATCTATCTATTGAATCTATCTATTGAATCTATCTATTGAATCTATCTATTGAATCTATTGAATCTATCTATTAAATCTATCTATTGAATCTATTGAATCTATTGAATCTATCTATTGAATCTATCTATTGAATCTATCTATTGAATCTATTGAATCTATATATTGAATCTATTGAATCTATCTATTGAATCTATCTATTGAATCTATCTATTGAATCTATCTATAGAATCTATTGAATCTATCTATTGAATCTATCTATTGAATCTATCTATTGAATCTATCTATTGAATCTATTGAATCTATCTATTGAATCTATCTATTGAATCTATCTATTGAATCTATCTATTGAATCTATTGAATCTATCTATTGAATCTATTGAATCTATCTATTGAATCTATCTATTGAATCTATCTATTGAATCTATCTATTGAATCTATCTATTGAATCTATCTATTGAATCTATCTATTGAATCTATCTATTAAATCTATCTATTGAATCTATCTATTAAATCTATCTATTGAATCTATCTATTGAATCTATTGAATCTATCTATTGAATCTATCTATTGAATCTATCTATTGAATCTATCTATTGAATCTATTGAATCTATCTATTAAATCTATCTATTGAATCTATTGAATCTATTGAATCTATCTATTGAATCTATCTATTGAATCTATCTATTGAATCTATTGAATCTATATATTGAATCTATTGAATCTATCTATTGAATCTATCTATTGAATCTATCTATTGAATCTATCTATTGAATCTATCTATTGAATCTATTGAATCTATCTATTGAATCTATCTATTGAATCTATCTATTGAATCTATCTATTGAATCTATCTATTGAATCTATTGAATCTATCTATTGAATCTATCTATTGAATCTATCTATTGAATCTATTGAATCTATTGAATCTATCTATTGAATCTATCTATTGAATCTATTGAATCTATCTATTGAATCTATCTATTGAATCTATCTATTGAATCTATTGAATCTATCTATTAAATCTATCTATTGAATCTATTGAATCTATTGAATCTATCTATTGAATCTATCTATTGAATCTATCTATTGAATCTATTGAATCTATATATTGAATCTATTGAATCTATGTATTGAATCTATCTATTGAATCTATCTATTGAATCTATCTATTGAATCTATTGAATCTATCTATTGAATCTATCTATTGAATCTATCTATTGAATCTATTGAATCTATCTATTGAATCTATCTATTGAATCTATTGAATCTATCTATGGAATCTATCTATTGAATCTATCTATTAAATCTATCTATTGAATCTATCTATTGAATCTATTGAATCTATCTATTGAATCTATCTATTGAATCTATTGAATCTATCTATTGAATCTATCTATTGAATCTATCTATTGAATCTATGAATTGAATCTATCTATTGAATCTATCTATTGAATCTATCTATTGAATCTATCTATTGAATCTATCTATTGAATCTATCTATTGAATCTATCTATTGAATCTATCTATTGAATCTATCTATTGAATCTATCTATTGAATCTATCTATTGAATCTATCTATTGAATCTTTCTATTGAATCTACTGAATCTATCTATTGAATCTATTTATTGAATCTATCTATTGAATCTATCTATTGAATCTATCTATTGAATCTATCTATTGAATCTATCTATTGAATCTATCCATTTAGTTTTCTTTTCGTCTTTTACATCTTTGATAATGGGCTTTTCTTTAGATAGTACAGAAGCACTACCAACCATTTGACAGCTGCGCTGGGTTGGACACTTTTATCGCATGTGAGAAAAAAGCGCTTAAAGGAGGACGGCCTAACAGAGGTGCCCCAAGTAATTGCTATAAAGATCCACTCAGGCGCCATTTTACCCTCACTGGCATAGAGGAAAGTAGCTGGCAGCAGATGACCTTGTCCTTCTGAAAGGCTTTTGTTCATGTATTCCTCTTTCATCCCATCCCTGTATGAAAAGTTCATTTTTAGAATTGTTATTTCTTATATTTAAAAAAAAAAAAGTTGATTAAACAGGTTCTCTAGTTAAACTATAGAATAGAACTTCAGCACAAAAGATCAACTTTCACTTTTGATGTTTTGATGATGTTATTTTTCCAGGAAACCACTGATGTGTACTGACCGTGTACAAATGTTAACTGCTCATTCATCATGTACGCAATGTATATCAGAAATAAGTGTACGAAACTTCTGCCCCAGACCATGTAATAGTGCAGGCGAAACGAGCGATGCCAGAGAATGCAGTGTACGCCATTGGAGAGCAACGACCCATGACCAGGGAGCGTTACGGTAAGATTCCTTTGTACATACCGAAACTTATGTGACAAATATTTTAAAGAAAAACAAACAAACAACAGCAACTAAAAATAAAACTTGAGTCTTAAGTCAGCTTGTTGTCAGTTTTAACCTTAACCTTACTTACTGGCTTACTTTTCTCCCCTCCTATTTACGTTTAAACAAGGTGTCAAGTTTAATAGAGGTTCTCAAGCTGAAACAAAGGAGACATGACACATGTCTATGAACTTGAAGTTCACGTGCTTGAACTCATCTTTTCCCTTATTTGTCAAACTTTCATACTTAAAGAAAGGCTGCCTCGTCGAGTGGTATGAGCTCTGGGCTGTCGATCGATGGTCTCGATGGTACCGGGTTTGAACCGTTGTCCTACGGGAGACTTGGGCTAGGATGTACTTCAAATATGAAGGAAATTTCAAAACATGTAAAGCAATATAAACATACGTGTCCATTTGACTAAATATCATTAAAATGAATGCTGCGGCTTCCCTATCTTATTAGAGTGTCATATTCTATCTATTGTTCAAAATTGTTTAAAAATCATTTAAATTATAGTTTAGCTATTTTTCGACAAGTTAACTTTTTTTAAAAACCTTGACCCAGTATTTTCACGCATGGCACTCTCTCCCCTTACACCAAAGGACACCAAACACCTCCACATTATACAAATGTGAGAATCCTTTCTTTATCTGTACTGGTACGGGTGACGTCCACAGCTTGTTTACCAGCCCAAACACTCACGTGATAAGGGCATTGTGAAATGTTGGGCTATCTATAGATTTCAACTAGTCCTTTCAACGAGTCCTTTTATTCAAATCTAGCAGAAAGAAAAAAAAATCAGTATATAAATGCTGGAATGAAAAATGCAACGTTAAAAACGCTTTTTAATTACGTCAGGTAATATTATAGTTAATAAACACAGAGGTGCCTTACAAATTCGGAAATTCAAAATCCCCAGTTTTCACCTAGATACGAACCCAGGACCCCAGGTTCAGAAGCCAAGCGCTTAACCACTCAGCCAACGCAATACCCAACTGGGTACCTGACTTTAGTAGTGAAAGTAAAGGCGGTTGATTGTTGTTCTGGTCACATGACACTCGTCTCGTTAACCGTCCCTGCGTTGGCTGAACGGGTATGGTCGCTATGTGACGTAGATTCAACTTATCTGTTTGATATTTGTTCAGTTTCGAAACCGCAGGCCCAAAATTATTCATTGAACATTATTCCTTCCATTTATTTCATACAAGATATTAATAATACAATAAATAACAACCATATTGTTATAACTCTGTCATGCGCACCGCAATCCAGGCTAGTGCAGAATGAAGGTTCGCACTATTAGTGAAAATACTAAGTCGGATGTTGACATTGGAGAGAGAAGGATTTCCGCCCAAGTGAGAGGTGATGTAAAAATGCTGTGCTCAAGACATGTTGTTCTACATGTATTAGTGATGTCCTGTAAATAAACGTCTATGTCTCGTTGAGTTGCCTCCCTTCAGTTATTACAACATTTACAAAGTGTATATAAACTCTGTCTATCTGTCTTATTCACAAAATAGCAAGGCAGGACCGTTGCAATATCCCTAATTATTATTTTGCAATTTTTAGATACATAATCTAGAAAGATCTAGGTAATCAATCTATTTAAATGTACATACGATGATTTAAATCAACATGAATTATTTCGATCCAGAATTTTTCAAACATTATCTCAATGGAAACAAACAGGAAATGGCTTTGTTTCATATATTTGCGTAAATATATCCGAGAAATTATTTTGCATTATTTCTGAACTCTGATAACTAAAGATCATTACTTTTCTAAGACAGAAA
This sequence comes from Biomphalaria pfeifferi, assembly GCA_030265305.1. Lineage (NCBI taxonomy): Eukaryota > Metazoa > Mollusca > Gastropoda > Planorbidae > Biomphalaria > Biomphalaria pfeifferi. The sequence continues at coordinate 514,754 of JASAOG010000086.1, forward strand.
AGATTGATTGGGGCGACTCCCCTTAGAGCCTGAAAAAAGAGTTTACATACATAAATATATATATATATATATATCTGTGGAATTTTACGTCTCGAGAGACGATCTTTTCCCTTTGCAACTTCTTGTGTGACTAAAGAGGCCAATCCTTGATACACAGCTGCGATCGCAGGTTGGGCATATATAATCACCAGGCGCCGTTGCATTTTCACCCTTCTTTCTGCTTCTGTTGTGTATGACATCTGCAATCTTTGACCCTTCCTTTATGCTCTCTCTCCATGAGGATCTGTCCAGTGCCACCTCTTCCCAGTTGCCAGTGTCGATTTTGAAGAGCTTCATGTCGCGTTTGCGTTAGGTCTGTGAATCGTTCAATCGCTGATAAGAATTTATTTCCGGTTTCCAGTAGAGTATAATATAAGTCTATGATCTAGCTCTAAACATTAAATTATTTGTTACATAGGTTAGGGTTAAAACTTTACTTCTTATAACTACTTTACAAAACAACACCTTTTTTTGTAGTTTTAAAAGATGTCCATGTCCAGTCTAGATACAATATATATAAGTCTATGGCAGCGGTTCTCAACTTTTTAAGCTCGACGGCCCCTTTTTACAATCCCCACTCTGCCGCAACCCCCCCCCCCCCCCCCCACCTTCGAACACAAACACACATACAGAGGATTAGACAATAACAATCCATAATTTCGATGGTCTTAGGCGACCCCTGGCAAATCCTCAATCGACCCCCAAAGGGGTCGCGACACACAGGTCGAGAACTCCTGGTCTATGGCGTGGTGGTTATTCCATCACTTTTGGGCTGTTAAAATCTAAACTAGTGTTACTGTAAGAATTTTTTTAATCCTAACATAAATATCTTGTTCTAGGCTTACTGGTTAAAATGTGTGTTCTCAACATCTTTGTATTTCATTTAAAATTGACATAAATTGCTAGTTACAATAGTGAAGCCAACATTGGATACTTAACCTGTACCATCCAAGGGATTTCATTTGGTTAACGAGGGTGTCATGTGGCCAGCACAACGACCAACCGCCTTTACTTTTCCCTAACTAATGTCAGGTACCCATTAGAGCTAGGTGGACAGATGAGCTTTACATTTGATTTTTTTTTTATCCAAGGGATCTTATACTTCCTTGCAACAAACGACCTACTCTATATAATATGGTATTGAACATAAGATATGTCATTGTCTCTAAAACACGGAGTAGACGTCTATTCACAACAAAAAATACAATGTTGAAAATCAAGAACTTTAGAACCCACAAGTGACAAAATATTTTTGACAATTTGGGGAAAAAAAAAGTGCACGCATTAGTGCATTCTACATCATTTATTGAAGGTTTTACATAAAATTAGACAATTGCTCTGTCTGATTTAAATAAATAGGAATCTAAGGTTACAGTGACTGATGCACCATCAACCTCAATGAAAGGTAAAAAATAAAAGTAATTTAATTTCTCCCACTTCATAAAAGCCCCCGACATACACGCTCTCCTATTTTGGGCCCTTCAATTTTAGTAGCACTTTTACTTATCCGCCCCCCCCCCCTCCTCACCCCATCAACAACAAAAAGTTACTTGCCTTTTCCCCATTCTACATTTATCTTGGTATTTTTGTTCTCTCTAAATAAAAAGAAAAATCTTTTATGGTGTTATTAATTGTAATCGTTTTTTAAAACTGCTTTTGAATGTAGTGAAATGACAATAGATCTTCATTTATCTTTTCAATGCTATTCAATACCATTCCTTGCTCATTCTCTCCCACTATTTCTCTCTTTCTCTCTGTCGAAATATAAGAAAATGACTCTAGATCCATATTTATTAATGCTATTAGGATTGTTTTTGGCTACCTCCAAAATTTGGCCGCCTGCGTGCATTGCACCTACTGTACCCTGTACCCTGTACCCTGTGTAAAAAACACGCGATTTTCCATAGACAGCAATACAAATTGCGGTATTCAATACAAGTAATTACAGCGTACTATTTTAGAATTGAAAAAATGGTGTTTGAAGCTTTTAGGTAGACAACGGATCAACTTCAACAAAATATATTGTGTTTCAAATCATAAATCTATAATAATCTATTCTTTCCAAGAATCAAAAATTTAAACCAATCACTTAGTGGAGTCTAATAACACATTAACGACTAGATGTACACAAGTGAGTTATAGGAATCAGTCACTTACGGTATCTTTGAAATGACTCGTAAAAGACTAGATGTACTCACTGTCACTCATTGACATCCACGAAACCTTTTATTTATTTTCATTAAGTATATTCCATCGCGTATTAGAATAGAGGAACACGCACACACACACACACACATGTGACACACACATACATATATATATATACAAAAGCTCATATCTTTACACACACACAATAATGCACTTATTGTGAGAAACACATACACACAAAAAGAACTGAAGTTACGATTCTTTTTTATTTTTAATTTGACTACTTTTTCTTTTATTTATACATTTAGTATCATGTCAATTGATAAGCTTTATGATATCAGCTTTTTTTAAAAACCATCTTTTGTTGCTATGGTTACTGTCATAACAAATGAAAGGCTTAAAACGTGTAGCCTATGGTAAATAAATTCATTGCATGTGAAGGAAACAGAAAAAGGGCGCAAGAGTGTTGCATATCGAGAACGTGACGAGTAGGTAGGTGTAAGAATTGTAAGGCACTAGTTTTTCTTCCTGCTCCATCTTGTCTGATAGTCTCCTACTTCCTAGATGTTTTAGAAAGTAGTGCATGATGTAGGTCACCTTCTTATATTCAAAAATGATTTTTTTTCACTCCTACAACTTTTCTACCCGCTCCCCCCCCCCCCCCCACAAAAAAATCATTAAAATGTCTTTTCCTATTAAAAATAATGCTGACTATAATTTGAACTTTTAGTCTGGAAACTTAATTTAAAAAAAAAAAGTTTTGTGTTAATTTAAGAGTGAACATTCTTCTTCTTGAATTTGAGAGTGAACATTCTTCTTCTTGAATTTGAGAGTGAACATTCTTCTTGACGGCTGAAGAGAGCAGCAACAGAGTTCACATATGCAGGCGATGGTATGTCCCAACTACCCCTAAACATTGGGGACACACGTGATTCACATCCTTCAGAGATTTGCAAAAGAATGTGGCGATAGCACACGGAAAGCACCTATAAATAGACATAATGAAACATTGTTACGCTAAGTCACGTGACTGCGTTGTGGTGCATGCGTAGAATCCAACTCAAATTTTGCTACCTATTGGAGTTCATCTCAAGTTACGCGAACTGTTACAGCACTTCTACGACGAAAGTCAAGGATGATGAGATCAGAAAAGGCACATACAAATCAATTTTTACTTTTTTTTTCTAGAAAAACTATCAATAATTTTATCGAAATAAATTTTTTCCATCAGCTCTTAAGGCCAAATCAGTGAGTTGTAAATTTGTCATTGTTGGTCTCTCAAAAAAATTCTTATTTGAGATGGCGATACTGAGAACCGAAGCAAATTGTTTAAACTTAAGAGCAAAAGAGACGATATTAATTTTGATGTGAGATTCAAATTACAAATAATAATGTTAGAAAAGAAGACAAACGCCAGAGAAGAAAAGCAAGGCCAATGAGACTAGCTCCAACTGGAATAACCTGCCCAGTGTACAGCCGAACTTTCCGGGCTCACATAGGTCTCGTCAGCTACATGAAGAGGCAGAAAACCCCTGTGCAAAACCCTCAACCCCCCTGGATGACAAAAGTGGTCACCATCGAATCACGATGGACGAACTATAATATAAATCATAATAATAGCATAATAATGAACAACGATACCGCAACTATCAGATAACACTATTCACAAACAGGGACATGGTTATCTAAGAAATGTAATGAATGAGGTTAATTTCGTAGAACGAAATAAGTTCACCAGTATAATGACTACGGTTCATCTCATCGACTATGGTTCATCGCGTACAACGACTACGGTCGTTATCGTAGCACGGCTATGGCTCAACTCTTATATCAACTATGGTTTATCTCACAGAATGACTACGGTTCATCTCGTAGAAAGATTAAAATTTATCTCCTAGAACGACTATGCTTCGTCTCGCACAATGACTACGGTTCATACAGTAGAAGAACAACGGTTGGTCTCGCAAAACGACTTTTTCTCATCCACTAGATCAGGTACGGTCCGTCTAATAGAACGACTACGGTTCCTCGCGTAGATTGACTACGGCTCATTTCGTATAACCTTCTACGAATATTGAGCTGGGTTTTACAAAGGGTCGACCCAAAAATATCAGCCTCTACTAAACTACGGTTCATCTCGCAGAACGACTTTGGTTCATCTCGTAGAAGGACTACGTGAAGACTTTGTGAATATCTCACTTGACTGGGTCAAGAGGGCGGAATTTCTATAAGAATTTTTTTTTTGAATTTTTCAAAGACGTCTTGAGCTTGGTTTTACTTGGGTCTTTCCAAAAATATCAGCCTCTACCAAGCTATGTGTGCGTCAAATACGCGCGTTATCTCCTGACCTAAAAAGTCGGCTATAAAAATTATGTGTCACAGCTTCTTGAAAAGACAGCACAGAATGAGGAGGTTCTTCAACCCAGATTACTTGCCATCCAATGGTAAAGAGACAACACATAGTCCACGTGCACCAACCAACAACCGGATCTGTCATTGTCGTAATCTCAGCGTTGCAATACTGGCAGATAATGTGTACGGGAGTATCCATCCAAAGAAGACTTTTGTTTCCAACGACAGGCATCTGGTCGTAGACCGAGGGCCTGTAACGACACAGTTTCGATTGATAGCAAAATACAGATCGAAGTATTCATCGTAAATAAAGACAAGCGAAAAAAGGAAAGGGTGCTATTATTTTTAGAGTACACATTTTTTAAAGAGAAATTCTCCTTCCCCAATTTTTTTAAAGCTTACTTTTACAAACTCACTCTGTCTGTAAAAAGAGTGTCACATTATTTCTCCCACACCCATTCTCTGATCAAGATGAAGCTTCGCACAATTATTCGTTGACACAGACAAGATATAAATACATTTTAAAAAGTAACAAATTAGACAATTAATTACTGGTAATTCACTATTTTGTTTAATAGCAACAAGTGAAACTAATACTTCAGTATTAACTTTGTGGCTAAATTTGTTGGGTTTAGTCCCATTAAATAATTGTTATCGCTATTTCTCCCTCACGCGTTCTCCGATCAAGCTGATACTTTAAAATGCACTCAAGATTTTTTGAATGTCATATTATTCAGGAAATTAAATGGGCTCTATCTTATCTTTTTACTTTGAAACTTGTGTTCTGACTGAGTCTTATTTCTGTAATAGTTTTTTTTTTTTAGTGTTCCCCTAAAGGGGAATAGCCGCAATTAGTTGTGTGTGGTCTGTCCGTTATCCGTACACTTCGTCCCGTTTAGGTCACATAAACTATAAAAGATGTTGAAAATTCGACACCATGATAGTTTAGATCTTTCAAAGCTCTGACGCAACGTACCCTTTTTTTTTCTAAAAGCGAACCATTCAATTTTGAAAAGTAAATATGCAAGCAGTTTTCGTCACACAAATACACCAATTTTACAACTATTCACTATTGGTAGTAAAAACACGGGACACTATTACAAACAGGGATGTCGGTATTATATAATTTAAAGGTATTTATGCAAAGTTTTTGTTTATTTCTAAAAAAAAGATGTAAAAAAAAAACACATTTATATTACTAAATAGAGTACTTTGTTCTATATAAGCTATTCACATTTTAAAAAAAATGTTAACTTTTGTTTTAAAAGTGAACAAAATGTATTTAGCATGCTGGTAAGTCGAACATAATTTAAAACATCATTTTTTAAGCAGTGTTTCATATTATGCACTCGCAGTACACCGTGCCACAGCATAAAACAATTTATAGATTTAACCAAAAGGGAATAAAGTTTCTTCCTTGAGGCCTTGAATGAGAGATAGGCTCTTTAGATAACGGTCTATTAGATAATCATTCAATCAATCAGATAAGCTATATTCACATTGAACCAAATCTTCTTAATTCCAGTTCATTGAATGTTAATGAATGTTAACGTAATAATAATAAAATCAATATACACTCGTATCTCCGTATTATGTGGTATCATGTCATCAGTCGGCATAACAACATGAAAATATCAACAAAACTTTTGGTAAGTAGACGTGTCTTCTTTTTGTATTGTCATAGAAAACATAGTGGTTGTTAATAGTTTTTCATTCATAGCTTGTAGTATTCTTACTGAAAATATTGAATACCGCCTTTTTACCTGCCTAGGCGGACCACTTCGGAGTCTGTGGTTCCACACAAACTATGTTTGTAACCTTGTTTTTATATCATTTTGATAGTGGTATGTGGCATTACTTCCATCGTGTAATCATTTTTCTTCGCTATATACACTATTCTTTTGATTTGTGTATAACGCTATCAGATTATACTAATATGTGACCATGAATTCAACATGGGTGCAAATAACGTTAAAGTACAAGAAAGGACAGAGAGAGAGGGAGAGAGAGAGAGAGAGAGAGAGAGAGAGAGAGGGAGAGAGAGAGGGAGAGAGAGAGGGAGAGAGAGAGTGGGTGAGAGAGAGAGGGAGAGAGAGTCGGTGAGAGAGAGTGAGAGAGAGAAGGAGAGAGAGAGATGGAGAGAGAGAGGGAGAGAGAGAGAGATGGAGAGATAGATAAGAACCTCGACGAATTGTAATCTGAAATCACAACAAACAAAATGTTCTCTGTTGTGACTTGAACACAAGACTAGAAATTAAAAGCTTGATAAATTATCTCGTTCATTAACTACTCGATAGCTAAAAAAAGTTTTTTCAACATACTGAGTGGCATATGGTGGACCGGCGTTTGGATCGTATTCTTGCGGTGGATACTGCGGAGCGTTCGGATCTTGTGTTGGTGGCGGATACTGAGAGGCTTTTGGATCGTAGGCTTGGGGTGGATATTGCGGAGCGTTCGGATCTTGTGTTGGTGGCGGATACTGAGAGACGCTAGAGTAATAAGATTGCCGTGGATACTGCGAAGCGTTCGGATCTTGTGTTGATGGAAGATACTGAGAGACGCTAGAGTAATAAGATTGCCGTGGATACTGCAAAGCGTTTGGATCTTGAATTGATGGCGGATACTGTGGAGCCTCTGAAGCTGGTACTGAAGGCGGATATTGAGAGCCGCGTGGCGCTTCTTGAGTACCCATAGATGAGGGGGCGAATTCAGATTTGCGTGAGAATTGGCGAGATGCCCTGGAGGTCTGATTGGATTTGCCCATGATTGGATCTTTGTTTTAGGCGACTTCACTTAACAGCCTCAGCACCAAGCAGTTTTAGCTAATCAAGAGAAAAAAATATGGAATGAAAACGTATAATGGAGCACTAATACACCTGCAAATATAAATCTTTTCGTTAATACCAGGGGCGGACTGGCTATATGGGCATTTTGGCAAATGCCCGGTGGGCCGGTACTCAAATGGGCGGTAGGGCTACCTAAAGGGCCTCATGAATGCCACTAGGGCACGCATTAAATTGTTAAAGGTTTTATACTATTCTCATATATAAGGGGCTATATGAGCGTCATGTTAAAAACATCTTTTACAGACTACAGTGTAATACTAAATGAATCTAACACATTTTCAAAAATGAATTGAATAGGCTAAACCTACATCCGTAGACAGTGCTAGTAGTAGGCTTCATCTTTTTAGGGCCTACAAACAAAGCGAATATAAAGCAACATAATACCTAGCTAGGTCTATATTTCTTTCAAAGATATAGAGCATGCATACAGTTATCTATACATTATAAAAAAATAGCATAATGATTTTGAGAACAGAAAGACCTATAGTCATATGATATACAATTTTAATTTATGCGCCGTACTGTATAGAAATGCCTGGGCCGATTAGGACATCCAGTCCGCCCCTGGCTAACACATAAAAAACTAAACCAGAAGTTACAAATAGAAATACAAAACCTAATCAAATACACAGAAACAAGGATATAGGCACATTTCTTAGTCCGTATGCTAGAACAAATTCATATAAGTGCTCCTTCTTTCCTAGTGCCATTAGAGAATGGAATGGGTTGACTGACAGGTCATTGATTAACATGCATGACTAGATATTGAGACCTGAAATGCGTAGCACGTAAATATCTCCTTTTTTTGCGACAAGAGATATAGATCTAGATCTATGAGATAAGTCTGATTAGATCTTAATTAATCATAATCTAGAATAGATCTGGATCTACATCTAGAGTCTAGATGAAATTCTAAATCTAGATTCAGGTCTTTAGTATGTTTTAGTTTCATTTGTGGCAAAAAGAAAATAGGTCATTGTGATACTTTATAAAGAAGATGTCTAGTTTAATAACCTAAACCTACTATAGGGTTTAAATCTAGATTTTTTAAAAATTAATGTAGGCCTCAACATCAAGAGCTAATGCAAATGAAGAATCAAGCGGAAGTAGAAAATTGTACGAAATGGAGTTAGGCTATAATGCCAGGTAAGCGTTGATAATTGCTATTTTAAAAAATCCCAAAATGATTTGTTGAGACAATGTTTTAGGTCGAACTGGCTTTCTGAATGTTTATGCGAGTGCCCAGAGTGTTGGCACCATGTGGATGAAGAAGTGTCATACATTGGTAGTAGCTAATTTTTTAGTTACTGAGCAATACCCAACAATTTCTTTTGAGTTTCAATCTCTTGGAAATAGTCGAATTCTAGTAAAGTTCCCTATTTGTCACACTTCATCACATACGGAGGTCCCCTATTTACGGCCTAAGAAAAAAACAACAACAAAACAATAAGGAAAAAACAACAACATACAAAATACTTAATAAAAAACAACAAAACAACAACAACAAAACAACAACAACAAAACAATACTTATATTAAGTGTAGTTTTATTAATTGGTTTAGATCAGCCTATGCCCTTCTAAGAGTGTATACAACTGGGGCTTCTTTAGCATTGAGACAGCAATCGACGGTGGATGGATGACAAGGGAAAGAAGATTGAGTTACATTTTATTTAAAGTTACTGATAAAATTCCTGTTAAACTCGTAATATAATACTCATAATAAAATAGAACATAAATACAAAGTCTCTCGTGTAAGGAAACTTTTAATAACATTGATAACAATCCACATGAAACAATAATATAAGTGATTTCCAGCACACACAGACCTGCGTAAGACCCAACTGAAGGACGAAGCTTAAATATGAGTCCGTGAAAGTCTAATTTCAGCCTTATGCAGAACTAGACTGTCCATCTCATAGAGTTATAATATTTAATGCGGTCCCTTTTTTTTTCTTTGTGTGATTATAGATCAGTAGGAAATACAATGACTTGAGGTCAGGTATTAATGGAAATATCATAGACATGAGACTATCATTTCTCCTTTCATAACCAATTATGGTTAAATATATAAAAATGTTGCAGTTTTGTTGTGGACTAGGCACATTTTTTTTCTCCTTGTCCAGTATATGCACTCTATCTAGCGACCACTAGGCAGTTTGCAGTACTCAGTGTTACACCCTGACAGAGCCTGCGTTGCCGCTGACCCCAAACTGTATCAGCACTTGCCGTTCCTTTGGATATATCCGCTGCTTGGAGAGGGGTAACTGATGTGTGGGCGACATCGTTCTGATCATTTCCATTAGATGATCCATTGTCGTTTCGCGACAGAAGGAGGCCTTAATCTAGCAAGTTTGGAGAAAGAGCTATCCTGAGAAAAGTTTACGTTTCGGTTGTTGCTGTGGTTAGGTAGATCGCTACATGAGCTGTGCATTCGGTGGCAGTCTGTGGTTGGGGTAGAGTTAATTGAACTTGACTATTTTTCCATTCTTAGACATCTTCAACAAGAAATGTACGAGTGTTGCTACCGTGTTGTCATCCCAACTACAGCGGTAAGTCTTCGTCTTCTTCATGACGTCAAGGACTGACTTACATTCAAATAGGTTATCCGTGGCTGTCTTCAACTTGGTAAAATATCACCACTATTCACCTTTAGTCTATGACAATATCGTATCCATTGCATCACGGAGTTGAGTCTTTTAGTAAACTTTGTTTTAAAACTATTGAAACTCTCACTTTCTTCTATTTTAAGGAGCAGGCCGTCACGGCCAGCTGCAAAGTTTTTCAGAAACTCTTCAGGTTGTGCCATCTTGTGTAACTCTTCTAACTTTGATGTAACATTCTTCTGAAACAGACACATCGTCTGCAGCATCTGTTCTTGGAACTTGACAAATCTGAAAATAAAATAATAATAATAATAATTATTATTATTATGATAATAATTAGTTTCCTTTCTACGCAAGTATGACTGCGAAGCAACCCCTCTGAACCTACATAATGCTGATGTCAATGTCGGTTTGGACGACATAGGGCATGAGATTCGCCAATGGGAAGAAAAAACACTCCACGGAAACTTTCCTGCTTCATTACATGGGGACAACATCGACAAGGCTGCTTCCTTAACATGGCTCAAAGCAGGTCATCTCTACCCTGAAACAGAAGGCTTTGTTACAGCAATACAGGACAGAGTAATCAGGACAAAAAATTACGAGAAGCATATCCTGAAACTCAATGTTGTCGACAAATGCCGAAAATGTGGAAATGTGGGCGAGTCGATGTCCAGCCCTATCAGAATCAGCCTACCTAGGTCGCCATAACCAAGTTGCTAAGTTAATACACCAACACCTGGCTTTGACATACAAATTGATTGGTAAGGACACTCCCCCTTATTATAAATACTCTCCGCAAAAGGTTCTCGAGTCTACTGAACATCTGCTGTACTGGGATAGGCCTATTCTGACAGACAAAACGGTAGATTTCAACTGCCCGGATCTTATGTTCATCGATAAAAAATAAAAAACCGCTACCATTATCGATATCGCCGTACCACTGTCTCATAATTTAAGAAAAACTGAGATAGAAAAACAAAGAAAATATCGGAACCTAGGCTTGGAGATTAAGCGTCTATGGAAATTGTCCAAAATAACAATATACCCCATTGTTATATCAACCGAGGGGATAATAACAACTGACCTCACAAACACCTTCAAGGCCCTTAACATTCCTAGGAACATTTTCGTTGCCTGTCAGAGGGCGGTACTGCTGCAGACCTGCCACGTCACCAGAAAATTCCTCAGTGGAAACTGTTAAAAGGACTACGATGAATTTTGTTTCTCTTTAGCGAAACTCGACCCTGGCAGAGCCAGAGAATGACTACTCGTTCATTTCTAACATAATAATAATAATAATAATTATAATGATAATAATAATAATCGTTAATGTCCGCATGGAAATTTGTCTTACAATTTGTGCAGTACACCGAACAAAAAACAAAGTTCAAAGAACGAAGTACTTAATTGACTTCAATGTTAATCTTTCTTTGATTTCTTCTTAATTATTGTTATCCTTTATTCCTTTGAATGATTGCACTCTGGGAAGATGTTGTAGCAATTTTTATTACACGCAGTGTTTAAATAAACTAGTTAAATTTCAAACTATTTTTAGCGGCCCCAGAAAGGGGGCTATTAGTTTTGTGTGAAATGTCTGTCCGTCTGTCCGTCCGTCCCGTTTAGATCTCGTAAACCTAAAAAGATACTAAAAATCCGACATCATAATATTTTAGACCATTCTGTTGCAACGTCTACTTTTTTCTTTTCTAAAAGCAAAAAATCTAATTTTTTAAAAATCATTTATGCAAGCAATTTTATCATAAAAATACACCACTTTTACAACTATTCACTTTTAATAGTAATAAACACAGTGGACACTGGAGGCAGTAGGCACCGAGACACCAATATTTAACATACTTTTAACACATTTATGCTAAAGGTTTTTGATTTTTTTCTCAAAAAACGTTTTTTTTTTACAATTGTATTGCTAAGTTAAGTAAGTTCTGTCATACTTACAACTACAATTACACGAAAAAAATGTTTCCTTTTTTTTTAAAGAGAAAAAATCTATTTAGTATGCATATAAGTTGGACATAATTTAAAACAACAATTAAAAAGTAAATTTTAATATTATCAAGTGAACTGCATGGTATGGCGGCTGTTATAAAACACTTAACTTAAGGAAAAAAATTCCTACGAAATGCTTTTTTTTTTTTTTTTTGAGGAATTAGAGATTGACCGTTTACAAAGCAATTAGATCAATTAGATATTCATTATAAGACATCAGTTAGGCCAAGTCACATTTAACTTCACATTCACTTTCACCTATCCTTTGGTTTGCTGAACCACTGGGGCGCCACACAAGATCTGTCAACCTTCTTTCTCCATTCTTCTCTGTCATTGGTCTTTGATCGAATTTTAATTTTGATGTTCTTTCCGAAAATATTGATACCTGCCTTTTTTTATCTGCCTGGGTGGACCACTTCGGGGGTCCAATTTTGAGTTTGTGTTTCCACATAAACTGGTTTTGTAACCTTGTTTCTATTTGTTTTCTATTGTCTGAGTTTCGGTATCTTTTTTTTTTTTTTGAGCCTTCATAGCATTCGAATTAGAAGCCAGCAGACAGCCTAATGTGACATTTACATTGTCTGTAACAAACGGATAGTTCAATTCGTGACACGTGTAGTGTTAGGCGCTTCCGCGGTGTCGATTGCAAATCAACCAAACGGAGGTAACAGTCAACGCGATATTTAATCCAATAACTCCGGCGAAAGGCCGTCCAATTGGTAAAAGCTAGTCAAAGATGTTACTGAATGTCGAACAAGTTTAATAGCAACGAAGGGAACTGTCGACTGTCATCTACTTCTATCCGTTTATAAAATGCGACTTATTTCTACAATGTCCTGGAGTAATCTGATATGTCGACTTCTATTTCGTTCTGTCTCTAAAACCCTATCCTTGTTTTACTACTCAGTCTTTGTCACTAAGTAAAAACTTCCCTATTTCCGAAACAAATAATTAATTCCTAATCGTGTCCTAACAGTAGCTGAGGGGCAAATACCCTATAATCTGCCTACCCAGGGGGCTAGAGTTCAAATCCCGTCTCGAGCACAGTGTGTGTGTGTGTGCTGCGCGCCTAAAGGCAGCACAGAAACATATAACACAGAAAGAGATTGGACCAGAGTGAACTGCGCATGCGTATGGCATGAAAGTCACGCTATAATTCAAAGAGATATCTAACCTTCGACCGTTGTCCAGCTGACCATACATAAGATCGTAGGCCTCCAGGAAACCGCTTTCATTGTCCACCATCCACAGCTTGGCACCTCCGTATTTTGATCTTCTCAGGTTTCTTATAGGTTCTTGGAGAATTTCAGAATTATTATCTTTATCTGCTCCGTCCAGCATGCTGGACACCCTGCAAGGAAAACGTGTGTCGTTTTTAATCCTCTGAAGAATAATTTATGCTCGGGTGCAGAATAAAAAGGGCAGGCCAAAAAAAAAAAAAGAAGTTAAGATTTGGCATAGTGCATTAAGTGGGAGAGGCTTGGGTTCAAATATCGATGTAGAATACATTTCATTCGAGATTTGACTCAAGCTGGTCTTTTAGTACATGCCTAAAAACAGCACTGAAACTTTCTCTTTATTAACCCATGATGTCGACCAAAGGGGTTAGACCAGAGCGTACTGTACATTCAATAGGAGCATGTAAACACGCGCACACTTAAGAAAAGGTTTTAAAAAAAACAACACAATTAGATGGTAATAATAAACTCTGAGATAGATAACCCAGATATTTAGGTGGTTATAATAATTTCTGAGAAGGATAAACAACCTTGATTTCGGTGGTATTATCAACCTCTTTTCAATGACCAGCGAGGAATGTAAAAGGGCACTGTATCAGTAAGCATGAAGAGAGGCAGGCGAAAGAAACAGTTGGAAGACATCGACACACTGATCGACCTCAAACTCCCCCCCCCCCCCCCCCAAAAAAAAAAGTGAGGACAGTGAGAGATCTAGAAATAGTTGTTAAAAAAAGTGTAAAATGTTTTAAATGTTTTGGATGTTCCTTCAGAGTTGAAGATAATTTTATTTTCAGTCTTAACCTCCCGAGAGACGACGGGGGATGGCAGCGGGCAGGGTATGAACCCTGGACCTTCGAGACAACCAAACTCACATATAGAACAACCAGGAAACCACAAGGGAGCTCATGCACTACGTTGGGCTACCAAACTATATAACTAGATAAGTTTAGGGTGAAGGAATATGTTTAGTCGTTCAGAATTACTAGTTGCCCATCGGGCAATCAATGTTTCAGTTTAGTGCTAGCGTTCCTTAATTAATATTAGATATCTTTTTTTTTTTTATTTGCCAAGGACAAGCACTGTGTTTATTTTTCTACGTTGATTCAAACACTTGAGATTTCTAGAGTTGATTCACTTGCGACGCCCTTCCTAATGAAAATGGAAAGTTTTGGGTAATATAAAAATGAACAAGCATTTTACAAGTTTTATTATTTTAATTTTTTTAATTAGCTTATTATTTTTTAAATAAATATCAAGTAGAACTACAAGTGCGCCGAAATGTTGCTACAGTACTGTTAACAAGAATATTTTTGATATTTTTATCTTTTTAAACAAAGAAAAAATGTAAAGCTTAAAAGGCAAACTATTATGTACATATTAAAACCTGAGATTCTTAGTAAACTATTGTCATGCTCGAATAATGCAAATAGTGGTTTCTTTGCAAATCAGAAAAACAAAAAAAAAAGCGAATGTTAGGCCTACAATGCTAATAAATTAGGGTCATGTTGGTCTCTGCCTTTAAAACAAAGTCCGGAAACAAACCAAGGAATTCTGCCAATGCTTTTTTTCACGTGCTTGTGTTCGATGCGCAAAAAAACGACTAAACTACCTGTCGTAATTCCCAGTTAAATAGTCGAATAAGATCATGGTTCCCCATTGAACCAAAGCCAGTACGGCATCCAGCATCTTTTTGTTGTTAAGTGACATCGGTCTGACGCGCCCGTGTTCTCCGGTGGCGTCTGTGTTTGCGGTGCGCTCTAAGAAGCTCTGAAGATTGTGTCTGCTGACCGGGACATTCGTTTTCAGCGCTTTGAGGATTGGCTCAGGCATGAACACACGTGACCTAATAGACCAGATAAGGAGAAGAAATAAACAACAACAATGTTTAACGAAATTAAGTGTTAATAATAATTGTACAATATTAATCTTGAGTAAGTTGAGTTCACGTGTGTTGTTCGTATTTGCATCCATATTGTCATTGTTATAGAAGTTACGCTGAAACTGTCAATTTTTTGTCAAACTGAATTTCCATTTCTTTGGACCAATAAAAACTTATCTTATCTTAATAAACAGGTAGTTCGAATATATGGAAGAACTTCTGAGCTATACAGTCTTACATATTAAAGATATTCTTATAAGCTTGAGACACTAGCGACATATATAAGCCTCTACATATGAAGATATGCTGCGATCGCAGCTGTGTATCGATGATTGGCCTCTTTAGTCACACAAGAAGTTGCTAAGGGAAAAGATCGTCTCTCGAGACGTACAATGCCACAGAATATGAAATTTATACACATCTAGATAGTGTAAATATATTAGATAAATTAAATAAAAAAAATACTTTTTAAAATAAAGCTTATATAAGGGAAAAATCGTACAATTACTGCTATATCTCTCAATACTGCAAGACTTTTCTCCCTATTTCTGTTTAAAACAACAACAACAATTTTATTAATACCGCTTATTAATTAAACAATTGTTAATTTGTTTAGTGATTCACGCGTTGTGCAAAGTTTCAACTTGATCCAAAACTGGGAAAATAATGTGACCAATATTTGTACCAGACAGACAGTGTGAGTTCATGTAAGCTTTGTAAATCGTTTCGATTTCTCCAATGTCGTGAAGATATCTGGACAAAAGACAGGATATGTGACACGTACGGAACGAGAGTTCTTCATGGCGATGTTTGGGTCCCTTCAAATCATTTATCGCTTAGATAAATAAAGGCCTTTCCAGTTCGACTATAACATAAGGTAATGTCAACTAATCAAGTAGTACTATTTCTCATTGAATTATATAGTGCGTGATTATAGTTCAGTGCATTACTCATTGGTTTTGAATACTGTATAAGTACAAGTGAAACATGTTTCTGAATAGATTTCAATATTTTATTTACGTTTTGTAATGCGTGTTATCAATGTCCTCAATCCACATGCTCAGTCCAACAAACTCATCAGGAGACCAATTCAGATGCGAGATCATCATCTCTCCGTGTGATAGCCACTGGCTGGAGTTGAGTGCGGAGATGGCCACGGGAGGGACATTGTCCAGTTCCATGTAACGAGACAGCCAGTAGGACAGGACTTCACCTGATGATAACAGGACAGTAATACATTGATTATTGATGCGATCTAATTTATGTTAAACTGGACAGTCCTATTGATTCTAGGCATGCGTGGAGAAATACATTGAAATATATAACTAGATAACTCTTAAGTCATTGAAATTCTGATATATTTCGAAATTCTTTACTAATGGCAATTGTAAGAGATGTATAACATTTCTTAGAAATAAAGTAATCAGAGTCATGCTGTTATTCAGACCATATCAACCATTGACAACAAAAGTTGGAAAAAAGAAAGCACTGGATAAATCCACACGGATGGCGTCCGTACATAGAGTTCGTAGATTGAAGAAGCAAGGATGAAAAGCTACAGTGTCTGGTGATTACAGATGCCCAAACTGTGACCGCAGCTGTGTCTGAAGGATTGGCCTCTTCAGTCACACGAGAAGTTGCCAAGGGAAAAGAAGGTCTCTCGTGACGTAAAAAGCCCAAACCAGACAGAGCACTTATCTAGTATAAGCCTGATATTCAAAGCCATACCCACCCATTTTTTTTTTTATAAAGTCAGAACAATTTAACTTACCTTGAATAAACCTGTTACTCGGAGCACGGTACCGAACGCACATTTTACTGCCGTCATCAAATGTGGCGAAACCGTTTTTCTGTCTTCCACATCTTTCTTCCGTAGCTGGTTCCAAGTTTTTAATTTTCAAGTGGCTACACTTCTTAATCCATTGGTCAGCTTCATATTGACCAACACCTGAGTAAAGGGACAACATACAAGTAATTTTTTTTTAATTCACAAAGGAGACAAAATAAAGGAAAAAAGTAACGTTAAAGTACATTTTTTTAAAAAATCATCTCCATTGAGCTGATGATGGTCTATAATTTCTCCAGTCGTTTCAATGTGCTTTTCACAAGCAAGTTCTTTTATTAACAAGTTAGGCTAGCGAAGACCTTCCTTCTGGGAACAGTACCAGGAAAAAGAAGAAAAGGCAGACAGTGGAAGCGAAGGGAGGACAACACAAAAGAATGGACGGGTCTGCCATTGAAAGAGGTTCTAACTAAGAGAGAAATGGAGAAAGACGGTCGACGAGTCTCGCATGGTGCCCCAACGGTCCAATAGACTAAGGGATAGGTAAAGGTTAAGCTCATTTCTACATAAGACGGTGCGCAAAATGTATGTGTAAGTATTTTTATTTATGTCACTCTTTACTGAATACAAAGAAACTTTAAGTAAAGATGTGCCGATTGATTGTGTAGGCTAAATAGATTCTGATGAATCCACGAGGAGGTCTGTCAAGTTAATAAATAGGTGTGTGAAGTGGAAATAGGAGAGACGATTGACTGCAAGACGTGTATTTTAGATGAGATATATCTTGTTAAAATTCGCATTATTTCATTTGTGTTTCTACGTAGACCTACATGTACATAGAAGTTGAAAGCTGTGTACATTAATTAACCAAAGATTTATTGATTTTTTTTAAAAAGACGTCTGTTCAAGATTATTTCAAGTTCTACATTAAGAATATAATAATCGTTTACAGATTTCGTTGTATTAGCTGCTTGCAGCTACAAACCATGGACCGAATATTGGCCGAATATCAACACACAGTTTAAGATCCTTCAAGGCCTCTTCATTATCGTCCAGGGACTTGCAAGAAATGCCAAGAAACCCTTGTTAAGAAAGTAACCACAGCGGACCTAGCTACTAATTCAAGTGCTTTTTAGTTTGAGTATGAGAGAAAGAGAGAGAGAGAGAGAGAATGAGAGGAGAAAGGGAGGGAGAGAGAGAGAGAGAGAGCTTTAGAAAGAGGACAAGGAGAGGTGGGAAATGCTTTATTGTTCTGGTATGTCTTTAATGAGCCAACTCGTTCTCTCTTCGGCCTGTTGGCATTTAACCTTTGACCCAGTTCCCACTATTCTTAGAGAGTTATCTCCCACGACTGCTAGAATGCCAGATAATGTTTCCTTTCTTTTTTTTATCAAAACGCTGGCGATGCTAAGATGGAACGAAATCATTTCTTTGATTCTCTCTTTTGACATTGCAACGTTTTTTTCCCAGCTGCATTATGTTGTTGTTGTTGTTGTTGTTGTTGTTTTTAATACTGTACAATTTAAAAAAAAAAAAGAACATCTTATCGTTTAAATGAAAACAAATGCATTGAGGCTCTATTTTGAAATTTCGAAAAAAAAAATGTTAAATCAAAATCATAAATCTAGACTGTCTTTAGAACATGTAGATTTAATATACACATTTAAAAACTATAAATTCCTACTTTGAAATGGAAATATGTAGGAAGCTAGACATTGCTACTGCAAAGATATAAAAATATAAAATAGCAGTGTTTTCATCTATCCCACGACATTCAAGTTTTTTAGCACGACGCCCTAACAACTTATCTAACCAGCGATACTACAAAATATCAAACATAAATATATCGATCTATAAATAATCTCTGAATGAATTGTTTGCTTTTTTTACGTTTACCCCCACGAGGTTGAAATACATTTCAATCTATGAAATAATGAATCAAGTGATCTTTCTGGATTGTAAATACAATGTGCCAAGCAGCATGTCTTTAGGATCGAAATTTCAGTTCGATAGGATAATTAGAAGATATCAAAATAAATGAATCAAATTCTCCATAAGCCGCTGTTATCTATGACGAAAGTGTGAGGTAATAACATGAAGAGAATAGGTCAACTAAAAGGTTTTCCTAAAATACATAATGACATTGATTTAGTGCTTAATAATAAAGTTAAAAGAGTTTACTACACTCTATGATCCAATTCATATTTTTTTAATATCGGAAAATATTCTATTAGACCAGTGTTTCCCAAACTTTTTTCTTAACGGAATACTTCGCACATTTAGAGGATTTATCGGAACACTTCGTTTTTTTTAGAGAGATTAATTCACGTGGTGGCCTACTAGCTAATTATTCCAGTAGTTTGCGGAACACCTATTCAGGCTTCGCGGAGCACTAGTGTTCCGCGCAACACAGTTTGGGAAACAGTGTATTAAAAATTCTAAACATTAAGCTTCAGTTTGTCAAACGTTAGCAACTGTAACGTTGACTGTGTAGATCATATGATGATGATTGCAATGGTCAGCTTAATGAAGGAGGGATTGATTGAAAGGAGGGATTGATTGAAAGGAGGGATTGATTGAAAGGAGGGATTGATTGAAAGGAGGGATTGATTGAAAGGAGGGATTGATTGAAAAAAGGGATTGATTGAAAGGAGGGATTGATTGAAAAAAGGGATTGATTGAAAGGAGGGATTGATTGAAAAAAGGGATTGATTGAAAGGAGGGATTGATTGAAAAAAGGGATTGATTGAAAGGAGGGATTGATTGAAAGAAGCTTTTTCAATGTTACTTGTTTCTATGTTTTTTATTTTTACAAATGAAACAAAAGAATAAACAAAACCGATTTCATTGAATCCATTAAAATGAATTGTTAGAAATTACAATTGTTGATCTAAATAGTTCAAATCTATAAGGGGAAGTAAGCATCTCCCTTCTTATTATTTTAAGAAACGCTAAGATCAATTAAAAGGCAAGAGGGGCGAGGGAAACAAACTCTTTTTAAATCTCGCTCTCACATCATTTGAGACGAACATTTGAGACGTTACGGAATACTTACATTGTAATCACTAGATCTAGTGGGAAACAGAGAGACAGAAGGGAGATAATAATTAGATTTTCTTCCTATTTACAGAAAGGCAAAATATTAAAAGAAGGAAACATTATAAGGATTGCTACTAGATCTATTTCAGAACAGGAGATGTTCAACAAATTGTAATAGAAATACAAAAACTCACTTTATACACAAAACTGAAACGAAACTAAAAAGCCATCTATTACATTTTGCGTTTTAATCAATTTTGAAGTATATGAATGAACAAAATAGGGCTTAGGGTAATATATATATTACTGCTTTAGACAACTACACTATATCAACAGGCAAGAGAAAAAAAGAATACTTTTTAAGAGTAAATCGTATCTAACGTAAAATAACCGCTAATCACTACAATTTATCTTTTACATATAGTCCAAATACTTTAATACACAACAATAGCAGAAAGAAGGGCGAAAGTGCAACAGCCCTTAGTGATAACAGATGCTCAACCTGTGACCGCTGCTGTGTATCAAGCATTGGCCTCTTTAGTCACACAAGAAGTTACAAAGGGAAAACAATACCTCACGCGACGTAAATGCCAAAGACTTTAACAGTAATAATACAATACCATAATCAAACAATAAGCATGACTCAGGGCCTAGTTGACACCAATAATTATAATATTGTACTGAGCTGAGCTATCGATTGGTGAATTGAACTGTGATTTCTGTCTTAACATTTACATGCTATCATCGTTATTATCATCACAATCATCTATTCCAGTTTGGGCTAGGATACAGAGGCTAACAATCCTCTTTGCAAAAGCTGAAGGTTTTTGGCCGCGAGTCTCCCCCCCCCCCCCCCCCCCCCCCCCCGCCAGACAGAGCAGTGTACACTATTCTCATTCAGGCAGGTGAGAGGGAACCCTTGTTCAACTCTACCTGACAGTTTCAGGAAGAAGAAGAAGAAGAAGATAACCTTACTTTATACACCAATAAGGCCGTCATTAACTGCACTGCTAGTAAATAAATAATGTATTCTGGCTTTAAGTTTGACATAAATTAGTCATAAATCTATAATTAAATGTAGCATTAATTGTTTTTGTGTATCAGTAAAAATTTATCTCTAGTTTTTCATTAGTTCCACCATTAAGTCTTTCAGAAGTTTCCCTGTCACTGAACGAGGCAAACGTTTAAATTCTGTCAGAACTTCGTTTTTCACAACGCAGACATACACAATAAAGAGCCTAACAAACACACAGCATATCAGTACACATAACACCGACCTACAGGCTACACCACATGACACAAAATACCTTATAACAACATACGACAAGGCTTACACACAACATACATAAACGCACACATATTAACACATAAAACACACACACACACACACGATCTAATTTCATATGTAGCTTTTTTGTTATTCTGACCTTTTTTTTTTTTTTTTTTACGAAATCAAATCAGTGTGTGTGTGTGTGTTGTTATATTGCCTGCAGGTGAGTGTTGTAATGTGTGTATGTGTTAGTTTAACCTTTGCTCATATCAGATAAAGAAACAATAAACCTTGAAAAGTTTGCGTGAATCTCTCTCTCTCCTCCTCCCCCCCCTCCCCCGTCATTGTAAGTCTGAAGACCGCGTATGTTTATATTGAACGAGCGCTAACACTGACGTGTCAGACTCACTCGACACATCCATCATTTAAAACAACACACATCTGTTTTGTGCTTTGGTGTGTGTGAGCAGCAGATACGTTCACAAGGGGAAGCTTTTCTTTTTCTAATCAACAATACTGCTTCTGTAAAGCTAACCTCTTTCATATTGCCTGGCTCCAGGGTGTGAGCAACTAGCAGGGTGAGACGTATGAGGAGGAGTTGTTCAAGAGAGAACGTTGGAATTAAAGTTAGAGATCACTTGCAGAGGACAAAGTCTTTTTTTTATACAATAGATGGTATATTATGGGTACATGACCTTAGTTGGGGAAAGTAAAAGGCGGTTGGTCGTTATGCTGGCCACGTGACACTCTGCTCGCTAACCGTTGACCAAAGGAACAGATGACCTTAATATTATCTGCCATATAGATTGCAAAGTTGGAAGGGAAACTTTACTATTATATGTGATGGCATATGTGGTATATATTGTAATAACCTCTTATCTACTAATTGTAAAGAATAAAGGGAAATAGAAAGGTAGACCTCTACAATAGTGAGCTATAAGTCTTGGTGGATGAATCTACTTCAACGGAAGAGGAAATATTTCCCTTTCATAATTTTATAAAGAAACTTCCTGTTTGCACAACTCTTGGGACCTTAGAACACGTGACAGCGAGAAACGAGTCCGGTTACACCCTTCGAATCTCAATCAAACTAATTATTAGGCGAATCATTTGACGTCTTCTTGCTAGTATCACAAATTTATGCAATTATTTGATAAACCTTTTTTAAACAACAACAGATGCGCATTTACGTGTATATTTAGAGTTTGTCCTACTACAATATACTTCGGAATTCATTAATATTTATATGTAAAGAACTTCACCAAAACCTATTTAAATATAAAATATACTTAAAAAGGAAACATTTGTTTTATTTTAATGAACAAAATGGAATCATTTTTTGCATAAATAAATGCATAGCTTACTTTTGATTACAAAAATCTCAGCATTAATAGACTTGCGCTTTTAGCCATCTGGCGGGTCAGGAGCAGACGTGACCTGCCCCTCCTCAATCACGCCTTTTCCTTCTTGTTTCTCACATCACCATTAGGGAAGGTACAAATGATAGATTGAGATGAATACCAGATCTTCGTTCCTGGATGGTGAAAGGTGGAAACAGCTGGACGAACGAGATTTGTTTCAGCGCTACACCACAGACCATTCAGCCTCTCAACCTTCCTGGCAGACTCTCGCCTAAACGATGGCCAGGAAGCCTAGCCATCAGAGCGAATCTTAAACCTTAATAAGACAGCGCGTAGATAGACAAAATAGCAATCATATCAAAGCAGTTGTTATTTTGTTATTGTTGTTTTTTTTGTTATTTTATTTTGTTTCTTTTTTTTTTAAATTCCTACAATTAAATTGCATTCTCTTCTTGCGTGAAATGGTAAAATTGGACGAAAAAAATTTGATTGTATATTTATTAATTTTATTTCGAAAACAAATCTAACGTTATTGAGTTACTAATGTAACGATGATACTGGACATATGGACAGTTTGTATCTATCTAGGTGAGAAAAAAATCACAGGTTAATTGATTACATCTGCGTCCCTACGGGTGATACCGTATAAATTTTTTTTTTTTCTGAAATATTTAATCTTCTTCAACTTAAAATTGGTTTATGTATTTTATTACGCGGTGAAAGAAAGTAAAAAAAACCCACGTCTTAAAGTAGGCATAGATGATTTGTGTTCATATTATTTGTTTTTCTTCCTGAAATAAGCGCAAAATGTCTTATTTTAAAGTAAAAACATATGTCTTCCAAAAATGACATAATTATAAATAGGATTTAATGTTTACTATGATTAAAACTTATAAGTTTTTTTTGTTTTTTTTTATTTGATGCGTGGCTTATTTGTCCAAACAAGCAAACAATAAAAACTTATTTAAAAAACAAACTTATATGCGTAAAATAACCGCACATTTACAGTAACATAACTAAATACTTACAGAGTTATTTCCTTTTTTATATATCGAACCAAATTAGTTTAATTTAATTTAATTTAATCGGTTAAATTTTTGATTGATTCGTGTTTTGTTAGGGACAATGAATAACTGCAAAGTTTCAATTTGATCCGAGACTGGGAAGTGGAAGAACTAACGTGTACAATATTTGCAGAAGATAGACAGACGAATTGAGTTGATATATGCTTTGTAAACAGAGGCTTAACCATAATTATAAGTGAAAAAAATATATATTGTCTTGTAGAACAAAGGTTTGTGTATAAATAATAAAACAGTTTGTAAAAAACAACAAATAAATAATGCCACTTATCAAATCATGTGTAAAACCTTCCCATTAACAACCTAAGTTAAAAATATATAATAAAAGCTACACTGGCTTTGCTTGGCATTTGAATTAATCTACAGCTCTCTTAAGGAGATCAAGATCTCCTTTCGTTCGTCGCAAATTATACAGCGCGCAGGCTACAAGTGGATCTGAACGTCCAGGTATGTCTCGGGAATTCCTCTCAATGTTAGGACTTGAAGACGCTGGCCCTATTAAGTTAGGACTTGAAGACGTTGGCCCTATTAAGTTACGACTTGAGGACGTTGGCCCTATTAAGTTATGACTTGAAGACGTTGGCCCTATTAAGTTAGGACTTGAAGACGTTGGCCCTATTAAGTTACGACTTGAGGACGTTGGCCCTATTAAGTTATGACTTGAAGACGTTGGCCCTATTAAGTTAGAACTTGCTCATGTTGGCCTATTAAGTTAGGACTTGAAGACGTTGGCCCTATTAAGTTAGGACTTGCTCATGTTGGCCCTATTAAGTTAGGACTTGCTCATGTTGGCCCTATTAAGTTACAGTTCTGAAAAACAAGGTGCTTGAGATGAAACAAGAATAGAAACGGGGTAGAACAAAATACGTGGCCTGCACAGTAGCCGTGTCTATGCTCGCATACACACTTTCTCTCTATGTGTGTGTGTTCATGTGTGTGTATAGAAAGAAAAATGGGGTATTTGATTACGTGTCTAAAAAGAAGTTCTTAAGGTATGGGCTTGAACTCACAAGTTTCTATCACGTCTAGTTTTCGAGGGTGAGTTGAAGAAGCCGACGGTTGTGCCACCCAAACACTATTGAAGACGGCAAAGAAATGAAAAAGTTGGCAAGTGGGCACTAGGCAACATCTTTGGTTTCTTTCTTCTTTATAACGTTCTCACAACATCGGGTTCAACGCATCATAACGTCATTTACTGCCAATCCTGTCGTTTGTTTTTAAATACCACCCAGAGATAACGTGGGGAAAAGGGGAGAGGGGGGGGGCTATGTTGTATTGCTAATATTACATTGAAGCAGATTCTGCTGAATAGGTAAAACAAAGAAGGGGTGGGAGAGGAAAGGTGAGCCAGTCTACAAGAGATCTCGCATCTCACTCCATTCCATTTTGTTATGTCTATAGGAATTTCATTGACAAGCAGGGACATCCAAAGAAAATAAAATCCAGCAATAAGATGGCTCATGGTCCTATTCATAGAACTTTGTATAAATATAGATTATTCTATTTTGAAAATTGCGGTCCGACTTAATAAATACAAATATAAGTTTAAGATAATTCAGTAAAGTCTATATTAAAAGATCATTTATCAATTAAAATCATTTTTACAAAGCTTTTATCAACTCATTCCATCTGGTACAATTTTGTACCAGTTTAAACTTTACTCAATTATTTATTGCACCTAACAAAACATGAATAAATAAAAAAAAAATTACTATTAAGCCAATTAAATACTGGTAAATAATTTATTTGCTAGTTAATGAATTTGTATTAAGAGATATGGCTACATAGGTGGGGTATTGTCCCTTAGATAATTCTCAGATCATACACAATTATTTATTGTACCTAACAAAAACCGAATCAATAATATTCTTATGAGTTAGTGTTCATTATGTTTTTCAACTTAGAGAGTGTGTATTTTATTAAAGAAACAAAATAATAGTATGCAATAGTTTAATGTTTTATCTTATTGAGAGAAAAAAAAGAATTATGTCTTGATCTGGTCGTTCATGTTAATTAGAGACTTAAATTCTGCTTAGTTATTGGCTTTCTTGGCTGATTTAGGCAAAACGTTCTATGTTCTGATGACACTGTGTGAAAAAGAGAACTTATATGAGTTCCACCTGGTATATTATATAAAAACTGTGATTTATCTTTGTGTCTTTCTGAGTATTTTATTAGGTTGTGTATTTTTTTAAAATGTGTACATTGTGTTTTAGATTTGTTATAAATTATTGCTACTTTTAAGTCTTCTATCCTGAAGTGTCTCTCCATTTAGTTATTTCACTTATGGTGAATATTCATTAGTAATTAATCTTCCGGCTCTATTTGGTGTCTGCTCAATAAAAAAAATTTGTTTTCTTCAGTTGAAGACAGAAAATGCATATTCTAATATTGATATTCACATATGATACTGTGTAAAGCGCTGGTCAACATATTTATACTATTATTAATAAAGTGAAATCTGTGTAGTGCATTTGGTGAATTATTTTGGAGATTAGAGATTGGATATTTTTAGCAGTTAATTTTTTAGATGAGTGATGATAAAAACTATATAATAATAACAATAGTAAAAAAAAATAGACTTAATAATAATAATTACAATAATACTACCGACTTCAATACAATAAAAATAGTGTGCATCATTATTACATCTTACATTTACCTTTAGGGATTAAAGTTTCCACAGCGTCCGACCAGTAAATACCACTGAGCAATTCATCAAAACTGGCTGAGGATCTGAACTCTGTCACTTGAGCTACACTTCCGGTCTGCTTTGGTTGCCTTAGAAACGTAGCATTGGCTACCTTTTGCTGCGATTCCTTTGAAACAGTATTACGTTGCGCCCTCAGGGAACCGTTTTTCACAACAGGCCTGGAGTTACCTTCTCTTTCTCGCTGGTTGAGCTCTTCCCTCCCTTCAGATGAGGACCGCTTCAGATCAGTTAAAGCCCACCTGAAGGAGGAGGAAGTGTCGGCGGGGGCGCCGTGATTCCCCTTACCAGTGTTGTGACTGCGAATCAGGGCCAGGAAGTCACCACCCGTAACGTTTGATTGTTCTAAAGGATGCCGTGATCGCAGTTTATTGTCGGTGTCAAATGTTAAAGCAGTAAGGCCGACGCCCGGACTTGATGACATGATTCCGTGCCTGGGGCGCGTATATCTCGCGAACTCATCGCCCAGGGCGAGCAGAAGAAAGACGGCGCACGTCATTAGACACAAAGCGCCCAGGATGGACGTCTTGATACGGCAGAGCTGATAGATGCGGCAAGTCCACATCACTTGTCATTAGGATCTCGGGTCTGCGAGAAAAGAACTTGAGTCCATAGGACAGTTTATTACTCAATCCAGGCTTACTATTTGCTGATTTCTAACTAAAATGTTACACCTTAAATGTGTGTCTCAAAAGTGAAGTGTGTCTTGGGGTCAAAGTTTGCTACATTCTGGAGACTTAATAGCAATGACTTTAGAAAGTTTTCTAAGGTACGGAAGAAATTAACAATATGTATATAGTTAGAAGCTTAAAATATTGAACGAAATAAACTTATATAATAATCATAAAAAAAAGAGGAACGGTGCGGTTTATAGAGGGCGAGAAGAGGAACGACTGAGAGGGAAGGAGAGAAAGGAAAAGGAAGCTAAAATGAAAGATAGAAAAGGGGGGAGAGAGAAGAATGTATGCATGTATACTGAAAAGAGAGAGAGGGGGGGGGAATATTCTCTCTCTAGTTTCAGATAACAAAATGATGAAACGAGACTGTAAGTGCCGACCATAAACTTAGTAAAATATAGATCTAGTGAAACCTAGAGACTAGAACCTATCCAATTACTCTACATCCCTATCAGATTAAATAAACAATAAAACGACAACGCCACTGTTATTATAACATATAATATTTTTTTTAAATAGGTATAATCCTTCGTTTCTATTCATAACAAAACAAAGTTCTATTATAACACATTTCGATACTTATACTCCTTTACACACACAAGACTGTCGTATGTCACAATTAGGAAGCTAAAAACGGCGTTCATTTTATGAACTGATACTATATCCAATTGAATGTTATTTAGTAGGAAAGCACCATATTTAATAGCCAGTTTGAGATTCCTTCATCTGAACGTATGTCACAGCTCACAGAAGAAGCCGTGTTGTATACTTAAGACTCTTACAAATAAAAGAAGAAACTAAAGACTCACAGATACGCGTATGTAGACTGAGGAAGGAACCGTAACTCGGTGCCTACTGTCTTACAAGAGTTGTAATCACAGCGGGGAGAAAAGAGAGAGAGAGAGAGAGAGAGAATGATAAGTAACTGTGAGCTACATAGATCTAGATAAAAGGGGGCGGGGAAAGGAGAGTCACAGAAAGATAACAACAGAAAGAAGAGTGTGAGTAATGCTATCTTAAGTAATTTTGGGCGGGGCGGTGCAAATGGTGGACTTAACGCAGTTCATGTGTGTGACGATGTAAGAAACAGACCACGTGATTCGTGCTGTCGTGCTGTCTCTGTTCAATTCTCAGTCTCTTTATTTTCTTCATATGCGGAAAATTGGCCAGTCTTTTAAATTTGTTTTCTGTCTTTAATAGGTTCCCTGCATGTCAGGACCTTAGATACGTATTATTAGATACTTTAAAAGTCTAGGTAGCTAAGTATAATTGTAATAAAAATATATGTGTGTATTTGAGAATATTTATGTTACTTTTGCTTTATATTATACTAGCCTGTCATTACCCGCGGCCTGCGGGCCTTAGTTTGCGTTTACTAATCTAGTGGATTGGATTTAGATGTATGTTAAACTTAGCTAATGAGCCTTTCAAGTTTTCGCTACGAAAATAAAATTGTTTTGTGAAAATGTGTCTACCCGAAGCCGATACATTCATATCTATTAAAAACGAAAAGAGCGATAGCTTTGTTAAATGAATGGGATTATAAAGTGAACAATTAAACGAAATAATTTTTAGTACGCGATTCATGAATAAATATAGATCTAGGCCTATCTCGGCTGCGCAGCTTTCGTAAACGAATGTAGTCTCTTAAAAATGCTTTAGAAAACCAAATTTGAATGTTTTTTTGATCAAAATATGAAATGAATGGACTATAATTAGTATGTTTATGTGTTAAAGTATAATACTATCTGTGCGAAGAGAAGTTTTATCATCTTAGAGTTGAATTAGAGTTTTAGATCTAGGGATGGGATTATAAAGTAAACAATTAAACGAATTAATTTTTAGCACGCGATTCATTACGGTATTGTCTAATATGTAAATGTTCGTCAGGAAATCTGTAGTCACAGATATAAGAAACTAATTTATGTAAAAAAAAACGCTTTTGAAACACAAAATTGAAGGTTAATTTAATTATATAATGAAATCAATGGATCTTCTTTGTATTTTCATGTGTCAAAGTAAAAAACTATCTGCGCAAAGTGTATTTCTTAAAATTAGATCTAGGTCTAAATCCTTTCGATCTTTTCTCATGTCAAGATTGTAGACATGGCCTAGATCCATAAAATACTATAGCTGTAATAGAGTCGGACAACTTTATTTTTTTTTTAGGGTCTTAAGTTTGTTTTAGGGCTACAATACATAAACTACGGTCTAAGTTGGTACCCAAGAAACATTCCTGCCAAGTTTTATCAAGATTGGTCAATCGGTTTTGATGTCACATACATACACCTCACATTCTACTTTATAGTATAGATTAGACCTAGGTTCCACCTAACAGGCACATGAGGCGCATACAGTCGTACATAAAGTAATAAACTATGTTGCTGATGATTTCAAATAAAAAAAATGAATTTAGTGAGAACACGTTATTTCTCCCACATCCATTCTCGGGTCAAGTGGAAACCTCGCACAGTATTCATTGGCACCTAATAGACAAGTCATGAAACAATAATAAAAAAACAAACAAACAAATTATCAATTAATTACTGGTAATTAATTACTTTGTTTGATACCGACAAGTGAAACTTTGCCTTCAGTATCACACACACGCACACACACACGGCTAAATTTTTTGGGTTTAGTCCCATTAAATAATTGTCGACGCTATTTCTCCCTCACGCATTCTTTGATCAAGTTGATACTTTAAACAACTATTTATTGTACCTAACAAAACATGAATCCATTTGAAAAAATTAGTCGATCAATTATTTCTAATTAATGGAGACTCAGCTGATCACTGATGTGAAGCAGGGTTGTAAAGCAGCTCTGACGTCAGGTTCCGCTTAGACGGCAATGTGTTCAACCTTAGGCCCCTATTGTCCCATACTAAAACAAAAGAGATGGAGCTTCTGTACGCCGTTGATTGCGCCTTAATTCAACTTGCTTACACTGTCACTGAACAAGGGATCCAGCTGGTCGTTAACATGAAATGAAAATACTGATGGCCTACTAAGTGATAGTATTTGCTACAAAGGAGAATATGATTACGTCCTACGCGTGTCCCTGTGTCCATCTAGCCATGCATGTGACTTAAACTCTGCCAAGTCATTGGTTTCCTGGCTGATTCAGGCAACATTTTCCATACCATCTAAAGAAAAGCCCTAATTGAAGACAGGCGCAGAAGACAACAAGAAAGCTTAAATAGACCACTGGCAGACAACAGCCTTGACTGCACGAGATGCTGGAAAATATGTAGGTCGCAAAGGGGTTTGCGTAGTCAGAACACGGTCGACTACAGCACAGTTCAACGGTGTGGTTCTGCACGGAGCATTACGACGGTTCAATGCGGAGTACTGTCAAGTACAGTTGAGACGACTGGCGTCTTGATCTTGGTCTGCGATCGAGTCCGACACAACGAGCCTAGTGTGTGAAGTCAGTCCTGAACTGTTGAACCCAGTGCAAGCCCGGAACAAGACGGAGAGGCCAGTGCAAGAGTTGATACGGCGGAACGGTGTTATTGGAGAGATATTTGTACAGTGTACGTGTATTGGCTGTTATTTATTGACATTAAAGTGTTACGTTACTTTGGAGCCCGAGTTGTCAAGTTCTTTAAGTTGGTGGTGTATGGTGCAGTTTGCAGAGAGCCTGGATAGTGAGATTCGTAACAATATAAATAGCTTCCATTGTTGATAATTGTTTCTTGTTTGTAGCTTCACATTTTATAACAAGAGCCTAATTAAAATATGGAGCTAAAAAAAAACATGAAATTTAATTTTGGTTTGTTTCCTTTTTGCGCACTTTATTTAAAAAAAAATGATTATAGATTTAACTGAAAGTACGAAATAAGATGCGTACATTTAACACTTTATTGTGATATGAGGATATATAAAGTAAACGATACTCTGTTATGAATTACTCTGTCAAAGTCTAAGCCAAACGAACCTCAGGTTTCAAGTAGATAAAGGAAACTTTCATTTTTAAATAATGTATTGGACACTACAAAAAAATATAAGGAATGTTAAAAGTCGGTATAAATTTTTGTTAAATTATGATTAATACACAGCCAGTGGCAGTGTACATTAACGGTACCAATGGAATCTTGATTTATGACTAAATTCTAGATCTAAATATAAAATCAGAATATCCTAAATAATAATATTTAGATTTAGACTAAAGTTAGAATGTCTAGATTTAGATGTAGAATTAGACTTAATCTAGAGTAAAAAAAACAACAAAACAACAACTCTACTTCTACATGTAGATTTAGAAATGTATAGGCCTACTAGGGTCAGAATATCTAAATACACCATAGTCACCAGATGAAATTTACAGCCTTGTCTGCATCTGTAAATCTATTTTCACAGTATTCTGCAGATCTAATCTAGACATTTTCACCTTAGTCTGCAGATCTAATCTAGAAATTTTCGCCTTAGTCTGCGATCTAATCTAGACATTTTAACCCTAGTCTGCAGATTTAAATCTAGACATTTTAACCCTAGTCTGCAGATTTAAATCTAGACATTTTAACCCTAGTCTGCAGATTTAAATCTAGACATTTGAACCCTACTCTGCAGATCTAAATCTAGACATTTTAACCCTAGTCTGCAGATTTAAATCTAGACATTTTAACCCTAGTCTGCAGATCTAAATCTAGACATTTTAACCCTAGTATGCAGATTTAAATCTAGACATTTTAACCCTAGTCTGCAGATTTAAATCTAGACATTTTAACCCTAGTCTGCAGATTTAAATCTAGACATTTGAACCCTAGTCTGCAGATTTAAATCTAGACATTTGAACCCTAGTCTGCAGATTT
Organism: Biomphalaria pfeifferi; assembly: GCA_030265305.1. Taxonomy (NCBI): domain Eukaryota; kingdom Metazoa; phylum Mollusca; class Gastropoda; family Planorbidae; genus Biomphalaria; species Biomphalaria pfeifferi. The sequence goes on from JASAOG010000086.1 coordinate 546,608, forward strand.
AAATCTAGACATTTTAACCCTAGTCTGCAGACCTAAATCTAGACATTTTAACCCTAGTCTGCAGATTTAAATCTAGACATTTTAACCCTAGTCTGCAGATTTAAATCTAGACATTTTAACCCTAGTCGGCAGATTTAAATCTAGACATTTTAACCCTAGTTTGCAGATCTAAATCTAGACATTTTAACCCTAGTCGGCAGATTTAAATCTAGACATTTTAACCCTAGTCTGCAGATTTAAATCTAGACATTTTAACCCTAGTCTGCAGATTTAAATCTAGACATTTTAACCCTAGTCTGCAGATCTAAATCTAGACATTTTAACCCTAGTCTGCAGATTTAAATCTAGACATTTTAACCCTAGTCTGCAGATTTAAATCTAGACATTTTAACCCTAGTCTGCAGATTTAAATCTAGACATTTTAACCCTAATCTGCAGATTTAAATCTAGACATTTTAACCCAAGTCTGTTCTTAATTTACAAATACTTCAGGACAGAAGAGTAAACATTAATGCAGCCTAACACTCAACCATCATTTAGAAATGCAAAAAACAACAACAACAAAAATACTCAGAAAAACACCAAGATAAAGACACATTTCTTATTCCATATGCTACGACAAATTCATACAAGTACTCCTTCTCTAGGTTAAAACGTGGATTGGGTTGCCTACTCTAATAGCACTAGGGAAGAAGGGGTATTGGTACACATTTTTCCTAGCATATGGGACGAGGAATGTGCCTTTATCTTTGTGTCTTTCAGAGTTCTTCGAGTTCCTATGCTATGTGATTATGCTCATTTTCGACAATTATTGTTATTATAATCATTGCATCTCAGTATATTGATGCAAAAAAAAATAATTACAAAGTAGGCCTAATGATGGAGGCGCGGTGCGGAGCGGCAAAGCTTGGCTTCTGAACCGGGGGTCCCGGGTTCAAATTCTGGTTAAGTCTGGATTTTTTAATTTCAGGATCCTTGGCCGCCTCTGAGTCCACCCAGCCTTAATTGGTAGCCTACCTGATATTAGTTTGGGAAAAGTAAAGGCGGTTGATCGTTGTGCTTGCCACATGACACCCTCATTTCAGATCACAAGGTCTGAAAGGGGAACTTTACTTTACTTTACTAGGCCTAATGACAGACCAATGTTAAGATTGGCTCACACCCTCGTTACAACATTATTGTAAAAGATTTAAATAAATAAAATTATAGTTAAATCTTTCATCTCATAACATACTGACGATTCGAGAATAAATATAGACTGACACCCGTCACATCCCTATATTATAATCTTTAAGAGAGAGAACGGTTTATTTTTAGGATCACTCTAGTTGTTACTTATTGGAGTGTGTGTGTGCATTCCACAGAGCGCGTCCCCAGACGCTGTCCTTTTATCTTCATGATTGTGATGTTGACGATAATCATAATTGTGATGTTGACGATAACAGCAATCATGATTGTACGATATATATACAGCAAGGTAGTTAGTACAGCTGAAGGTAAAGTTACGCTATATGAGATTTTAATAGCTTGATGGTTCTAGTTTTACTACTTTCGTTGTTATATAGTTAATAATAGCATGCACCATATAACTCTATAGTGGTACATGTGGATTATGAGGACTTTACACACCAGCGGAGATTATTCCGAAAAACAACGCTCTTTTACTTTTTTGGCTCCACTTGATTATTCAGAGTGTATTCCCTCTCTCAACATCGTGTAAGATTCTGTTTACTACTGTGCTAACTTTGATTTTATTGAGAACTTGGAGATATAGGCTACTTAACGTCTAGAAACCTGGAGAATATCATCTCTGCAGTAAATCTACACATACATCTGTTTCTTTGAAGAACCAAAGAACTGGCACATATATAAAAACAAAAAAACAACAACATGGGGTTTATGTGCAACTGTGCCAGACCTTTACTTGCAAATTCTATTTCTATTTAGACGTAGGCGGTACTTTCTAGTTACTAAAACACATTGATGATATCCTACAAGAGGACATTAATATAATAACATACGTTATACGCGATGGCTGAGCGGTAAAGTACTTGGCTACCAAACCGGGGGTCCCGGGGTCCCGGGTTCGCATCCTGGTTAAGACTTGGATTTTAAATTTGGGGATAGGTTTAGGGTGCCTTTGAGTCCGCCCACCTTAAAGGGTACCTGACATTAGTTATGGAAAAGTAAAGGCGATTTGTCGATGTGCTGGCCACACGACAATCTCGTTAACTATGGGCCACTGAAACAGATGACCTTTACATCATCCGCCCCATAGGTCGCAAGATCTGAATGGAAATATTTGAAACCCACTTTGGGTGCCTTTGAGTCCGCCCACCTTAAAGGGTGCCTGACATTATTTGGGAAAAAGTAAAGGCGATTTGTCGATGTGCTGGCCACATGACACCCTCGTTAACTGTGGGCCACTGAAAAAGATGACCTTTACATCATCTGCCCCATAGGTCGCAAGGTCTGAAGGGTACTATGTAAACCCATTCATTTTTCAGTTATCAAACTTTACACATTTTAAGGACACGTTCGCCCAAGTACAATGTGTTCACGAAAAGAATGAGTAACCTTTGCACTGTTGTGCCGATATTTGATATTTTGTGTTTTGGCACATCAGCACAATTTAGGCCATGTCGTGCCCATAATCCCTCATGTGTTATTTCCTCTTTATAGTTCGAGAGCTAAATATTATAGAGCTAGGTTATTAAAAATAAGGTCCATTCATAGCTCAAATAGAAAAAAATGTATTTAATTTAATAAAACTCTATTGTAAATATGTTTATATTCACAATAACTTTGCCCTATCTCAGATCAAATTTTCGAAGTCAACCTCGACAACGCCAAGATAAAGCCCAGTAATTTGACATGGCCGACATCAACAATGTTTTGTAAAAAAAATATAAATGATTTACATATTTCGGATGTTCCTTCAGAGTTTAAGATACTTTACTTACTAGTCTAAATCTCCGGCAGGACCACGGGGGATGGGAGTGGGCAGGGTTTGACCCCGAGACCATCGATAAATCCAAACGAAAGTCCAGTGCGCCAACCGCACGACCAGGCAGCCATCTATATGTACGTTTTAAAAGTTGCACAGTCATTTTGTCCCCATTTAATAAAAACTTTTTTCTTTTTTTAATGTCGTCTGAAAACTAGGTCGCGTGGTAATGGAAGACCTAGAGAACAATCCTCACAAGGTAGCTGGGAAATATCTACAGGTATTTGACTTGGATGTACCTCAACAACCAGCAGATATTGACAGCTACATAGACACAAAAAAAAGGAGATTCGCCAAGCTTAGGAGGAACATGGCCGAGCAAGCAGCAAACGCCGCAGTGCATCGTGTCCTCAGGGACAGTAAGAAGGAAGCTGCTGCGAAGATGCGATCAGGTCAAGGTCAAGACGGCTCTGTGGCGGGCTATGTTAAGTTCATCCTAAAAGAAAAGAGCACTTTGAGAAAGGTGTAGCAAGGGAGATAACAAATAGAATGTATGGATCAAGTGTTAAATCCCTTAAATTATTGTTTACGCATTTTGACTATGGTAGGGGAAAAAAAAAAAAGACTATTGTTTCACTGCAAGCAAAAAATATGCAAGGCCTGCACAAAATGTCAGAAGAAATAAAATCCTGTACTAAATTAGTTCATTAATGAAAAATAAAATCAGTGTTACAAATCTATATGGAAGACTTGAAGTTACCGTTTTTTTTTGTGTCTTTTCACTTGCATTTTATTTTGTTAAGACATTGTCTTCGAGACAGAAGATTATGACAGAGTTCAGTATTTCACGTGATTACGCAGACACACTTGCGACCTGCACATTTTGTCACATCAGATGCAACGAAATAGGGTCTACTTCGATTATGCTTTCGCCGTTTGAACGTTTCCAGCAAGGGCTTTTCATTGGGTCCAAATGAGTGTCCAGCGAATTTCGTGAGAGTTTTCCAGCTCTATAATCCATGGGTCATCTGCTACAACATACTTTCCTTTCTGCCTGAGTTGACCTTTATTACACTTCCGGGGTAAGGACGGTATCTCTGTTACTGTTAATAGCGTTAATGTCACACACACACACAAAAAAAGAATATCCACTTTGGCTTGCGCTCATCTCCAATAAAGAATATGTCTCCTACCCAGCGCATCTAACAACATCGAACAGTAAGTAGTGCCTTCAATTTGCACTTGCTCCTTCATAACTAGTACTCTGTACGAAGCTTCTAAGGGCACCATCTATCTTCCAATTTTGCCAGCGTCCATACTAGACATACTCTGGCAAGACTTCTTAACAAAAAAAAAACCAACAACTTGTAGGCCCTACTGCTGTATGCTAGTGCAAGGGAAGTCGAGATCCATCAATAACAAAGTGTAAATTAAACATAAACCTAAAAAACAAAAACAAAAAAAACTTGAAATGTTTTAGATCCTCGTAGCCTATTGTTTATGAGGTACCGGTACAAAATATACAGTATGACACACAGTATATATGCAGGCCAACACATTATATCTCAATTATATATAGATCTTCACATAGTTATGGGCTAATATTTTATATATCTTGTCTGACTTCACTTCTATTTCATTAATTACTCCACATTAGCCACAGAACATTACAGATTAAAAATGCACATAAAAAGACTTTTACTGTTTGCAAATGACATATTTATATAAAACTGGGAAGTCCGTCTAGTCTTCATAAACGTCGCTATTTATCTATCATCCGAAACAACCTTCTATACTATCGCCATGTTGCTCTTTTTTGTTCGCCTAAGTCTACTAAGTCATTCGTCTGTCTTACTACGTCACTACTTTTACCGTCGCTAAAAACAATACACAATATATTTGTCTAACAAAACTCGAGGGGAAAAAAATCACCCACGCCCCTCCTTGCATTGAAACGTAAATGTTTTCAACAAATATAAATAATAGTTAAAGGTGTTTTTTCTGGTCAACTATCTGCTAAAATTAAAAGAAAACATTTCTGTTTGTTTATAAAGGCTAACAATGCACTTTATATGTAAATATTACGCACATTTTTTTAAATGGACTTTTTATGCAGCGGCTTTCGTGCGTAACGTCGCAACATGTCACAATTTCACACTAATTCCTTAAACTTTTTCTAAAAATCAGATTTTATTTATTTTTTGTTTGGTGTCCCCATCTGAATAAAAGAAGCTTATTTTTGTGCGTTTTGTCTGTTGGTCGGTCTGTCCGTCACGATTAGATTAACAAATAACACAAAAGGCTATTGTAAATCTGATTTAACCTTTCATTTTTCATTCAGGAATATTGCAATAGTTTTAAGTATCTATAATAGATTGTTCCGGATGTTTTGTGAAAAAAAAATCAATGCCAACGAATATTTGTTTGCTCTTCCAACTTATATTAGATTTTATTTCCATGTTTAAACGTTGCAATAAACACATGATCTTTAATACATTGTTCCGAATTTTTAATGTAAATGTAAATAGCATATAAATGCTAAATAAAAATATCTATACTGATTTATATTTTAACTAACTATAAAGTTGTTCCGGATATTGTTTTATAAAAATAAATTATGTCAAATGATTGTTTGAAATCGCATAATTGACTACTATTACACTTATATTCTTTGACACTACGTCACTATAGTTTATTTATCAATATCAATTGTTCCGAATTTTTAACTTAAAACAAATTTATGTCAAATGGCTTTATTTTTTTCAAAAATATCGACAATAGGTTGATCAGGATTTTAAAATAAGAAAGTAATTTACTAGAAACGATTATTGAAAATCACTTTTTAGAGATATTTTACAAGCAATTTTCTTGCCGAAACATAATAAAAGTAGTTTAATCGGTAAAGAATGTTCAGGATTTTGTTTCGAAAAAGAATCGACCTAATTACCTTAATTTTCTTACAAATCGTCGCCAAAAATGATCCGAATTTTATATGAAAAATCTAATAACGCTAATAAATATTTGAAATCCCTCTTCTAATAAATTAAACAAATAATTTTATCATTTATGAAAATTTGTTGTTCCGGATTTTTTATGAAAAATATTTTAACTCTATTTATGTAAAATCGCACATCTCTCTTACACTACATTTAACTTTCTTGCTAAAACGTAAGAAAATCTAATTATCGTTAATATTATACTACGATTTTTAAGGAAAATAACTACCTTACACCAAAGTATGGTTTGAAAATCTCTCCATAAAGCTATGGTACATCTAATTTTCATAACAGACCATCCCACAAATTTAATTAACGGTATTATATTTATCTGTAATTCTTTTCTCTCACTATAAATATAGGGCCTATAAACATCCGGAACAATCTATTATAGAAAATAAAAACTAATGACGGACAGACAGACTGACAGACAAAACAAAATAAAAGCGTCTTTAATCCTTTTATATATATATAAATCAATATATACACATACATAAATATACATATTTAGTCTAACTAGCCCATCAAATGAAATGCAAAAGAACTCACTCTGTGCACCAATGTCTATGAACCCTAGAGAAGCTGCTCGTATATAAGACATTTTTTAGTCTAACTAGGCCGTGTGACGTTGTGGATTTTTTTCCTTTGACGTCATATGGAAATTTTTTAAAAAATGAAATGCTTGGTATAGTAATGTTTATTAAACTCGTAATGTGACTCGCATTTTAAAAAGACATAATAGCTAGATTTAGATCTAATCTAGATTTCTTACGCTAGATCTAGGTTTTTTTTTACACTAGAGCTAGATTTTTAAAACTAGATTTAGATTTAAGTTCTAATTAAAATCATTGTAGAATCTAGATCTAGAATTTCTTGGTCTAGTTTAGAATGTTTGTTGTTTTACATATTTCGGATGTTCCTTCAGAGTTGTAATCCAAACCTCCCGCAGGACGACGGGGGATGGGAGCGGGCAGAGTTTGAACCTCGGACCATCGATGAATCCAAACGACAGTCCAGCGCACAAACCGCACTACCAAACAGACATGATTTAGACTAGATCAAGATCTATAATTTTAATTTCTAGACGTAAAGTGTAGATTTTTATTTCTAAAGTCTAGATTGTCAATATTACAATGTTATAAAATACTAAAACTAATCTACTATTTTAAAATTTAATATTGCAATTAGTCTATTAATTGATTATCTAGTGTTTTTTATTTACATAAATGTTATATAAATTACATCTACATTATCCCAAATATATATATATATAGATATTGAGAGTGCTAAATAGAAGTTTAATTTAGGTAGATCTACATCCTCATTATAGTTCCATTTAAATGAAAATGCTCAATAGAGGTTAGGGTTCTAGGTTCTGACATATTGTACATAACCGGTAATTGTCATTCCGTAATGTGTAGGTATATTATCAATAATAGGTTATTAGTTTGTAACCAGTTTGTCATTAGGTGAAGAGCAATGCCTGGTCGTGCGATTAGCGCGCAGGACTGATAATCCTTACGCTCGGTTTCATACCCTGCTCAATGCCATCCTCCTTCGACCAGCAGGAGATTTTACATTAAAATTTTTTTTTTTGCAACGACAAATGAATCTTTGAAACATTATTACTTTTAACAATCAAAACAAAATCACGTCTTGAATATTCCTTGCAAATATATGGATCCGACAGGGATCCGGCTCTTGGAATTAAGTGAATGTAGTTTGCTTTAGATTTTATATCGAAAAGGAAAGGTTTATCATCAAAATCATCTGTTAGGGGTTTTCAACTAAAAAATCTCTGGAGTTGTTTTTTTTTTAAATTCAAAACCCCATTTAGCTACGTTAATAGAACTTAATAACTGTAGTTTGCTTTAGAATAATATTGAAGATAAAGATTTTCCACCCCAAAACACTCTATAGGGGAATTTTAAACTCAAAACCATCTGGAGGGGTATTAAACTTTTTTAAAAAGCCATCTGTATGAGAGGGATTTAAACCTGAAACCCCAATAGGATTGGCTACGCTCAAATAATTTTGGTGTGTACTTTGCTTTTTTTACATTGAAGAGGTATTTTTTAGCACCGAACCCTTCAGAAGGGGGGTTTAAACTCAAAACCCCTTTTGGCAACAATCATAGCATTTTGAGTGCGTATTTTGCTTTTCTTCTTACACTGAAGAGGTATTTTGTAGCTTCAAACCCTGCTGGCGGGGGGTTTAAACTCAAAACCCCTTTGACTACACTCATGACATTTTGAGTGTATAAATTGCTTTGTTTTTATTATTATAGAGGTATTTTTAACCTTCAGACTCCGCTGAAGGGGGGTTTAAACTCAAAACTTAGTCAAAACCATTTAGTTACGCTCATAACTTTTTTGAGTGCGTAATTAGCTTTTTTTATATTGAAGAGGTATTTTTTTTAGCTTCAAACCCTACTGAAGAGAGGGAAAGGGGGGGGGGGGTAAACTCAAAAACCCTTTGGCTACGCTCATAAAATTTTGATAGTGTAATTTGCTTTTTTATATTGAAGAGGGTGTTTATCGTAAATTTTGGAGGGGGGTTTAAAATCAAAATCTTCCTGAACTGTGGCTCTTGGAATTAGGGGATCGTCGTTTGCATTTGTTTTTTGTTTTGTTTTATAGAAGAGGGGAATTTAATTATAAAAAAACCCTGGTAGGGGGTTTTAAACTCAAACCCTCCTGGTAGGGGGCTTTAAACTCGAACCCCTTCCCGTTAGGGGGTTTTAAACTCAAAACCCCTTGGTTGTGCTGGGACAAGTGATGGTTTAGTATGAAAATCTCACCTAAAATAAACAAAATCAAAGCAAAAAATCAGTCACTAAATTCCGACCCCCCCCCCGCAGGGGGATTTCATTTTGGGGGGGGGGCGGGGGTTTGAACCCCAACCCTCCCTGGCTACGCCCATGTATGCTATAATATGCTCAAGGTGTCAGATTGTCTATATTGGAAACACAGGCAGAATCTGAAAAAAAAGACTCCAAGAACACATTAGAGACATTCGTAACTTTGCAACTAAGCCCGTCTCTATCCAATTTAATAACACACATCATAGGGGTACCACCGACCTCCTCGTCACTGCTATACAACAATGCAATGACAAAAACACCCGTCTGCAGATCGAAAACAAACTTATTTACATGTCAGGCACCCTCCAACCTAACAGAATCAACAACCATCACATTTTTATTTAATATGCAATGGGCACTAACACTACGGTACCCCTTTTCCCATTCATCTTTGCCTGACATCTCCGCCCCCTTCCGTTTTCCCGCGCTTTTACACCAGCGTAGCTCATTTCTTTTCTGCCTCGATAGTGAACAACATCGGACAGATAAGTTAACGACTATTTTGTGTTAATTGTATTTATTTGTTGTTTGTTTTGTAGCTGATGAAGGCCTCGTGGCCCAAACGTCCTTTGTTTTACTTGGTCGGCAGGGTTACATATATGCATGTTTTTTTGTATTAACTACTTATAGTCGGTATTTCGAAATGTCTTACTGCCAAATTTGTCTTTCCTGATCGTTTTTAGTTTTGCATATGTGCTGCTGTGGACTATATATATGCCAGACATGGGCGTAGCCAGAATTTTTTTCGGGGGGGGGGGTTTCAAGGGGACTTTTTTCCTCCCCCCCCCCCCTCGAAAAAATATTTATATGTATTTATGTGTGTGTGTGTACATAATTTTTTATTACATTCTGACCCTTCATGCTTTCGGAAGACGTTTATTGTGCCCTAGATTTGGTTCTTCCTGGAGTTAGTGAAAAAATTGTAGACTTACCACCATTGCCAACAAGGAGGTCTGGGGGAGTGCTAGGGAGCTCCTCCAGCGTGGGGCGGAGCCTCGCCGCCAAGCATTATTTCTGGTATTGAAAGCCAACAAAATGCATATTCTGAGGTATCTACATTGCATTTTCCTGCTACTAAAAAGTTTTACTTCAAAAACCTAATGTGCTTTTCTTACTGACTTAAACCCTCCCGCGCCGTTCGGCGCATTTCAAGCTGTTTCCACAAAAATCTGTTACTGGTAATGTCTGAAGCCTCTTCCCATCTGTTCTAACCTCCATGAAAGTGAGGCGCCAAGTTGTACTAGGATGTTATCGCAACTCTTCTTATGCGTAATTAATTTTGTCGGAGAAAATGTCCTGCAAACCTCTTGCGACGCTCTGTCACAATGTTACTAAGGGATCTGGGGGAGCGCTAGGAGCTCTGTCGCAATCTTACTAAGGTGTCGACTACCAGTTCGGCATAAGATTTCCATGATTTAGACTCGATCTCTATAACTAAAAACTCCTAAAATCCTTCTTAGTCATCTTTGTAGAGCCACATTTAGTTCCTTTCAATTTCATTGCACTTTATTAAAGGAGCCCAGCCACTGGTAAACATGTGTAACGTCTCCTGACTACGATCTTGGAATTAGGTGACTATTTTGCTTTAGATGTTATATCGAAATGGGAAGTTTTATCGTCAAAATCATCTGTTGGGGGGTTTTAAACTAAAATATATCTGGAGTTGTTTTGCTTTTAATTCACAACCACATTTAGCTACGGTCATAGAATTTGGTAACTGTAGTTTGCTTTAGAAATAATATCGAAAAGAGAGACTTTCAACGTTAAAACGCTCTGTAGGGGGATTTTAAACTCAAAAGGAGTTTTAAACTTTAAAAAAGCCATCTCCCCCCATTGGCTTGGCTACGCTCAAAGAATTTTAGTGTGTAATTTGCTTTCTTTTTGAAGATGTATTTTTTAGCATCAAACTCCTCTGAAGGGAAATTTAAACTCAAAACACCCAATAGGCTTGGCTACTCTCATAACATTTTGATTACGAATTTTTTAATTTTATTTTGAAGATTTATTTTTTAGCTTCAAACCCCGCTAGCGGGGGGTTTAAACTAATATCCCTTTAGCTACGCTCATACAATTTTGAGTGTGTAATTTGCTTTTTTATATTGAAGGGGAGATTATCGTAAATTTTGGAGATGGGTTTAAAATCAAAATCTTCCTTAGATGTGCTCTTGAAATTTGGGGATTGTCGTTTGCATTTTTTTTGTTCTATAGAAAGGGAAGATTTAAATGCAGAACCCCCTGGTAGGGGTTTTCAAACTCAAAACCCCTGGTAGGGGGTTTTAAACTCAAAACCCCTGGTAGGGGGTTTTAAACTCAAACCCCTGGTAGGAATTTTCAAACTCAAAACCCCTGGTAGGGGGTTTTAAACTGAAATCCTTTTGGCTGTGCTAGGGTAAGTGATGGTTGAGTATTAAAATTTCACCTAAAATAAACAAAATTAAAGCAAAAGATCAGTCACTAAACTCCTACCCCCCCCCCTGCGGCGGTGGTGGGGATTTCATTTCGGGGGGGGGGGGGTTTCAACCCCCCCCCCCCCGGCTACGCTCATGATGCCAGAAGTTCATGTTTGTTTTCTTCATCTAAGTCTAAGATGATAGCTCCGCGGTATTTGAAAATACTGACAATTGTCAGCTTTTCACTTTCAATACTGGTGTATGTTTTAAAACCTTCTTGGCTATTATTGGTAATAATTTCATGACATATTTCGCAAGCCCAGATTCTAGTCTAGATCATGCTAGACCTAGATTTCGATCTAGTTTTGATACTGATTTGACTAACATACGATATATTATATATTTTTGGCCTGGGGAGTGTCGATAGCTCGCCTACAAGGGTACAAAGGTGAACTCCGATGCCAAGAGCTTTTTTCTAGTTTTTTTTTGGGGGGGGGGGGGGGCTTCAGAACTACATTTTCTGAGGTGTCTACAGCGCAATACTTTGTTCTTCTTGTAGCAAAGCAAACAAGTGCAGATCAAATATCGAATATGCATTTTCACTATCTTTTGTTAATAGAAACAACTACTGGTAAGAAAACAGATCAATGCATAAAATATTTATTGGAAAGGGTAGGCGTTTTCCTGCATTTTTTTTGTTCAGCTTCAGAAATTCATTCTCCTGGCGTCAGACACACAATACTTTTCATAGCCAGAAAATTTCAAGTCAAATAAAATTATTTGGGAAGAGGTGGGAATATATAGGTCGGTGCTGAGTGTGACGATAAACTTTTGACCTAGTAGAGCGAGTACGTTTGTAATGGGCTTGGCAGTTGTGAGTTCATCGCCTCACCAGCAAGACATCTGTTAGCGGGCCTGTTTAGTTCATGCAAAAAAAAAAAACGACAATAAAAACCTATGGTGGGCTAATATTTTCTTAAGAGAAATGAGTTCTGAAAAAAAGTTGTTTTGAATCTTTTTCACAACTACATTTTAAATTCATCTTGTTGTTATGTCTTTCGCGATAAAATAAGAAAGTCTCTACTTAGACGATGAAACAATGTCAAGTAATGTTATTTCTTAAACAGTGGTAATAATTCCATTTTTACCCGATCAATACTAAAAAAAAACAACAACAACAAAAAAAAACGGAATATCTAAAACTCAAATACAACCCATTCTTGTCTTTAAAAAATTCCTTGGTAAGCATGCATGTTAAATTATAATGTTTTGGACATTATTGCCAAGAAAATATATTAGGCCTAAAAAGATTTGTATTAATATATTAAACATGCATGTAAGGAATCCGGTGTTTTAGTAAAAAACTTTTTTTTTTAAATTTAGATCGCCTGTTTTTGCAAAAGTGCAATTTTTATACTTCGGTGTCACCCCCCCCTATATTGTGGGTATCATACTGGTGAGGACCGCAACGCCGTCTCTAGTGACGCCACTGCTAAATTTCCATCTAAGTTATTTTAAGTTTAAGACTGCCTAGTGCTATGGGGAAGGCTTGTAACAATAATTAATAAACAATACAGATATGATTACAATAAATGAGAATCTCCATATATGGATCTAACTGCATGAATAAAAGTTCTATTTTACTGTCAACAACAACAACAAAAAGTTTATAATTCATGTTGTCATACCAACTCATTAAATAATTGGCTCTACTACAGACCTATCTAGATATCTAGTGAATCCATTTTAATCGTTAATAGAGACTTAAAAAAACAACAACATATATTCATGCATTCAAATATATATTGACATTAAAAACAAAAACAAAAAAAACCCAGAATCTAAGTAGAAAACCCAAGTCTTGTTATTAATTTCAAAACAATGGCAAAAAAATACCTAACCATGCTGTTATTTAGAATCTTTAGTCTAGGGATCTATCATCTATAGAGATCTAATCTTGGCTAGATCTAAAATCTAGAATAACCTCCAGAGCCAGCAGAGTGTCAGAAGCTTTAGAATCTAGAAAAAGATTTAGATCTAGTCAAGTGCAGATTTAGATCTAGAATACTGACACTGTGACAGTAGATATCTAGTTTTTATAAGTAGTCTTTTAATATAAATTTATGAAAAAAAAAGATTATAATCGTGGTATATAATGAATTTAATGATAATATATTTTATAATCATAATGCAATGTTATCTTATCTTATATAATACAGACGTTACTTCATGCGTCATGCATTTAGTCATGCATATTAACCAATGACTTAAATTCTGCCTAGTCACTGGTTTTCCTGTCTTGCTCAGGCAACCCATTCCATGCTCTAATAGCACTAGGGAAGAAGGAGTATTTGTACAAATTTGTCCTAGCATATGGGACGAGGAATGTGCCTTTATCTTTGTGTCTTTCAGAGTATTTTATTAAATTTTGTTTTTGTATTTGAAGATTATGGTTCAGTGTTTTATGTATAATTGCTACTTTACTTTTGAGTCTTCTGTCCTGAAGGCTTTCTAAATTTAGTGATTTTACTAATGGTGTTACTCTAGTCAAATGTGAATATTCATTTGTTATGAATCTCACTGCTCTATTTTGTGTCTGTTACAGTTTCTTAATGTTTTCTTGAGTTGAGGGGTCCCAAATGGAGGATGCATATTCTATTATTGGCCTAACCAAGGTAAAATAACATTTTAGTTTTATGTTCTTATTTGATTTATTATTAAATTTCTTTTAATAAATCCTAATGCTTTGTTTGATTTTTTTTAGTTTCATCAATATGTGGATTCCATGACAGCTTTTCATTTATTATAACACCTAGGTATTTTGCGTTTTTGGTCTGTGTTACTGGTTTGCCATGAATAAGATAAGTGGAATTAATTTGTTTTATTTTTTTGTTACTCTTATCAACTGACATTTTTCTGGGTGGAAAGACATGCTCCAATTTGATTTCCATTTCTGTAATTCATCTAATTCGCTTTGTAAAATATCTGTGTCTTGTGTTGTTTTTATTGTTCTATATATTATGCAATCATCTGCAAATAATCTGACTTTTGTTCCTGAACTAATGCAATTTGGTAAATCATTTATGTAAATTAAAAATAGTAGTGGACCCAAGACTGTTCCTTGAGGTACACCTGAGTTTACTGTTATGGTGTTGATTTAGAGCCATTTATTATTACAGTTTGTTCTCTCCCTATCAGAAAATCTTTAATCCACTGATGCAGTGGACCATTAATGCCAAAAATATTTTAATTTTTTAAGCAAACTATGGTGGTGAACTTTGTCAAAAGCCTTAGAAAAATCTAGTAAGATAGCATCTATTTGTTCACTATTATCTAAACCTTTAGAAAAATCATCAATTAGTCCTATTAGTTGTGTTTCACATGATCTATATTTCCTAAAGCCATGTTGGTATGGTGTGAGGACATTTTGTTTGTCTAAGTGGTTTATGATGTTGCTACATATTATGTGTTCTAGGATTTTACATGTGATGCTGGTAAGTGATACTGGTCTGTAGTTTCCTGGGCCAGATTTTTCTCCTTTTTTAAATAGGGGGGTGACATTAGCTTCTTTCCAGTCCTTTGGTACTCTGCCCTGGTTAAGTGATGCCTGAAAGAGTATTTTGAACACTGGGGCTAGCTCATTGCTTAGTTCTTTGAGTAATCTAGCTGGAATACCATCAGATCCAGGCGCTTTATTTGGTTTGGTGTTGGCTAATAGTTTTTGAATTCCATTTTCTTGTACTACTATATCTTCTATGTTGTCTACTTGGTTTAAATTCAGTAATATGTCTTTGTCTCCTGGGGCTGAGAATGCTGATGCAAAGTATTTGTTTAGGATGTTTGCTTTAGTTTCATTATCATTATGTATTATGTTATGTTCATCTTTTAATGGCGCTATGCCTGTTGTTTCCATTTTCTTAGACTTAATGTATGACCATAGGTTTTTGTTGTTATCTTTAGATATTACATTGTTTATGTATTCACTCTGCAGCTGTCTGCTTATTTTTTGGGTTAAGTGTTTAATTTTTATATACTTTTTGTAAACTCTTTCTGCCTTAGTTTCTTTAAATTTTCTATATAGGTTTTCTTTCTGTTTACCAAGCTTCTTTAGTCTATTATTAAACTAGCATTTATTTATTTTGTTTGATTTGTATTTAGTTGGAATATGATTTTCTATAATGCTTTTAAGATGGTTTTTAATGAAATTCCAGAGGTCATCGACTGGTTGGTTAATGTCTTTTTCTAATAAGAATGGTTGTTGAAAGTTTAATGTAGATTGGTGTAGTTGTGTTAGGTTACATTTATTCCAGAGTAAGATTTTTCTTTTGGGTTTTGAATTGGCTACTGCTTTTATCTGACTGTGTATTTTTATGATCTCAAGGTCTGATAGACCAGGGATAATATCATAATCAACTACTAATCCAGGTCTGTTGGTTAAGAAGAGATCTAATGTGTTGTTTAATCTAGTTGGCAAAAAGATTTGATCTAAACTTAGGTTGTTTAAAGTTTCTATGAAAAGCTCATTTATGTCCTCAAGGTTTTGGTGTTTATCTATGGGTTAGTTTTTTCCAATTTTTATCAGGTAGGTTGAAATCACCTATAATCCAAAAAACTGCATTTTTATTTGTCTCTTTAAGTGTAGTAATCTGATTACATTGTTCCTGCATGTATTCTAAACTAGAATTTGGTGGTCTGTAAATGCTGCTTATTATTAGAGATGTTGAGGTGGTATTAATTTTACAAAATGTTGATTCTATATTTTTTGAGTTAGGTAAGGTAATTTCTTCTGCTATAAGAGTGTTTTTTATTGCTAGAAGAACTCCTCCATGATTATCAGCCCTATCTTTTCTAAAAATTTCGTAATTACTATTGAAAATTTCTGCATTATAAATTTCAGGATGTAGCCAAGTTTCTGTTCCTGCAATTATGTCTGGTTTCTCACATTCTAATAAAATTTCTAAGTCTGCTGTTTTGTTCCTAATGCTTTGAAAATTTATTAGTAAGGTTTTAAGGTATTTTGGTATTACTTCTTTAGTAGGTTTGTTTAGTGAGGCTGTTGTATTAATTTTAGTAGATTTAGGTTTAACAGGAGTGGATCTGGCTAGTGATTGGTGAGTTTGGTTTGGGATGGTGTTTAGGATATTGTATGGGTTAGAAATGTCTGCATTAAAGGAATCAAACAGTCCTGATGTAAACTGAGGTAACCCACACGGTACACAGTGCCATGATGCGTCTTTCTTGCCTAAGGCATAATACACAGGTGTATTCATATGGAAACATGATGCATGGTACCATTCATCGCAGGTGTCACATTGGATGGCTTTCTGTTTCATGGTGCATACTTTTTTGCAGATGTTGCATCTATCTTTAGATCTAGGCCCTGGATTTGACTCTACATCTCCTGCTATTAATATTAACAGTGATAGGTATTTATTAAAGTGAAGTTATAGCAGAGTCTTCTACTAAGTAATGTAGATATCTAGATTCTAGATCTAACTGTAATTAATATCTTAACTTAAGACTTCACATTGTCGTCAGTGTTATAGTAGTTATGTATATCTATATAGATTAGATTCTAAAATCTAAATCTAGAGTACTAGACTAGACTGACTAGAGTCTAGACTCTAAGACTAAGACAGAATAAGAGATATTGAATTCTCATTATATTTTACATTGAGCTTGAGAAATTGCTTTCCAATGATAACAACCAATTTTATTTCACAAATTTAATTGTGAGATTGTGAGGGAAGTTATAAAACAATTTTGGTGGTGAAAAATAAAACTTCTTAGCCTTTGCCTTTGTACAAATAAAAACCCTCCTCAGACAGGTTTGGACTATAAGGCAATAAGGATGTAATAATTTTCATTTCTGAAAAAACAACATTGAAACATATAATTATTATAAAACAAGACATGTGCTGTCTATACATTTTAATGTATCCTATAATCAAATCAAATTTAGAACATTCATTTACCTAAAGTCAATTTTGATGAAAAAATAAAAGAGATGAAAGTGCAATAACTAGGAGTTATTATTTAATTATAAAAATATAATTGTAATTGTTTTAAGGTTCTAAAATTTTTATGGTATTCAATACTGCAGATAGAGTAATTTTTTTAAAATATTGTATTTCTTTGGCAGGTCAGATCTAAAAATGTGTTCCCATCTAATGTATGTAATGAATGAAGATGAACGATTTGTCCCTGTTGCTTTTCACCAAGATTCCAATGGTATGATTTTGCTGTGGTATAATCATTTTTTTTTAAACTTTTGTATCTGACCGTGTAGGGAAAGAAGGTATTAACTTTGTGCTGTCAGTCTGTCACTTTAGACTTTAATCCTGCTTCTGAAGTGGTGAAGTAGGGTATCTTTCAATTTATAATTTTCAACATTCTTACAAACATGTTGGAGAGTTTAAATAACTAGCCCTATATCAAAGATAAATAATAAGGGATCTCCAGCTGTCACTATCAGATCAGAAGCCACAAAGGGCTATGTGCTCCCCTCTAAGCCTGAGTTGGTCTTTAAGACATTTTCAGGGAAAAGACGCCTGTTAAATTTTTTCTTTTAAGCTTGCTAAAAAAAAAATAGCCTTTGGCATACCAGTGCCTTGCCTTATTGGATAGATACCCATCCTGGCAAGCAGAGCGATGTCTCTCATCTGTCTGCACTGGCATTCAGCAGAGAAATGTCTTTCATTTGTGATTGCGATTGTAGTTTGGTCTTGCCATTGTATATGTCCTTTGGCATACCAGTGCCTTGCCTTATTGGATAGGTACCCATCCTGGCAAGCAGAGCGATGTCTCTCATCTGTCTGCGCTGGCATTCAGCAGAGAAATGTCTTTCATTTGTGATTGCGATTGTAGTTTGGTCTTGCCATTGTATATGTCCTAGGTGGAGTGTGAGTACCTTTGGTATATAGCGTCCAAGTCTCTGATCAGGGCCGGCTTTAGGCTCTGCAACCTATGCGTCAGCAGTGGGCCCCACACTTTTGTTGGCCCATTTCTAATTCTAGGTGTAAATTATTAAAATAAATCATTATAACTTATTTATAATAACAGGGTTTCCGCTGCCTCCTGATTTTCCAGCGCCTCCTTGGAATCTCCATAAATTGCAAAATAGATAAATAGTCCTGGAAATTTGAAACCATTAAAATCTCCTGAAAATAGACAAGTCATTTTGGGGTGCCAATACTACATGCGATTAAAAAAATGGCATTGCCAGCTTTCATTTAATAAAAATGTATTGCAAAGAAAAATTTATTTTGTAATGCAAAATCTTAATTTTGACATTACAATCCATTCTCAGACAGGGTCCGACACAATCCATATTTGGCATTGGGCCCCGCAATTGTTAGGGCCGGCCCTGTCTCTGATACATACAAATGGTTAATAGAAGCCATGTTTGGTACATATATATAAATATGCTGATTTTTGTTGGCAGGAGGAGCAGTAAAATAAAACAACAAACTGTTTTGTTAACAGTCTACTCAGGTCAAATTTATTTTTTATGTGGATATGTTAAGTTGGTTTAGAAAAAAACAAAAAAACAACTAATTAGAATTCTAAACACTTATCCATTGAATGTATGACTTTTAAAGAACACTTTATTAAAGTTTGATATAATTTTAACATGTTGCTTTTTTTTTTACCTAATATATTTAAAAGAATAACCTACACATATCTTTTTAGAGTTTTCAGAAGATAACATTGAACAGAAAGACAAAAACAAGCAGAATAGACTTATACCATGTAGTTTTTATTTTATAATATCAAAAAAAACTTCTTTATCCCAGTCAAAGCTATCTTGTTCAAAACTAATCTACTTGTTTAGAGTTTTTAAAAGAATTTAATCAAATTTTGTCTCAGGGTGTGTCATGTACATCTGCGATTTTCTCAGTTGAAAAGTGTTTTGCAAAAAATACACACCAAACTATTTAAAACACTTAGCTGCATTTTGAAATTATTATTTGTCATCAACATTTTTTCCCTAAATTCATTTGTTAAAAAATTGTACAGGAAATACAAATCTTTTGTTTAATAAAAGAAAAAAAAAGTTCCCCTTTCAGACCTTGTGGTCTATATGGCAGATGATGTAAAGGTCATCTGATTCTGTGGTCTACGATTAACGAGGGTGTCATGTGGCCAGCACAATGACCAACCGCCTTTACTTTTCCCCAACTAATGTCAGGTACTCATTAGAGCTGGGTGGACTCAGAGGCGCCTGAAGATACCGAAATTAAAAATCCCAGTCTTCACCAGGATTGGAACCCTGGACCCCGGTTCGGAAGTCAAGCTTTATTGCTCAGCCACCTTTTGTTTAATGGTGTTTTCTAAAATATTTTCGAAAATACAGACTGCAACATGGTTTTGCCTCAATAATGTTTGAAATGGTAATTAGCATTTTATTTACCATTGAAAACCTGACATTTGTCAACAAGCTTTTTAATTATACTTTTTAACCAGCGTTTCTCTAATAGAATGTACAAAAGCCACTTACATTTAAAAATAAAAATTCAAACAAAGTTGCTCCTGTAGATTTGGAAACCTAAATATATAAAATAAGCAAAACCCAGACAAATTAAGACATTTTGTATTATGACATACGAAAACTGGTATGTGACAACTTAGATTTGGATAAAAAATACTTGATTTTGGGAGAAATTTAATGGACCAAAATAAACATTGACTTTACGATCTCTACATTATGTGCCAACAGTTTACATGTTGTTTTTCCCCCATTATTGTCATAAAATATGCGTACTCTAGTTTTGTAGAAAATTGAATTGCATTTTTAATATTTAATTTTTTTTTTAAGGTGAAAGCGGTATTTGCTACCAGACACATAGTGATGTTAATAAGACACCTCTTAGCAGTGTTGTCTGTGAAAAAAGCACTGACCATAGTCTTTTTAAGCACCTTGGAACCTTATCGGTTGAACACTTACCTAAAAGTTACCAGCAAGAGGATATCCTTGCTCTAATCAAATCAGTAGCTGATTTGGCAGTTTTGATTCATGTACCTGTGTTGAATCAAACTGGACTTTACTGGCAGGGAACCAGCAGAGTTGAGGATGCCTTCATTTTCAATGAAAACACCATATGTCAGTGCAAAAAGTGCCAATTATCTGAAAACCCAAGTAAGACATGGGGCAAAGTTCATATAGTCACATCCACAAAACTACCCACTGCTTGTAGGTATGTGGATAATATTAAATGCACACTATTTCATGATGATGAAGAGAAAACAGAGAATCTAGCTTACTTATTTGGAGATTTCTACATTTTTAACGAAGGAGGTGTTTGCAAATTCTATTGCTACACCTGTGACATGGACCTGTTGAACAAATTGGATGCTTACCTAGATATCTTTGAAAGTAAGTGGATTTCTGCTTTTGTCAAATACTATGAAACAGTCAAGAGTGCAGAAGGAAGGCTGTTGGTCATGATCTGTCATCCTCATGGATGCAAAAAGTATGTATCAATAGGAAAGTGGTGCAAACTGAGGCCCAGTGTCACATTTGAAGCAGCATCATGTCCAGTATGTGAAGCGCCTTTCTTGTTGATTCCAAACTTTGACGATGATGACTATTGTTGAAGGGATTATGGTGCAGCTGGGTCTTGATCTGTAGTCCTATATATGCATTAATTTTATTGTGCTTTTTTTTCTCATTTATCTTTTACTTGTTGTTACATACAAAATCATGTTTGAATGACAAAGCCATGCATGATGCAACTATCATGTTTTAATAGTAGGAACTGCTACAGTAAAAATATATGTTGTAGTTGCAAGGTTGTTAACGCCGGAAGTGGTAATGGTCTTAAGCCCATCATTACCTACAAAGTGCTTCCAATGGCATGCGTCTCAAATAGCCTCTGACAACCAGTCCAACTCCTGGCCTTCACGTGTGGCTCAGTTACTGAGCCTGGCGGAACCGTTACCACAGACAGGAGAAGGGGCAAAGGCGAGCAACTGGCGCCTAAACCAGTAAGCTTCGGCAGAAGGGGCTCGATAGCCTTGGTTGGCTACCCATCTAGGAGAAGGAAAACTCTGAATCCAAACCTCCGCTGCCCTGCGGCTATACCCAAACACGGGAAAGGCTTCGGGAGACAACCCTGAGGAAAAATCAGGAGCTGGTGACCCTTAGGCAGACTGTGGCACACCGTTCTACAGCCTGGCAGATCCTGCGGCGCTACTGATCCCAAACTGTACTGGATACTCCGTTCCTTTGGTCACATCAGCTGCGCGGAGAGGGGGGAACTGCTGTGTGGGCGACATCGTTCCGACCATAAACAATGCCCAGGCTTTCATCTCACTTATTCAAAGCCCTAACCCTAAAAAACTGGAGAGGACACTCCAGCTTCGCCTTAGGCGTCGGCCAAACACGGGAAGTGGCAGTCACCGGTTATAAGCTCAAATGCTCAATTAACGTAGAGCAGGGCGCCAGAGGCCACTTTCGTCGGTGGGAGGGATCCAAGGATTCCAATGGACAGCTACCGCCCGCCTCAAGCTGGGCAGCCCCCAGCCAATAAGGTGCTGTCCCGTCATGCCTGTCTTCCTCGTTTGGGCACACGAGGATAGGACAAAATCTGAAAAGCAGGCACAAAGCCAATGTACCAGTCGACATGAAGAAAAAAAAGAGGAGCTCCACTCTTAAACTGGGCACGTGGAATGTGCGTACTCTACAAACTGGACTTAATGAAAACCTACCAGACATAGAAGATGTCAGAAAATCTGCAATAATAAACGATGAACTGTCCAGGCTCAAAGTAGACATAGCCGCCCTTCAGGAAACTCGTTTAGCTGACTCTGGATCAATCAAAGAAAAAGACTACTCCTTCTTCTGGCAAGGCAAAGCCGAAAGTGAAGTAAGGGAACATGGCGTTGGTTTTGCAGTTAAGAACACACTGCTGAACACAGTAGAGCTGAAGTGCAACGGTTCAGAAAGACTCCTATCACTACGCCTTAACACATCTATTGGACATGTGACTTTGATATGTGCCTACGCTCCTACTCTGAGTTCCACACCAGAGGCCAAAGATATGTTTTATGACAACCTTTCGTCTGCTCTTAGCGAGATCCCAACCACAGAACAGGTTATCATCCTCGGCGACCTCAATGCACGCGTTGGATCTGACAACTCTGCATGGGACAGTTGTATTGGGCGTTTTGGTGTCAGAAATGTAAATGAAAACGGACAAAGGCTCCTCGAGGTTTGCTCACTACACTCCCTCTGCGTCACTAATACCTATTTCAAAACTAAACCGCAGCACAGAGTATCTTGGCGGCACCCTCGCTCCAAACACTGGCACCAACTAGATCTAATCATGGTAAGACAAAAGTGCTTAAAATGTGTAAAGCTTACCAGGTCCTACCACAGTGCAGACTGCGACACAGATCACTCTTTGGTATGTTGTAAGATCAATCTCCTCCCCAAAAAAATCTACCATACCAAGCAGATTGGAAGACCCCAATCGGATGTAAGCAAGATGTGTCAACCTGATCTCCAGATACAGTTTGCGGAATCTTTTGAACGCGAGTACAAAAATATCTCTGAGAATACAGCAACTGAAAAATGGGAATACCTCAAGTCCACCATACAAAAGACTTCCCTGGAAATCTTTGGAAGAAAAATTACAAAACAAAATGATTGGTTCGACTCTAAAGCAGTTATTTTAGCACCTATCATCAGAGCAAAGAGAGATGCACTCGCTACTTACAAGGCAAAGCCTACCCAACGCAACCTGCTAAACCTGAAAGAAGCTAGAGCCAATGCACAGAGGACAGCAAATATCTGTGCCAATGAATACTGGGTAGAGCTCAGTGTGAGTATTCAGCTCGCAGCCCAAGTGGGCAACATAAGAGGGATGTACGAAGGAATCAAAAAGGCTCTCGGACCCTCCCAAAACAAGACATTACCTCTGAGATCAACCACTGGGGAAATTATCACAGACAAGTGCCAACAAATGCACAGATGGGTGGAACATTACTCTGAGCTCTACGCCACAACAAGCTCAGTCTCTGACTCAGCCCTTAAAGCCATCATACAACTACCCACAATGAACGAGCTAGATGAAACACCCACCCTTTCAGAGCTCAACAAAGCCATAGACATTGCTGCCCGCAAAGCACCCGGATGCGATGGTATCCCCCCAGATCTTCTAAAACAATGCAAAACTACTCTAATCCAACCTCTACACGAACTGCTTTGTAAATGTTGGCAAGAAGGTGCTGTGCCACAAGACCTGCGGGATGCTAAAATCATTACACTTTATAAGAACAAAGGTGACAGAAGCGACTGCAACAATTACAGGGGAATCTCCCTCTTAAGTATTGTAGGAAAATCTTTGCTCGAGTGATACTTCCCAGGCTACAAAAACTCGCTGATCGGGTCTACCCAGAATCACAATGCGGCTTCCGCTCAGGGAGATCCACGATTGACATGATTTTCTCCATCCGCCAACTCCAGGAAAAGTGCAGAGAACAAAGGATGCCTTTATACATTGCGTTTATTGACCTGACAAAGGCCTTCGATCTAGTTAGCAGAGATGGCCTCTTTAAAATTTTACAGTTAATAGGCTGCCCACCCAAGCTACTAAATGTAATCATATCTTTCCACCAAAATATGATGGGCACAGTGCAATTCAACGGTGCCAGCTCTGAAAGTTTCAGTATAAACAGCGGAGTTAAACAAGGATGTGTCCTGGCCCCAACCCTCTTTGGAATACTATTTTCACTGCTAATCCACAACGCGTTTGACAAATCCACTGAAGGCATCTATCTCCATTCCAGATTTGATGGCAAACTCCTAAATATTGCCAGACTGAGGGCCAAAACTAAAATCAGAGCCACCCTCGTAAGAGATATGCTATTCGCGGATGACGCAGCGGTAGTGGCACACACACAAGAGGAACTTCAGTAACTAATGTCCCGCTTCTCTCAGGCCTGTAAAGAATATGGCTTGACTATTAGCACGAAGAAAACAAATGTTATGGGACTACCTACTACAGCACCACCCTCCATCCTCATTGACGATAACAAGCTGGACGCCGTAAACGAATTCTGCTATCTGGGATCCACAATTACAGATGACCTGTCCCTAGAAGAGGAGATGAAAAAACGCATAGGGAAGGCTGCCTCGACATTCGCTAGACTCAGACTAAGAGTTTGGGAAAACCATAAGCTAACTACGGTGACCAAAATGGAAGTCTACAAGGCATGCGTTATGAATACACTGCTGTATGGCAGTGAATCATGGACCACCTACGCAAAGCAAGAGAGAAAACTAAACTCATTCCATTTGAGATGTCTCCGTAGGATCTTGAATGTCACATGGAAAGAAAAAGTGTGCAATACTGAGATCCTTGCGCGATCAGGTATTCCCAGCATCTTTACAGCCCTCAGACAACGCCGTTTGCGCTGGCTTGGACATGTTCGCCGGATGGAGGACAAGCGCATCCCGAAAGTCATCCTCTATGGACAACTCGCGACTGGCACAAGAAAAACTGGTCGCCCCCACCTCCGTTACATAGATGTAATAAAACGTGACCTCAAATCAGTGAACATCAATACTGACAATTGGGAAGACATAGCTCTAGACCGCAACAGGTGGAGAGAGACAGTGACAAAGAAAGCTATGGACAGTGAAAGTACATGGGTCTCAGCCCAGGAAGAAAAACGCACAAACCGGAAAACGGCCAGCTCCTCTACCACCGAAGCAAAAGCCAAGGGGACCCTAACTTGCGCTATCTGTGGACGGGAGTGTCTCTCCAAAATAGGGCTCCACAGCCACATGAGGAAGTGCGCTCTGAGATGAACCATAGTCGTCCTACGACTGAAGGAGGCCAATACTAGTTGCTTGTGATATTTGTTTGTTTCCAGATTATTTACTCGTTGTCTTGTAAACACCTAGACCTAATTCTTACACGTACTAACAGGATATTTTTGTTTATGGACTTGCAAAACGTAAATAATTATTAATTCAGGCATTAGAATTTAGACACCACAATGTCTTTGGATCAGAAGAGGCAAATGTGTTGAGTTTGAGTAGACAGTTTCACATTAAATGCTGCACTCATCTTTAATCTTCAGAATTAAAGACAATTTATTTCAGTTCCAATGATAATGATAAGTGCCACAATGGTACTTGCTTTCGGATCGGAGTTGTGTTGTCCACACAATCAAATTTAATGTCTTAAAGTCGGTGGCATAGCAACCATGACGTGAAGGGCTTTAACAAACCCGATCTGGTAGTTCCCAACGTGGTTCGCACGGACACCCAGGGATACGTAGAAACTTTTTGTTTTGGGGTTCCTGAAACACCCGCTTGGAGGTTAGCGCAAAGTTTAATATCAAGACAAAGTTGTGGTCTGTGGCGCTGGTGTTGAATAGTTAATACGAATCTGTATTTCTTAACAAAAGTTTAATGCCAAAAGAGATGACGATGGACTGCGTGCACCTTGCCTTATGACAATTCTCTCTTGATACCAGCAAAGTTCGGAAAGAGATTTTGTACATGGTGGATAGCCTTTTAATAGCTAGCTATTTGGTGTATCCGGCGTACAAAATAAAGCATAGTATTGCTAAGCTTTTTTTTTTTTAAAGTATGAGTATGGTTTTAGTCACTTGATAGACGCGCAGAAGTTGGGACTAATCACTGGTTTCCGTAGTGACGCGACGGTACATTAAAAAGGTAGAACAGAAATAGCTTAGAGACAAACTAACGGACAAAGAGACCTCTCGTACTAGTCAGACCTGCCTACCGTTACGCAAAATGCGTATTCGTTACGCAAAATCTCCCAAAAATGACCGTCAGTACGCAAATACGCATTTAATCGGCGCCTTCGACAGATCTGCCATTAACATTTTCAAGACGAAGTATCATGGACAGTATTGAAGGATTACGTACTATAAAGGAATACTCTAAAGTAAGTAATAATTATTACTAGCTACTAGTATATAATATTAGTATTATAAATAATTTAATTTTTTTATGCTTTTGATCATCAACAAGACTATAAAAATATACTGCTAGGAAGTAAATACTACTAGAACTATGTAAATCTATTAATTTAACAACGATTCTATCAATAGATATTATTATATTATATATTTATTTACAGTTTGCATTTCATCTAAAAAATATTAATAGTAAACTTTATTTAACTTTCAGATCTGCCGTTAACATTTTGAAGACGATGAAGTATTGTGGACTAGCTACTACACATGAAAGAGTAGAGAGTGCAGTAAGTCACAGGATGGCTGCCCGGATCTTTTGGTTTTCGCGCTGGACTGTCGTGTCTGTATAGTAGAATTATTTCTCTATTTGATAGTGCGGCGTTGTTCACTATATTGATGACGTCATTACACTATTTCTTGTGTAGACTAGGAGAAGGAACTTTTGTTGCTTGTCACAACTTCTAGTGACGTAAAGTTAGTGTGTGTATGTGATTTGCGTCATTTATCGTCAAGTACAGTCTCTCCATCTTGTGCTGTATAGAGGCAAGACATGTTTTGAGAGCTCTTGAATTTCTCCTTGGTTATTGTTACTGGATAGCCTTAACGTTTGCCTTGGACATTTTCTTGTTGGATTATCTTGACCCCTGTTTAGGGTGAGTTTTATTTTTTATGGTATAGTTTTTCTATTTGAATCCGTTCGTATTTGTAAGTCTATATTTAGACTGGATCTAGATGATTAGAAGAATCCTTTCTTTTATCTTCTATAGGGTTTTAGCGACAAGTCTAGGTTTTGGTCGTAGTCTCAGTCAAGACTCTATTTCAAGTTTTAGCGTCAAGTCTAAGTATTGATCTTAGTTTGGTGTCAAGTATATGTGTAAGACTCAGTGTCAAGTCTTGGTGTCAAGACTTGTTTATCTAGTCTCAATTTTCTTTATTGAGAGTACAACTTTAGGTCTACAGTCTACAGGACTGAGGTCTTCATCTCACTAATGTCAATTAATCGTCTGGTGTTCAAGTTGACTTTTTCATGAGTCTGAGGTTCAAGATGCCAGATTGCGGGTTGCCTTGGTCAGACCTGATGTTGCAGTGTGAACTGTGAACTTTTTGGAATTATCGTCAGTGAACAGTATTGGATCTACTAGATCTATGTGGATTACCAGTTGTTGCGTTGGAAGAATGTTTGAACAACTTATGATGAATATGTTGAGGTAATGATATTGTTCAAATAATTGATCATTGATATATCACAAAGAAAATAACTATATCATGTTGGATTAGAGATATTATACATATATTTATGGATATTGATACTATTATTATCATTCATCATATATCAGTTCATTTGTAAATATATCACTATAATAAATGTTTATTGTTATTTAACATTATACACTTAGTTTATTAATTTAATACAACTGTGTGTGTATGGTGTGCTTGTCAGGCTGAACTTGGGCCAAAATATTACAAGTTCAGAAAAAGAATAACAATAACACACATTGAAATAAAACTATGATAGGTACAATAAAACACAAGAACCTGACATGTCGTTTGGATTTATTGATGTCTCTGGTTCAAACCCTGCCCGCTCCCATCCCCTGTCGTCCTGCGGGAGGCTTGGACTAGGAAGTAAACTATCTTTAACTCTAAAGGAACATCCGAAACATGTCAAACATATAAGGATATAATAGTAAAAAAACATATCAGTGATTTCAGTGAATTTCAAGATAGTGTAAGAAATATAAATGTGTCTTCGTTTTGGATGTTCTTTGTCAAGAGGAGTGCATGATTTATGTACATTGTAAAGGTTCTGGTCCAGTTAAGGTAGTATATATATATATATTCTATTGTTCTTGGTACATCTCTTTGATGTTTTTTTTTTAAACAAACAGAAGTATTTGGTAAAGGTGATAAGCTACTTCTTAAAACTGTATCCTACATTTATGAAATTACTAATTTGTTAGAACTCATAGAACAATATTCTACAAAAAAGTTTACCAACAATACTAACAGTTTAAATGCTATTAAAGAAAACACTAAGTACACAAATACAAAAAATGACAATGAAATAAATATATTAAATTGACTTAAACCAAACAGGACTAAATGTTATGTGTGTAATAAGGCCATCAATAAGAAAACCATGTCACTTTTTATGGACTATCTAAATTAAGTATTGTCGACCCACATCCTGCAGATTATATATAAGTTATTGACCATGTACACTACATATATTTAAATGTTTAAGATACAGTGGGATAAATCAAAAAGATGAAAATATTTCTTTTATCTTTCCTAATTTGAATGATTCATCAAAACATCATAAAGGTTCTCTGTAAGTCTAACTGTTAGATGTTATGTTATGGGTAATTATCTTGTTTTTTGAAGTAACTTGTGTAATCTATAAGATAACATATGTTGCTGGTTATTGTGTTCATGTGGTTCTAAAGAAATTTAATGACTGCATGACTGGGGATGGGAGCGGCCAGGGTTTGAACTTGGACCATCGATAAATCTAAGCGACAGTCCGGAGCGCAAACCGCTCAACCAGGCAGCCATCCATATATATATATATATATAATTTATAATTTAAATAACATTAACATTATTTGTAATCATTGTATTTTTAAAATGTGTATTGTAAATTATTGGAATATATTTTTTGTCCATATGTTCATTACGCAATTGCAATGAAAACTTAACTCATTAAAGTGTTATCTTTTGTCTGCAAATAAAATTGTTATATAACACCACACATTTGTTTTCATGTGTTATTTCTGTTGTGATGCTTGTATCATTAGTGTGTACATTAAGTTGTAAAACAACTTATCGATTTTATATTCTAATAACATGTGTAGGTGTAATACTGTTTATAGAAAAGTCATAACATACATGACAACATGTTAATGAGTTACAGACTATACCACTTAGCCTAAGCACTAATGCAAACATTCAGCCATGTGTGCTACAGTTAAGTTTACAACACACACAAAGCAGTCTTCAATCACTTAGTGTGTATATTAAGTAAATACATAAAGTCTAGACCTAGTAATTTGTCTACTTTAATAATACGTCTGTTTATAGTAATGAGGACAACAACTACACGTTGGTTGTGTTACATTTTACAACACTTCGCCTAAGCGCTAATGCTAACATACAGCCAGGCTCTGGTTACGATCAAAAACAATGGTCGCTGACCTACTACGTCACGAACCAGTCTTACGGCCTGGGGTCACGATTTAACCCGTCGCGTTACGCATTTCGTATCCTTTTTTTTTTCCTCTCTTGACTAGCTTACGAGCGGTCACGGAGGTCACGCTAAGCCGTCCTGTTGGGGGGGGGGGGGACAGATAAGGTGGGTGAACACATTGTGTCCAGATCTATACGTTGATTAGTTCTTAAAAGCAATTAGACTTAGTATAGAAATGAAGAACGCGAGAGTGAGGGAGTGGCGGGTTGGTACCAGATTGATACCGTCTGTTAGCTGATACACCAACGTGACTTTTTTTTTTTTTGTAAGTTCAATAGTAGAAATTAATTATGTTGAATCCCTGATTCCCGTATTCATTTGTATAGAAAAAATATCGAAGTGCTATCGATTCAAAACACATTGAGTGACATTGTAGATATCTAGTCTAGATCTAGAATCTAGATAACTTGTTATACAGGAATAGATCTAGCTAGTTATTACGTTATGTCATGATTCTCGACTCTACCTTACTCTACAATCTAGATCCAATTTAGTTGTAGTATGATTTAGATTGACTAGAATCACTAGATTATCTAGATCAATATCATCTACTACCATCTAGTCTAGATCTAGACTAGATTCTTAGTCTTAGACTAGTATAGAATAGATCAAGGATGATGGTAGGCCTAGGAAAGTTTGGAGTAGATCTACGTTTGTAGCGGATCCACGGCATCGGTAACACTCTTGTTGAGCCCAGATCTAGAGTAGATTATATTCATTATATAGACATAGATCTAGTCTAGATATCATCTCTATTGTCATATTGATCTAGATTTAGATTGTAGATCTAATCATGACATCTAGATCTAATATCATATATATGACAAAATAGTGGATGGCGTAAGTCAGTGTTACGCATTCTGGTGCCAAAATACTCGGCGTTCCAGTACCACCTCATCGTGGTCGTCGGGTGAACACTCCGCTCTAATGGAGTGGCCAAGAGTACTGGTTGCTTGCCGCTGATGGATGAGCAGCCGGCAAGTGTAAAAGGAAATCAAAGGGGTTATGTCCAGCCCCCCCCCCCCCTGTGGGGCCCCGGGGCAACGGTTAGTAAGAGACTTACGGGTTCTCCGAAAAGCGGACAGCGCTGGACACCAACTCGAGGGTTGGTCGGGTTCTCCTGGGACTCGGCTGATTCGCGGGTCTCTCTTTGGGCAAAGACTGGACTGACTGGCGCGGCCTTAGCGGGCTGCGTCGGGCGGACTGGTTGGCGTCCACGAGCTAGGCTCTAACTAGCCCGTCTCCTGTGAGGTAGTAGAGAACGCGCTTCCCAAAAAGCAGTTTCGGTATTGGGGATATCGAGCAATCCTCACACAACCACGGAGGTGGTGACCAATGGTGCGGACTTCCCGCACCCTAAGATCCCGGACTCTTATGCAGGCCCTGTGTACATTACTTTCTAATCGGCAATAACTAAGGCCGCCAACGGTCTTAGACTTCTATGCAGACATGAATATTACACAACAAACCAGAAAACCCGGGTACGAGCAGACCCAAACAGGCTCCGTCGCGCGGGTAGTGGGCGGCAGGCCCGACAACGAAAAATGCACTACTACTCGCCCCGTGGTTCCGATCCGGCGGAACCTGTCGAACCACGATAAATTAGCGAAGGTTCCCCATCTCAGGAAAAAGCCCTCTTCCCAGGCTACACTGCATTCGTTCTTCCCTCGGAAGAACGGTAGCCAAGGTGTGACTAGCCCACCACACCAACCTGGTGAACATGTCTCGCACCAGGCTAAACCAACTATTACCACCAAAAAGGCCCAACCGACTATGATCAACGAAGTGAGGTCCATTGGTCCTCCAAAAAACCAACCATTACAACGGTCTGTCGCTCCCAGTCCTAAATCCTTAGGGAGCGATAAACTTAGCCAGATAAAAGTACTTCAGCTCAATATCTGTGGGTTAATACCCAAGATATTAGAGCTTACAAAACTCCTCCACGAGAGGGCAATAGACATCGCGCTCTTGCAGGAGACTTTGGTAGGCAAGAAACGAAGCAGCCACATCAGTGGCTACACGGCTTATAAATGTAAATGCAATGAGTGCCGTGGAATTATCACATATGTAAGAAACGGAATGACGGTTTCACAAAATCCTGGCCCTCAAAGCGGGCGCACCGACGCCATCTCGCTTGATATATTCAAAGCTGGTAGAAAACTTACGGTCATTAACTGCTATAACCCGCCAAAACACGAACTTGCCATCAACCTCGGCTATAAGAATATCCTCACTAAAACTCTATTAGCTGGGGACCTAAATGCCAAGTCTCCTGCATGGGGCTATGACACAACCGACTCCTCGGGCCAAAAAGTCCAAGAAATTCTCAACACTACGAACCTATTTTGCCTGCAAAATAAACATAGCCCGCCAACCCTCCTACACACTGGCAACGGGTCTCTGTCGAGACCTGATCTAACTCTAATTACTGCAGACCTAGAGGGAAAAACCACAATTAATGTGCTTGAGGATGATGGAAGTGATCATAGGCCCATTAAAATCACTATTGCTCTCTCAGAGGCCAGGGGTGTAGCCATTAAAGGCCCAAAAAATGGAGCTACACTAAGGCTGACTGGCCAGCATACGGGGCGGCTGTCGACTCCGCCCTGTCGTGTATCGCGGTGGAGGAAGGAACAGTCGACTCCAAATACGGCGAAATCACTGCAGCGATTTTGGGTGCGGCTAGGAAGCATATCCCGCGGACCTATCCCGGCATACGGCATAGACCCGCCTGGTCCCGAGAATTAGATCGAATAGTCAGGGCCAGGGAACGGGCAAGGCGCAGAGCACACAGAAAGGGGACCCCTGAATGCCGCAGGGAGTTCAATGCATTATGCCGGAAGGCTAGCGAGGTGGCCCAACGTGTACGAGCGGACCACTGGAGGGATGCCTGTGCCGGGCTGGATCTTCGGGATACTTCCAAAGCCTGGCGTCTTCTTCGCAATCTTGAGGCCAAAGATTCGGTGCGTGCAGCCACCCCATTATTGTCACCCAGTGGGGATCGAGTGGCAAAAGATCAAAAAATGGCCGACTTGCTTAATAAATATTTCGCTTCGATATCTATAGCCCTCAACAAGGAGCGTAAAAGACTCGAGAGGGAGCCGGATGGGTCGAAAGACCTGGACACGTGCAATGCGCCCTTCTGCCGTGCTGAGCTGGACAGAGCGATAGCTAAGTGCAAAAACAGAAAAGCTCCGGGGCCAGAAAAGGTTACTCCTGAGATGGTAAAACACCTCGGGGGTATTGCGAAAGACAAACTCCTTGAGTTTGCGAACCGGACCTGGGTAGAGTCCAGACTACCCAGGGTCTGGCGCTGTGCTACCATTGTTCCAATACTAAAAAAGGGCAAAGACGCGACTAATGTTGAGTCCTACAGACCCATATCCCTGACCTCCACTATCGGCAAGATAGTAGAACGGATGGTCAGCGAGCGACTCGTATGGAGCTTTGAGAGTGCCGGTATCCTAGCGCCAGAGCAGGCTGGCTTTAGGGCAGGCTTGAGCCCGATCGACCAGGTCACAGTATTCATGCAGGAGGTGGACGACGGGTTCCAGAGGGCCGAGAGCACATATGCAGTATTTATAGACCTTAAACAGGCTTATGACCGGGTGTGGAAGCAAGGCCTCTATCTTAAGCTTAGAGCCGTGGGCGTACACGGGCGGACCTATAACTGGATAAAACAGTTCCTAACGGAGAGGAAAACAAGAACGCAGTTCCAGTACTCTCTAAGTGGGGAAAACACCCCAATCAGAGGGTTACCCCAGGGATCCGCCCTCTCATGTATTCTTTTCATGGCCTATCTTAACGATTAGCCCAGCTCACTCCGATGTCGCAAACGGCTATATGCTGATGATATTGTCCTCTGGTCAACCGGGAAGAAAGCTGACCATCTTCAGGCAGCATTACAAGCCGATTTCCATACCATCTCCTCGTATTGTTCAAAATGGCAGATACCAATCAACGTTGCCAAAACGACCTGGTGCCTGTTCAGCCTGGGAATCGACATTCTTGGGGCCCCATTTGAGCTCCAACTCGGTGGGCTGCGACCCCAACGTGAAAACACGCCAAAATATCTAGGAGTCACCCTAGATAGAAAGCTCTCAATGCACTTGCAAATCCAGGATGTTGAAAGAAAGGCCTCGGAGAAGTTAGGGTTACTCAGAAAGCTAGCCAGTACCAAGTGGGGCGTCCGAGCTGACATGCTCCGCACACTGTACACGGGGGCTGTCAGGTCCCAAATTGAGTACAGTCTGCCCGTGCAGGTGTACGCAAGCAAGACGGCCCTCGAATCACTCGATCGTGTACAGGCCCAGGCTCTCAGATTCATTTGCGGCACCTATAGAACGAGCCCAACTTCCGCTGCAGAAATCATGTCCAACGTGGCTCCTCTCAGCCTGAGGAGAGAGCGCGCCGTGCTAACGGCCCTGGAACGCTATAAAAGGGGCGAACCAGGGCTACCGACCCACACCTTAGTCACTCGGTGGAGAGTTAAAAACCGGATTAAATGGACATCATTTATGAACTGCGCAACAAATTTGAGTGCTCAAGCTGGTCTCTCCACTGACCGGGTCCCAATCCGACGGATAAGCACGTGCCCGCCCTGGATGAGACAGCCCATCCCTCCCATCAATCTAACCATACACGGGTTGGAGGGGGCCACAAAACGACATACACACCCGGACTTATTAAGAAAAATGGCAATGGACACATTAAAGACCTACCCGGCCAACGCCATTTACTGCTACACAGATGGGTCGGTCATGAAGGACCCCGTTAGAGCTGGGTATGGGGCCTATATCTGCTACCCAGACCACGAACCAGACAAGCTTTCAGGCACATGCGGCCTCGCTGCATGTAGCTTTGATGCTGAAATAACGGTGATAACAAATACACTCAAATATCTGCTCCAAAAATTGCGTGAAAAGATAACCGTTGCGACTACCGTTGTAATGGTTACCAATTCCCAATCCTGCCTCCAAGCCATGGCTGGCTTAGGGGGAAAGTCCGAACTGGGGAAGAGGCATTAGGCGCCGCAAATAACATCCGCCTATTTATTGGAGCTGTCATCTTTATGCAGTGGGTGCCCTCGCACTGCGGCGTGAGGGGCAATGCCGTGGCTGACGCTCTAGCTCGAGAAGGAGCGCTGGCCGTGCCCACTTTCGAATCACCAAGTACGTTTCAACAGGCTACCACAGTTATACGAGAGTGGGTACATGAAAAGTGGTTGAAATCCTGGGATGACTCCAACACTGCCAGGGGAGTCTGGCAGCACATGCGTCGCCCAGATCGAGAGGACCCGTGGTGGAGGCTAAAAAGGTCGGAACAAACAATAATAGCGCAGTGGCGCACGGGACACTGCCCAATAGGTGCGTACTTCGCCCGGTTCCGGCCAAATTTTGATGCCCGTTGCCGACACTGCGGGGAGTCAGCAGAGACGGTGGCGCACGTCTTGCAAGAGTGTCTGCAGCTCGTGAGCTGCGGGAAGACGTATCCAGTGGTTTACTATGTCTGTATGGAAGCTATGAGGCACTACGCCAAACAGCAGAGTTCCTTACCAGGGCACTACGGGAGTCCTAGGTCTCCCTGCCTTGTCACCAATTGGAGTTCATCTCAGGCAGCACATGCGTCGCCCTAATCGAGAGGACCCGTGGTGGAGGCTAAAAAGGTCGGAACAAACAACAATAGCGCAGTGGCACACGGGACACTGCCCAATAGGTGCGTACTTCGCCCGGTTCCGACCAAATTTTGATGCCCGTTGCCGACACTGCGGGGAGTCAGCAGAGACGGTGGCGCACGTCTTGCAAGAGTGTCTGCAGCTCGTGAGCTGCGGGAAGACGTATCTTGTGGTTTGCTATGTTTGTATGGAAGCTATGAGGCACTACGCCAAACAGCAGAGTTCCTTACCAAGGCACTACGGGAGTCCTAGGTCTCCCTGCCTTGTCATCAATTGGAGTTCATCTCAGGTGCCAAAATACGCATTTTGACAATCAGCGTTACGCATTTGGACTTTTTTTGGTAGGCAGGTCTGACTAGTGTTTAGTAAATGACGTGTTTTTCTATGGCTGACAACGTACACTGTACCCTTCATTTGTAATAAATTATATATTATTTGAACGAGGCATTATTCTGTTATTTCTATTTTTATAACTCGCGACTACAAAATAACATCATTTCAAATCGGCAGACTCACAACCTTCTCAATAAACATAACAACCTCTGAACAGCACTGCAGAATAAAAAAAAAATTTAAGCTCTTTTATCAGTAAATTAAATTTGGTTTAAAATTTAGCGTCCATCCTATCGTGCAAGTCTCCAGTTGTAAAGAACTGATTTGACCAGAGCGATAATATTGTGCTTCAAAAACCAACTTTCCTCATGAAAAAGAAAAAAATTCTATTGGGTAATAAACCTACAAAAGAATATAATTCAGTGGGTACAGTTTTTAAATTCATAGAAACATCTAAATTTTCTATACGGCTTGACCAATAAGCTACACCTGGCATGGAAAAGAAACTTTGTGAAAGAAACAAAATTTCCCAGAATTATTCGCCAGATGTATAGAAACCTATACGAAAGTTCAGCGTTATTTACTGTATAATAAAAAGTTATACCTTTGTTTAATGCCATATGTATTGTTACTGACGGTGCTCCGGCAATGATAGTAAGATATAGTAGCGAGGTTTTCTCGCTTACAGTACCTGAAACAAGCTGTGATGTATTTTCAGTGCATTGTGTCATTTAGTCGCAAAACATTTAAGCGTTTGCACATATCACTAGATGATGCCATTAGAGCATTTCATAAAATCAAAAGGAATGCCTTCAGTGAAAGATTAGTTGCTCAACTTTGTTTGAAAAACCAAGAAAGCAAAACTTTTACTCATTCACTCAAAAGTAGCCTACATTCTTTATTTAAAAGTGCGATTTGAATCGATCTCATTGTTCTTTTTGATTCATTGATAGAATTTCTAAAGAACAAGGCTTGAATGACGGATTTATTTTGGCGACACTAATTTGAAACTATGAGGTAGCCAGTTAAATGTAATAAAAACTAAGCGTAATCCCAATAACTGCTTCTGTTGTAAAGTCTTTTTTTTTATATAGAAACAAAAACTGAGACAAGAATGTTCAGTTTTCCAAGTCTTCTGGAAGTGCTAAAGAATAGTACATTATCATTTTAAATCAAATAATATATATTTTTCATAAGTATAATAAGACAGTCTTATAAATCTGTTCGCATACCCCGGTACCGGTATATGCTTGAAGCAGTGACCCAACAAAATAGCGCCAATAAAAAAGCGCAGAACAAATATTTTTTGTTTTATCATCATTTTTCACTCATTTTGCAGTCTAAAAAAAGTAAAGTTACCATTTCAGACCTTGTGGTCTATAGTGCAGATGATGTAAAGGTCATTTGTTTCTGTGGCCTACGGTTAATGAGGGTGTCATGTGAACAGCACAACGACCAACCGCCTTTACTTTTCCCCCAGTCTTCATCAGGATTTGGAAGCCAAGCGCTTTACCGCTCGGCCACTGCGCCTCCCCTTTTGCAGTAAACACTTCAGATATCGTAAAATATGAATATGCAAACATTATAGAATAAGCAAAAATGAATAATTTCAATGCATGTCATAGTTAATTATAGTTCAAAAATGCACTTTCCTAACTTGTCAGATTAAAAACACAATCATACTTCCATACTTGTCAGATTAAAAACACAATCATACTTCCATACTTGTCAGATTAAAAACACAATCATACTTCCATACTTGTCAGATTAAAAACACAATCATACTTCCATACTTGTCAGATTAAAAACACAATCATACTTCCATACTTGTCAGATTAAAAACACAATCATACTTCCATACTTGTCAGATTAAAAACACAATCATACTTCCATACTTGTCAGATTAAAAACACAATCATACTTACATACTTGTCAGATTAAAAACACAATCATACTTCCATACTTGTCAGATTAAAAAAAAAGAGCACGTTCACAAAATCAATGTGTATGCTTGTTTCCAGACAATAGAAATCTAGCTTCATAACGTCTGCTAAGTTGGAGGTACTTTGTTTTGTATCTATGAATCCTGTTCTCAGTGTAGGCCCACTCCTGGGGTGATGACCGTGCATAGAGAGACGCAATGTATAATTCCATCCCTCCTATGAATTGTTTGTTTGTTGTAGATTGTCCTATACTCGATCTCTACTATTCCATAATGCTTTTGGAAGTCCATGGCGACCAATATAGTTGTTCTCGAAGCAATCATACACATTCGACAAGTCTGATCGCCGGGAATGCTGTGCTTACTATATTGTGACTTACCTTCTCAAAATCTAACATAACA
The DNA here is from genome assembly GCA_030265305.1 of Biomphalaria pfeifferi. NCBI lineage: Eukaryota > Metazoa > Mollusca > Gastropoda > Planorbidae > Biomphalaria > Biomphalaria pfeifferi. The sequence continues at coordinate 584,360 of JASAOG010000086.1, forward strand.
ATCTATGGAGCAAGAGTTGGTTTTAGTTCCAACAGTGAAAAGTCGAACAAACTCGGCTTCCTGTTTAGATAACAGCAGTGCATATAACAGAGGTACGGCACAGTGATTAATTAGTACGTGTACTGTGAAGACCTGTAGGAATAACTCAGGCGCAACCTTAATGTTCACCAAGAATCCCTATGGAAAATAGTTTGAGAATACGGTATCCCAGAAAAAATCGTCAAGATCCTACGACACCTATACAGTCAATCTAGTTGCTGCATTAAAACAGAAGAAGGAACATCAGAGTTTTTTTAGCATCGAGACAGGGGTGCATCTTATCTCCCTTCACTTAGTGAGGTTGGGACAGAGCGTCGCATGAGGTTTGCGGGACATGTTCTACGACAAAATAAACTACGCATACCAAGAGTTGCGATGACATGGAGGCCAATTCGAGGAAAGCGCAAACAGGACACGTCCTCGTATAACTTGGCGCCACACCTTCATGGAGGACCTCAGAACAACGGCACCAGGTGGGAGGAGGCTTCAGACATTGCCATGCCAATGACAGATCTTTATGGAGACAGCTTGCCGCCCAATGCGCCGAACGGCGCGGGAGGACCGAAGTCTAAGTAAACCTTAACCAGCACAAAAGCCTGCCTATGAACATAGCTTACTAAAATCTGGTACTTATACAAATAATAAATAAGACCTCGCTATTTTGTCTGGAAATTTCGCGCTATTTTGTCGGGTAACCATTTCAAGCTCCTAGTTTAGTGGCAATCTGAATTATCTGTGCTGTATCAGGGTTCCAATGTCATGCGAAAAATGAATGATGTTCAACAAATACAAGACAGAAGTTCAATCAAACAAAACATTCTGTCACGTCGTTGCGGATTCAGCGAAAAGCAACATCAATAAAAACGTCATTTAAAAAGTAAATACTAAGTGCAAATTATAACAGTCTTATCTCTTTATCTGTATTCTCTGAAATTTGTTTCGTTGCTTGGCTACTAATTATTTTAACAAATATAAGAATGTGAACTGATTAAAGCCGACATTTTGAAAAATGTGTTGTTAGGCAACAACAGACACTCTAATACATTACCGGTATAAAAAAAAAGACACGCACTTATTGGACGTCATTTGAGAATTCCCCTTAATCATGTCCTAGTTTTCGAGGCAATGAGAAGACTCGCTCACGTTACTGAGCTTCTGACTATCGTTTGTCTGACAGAGTTTGTTGTTCACTTAGGAGGAGCGGAGACGTCCTGGCGAAATGTAAAGGCCAAACTCAAAGCTGACCTCAGGGAGCGGCGAGCCAACATAAGCAATGTCAACCCTGGGGATGACGTCACAAATAGGACCATAGACATGATGATCTACTTTTGGCCTTTCGCTGTGAGTAGTTTAAGATCCGTAGACAGTACATCTGTATAATGTGTATTTTAATAATTGCATGTGATTGTAGCCAAAAATAAAAAACAACAACAAAACACATCAATAACCGTTAATATATGAGATACATAAATATGATAAACGAATGCAGAGGCGTAGTGAGGGGAGGGCAAGGGGGACACAACGTAGAGAGGCGCAAAACAAATATTATAGATATTTTAGTTAGGTAATACATTTTAAAGTTATATGTAGGCCTATAATATTATTAAATACTTATATATATATAAAAGCCTATTTTCTATGTAAGTTTTATGGGAAATGGTTGTGAGGGGCCGCCAATCAAATTTTCTGCTTCGGTCTTACGTTTTGCTCACTACGCCTCAAAACGAATGTCTTTATGTTTCTGCTCTTTGCGCTATGGTCAGTCTTTGAGATTTTGAAACGCAACGAAACTCGAAATACATCTGAAAATATTCCAGTTTTAAGACGGATAATGCCAGCGATACCGGTACTGCACATAAATAGATATACTTGTAGGGAATTGTGCTGGAGACTTACCTCTGAAGTGAATAGTCCCTTTTGTAGACTCGTGGTCTCTAGAATTATGTGTATTAAAGTTGCGTGAGAGTTGCCTTTGTAAATATGTTTATGTATTTAAGTATCATAGTCGTTGCTTTTATATCATTCATTCATCTCACCTCTTTTCTTTGTGGTCCTGTCTGGGGCATAGGCCACCAACCATCTTCCTCGAGGCGTCTCGGCCACTATGTCTTCCCCATCTTCTTGGCATCTGTTTCCAAATCGCGATGCCTTGTGTTCCTGGGCTGTCCCTCATTCCTCTTTCCTTGGTGAGGGCTTCTCTTGTAATGTTAAATGCAGGCTTGTGAAGAGTGTGGCCAACCCATCTACTTCAATAGACTGCTCTTCTGCTCTACTTTCTTATTTGAAATGTCTGGCCAGCGAATCAAAAGAATCTTCCTGATGCAGGTATTGATGTATATCTGGATTTCTTTCACGGTTGTAAAGGTGGTTCTCCAGGTCTCTACTCCATACAGTAGCATTGGCTTAACAATGGTGTTGAAGAGCCTTATCGTGGAGGTGGTGCTTATTTTTCTGGATCCCAGTGTCATTTAGCTGATAGAAGATTGCATTAGCTCTACCAATGCGGTTTCCGACATCTACATCTGTTCCTCCTTGGTTATAGATAGTTGAAGCTTTTCACCTTTTACAGCGTACCATCTTAGAATTCAATGAGTATGTTGTTAGACGCTTTTGTCTTGGCAAGACCCAGTCTAGCTAAATGGTCACATTTGCTGTTGTGTGTGAAAGAGAAGAGCCAGTTCATCTGATAGGTCGAGGTCATCTAGCTGTTTCCACAGTGTTCACTGCATACCGTTCCACTTCTGGTCTTTTGCTATCTTTTTAACCCAACCTATTGCTAGCACAGAAAGTGCGAAAGTAAACAGTCTCACTCCTGTGTGCCCTTCAAATGCGTCTGTCAGTTATCTGCCACGAACTACTCTGCAAGTCATTACATTACATGGCTTCCTTATGATGATTGTATTTTTTTTCAGGCATTCCTTAGTGTCTCAGTAGTCTCCAGAGAGTCTGTAAAAACTGTCACGCGCCGTTTTATCGTCCATGAAACTAACGTATTAAGGGGAGTTTCATTCCACGGACAGTTCCAGAATGATGTGTAACATCACAATCTGATTTGTGCTTTGATCTCTTTATTAGAAAAATCGTCTTGTTGATAACGGCAGGAGGCTCTAGGCCAAGGGAATTCGGTGGCTCTAAATGAAATAGAAAAATACAAAAATAAACAGCGAAAAAACAAGGTTGCAAAGACAGTTTAAAGTCGCCCTTGAAGTGGTCCACCCAGGCAGGTAAAAAGACAGGTTTCAATATTTTCAGAAAGAATATCCGAATGAAATTCTATCATAGACAAATGACAGAGAATAATGGAGAAAGAAGGTTGGCAGATCTTGTGTGGTGTCCCAACGGTCAAGCAGACCAAGGGAAAAGTGAACCTGGTCTACTTGATGTCATATAATGATTATCAAATTGATCTAACTCTTTTGTAAAGGGTCATCTCGTATTCATAGCCTCACCTGAACAAAAATTTACGTAAACAAAATAATTAAAAAATCCTTTATTTAAAGGTTTCATAGCCGTTGTCCTCCGCTGAATTACACGCGATAAAATGAAAAACTACTTATTAAATGTTTTTTTTTAAATAATATTCCAGGCATACTAAATATATTTTTTTTCTTTAAAATGTATTCGTTGGTATGACAGAACAATAATAACTTACAAATAAAATCGCAAAAAAATTTAAACCGTTTAAATAATTGTGTTTAAATATGGCAATTCGTTATTTCCATTACTAAATAGCCTTCCGAGTTTATTACTATTAATAGTGAATAGTTGTAAAACTGGTGTATTTTTATGAAAAAACTGCTTGCATAGTTCACTTTGAAAAATAAATTTTTCGCTTTCAGAAAAGAAGAAAGTAGCCGTTGCACCAGAACTTTAAAAGGTTTAAAATATTATAATGTCGGATTTTTAACATCTTTTCTAGTTTAAGAGATCTAAACGGGACGGAACGATGGACGGACAGACCACACAAAATTAATAGCGTCTATTCCCCTTTCGGGGGCCGCTAATAAAATTTCGCAATTTATCTAAAACCTAATCAAGTTAGTGCACTCCAACAGTAACATTGGGCACAAATTTAGCTATTTCATTTCTTCTCTAAAAAAAATGTTTCGAGTCCTGTGCGAGGCCCTTACCAATCGGAGGCCCTAGGCGGCTGTCTTGTTTGCGTATGTCTAAGGCCGGCCATGGTTGCGAAGATGTAGATTTTAAGCGCCTTCTATTTTCGGTTGAGTAGCATGCGGTTAAAAAACGTTTTCTAAATTGACAAAGGCGTTATCCCTCGATAGTTGGAGCAGAAACTAAGGCCACCTTTTTTTGAGTTTAATGAGGTATTCCTACTTCCACTGTAGTGGCACTTCTTCTTCTTTTTCCCTTATCTTGCAGAAGAGAGGGTAGAATAGCTTCACACTGGAATCATTGTCTGTTTTTAGCACTTCAACTAAAACGCTGTCAGGCCCTGCAGATGTGCCATTCTTCCATTGCGCTGCGAATCACTTTCTCAGAGGGTGGAATGAGATTATCATAAAAACTATTTTCTGAAATTTTGATTCCAATTATATCGAAATCGATTTTTCATTTCCCTTCTAACTCAGATAATTAGACTATAAAACAATTTTCAATTCACTGATAATGTTCTAATGGAGTACTTTTATGACCCAGGTGACTCAGATAGACGAAATCAAGCAGACTGTCTCCACTGTGTCCAGTTATGTAATCAGCTGGTGGGACAGTAGTCTGGCCTGGAACATACAAGATTACGGCAATATCAGCTTCATAACTGAAAACATAAATAAGTACATTACCATCTTTTGATCTATTACATATCTTTCGTTAACATTTTAAGTCGTCAAAATATCAACAAAAAAAAAAAAAAAAAAAAAAAAAAAGACTATCGAAACAAGAGTGTTTCTGTTAAACAATGGCATAGTGCTCATTTTTTCATTAATAAATCATTTAGGGTTTTGTAATTATATTTCTACTATGTTTTGTTTTTTTTGAAATCATAGACAATACAGCTTTATTATTTTTTTTTATTGTTGAGTGTAATTGTTTATTTGTAATTTTATCATTCGAATAAACACAATAGTATTCTAAGCCAACGAAGTAAGAGGAGAACCGAACGGAAAAAAGAATAGATTTGTAAACAACTATGTAGAAACCACTTCTAGATCTAATCGAGCCATAATTTATATGTGATCAAAAATTGTTTTAAAACGAGGCAGGCGCGGGTGTGGCGTGTGTTTCTTTTCGCCAATTTTATCGGTCCCCGAAAGGGGAATAGCACTATTAGTTTAAGTGGTCTGTCTGTTTCTCCGTCCCGTTTAGATCACAGAAACTTGAAAAGTTATTGATTTTTTTAAAAAACCATTCAAAGTTCTGACGCAACTGCTACTCTTTTCTTTTCTGAAAGCAATTGATTTAATTTTAAAAGTAAATATGCAAGCAATTTTTTTTCTTATAAAAATACACCATTTGTTTCAGCTATTCACCATTTTATAGTAAAATAAAAGTAAATGCGGAGGGGTTATTCACTAAAGGAGTATGTTTTTCTGTATATATAAACAATATTTGTCATGGGCGTAGCCGGAATTGTTTTTCGGGGGGGGGGGTAATTTTTTCTCCCCCCCGCCTTATATATATATATGTGTGTGTGTGTGTGTGTGTACGTAATTAATCTTTATTACATTCTGACCCTTCTTTCTTTTGGTAGACCATGGGTAGGCAACCTTTTTGTATCGAGGGCCGCATTTTAAAAAATTTGGGAATGGGAGGCCGCATATATATATATATATATATATATATATATATATATATATATATATATATATATACTTACTTACTTACTTACATCTTTGTTGGTTGCACCCAACGACTTAAGGTGGGGAAAGTAAAGACGATTGGTCTAACCGTTGACCAAATAAACTGATGACCTTAACATCATCTACCTTATAGACTGTATGATCTGAAAGGGGAACTGTACTTTTACTACTTACGATTGAGATAAATACGCTATTTGTGTATAATGTCTTTTAATTCATAGTTAATACATAGTACCGATGACCGATCCTAGCTCGGTTCTATAATGCACTTAATTTAATTCTTACTGAAATTTGTTTGAAACAAACATGACTACATTGAATGGATTTTTAAAAATATAATACACTGTCGTAAAGTATTTAGTGGACAATCGAAGAGCAGGACAATGTGTTGCAAGGTTAGCAGATGCTACAGATTTATTTAAAGATTATACAAGTTGATTTTCTTTTAATTAGGAATTACATTTTGATGGCAATAAAAGGAAAATGAAATGAAATAATTCTAACTTCAATTAAAAGAAGCTTTTTGATCACCATTATTTGTTGAATAATATAAAATGACAATCTTTCTCAAATGGCACCAGGTGTAATCAAAAACAAACAACAGATGGCAGTTATAATGTGAAAACCTTTAGTTACTAAAGAAGAATTTAAAAAACAACAACAGAGAGCTATTGTATAGTATAAAAGCTGAAGTGATTTTAATTCATTGAGGAACGTTGAATTGAATATTTTTATTTCTACCATTTTACTTTCACTTCAAGACTTTAACTTGTATAGAAACTTGCTTACACACATTCATCTCATTATGAAACAGACACACTAACAAGATATAATGTCAGCTATGTAGTCATCAATTTATAAAGTACAATTACATTAAGCATTACTGTAAAAGTCCTAATGATATTACTCACACATTTGACTACTTTATACAATGTTTAGAATTTAGCCCTTTAGTAATAGTGAATATAAGCCTAGAAAAAGAACTGAACTTGCACAGCTAAAGAATTTTTTTAATCTATATTTAAAAGACATTTCATTACTTTACTTAGAAATGCTAGCAATCTACTGGATTGCTTAACTTTTATCTCATTCACATTACTTAATAAAAATCAGTCAATGCATGATCAATGCCTTTCAAACAAAAATCATAAATAACATTTTTTGTGGCTAAGAAGGCAAAAGAACTAATGGTACAAAGAGATACATAGCAGTATTAAAAAGAACATATAATAAATGTAATAGTCATACATAAACCATTTTTACCTAAATGTAATGACAATACATAATACTTGGTTACTTCAATGTAATGATAATAGATAATGCTTGTAATGACCATACATACTTCATGGCTACATAAATGTTATGACCATACATAATAATTGATTATCTAAATGTAATGACCATACATTCTACTTGGATGCTTAAATATCATGACCATACATACTACTTTGATACTTAATTATAATGACCATACATACTACTACTTGGATACTTGAATGTAATGACCAAACATACTACTTGGTTACCTAAATGTAATAAGCATACATAATACTTGGTTACCTAAATGTAATAAGCATACATAATACTTGGATATTTAATTGTAATGACTTAACATATAACTTGGATAGACTACTTGAATGTAATAACTTTACATACTACTTGGATACATGAATGTAATGACCATACATAAAACTGTATTACTTAAATGTAATTACCATCGATAATACTTGGTTATCTAAATTTAATAATTATACATAACACTCAGTTACTTAAATTTAATGGTATTAGAAAAAAAAATGGATACTTAACTGCAGTATTCAACAAATACTACAATACCCAAGAGTTTCCTAGAGAACAAAAATAAATTGATAAAAAAAATATATATAATGTTGGTTCAAAAAAGATTCGATTCATGAACAAAATACATTTTGAGAAGTTTCACCAAATGTTCACTATTATTTGATCACTTTTGATCTCTATGATCTCCATTTGTTTCAATGCATCGATATTGTAGAAATGTAAGACATATTTTTGTTTTTTATCTGATCTACTAAAACTGTTCTTTGGTAGACATATTCAAGCACTAAAGAACTCTACTTCTCCCAGACATAAATTGTAGGGCTAGAGTGGATTATTATTGTTTTATAATAAAGGTATGTAATATCCAAAGAGATAAAACATAGACAATTAGGTCTGTGGATCTTGCAGTTAAACACACTTAGGCACATTATCAAATCTTCATTGAGTCAGATGAAAGCTGGTCATAGAGAGTCTAACGTTGGTTCAAAGCCACGGTGCTAGCATAGAAATGTCTAATGAGGACTCACATCTCTGCTTCCCACTACCACTTGCTATCCAGAACATCAATTCTCCGGTACAAACAAGGCTGTAATAGGAATATCCAAATTAATCTTAATTTGTGTTTTTCTTATAATAAAATTTCAAACAATAATTATATTTGTATTTTAAATTGATTTGCCGACATAAAATAAAAGGTCGAAGTTATATATCGTTCTGATGTTCGACTAACAAATAGTTGTATTTTAATGCTTAACAAATTTTAGAACTCAAAGTTTGAACTCTATGATGTTCAACCTATTCATAGCGAAGTTTATTATCAAACATAGTGCAAAAACTGTTGGGATTACTTTATCCATACCACCGTAGCATTGAATAGCACATTATTTTCCGCATTAGAATGAGTTGATCTCAAGTTGAGACTATGGACGTTTTACAGCTAATACAATCCCTTACTGGAATCTAGAGTGATTCTGAGAATGTGAACTGCCTTTCCAAACTGTTCGCCAGTTAGAATCTTAGCAATAATTATGTTGTTACACAGTTCAGTGACAATGAGCCTCGTCCCATTAAAGAGTCCTTCTGAAACATCCAAGTTCCTAAGTAGCATGATAATTGTGTTTTTTTTTAGTTTTAGTTTGTGTGGAGGCAAATCAGCGATGTCTATGGAATTTAAAAATTCTGTGGTAAATTGAAGTGTACCTTCTGACATATCCTTGATTGAATCAAAGCTAAAATATACTTTTTCCTCTCCAGGTAATCTGTCTATAAGCTCACAATTGATTAAATTGACATCTTTGTTTAGGGGAGCCAAAATTGCCATGTCTTTCATTTTTTCGTAACTTTTATCTGCCAAACAATCCCCATAAACTTCGTCAATAATGTTTGTTTTTGAGACGACATCTTGTGGCAGAGCTATTTCACCCATATCATTCAATGGCAGTTCACAGTCTCCAATCCTTAAAAGAAACTCGGCAAAAGCCGTCTCTTCTTCATCAACTCTCATATTTCTGGTTAATCGAAATATTTTAAAATGTCTCCATAAGTCACTCTTTTTAAGGGATACGTCTAAAAGCTCACTTCTGTTAGCTCGTGGCTGAATTGGAAGACATTGCCGGAAGTCGCCCCCCAAAACTTGTTTTTCCTCCAAAAGGCTCTTTTGCATTGCCGATTGCTCTTAGTAGCTGGTCTATGGTAGAAAGTCCGTATTTTGGCAGCAAAAATACATCAACTTCCGCTAACTGAGCAGCTTTCATTGATCCTAGCTTTATGTTTAAAACTGATTCAGGTGTAAGGGGCACACTGAGGCCAAATGTTTTGTGTGAGGTGCGTCCATTAGGCAAAAGAATTGATGCTATTCCTGTAAATGCCATACATTTCACATTGAAATTTCGACCCCGCAGACTGTGATAAATAGTCTTGTACAGAAACGTTTTTCCAGTACCTCCAGGTCCATCAATAAAAAAACCATCTTGGTCCAGAGTTATGACTTGTGACAGCATCAAGAATGGTATTCACTATGTCAAGCTGTTTCCCTTTTAGGAGTCCATACAACCGTTCCCCTTCCAGTATTGAGCAGTCGTTGTTAAGCATATCCACATTTAAATGGTTATTGACAAAGTCAATGTTGTCCATGCCAAAGGTGTTGACCCAGTACTGAAAATCTCTGCCTTCTGTGGCTTCGGTATTTAATTTGGAGGCGATAATTCGATAGGTATGATCTATTGCGTCTTCCACTCGGCCACCTGTGCGTTCTATTTCTAGAAGAAAATCTTCAGCCAGATCTGCTTTGAACATTTCCCAAAGTCTTTTTGGATTTTCTGGAGATCCAAATATTAAAATCTGTGTAAATAGTGTTCTCATGGCTCTAGGTGTTTTTGATATAGCCGATTCCTGCAGACCATCTATCCACTGTTGGTCATCCTAGGCAAGCCCTCGAGCCAGACACGCTTGCTTGAACGTGGCATGCCTGATACCATTAAATTTAAGAAGTTCGTCAAAACTTGTAGCGTCATTGACGTGGTACAAAAGCATCCTTAAGTGGTAGAACTCTGGATGGGCAACAAAATTAACGCTGTGGATACGACCAATAACATTGATTTGTCGAAGTCTCTCAACCCATTCACTTTGCCTTCCAATCCATCTAAAATGTTCAGGCATCTGCCAATAAAAGTGGTAAGTAATTTTTTCATCCAGTCCAGCAAGACGGTAAGATTCTTCTTTTTGCTTCTTGGTAGCATTGGTTTTGAAATAAGACTCCAATGTGGATCCCTTAATGCCAGTGTCCGCCAGATCTTCTTGCACATTCACAATGTCTGACATTCGGTAGTGACCAGGAAGATGTATGTCAAGACGTTGCACTACATGGCTCTTCACCTGGAGTTCATTTCCAGATAAACACCAGCAAGCCTCCGGTGGTGTGATGCACCGCCCTTCAATATACGTGTCTGGTTCATTATAATTAATTCTTTTTTGCTCCTCCACAATTTTAATATAGGCGCAATCATGTCCTTTGTAAATATATTTGTATAAATATTTCACTGCTCTTACGCCTCCAACAAATTTAACGTTTATGTGGCAATTGAAAAGTTTCAGCAAATATGCATTGTAATGAGCCACGTGGCGGTTGTCTCTGGTTAATCTTCTACCAGACTTGTCTTTTCGGTAGACAGCTAGTTCGTGAGAAAATTTAGGGCTCTGCTGGTCCAGTCTGGAATCATACCGACGTCTTAATTTTGTTTTTTCGCCGTCAACCAGTGATGTTGTTTCTTGAAAAGGTTTGGGGAAATCGAAACGGCAATGAATATTTCCATTGTGGTTTTTCATGCATGACGCATTTAAGTCATGTTCACCGCAAGGATTATGGATCATCCATTTCAATACCAGTTCTCGCAACTCAGGATCTGTGTTGTCTGGGATCTCAGCAGAAATTAAATCATCTAGCTCATCAGGATTGTGTACTTTGTCTTCCGATCTCATAATTAGTAAAAGATGCATGTGAGGGAGACCACGCTTTTGAAATTCAATTGTATAAACGTAGGCTGCTACTTTCCCAAAGATTTGTTTCTTGTACAATTCTTCAATAATGGTTTCAAACTTCAGCTTGGCTACTCTCGCAACGAGATCAGGACGATCTTGAGCTCGCTGCTGAATAACAAACCCTTCCTCAGTAACAATGCGGGCAACTTCTTTTATTTCAGGCCATTCCGGATTACATGTCATGGTTATAAAGAAGTCTGGTGAACCGAAGCGTCGTACTATAGCCATGGCGTCTTCAAATTGTTCAGCATAGTATCGTGTTGAGCCTGGGAAGGAGGATGGTAAAATGATGGTTTCACCAACAACAGCATCTTTCTTTTCAGCCAGTTCTTTAAGAAAGTTAGACACTCCTATGTATTTTTCAGCCAGAATCTTTTTTTGGTTGGACTTGATCCACTGGATGCGATCGCGTTCCACTCCAATAAATGTGTCAACCAGATACTGCTGAAACAGTCGGCCACCAAAATGTAGTGCGTTGAAGTGTGTTTCACGTAGATCAAGATCGCTTCGACTTTTTTTCAATTGGGAGATTTTTGGTGAGTCCTTTGCGATAAGCAATACGTATTGTGCCATTTCCAGTCTTGTTAGATGCTGCCGACTGGGATTAGGCTGTTGTAGCTTTAGATCCACAGAATATCCAAAGGTGCCTTTAGGATAAAATAATGGATATGTGAAGGGCTCTGTTCGTTTGTCTGTGTTCTTTAAAGTAACTATTTCTTTGCCTCGCAGATGTACAACCATTTTATTAGCTGGAATACTTTGATCAGCATTCAGTGTCAGCACAACACATACTTCATTGGATGAGGGGACATTGTAGCGCCTGATATCAAAACCATCAGGATTAGTTAACAAAAGTCGAACATGTGGAGGTGCTATTCCTTTTGCTGATGCAAGTTGTCTAGTTTCTGTCTCCACTTCTCTCATCATTTTAAAAGTTTGAGCGAAACAATTGACGGCGCGTATGATTTTCTCCAATCTATTCACTAAGTCTTGGTTGATGTCATTATTGTAAAGATGTTGAATTCTTTCATTCACAGCATCGTCGGGATCCAGAAAGTAGAGCTGATCATATTGTGGTCTTTCGTAGTCACCATTTGGATTTTGTGTTGGATGAACAGCCAAATTTATTTTATGATAAATCATCCCTGCTGCGATGAAACTATAAATACCGTGGCTATTAATTGTCCTGTCGTCATCCACATTAAATGATGCCAATGAAAAGCATGCATTTCAATTTCGTATCTTCTTATGAAATTCCTGTGCCAAAGGGTGCTGACCTAAAAACAAAAGAATTAATTCATTTGGAAAGATAGGAGCTTCCAGGGAAATTCGACCATGTAAACAGCAGTCCCCGAAGGAGTCTCTGTTAACTTTGTTGCCAACTCTATCCTCTGGCAATGTATGCATGTAATGGTAAAGGGGCCCATGGATCTATAGTTAACATTTGAGTTGACTGCGCTCTTGTACGTTTGTACTTTAGTTTTCTCCAAGGCTGCTCTTCGTCTTGCGTCACGCCGTCTTTGTTCTTCCAAACGCTGGTCCTCTTTTATCTTCGTTTCTGAAGATAATCTTAGTGTTGCCCGCTGTCGCATTTCTTCAAGTCTCTCGTTGCGTTGTTCGTGGGTTTCTTTAGATAATCTTATGGCTGCCCCTTGTCTCATTTCTTCAAGTCTCTCGTTGCGTTGTTCGTGGGTTTCTTTAGATAATCTTAAGGCTGCTTGCTGTCTCATTTCTTCAAGTCTCTCATTTCGTTGAGTAGGCGTTTCATTATTTGTTCGTTGTAAAGCACGATTTTGCATGTTATCAAGTCGTTTGGAATATTCTGTTGGAGACTCAGTTTCCAGTCGCTGTGAAGCTCTTTGTCGCATGTCGTCAAGTCGCTGAGAATATTGTGCGCATGTTTCCGCTTGAAGTCGCTGTGAAGCTCTCTGACGCAGATCCTCAAGTCGCTGAGAATATTGTGTGCAAGTTTCCGCTTTAAGTCGTCGTGAAGCTCGAAGTCGCAGATCCTCAAGTTTCCTTAAACGCTTCTCAGAAATTTCTAGTTTGACGATATTACTAATAACTGCATTTGCTCTAGTTAAAGCTTCTCTGGGATTTGTCGTAGTTGAAGGCTGGTGATTCACTGGAGACTGGCAATTCATTGAAGTTGAAAGCTGGTGATTCAATGAAGACTGGCAATTTATCGAAGTTGAATCCCGTTCATGTAAAACCAAAGAAAGGCGCGGACTTTAGCTGGATCAGCGTCGTTGTTCCCTTCTCTAGATTCTTGGTTTTCTTGTTTTCTTGGCCGCGGCATCTTCCTAATAGCAATGATTTAAATTGGTTTTCTATTTTTTAAAATATAATTGGTATACTATATTACACTACTGAATATTAAATTTTAAATTTCCGAATAATAACGTTATGTCAATAAATATTAACTTCATAACAATTAATAAAAATAATAAATAATAATGCTTACATATAATAATAATTAATTACATTAAACAAAACATTAGAGCTATAGCAAATGAATTGGACGTTCACAACAATTCCACTCAACAATTGCATGTGAACATTTCTATCACATAGATGGATTGTATTTACTCATTTGATTTAACTGTATAGTGGCCAATAGTTAGATTAGTTGTTTTGTGGCCAATAGCTACATGAGCTGTTTTGTGTGGCCAATAGCTAGATAAGCTGTTTTGTGGCCAATAGCTAGATGAGCTGTTTTATAACCATTTCCAACAAATAAAAGAAACGGTATCATGTTGCTGCTTAAGGAAAAGTCACTATCCTCTAGAAATCTTATTAGCCACGTCGTAAACCTCCTGCTAATGGTGAGAAAAACGGCGAGCAACATAGTAGTTGCATCCCCTTAGAATCTAGTTGTAAGTCTTGAATCAAGATCTAGATCTAGACATAGACTCCAGACTCAAAGTTCATAAGGACCATATCTATTCTTTTCGGCCTACATTCTAGTTAATTAAAGTCATGCACATAAATCAAATTCTTCTTCTAACTTACCTTATTTAATAGGGATGAAATGTTTAATTTGTAGAAACACTTGTAAACACTTGAGCGTCTTTAGATAACCACGTGCTTGATCAATTGATGTTCAGTTAAAAATGAACGCAAACACTGTTCTAAACCTTCAACTACGGTGCGCAAAATGTTGTGTCTATTCATTCCAAAGAAATGCTGTAGTGAACGGCTGTAAGCCAGTGACGTAGGAGGTGTCAAGTTTTTTTCTTTTCTGCTGTGAGCCTAGTGACGTAAGCGGTGTCAAGTTTTTTTCCAATTGACGTCATATAGAAAATTTTCATTCATAAAACATTGTAGCCAAAATTAATTTTTCGATAATGAGACATTTTCAAACCGATATAACGGTCGAACTCGAGTTTTCCCGATGTGGCTAATGAGCTGAAATTTTTTTTCTCATCAATATACATGTACCTTGAAATTTTAAAGAAAATCGTTAGAGCCGTTTTCGAAATAAAATGTATATATATATAAATATATATACATACATACATACTAGAATTGCTCGCTTAAGAGTATAGGATTTATACATTTACTTTTCTTCTTTTTTTTGTGTTCCCACTCCCAATTGAAGAGTTACAACAAGAGCTAACGATTTCTGAGACCAATTTTAAATTTTTATTTTTTTAAATTGCTATGGTCTTTTTACATCACAACATTTCACCACAAATGTACTTAATGTGAAGCAATCAACTGTTAATACTCGTTCCGGAACTGTGAAACTAGCTTACTAGCCTACTAGTTCTTATCCTTTTGACTGTCAAATTACAGTGAGTCACCATCGACCTGTGATTACACTTGTTTGGTTTCCACAAAAAAATACTTGTTCACAGATGTATGTGGACCCAAATAATGTGAACGTTTAGCAGCTTATTTATTTTTAAGTGTGTAAATACAGCTTCTAGCAGCCATAAAACTCCCGCGGAAGAACTGACTGGAGCTTTTCTTTCAGGTCATACTTTGTTTGGAGTTACGTTCTCTGGAGCTCAATCAGCTTCAGCGCTGAATGGTGAGCTGATGGTATTGAAAACTGGTTCTCGGCGTCTTAAAATTTGCTTTTATAATTTTTTAAAATTAATGAACCTAAATAAGTCTTGTACTTTTAACCATTTCACTAGAAATAGTTTCACCTTTTAGCTAAGTAAAATGACAAAACCTGTTTTCCCTTGCTTGCCTGGAGAAATTGAAAAGCTTGGTTTGAAAAAGACTTAGCAAGCACTTACATTTCATATGCAAACAACCCATTTTCAATAGTAATGATGAAAAACATGCAATATGCCTTACACTCTTCATTAGAAATATTAGTTACAAATTCACAGTTGATGTTTATATAAAAATTTCTTCCTTTGGGATTTTTTTTATTCTTCATTAGTTGTGTCGTGGGATAACAATCATTCATTCATTTACTTCAATATTGCCTAT